>CM055118.1:132793357-133393357 GCA_029206835.1 Rana muscosa
TTGAAAGGGTTGTCATTTGCACCTAATAATCATTTTTAATCAGCATTCTGGACATTTATAAAATTGTGCAATGATATGAAATGATGAACAGCCATTACATTGACATGAGAATACCGCTTTCCTTAAAATTTTTGTAAATACAAGCAGCGGCTCACAGCAGGAGTCCGGTGCGTCTCCATTCACCGTTTCAGGTCCATGTTCAGCCTGAAACGGACCAAAAGACGCACAGAACTCTTGTACAATTCGCACTGGAGCCACTCCGGAGATGTGTAAACCTGCTCCATAGAGAGCCAGTCACAATCTCCTGCTATGCGAATTGGATCCAATTAGCAATAGTGTGAGTTCAAACCTCTTTTCTACAGATAAGTATTTTTACTATATTTACATTGTGTGTTCATTGATCGCATTCAAGACCTAGTATAGCAGGATCTGGTTACTTTGAAACCTTTAACCAGACATAAATGTTTTAGCATCATCTCAGTGTATTCTATATTTATGGTCTTGAGAGAGTATTTTTGACACTGAGCCTGTTGGAGAGAATGCTGTAGAATGTAGATGCTGTCTTTATTGAGACGCAGATGGGGAAAGGAGATACGATAGGTCATCTGTTACCACAAGAGAGACCACTGGCAAGCCTCATTACACCCTATTAGAAGAAACAGCACAGGTAACAGTGTAGGTGCCTTTACCGAGGTTTGGAGGAACTTTATTCTAAGAGCCCCAACATCAGATTTGGGCCCCAAATGTGCTGGCCAGCAGGGAAAGGGGTTCAATATTGATGGGCCAACTATTATTTGGTACTACTCCCTTTAGGCAGGATTACCCCCAGTATAGGGTTTAGAGATTCTCTGTTCCACTTGCTTGTCACCAATCCTATATCCTTAATATCATTGTTTATATATTTTTTGAGCAATTACTACTGGTTTCCTTTTCTTTCAACTATTGGGGTACTGTATAAATATGCAATAAATATTCCCCTTCAGCCTGGGTGTGTCAGGGTGCTTGGTGCTCTGCAGAGTTGGCTAAATTGCAAATGTCCACTCTAGGTCTTATACCTGTTCTCAGCTATGCTGGGAGTGGCTATTTAAGAAATCTCTATATTGTGAGTAATGTGGATGTGATTAAGGCCGGGTATGTTCTTCATGATGAGATAATAAAGGAAATCTTTGTTTATACAACCTTGAGTACGTTTTGGCTGTTAATACAGGCTTGAAATTGATGAGAGGCTATAAGCAAATTTTTAGTACTCACATTTTATTTTTACATCAGGATTTCTGTACGTGAGGGGCAGCAATAAGCCTGCAGTGTGTAATCCATCCTCACCAACACATGTGTTCCAGGATCACCACATTACTGACAAAAAGTGAGGTGAGCAGCAATGTACAGAGGTAAAACTGAACTACTCAGCTATACTGTACTACTCCCTGTGTGCATCTCAAGGTTTAATTTCCAGTGTTGACTGGATATAAATATCTTCTGCATATCTGCACCAGGCTCACCAATGCGGAAAGACAGCATATCCAGGCTCAATCTACATAGTAACCCTAGTGCAGAACTAGTTATCATCACCTGAGTATTCTAGACAAACATCTGAATACTTCACTGAAATACAGTATATTTATATATATATATATATATATATATATATATATGTTTAGTGCTTTCTTCACAAAGGATTTGTAATTCTTTTCTGCCAACTTTCAGTTCCAGACATTTGTAAAGCGGTCTTTCTCAACCACAGGGTTCCTCCAGAGGTTGCTAGGGGTTCATCACAGCAATTAACAATTTTTGCCTCTCCAATAAAGACACCAGTGAATTTTTCAGGTATCTGTAGAGGGGCATTCATCTCACTGACCACCAATGTAAAGGAGCCCTACTCCTACTGACCACGAATGAAATGAGTTCCTTCTCTCACTTGCCACCAATGTAAGGGGGTCCTTCCCTCACTAACTATGTAAGGGGGTCCTTCCCTCACTAACTATGTAAGGGGGTCTTTCCTTCACCAACTACCAATGTAGGGGGGGCTGCCTTCACCAACTAACAATGTAAGGGGGTCCTTCCATCACCAACTACCAATGTAGGGGGGGCTTCCTTCACCAACTACCATTGTAAGGGGGTTCTACCTTCACCAACTATCAAGGTAGGGGGGGGCTTCCTTCACCAACTACCAATGTAGGGGGGGCTTCCGTCTCCAACTACCAATGTAATAGGGTCTTTCCTTCACCAACTACCAATGTAAGGGGGTCCTTCCCTCACCAACCCCCAATGTAAGGGGGTCTTTCCTTCACTAACTACCAATGTAGGGGGGCTTCCTTCAACTACCAATGTAATAGGGTCTTTCCTTCACCAACTACCAATGTAAGGGGGTCCTTCCCTCACCAACTACCATTGTAAGGGGGTCCTTCCCTCACTAACTATCAATTAAAGGGGTTCTTTTTCCACCGACCTCCAATGTAAGATGTTATTTTCCCACTTATCCCAAATTAAGAGGGACATTTTCCCACTGACTACCAATGTAAGATGGTATTTTTCCTACTGACCACCTACGGTATGTAAAGAGGAGGACTTCTCCCAATGACCACTAATGTAACTGGGCACTTCTTTACTGACCACCAGTGTAAGAGAACACTATAATGTTCCCTGTCTGCCTTTCTTTTATAGGCATTATTATCAATATTACTGAAAGTAATTTTGTCATATAGAACAGCTATATTAGAAAAAAAGATGATTGGATTGATGGACAATTTTTCTTATAAATTAACTTAATTTCCATGCTAATGTACATTAGATTTAAAGTGATTGTTAACCCACTTATATAAAATCATCCCATCCACGCTGTAATATACCAATGATTGTCCCTGTGCCTGTGTTATGTAAAAAATATGCTTATCTGTATCTATATCAGTGCGGCTTCCAGCGCTCAGCTGACTCTTTGTCTCTGCACTTTCCGGCTCACAGTTCTACTGGGCGGGGCCGATCACTCCCGGAGAGGAGAGAGAGAGACGCGCACCAGCTGATCGCTGGGAGCCGCGCTGATATAGATACAGATAAACATATTTTTTGCATAACACAGGCACAGGGACACTTATTGGTATATTACAGCGCGGATGGGATGATTTTATATGAAATATGAGAGGAGCGGGGCTGTGGATGACGGAATTACATAAACTGACCACGGAGTCAGGGCTCAGCAGCACTGACATATCGTGGTCAGTTTACAGGGGGGAGGATATAGCCAGGCAGGATCAGCCAGGTGTTTCAGGTGATACAGGGGGCCAAATTATACAGCACAAGCAAGGAACAGAATCCGTTTTTTTTTTGAGGGGGTTAACAAACGCTTTAATAATTACAAGCAGACCTGGGTGGTCTATATGGTTATGTATTTATGGTTATATATGGTCACATTTTTAAAAAATTTTTTACGTACCTGGTTTTGTCTTTATTCTTTATTCTGTAGTATCTCCCTGAAATGACACAGAAATAAAATAGCTGAAAATTAGGGGAAGTGACATTATATTACACTGCCTTAAAAGAATGCAGGAGACAAAACTATGATTTTGCTTTACCCATTACCCTTTTCAGGAAGGAATTTGGTAAATATACAGGTGAATAAAATTTCTCTGAACTTGTAGAATCAATTGTATTTATTGTTTTTAAAACGGAGATGAAGGCAAAAAGCCAAACAGGATGCTATTATAAGGGAGAAAGAGGTATTCCCCTTGCTCAACAAAACCCCAAATGCTCCACATACCTGTCTATGATCTATGGAGATCTTCCCTGTGGGGTCCCTGGGTGCTACGCAACCTCTTCATGAAAAAAGTCTTCTGGAAGTCTGTGCATTTTTGCAGTAGATTTCCTATTTACTCCTATGGTGGAGGCTGTCAATTGTAAGATGGTGGCCCATTTCCGATAAAAAGCCCATTGAATGTTGGGAGCAAAATGTAATGATCTTCCCATTGAAAGTGGGAATTCTAAAGTGCACGCATGGACCAGCGGGGAGACTTTCTATGGAAAAGCTGTATGGCACCTAGCTGCCCCATATAGGAGATCACTGTGAATCATGGTAAGCAGGTAAGCCTGCTAGGTGAGGGTGACCTGCATTTTAAGGATAGCTAATTTTCTACAATACAGGTAAGCTTTAAAGTGATTGGAAAGTCTCGTTTTTGTTTTTTAACCCTTTCCATACAGGGCTTTTTATACCACTTCCATACCGGGCCTATTCTGGCACTTCTCTCCTACATGTATGTAGCGCTACCCCCAGTTAAGAGAGCCGCTGATATTGATTTGGGCCCTGCAGTGCACCGCTGTCAACCCCCGGCAATCGGCTCTAACCTCCCGTGGCACAGCTGGTGATAGAGAGATAGGACCGCGTGATCGCAACTGTTGGTGACGCAGTCCTATAACAAACATACACAGAATATACTTTAAAACTCCTATTAAAGTAAGCGGAACTGACACCAAATGTACTTTACCCAGATATTTTACTGAGGCTAATGGGCAAGTAATAAACAACAGTATAACAAGTTGCAGATCCCTGCAACAAACAGTAATAAAGATAAACAGAGTAATCAGAATAATAAAGTATTGCTATGCAACTCTAGCGCTGCCCTTTTACAGCTACTTCCCCTCATGGGTAGACTAACACCCAGCAATGTCTACCTATGCAGTCAGGCCTGACTGATCTAAATGGAAGTTCAGTGAAACAATATTCACTAGCAATCTTTTCGGTGGTGCACTTGAAGAACAACTTTGTAATCCCAACGAATAGTAAAGATAAAGTATCTGTCTTTAAACAGCTCTCACCACCTGGACAAGTCCAAGTCCGTTTCCTCCATCGATTCGTCTAGGAACAGGAATCCACCGACATCCAAGTCTTCAATCCTTCTGGTGTACTGCAGCAAGGAGGATTAGATGTCTCTAAGGCTCTGCTAGGCTGGCAGAGGGCTCTTTGGAAAGGAGCACACGGCCCAGGCTTCAGGCCTTGTGCACACAGCAGTTCAGCACAGAGATCCTCTTGCTAGGAGAGGGGTGTCCAAAGAGGCCGACCAAAACTCCGCCTCCCCTTTATAAAGTCTGCCCCAGCAGTCTCTGTTCTGGAGCAATGCACCCTGGGTGCTGCAAGATGTACTGGGAGATGTAGTCTCTCTCTCCTCTGCTTTCACTTCCATAATGTCTCTTTACTTCCTCCCGACTCACCTCTCACCTGGAACTTCTTGTCTCTCTGCATTAAAGGGGAACACCCCGCTACACACTCCCCCCACTTGAACTCTTTGGTCCCCAAAGACATCTAACATTTTTAGATCTGCAAAACATTTTAGCTTCAATGCGGTTGCATAGGATTGACAGAGGAGCCTCCCACCGATCATCATATGATGGGGAGCTGTCCTGTCCACAGGTCGCTTCAGTGGGGGCGACCTGTCCAACTGTGCCAGGAAGTGAGCTGGGGTTGCCCTCCACCAAATGCACAGTGGAGGGACCAGATGTGGGCATGGTCCTTCTTGAGGTTAGGACTGTGTCTTCGGAACTTTCTCCCATCTGATCATGAGTTAGTTTCCGGGGAGGATGAATGACTCTCTTCCTTCTCTTCTCCCTGGGAGTCACAGTCTCAGCTACTCTTGGTTCTTCCTCTGGTACTGAAGCAGGAACCTCTTCTGGTAGTGAGGGTATGGGATCACATCTGGGGACAGCAGGGGCTAAAAGCCGTTTCACCAAATCGGTATTGGTCCCAACGATGAGAGAGCTTCTTGAGGGCCCTGGCAGCCAGGGACAGACAATGGCCAGTGTCTCAAAGTTCTGGGGCTCCCCAGCCCTCAATGGATCACACGACAACTTGATCCGCAGACATCCATCACAAGAGTACTCTTCTGCTTGAATACCCTGAATCTTGGTGTTTCCCAACTCTTCCAGGGGCAGGTATGACAGGTACTTCTTGTAAAAGTCTCTGGTCATTAGGGTAACCTGAGAACCTGTATCAAGGATGGCTCTGGTGTAGATCCCTTCGATCAGAACAGGCACTACAGGCAGAGGACCTACCAATTGGGTAGCAGTTCTTTTGGAAACACCTGTAACAGCAGGCTGGCATACTTGGACTTGTGCTCTCTTCAGCTTCCGGCGCTGGGAATGCCGTTTCTGGCGTTGTTTGGAAGGCTGATAAGCGTTGTTCACTGAGACGGTATAAACTGCAGGTGTCCTCCACCGCTCCCTCGCAGATTCAGGGAAAGTTATTTTTGAAGGCCCGGATCTTCTCTCCATTCTTGGGTCACTTCTCTGAGGCCTCCCCCAGCCTTCTGTCTCCATTCGTGGACTTGGACATACTCGCTGGTAGTGGCCTACACCTCCACAGTTGAAACAGACAATCTCTCTTCTCTTCTGTGGGGAGGTTGGTGTTGAACTGCTCTGGCGTGGTTCATTCTTAATTTCCTCGGGTTCCTTCATTCCTGAGTTTTCAGACAGGAGTGTGGTCAAAAGATCCAGCACCTGGGTCATTTGGGACTTCAGGATCTCCACTTCTGAGTCCCGTTCAGTAGCCATAACTGATCTGACTCCCACCGCGGGGAGGGTAGTGGTCTTCTCAGTCCCTTGCTGTTCATTTAAGAGGGCTTCTTCATCTCTTATGATTCGTACAAGATCTCGGTAACTCAAAGTCATCACTCCTTCAGAGGTCTTCAAGTAGAGCCAAACTGGATCTGAACGCAGGGCTCCCCTCAGGATCTGCTTCATTCGGGTTGCGTCTATGACCTGCGGCAGTATTCCCTTCTTTAGGACAATTTGGCACAGCTTCCGGTTTAGCCTCCGCACATATTCGGATAACTTCTCTCCCGGCTGTTGGAGGGTATGTTCGAACTGGTATATCAGTTCAGTCGCCTTCTCCAGCTGACCAAATTCCTCCTCCAGCTTAGTCAGATAATCGTTTGCGGTACAGGTAGCGTTGCTAAGCCTGAGGTTCTTTACAGCTTCAGCAGCAGCGCCCTTTAGACTTTCGCTGATGCGCTGCTTCTTCTGCGCCTCTAGTATCTCCCATCCTTCTACCGCTTGTATGGCCTGTTCAATCCAGGTGTCAAATTCTTCTTCTCCGGCAGGCACTGGTTGCTTCCCTGAGAAGGTGCTAAGCTTCCGGTAACCGGCCTCCACATGCACCGTACTGCTTTTCTGGCACTTAATTACAAGGTCTCCTAGAGCATTCAACAATTCAGGCCCTATAGCGGCCAGCGGTGATCCCGGGCTTAATAGTTCCTTAAGCTTTTCTGCTTTAGGGGATAGTGGTGGAGATAATTGTGGGAGTGATGGCTTTGGTGTCTGAAACCATTCTTCCTTCACTGGCAGCGTATGTATCAAGTGATAGATCTGATTATCTATGGCTTGTATACTCTGACTTTTAAAATGCTCTGGGATTTCGTTTTTCCATTCTACCAGTGCGTATGTAAACAAGATCACTGGATCTGGCCTAAAATCCATCACCCATGCTTTGTGGCTCGGAGACAGTAACAATACGAGCTGTTTTATTTCCTCTTCCTTCCATCTTTCCCCCGGGAGTACAATGACTACCGCCGCGGTTGGATCGGCGCCAATCGCTGCGCACCACTGTGACATTGCCAGCGGGTCCATGCTGGTACTTCTGACCGGCTTGATTGCAGCGTGCAACGTACAAGGATCCCGGACTCGAGCCCCCACGTGCTGCGCTACCCCCAGTTAAGAGAGCCGCTGATATTGATTTGGGCCCTGCAGTGCACCGCTGTCAACCCCCGGCAATCGGCTCTAACCTCCCGTGGCACAGCTGGTGATAGAGAGATAGGACCGCGTGATCACAACTGTTGGTGACGCAGTCCTATAACAAACATACACAGAATATACTTTAAAACTCCTATTAAAGTAAGCGGAACTGACACCAAATGTACTTTACCCAGATATTTTACTGAGGCTAATGGGCAAGTAATAAACAACAGTATAACAAGTTGCAGATCCCTGCAACAAACAGTAATAAAGATAAACAGAGTAATCAGAATAATAAAGTATTGCTATGCAACTCTAGCGCTGCCCTTTTACAGCTACTTCCCCTCATGGGTAGACTAACACCCAGCAATGTCTACCTATGCAGTCAGGCCTGACTGATCTAAATGGAAGTTCAGTGAAACAATATTCACTAGCAATCTTTCTTTCTCGTACATCACGGGACACAGAGCGACATAGTCATTACTAATGGGTTATATAGATACCGTCAGGTGCTGGCACTGGCAACTTCCAAAACCGGAAGTACCCTCCCCTATATAAGCCCCTCCCATCCGGGAGCACCTCAGTTTTTTGCCAGTGTCTAAGGTGTTGGCCAAGAAGAAACATGTGTTTTTCACTGAGCTTGCGTACAGGTTCTTTTGGGCCTCAGTAAGCTATTCCGGATCCGACCAAAAAAGCTTCATAGCTAAACGGTCGGTACCCGGGCCTTGCAAAGAAGAGCAAGGTTTTGCCTGTAATGCTTCTCTTAGGAGAGCTGGACCCTGGGATCCAGAGCTCTGGTCATACCCACGACCAAGATGTTTTCTGTGCAGGGTGCTATACAGGTCCAGGGGAGTGGAATCCTTGGGAACCCGGTCCCTGAAGGTTTGATTACAATGCCTGCCGTGATAGGTGAAGTTTGGGCTTTTGTGGACCAAACAAAGTCCTGCGGCGGGGAACAGGTAAGTGGGGGCCCCCAGGAACTTGGTTCTATTGGGGGACCCCCAAGCCTAATTTGTCTTTCTGTCTGTTACCTAATGGTATTCCCGCTAATATCTGTGCATGCCTGTAACTGCTAAAAAAAATGTAATAATTTTTAATGGTGGTCAAGAAAAAAAATAATAATTTTTTTTTTATATATATATATATTTAATATATTAGACTGCGGTACCTGTGTTTGTCCACTAGAGGCTGCTGTGGAACGTTTCTTGTCATGTGGACTAGTTTCTTCTCATCAGAGCAAGTCCAGGCAGATGGTGAGTTCTCTTATGGGAAACTGCTTCCTCTGCCATGTTGCAATGCTTGTCCATCCCCCGGCCTGCGGCAAAGGGGCCCTGGCTCTTGTCCCTGGTTTCCATTTTCGAAATTAGCGCCGAAGGCGCACGTGGCCGCGCGCGTGCACGCGCCTCTATATATAGAGGTGAGCCGGGAAAGGGGGCGGAGCCTGGGGGATGACGCTCTGTGCGCGCCGCAGCGCTTCTGCGCATGTGCGGGCGTCCCAGCATGTTAAAAACCACAATTTTGTGTGGTGAGCTGGCTATGAAGTACAGAGACAGAGCTGGCAACATTTAAAAAAGGCATACAGCAAGCGGTTGATACAGGCATCCCCTAGAAAGGCACATTAGTAGACACCAACTGTTTCTTATAGCAGCATTTATGCTAGACTATTGTCAGTAACTGGTGTATTTCGGCTGGAATACCTCAGCTTTGTGGCTTAGGAATATGCCGTCTAAAAACTCCGGGACTAGAAATTCCAGGAGGAATAGGGGGTCTCCATCGGGCTCTGAGGATCTTGGGCATGCTTTGGCTGCACCAGTCTCCCCTGAAGAATCAGAGGTTAGTGACCGTAGAGCACCCTCAGGAGTACCTGGTACTGTGGCTGTCCTCAGTTCACCTGCTCCTGTGTATGTAACAGAGGAGGTTTTTTCCTCAGCTCTGGGAGGGCTGGAAGAGAGATTGTCAGCATTGATTGCGGCTTCCCTGTCACAGGAGAAAAGCGCCCGATCTCCGTCTCCTCCCTCAGAGTGCCTGTTAACAGAGCAACAATCCCATACAGGGATCGACCTACCTGAAGGGGATCAGGATGAGGTCGATTCGGTTGTAGAGGAATCAACAGTGGAAGAGCCGTTCTCAGCATCACATGCTGAAAGGTTATGGGTTCAGTCCCTGACTAATATGGTCCGATCAGCATTTAAAATGCCACTTGCGGAGCCATCATCCACTTCTGTCTCCTCGTTGGGGTCGCTAAAAGCTCCCCAGACTGTTTGTTCCTTTCCGATCCATCCTTTACTGGAAGGGCTCATTTACCAGGATTGGGAGCATCCTGACAAAATATTTACTCCCCCCAAGAGATTTCCGGTGGTCTATCCCATGGAGGATAAGTTCATCAGAAAATGGAGGGTCCCTACAGTGGACGCAGCCATCTCTTGTGTGAATAAATCACTGACATGTCCGGTGGATAATGTCCAAATGTTCAAGGACCCAATAGATAAAAAATTAGAGTCCTTATTAAAATCTGCTTTCTCTACAGCAGGATTGGTGACACAACCAGCAGTGGCAGCTATTGGGGTCTGCCAAGCAGTGAAGGATCAGTTGAAACAGGTCTTAAGGGACTTGCCAGATCAGCAGGCTCTTGCCCTAGCTGATCTACCTAGAGCCTTATGCTTTGCGGTGGACGCTATAAAGGATTCAATCCATCAGGCCTCCCGCCTTACGCTGTCTGTGGTACATATGCGCAGGCTTCTATGGCTCAAAAACTGGTCTGCTGAAGCTCCCTGTAAAAAATTGCTGGTCAGCTTCCCATTTCATGGTGAACGCTTATTCGGGGAAGACCTGGACAAATATATCCAGAGAATTTCCAGCGGTAAAAGTACACTTTTGCCGGTTAAAAATAGAGTTAGAGGTCCCTCTTTTAAGAGGCCTGCTTCTCCAGTCCCTAGGACATCGGCTGTGAAACAGTTCCGACGGCCTCCTCGGTCAAATCCCGGAGGTAAAAATCAGGGACAATTGCAGGGTAACAAGAAGCCCTGGAGCAGGAGAGGTACAAAACCTCCCCCAAAGTCAAATGCATGAAGGGTTGCCCCCACCCAATCGGGTGGGGGGAAGACTTCAGTTGTTCACAGAGACCTGGCGGGACACGATCCGAGACAGATGGGTGCTCTCCGCAGTAAATCTGGGATACAAATTGGAGTTAAAAAACTCCCCTCCTTCCCGCTTTATAAGGTCAAACGTGCCAAGGGATCCCCAGAAGAGAGGATCCCTCCTGTTGGCACTAGAACAATTATTGCTCCAAGCAGTAATTATAGAGGTTCCCCTGGAAGAATGGGGGTTCGGGTTTTACTCAAACCTCTTTACAGTCCCGAAGCCAAACGGGGACGTGAGGCCCATATTAAATCTAAAAGGGCTAAACAAATTCCTACATATCAGGACTTTCCGGATGGAGTCGATCCGATCGGTAGCCACTGCCCTACAAGGGGAGGAATGGTTAGCCTCGATCGACATCAAAGATGCTTATTTGCACATTCCCATCTTTCCAGCCCACCAAAAATTTCTATGCTTTGCGGTAGAAGGGCGCCATTTTCAGTTCAGAGCCTTACCCTTCGGTCTGGCCACAGCACCAAGAGTGTTCACAAAAATTCTGGCCCCATTATTGGCCAATCTAAGAACACGAGGTGTAACGATAATGGCATATCTAGACGACTTGTTGCTGATAGACCACTCAGTGGAAAAACTAGAAGTGGTTGTTCACGAGACAATCAAGTATCTGGAATATCACGGTTGGATTATCAACCGAGACAAGTCAGCCCTAAAACCAGTCAAAAGTCTGGAATACTTGGGGCTAAGGCTGGATTCAGACCAGAGAAAAATTTTCTTGCCTCAAGAAAAGGGGTCGTCTTTGAGAGATTTGATCCACTTAGTGGGTTCAAAAAGACAGCCATCCATACGCCTGTGCATGAGGCTGCTGGGAAAAATGGTGGCATCATTCGAAGCAGTACCCTACGGTCAATTCCATTCAAGGAAGTTGCAAAGGGCCATACTGTCAGCCTGGAACAAAAAAGTTCAGGCTCTGGACTTACCAATGTCCTTGTCCCCTTCCGTTCGCAAGAGCCTCCGCTGGTGGTTGGTTCCCCAGAATCTGGAAAGAGGGAAATCCTTCAGTCCGATTTCCTGGAAGGTGGTCACTACAGATACCAGCCTTATAGGCTGGGGAGCAGTACTGGAGCAATGGTCTCTCCAGGGCAGATGGTCGGATGCGGAAAAGGCCCTGCCCATCAATCTCTTAGAGATACGAGCAGCCCGGTATGCCCTAGTAGCATGGACATCCAAACTCCAAGGGTCCCCTGTCAGAATTCAATCAGACAATGCCACAGCAGTGGCATATATCAATCGTCAGGGGGGCACCAGGAGTCGTGCAGCCCAAAGGGAAGTAAATTACATCCTGAGATGGGCAGAAAGATATGTCCCAGCCATATCTGCGGTATTCATTCCAGGAGTGGAGAATTGGAAGGCGGACTTTCTAAGTCGCCAACAATTATGCCCAGGGGAATGGTCCCTTCATCCCGAGGTTTTCCGGACAATATGTCAGCGATGGGGAACACCGGATGTAGATCTGCTAGCATCCAGATTCAACACAAAAGTGGACAGGTTTGTCTCTTGGACAAGGGATCCCCTAGCTTGCGGCTCGGATGCCCTAGTGTTCCCTTGGGATCAGTTCAAGCTGATATATGCATTCCCACCGCCACAATTGTTACCTCGATTACTCCGCAGAATGAGGGTAGAAAAGAAACCAGTGATTCTGGTGGCTCCAGCGTGGCCCCGAAGAGCATGGTACGCGGAGATTGTAAAAATGTCTGTGGGGAGTCCTTGGACCCTCCCACATCGTCCGGACCTGCTTTCGCAAGGACCGATATACCACCCTTCCTTACCAGCCCTAGGTTTGACGGCCTGGCTATTGAAGCCCACATTCTAAAAAAGAGAGGGCTCTCTAATGCTGTGGTATCTACCATGATCAATGCCAGGAAGCCGGTATCCAGGCAGATCTATTATAGAATCTGGAAGGCGTACATCGCCTGGTGTGAGGCCAAGAAATGGCATCCACGTAAATACGTAATAGGTAGGATTCTGGACTTCCTACAATGGGCTGTAGATAGGAAGCTTGCCTTGAGTACTATCAAGGGTCAGATTTCGGCCTTGTCAATATTTTTTCAAAGGCCCTTGGCTTCGCATTCACTAGTCAAAGCCTTTATACAAGGAGTGATGCGTATTAGTCCTCCGGTTAATATTCCCATATGTCCATGGGATCTAAACTTGGTTCTGGCGGTTTTACAGAAACAACCATTTGAACCATTACAGCATATTTCCTTGGTGCTTCTCACCAGGAAATTGATTTTTCTAGTAGCCATTTGTTCGGCTAAAAGAGTGTCGGAATTAGCAGCTATGTCCTGTAAAGAGCCATATCTGGTTATCCATAAGGACAGAGTAGTATTACGTCCTCAGCCAGCCTTTCTTCCTAAGGTGGTATCGAGGTTTCATTTGAACCAAGATGTGGTTCTTCCTTCTTTTTTCCCCAAACCTACTTCGGTAGAGGAAAAGTTATTGCATTCTTTGGATGTAGTAAGAGCAGTTAAAACTTATCTAAAAGCCACTGCTCAGATTCGCAGAACGGATACTTTGTTTATTCTGCCGGAAGGCCCCAGAAAGGGTCAGGCAGCGTCAAAATCTACTTTAGCCAGGTGGATTCGACAGGTCATAATACAAGCCTATGGCTTGAGAAGGAGACCGCCTCCGTTCAAAGTTAGAGCGCACTCCACGAGAGCAGTTGGAACTTCATGGGCAGTGCATCACCAGGCCTCCCTGGCTCAAATCTGTAAGGCCGCAACATGGTCTTCAGTTCACACGTTTACTAGGTTCTACCAGGTGGACGTTAGAAGTCAGGAGGATGTCGCCTTTGGGCGCAGTGTGTTGCAGGCCGCAAAAGATCCTCATGTCTGATAGCGCTCAGCTTATATATGGTGTATCCCCCCCCTCATTTGGCATTGCTTTAGGACATCCCATTAGTAATGACTATGTCGCTCTGTGTCCCGTGATGTACGAGAAAGAAAATAGGATTTTTATAACAGCTTACCTGTAAAATCCTTTTCTTGGAGTACATCACGGGACACAGAGCTCCCGCCCCTCTTTGGGGACACTTATTGCTTTGCTACAAAACTGAGGTGCTCCCGGATGGGAGGGGCTTATATAGGGGAGGGTACTTCCGGTTTTGGAAGTTGCCAGTGCCAGCACCTGACGGTATCTATATAACCCATTAGTAATGACTATGTCGCTCTGTGTCCCGTGATGTACTCCAAGAAAAGGATTTTACAGGTAAGCTGTTATAAAAATCCTATTTTTCGGTGGTGCACTTGAAGAACAACTTTGTAATCCCAACGAATAGTAAAGATAAAGGATCTGTCTTTAAACAGCTCTCACCACCCGGACAAGTCCAAATCCGTTTCCTCCATCGATTCGTCTGGGAACAGGAATCCACCGACATCCAAGTCTTCAATCCTTCTGGTGTACTGCAGCAAGGAGGATTAGATGTCTCTAAGGCTCTGCTAGGCTGGCAGAGGGCTCTTTGGAAAGGAGCACACGGCCCAGGCTTCAGACCTTGTGCACACAGCAGTTCAGCACAGAGATCCTCTTGCTAGGAGAGGGGTGTCCAAAGAGGCCGACCAAAACTCTGCCTCCCCTTTATAAAGTCTGCCCCAGCAGTCTCTGTTCTGGAGCAATGCACCCTGGGTGCTGCAAGATGTACTGGGAGATGTAGTCTCTCTCTCCTCTGCTTTCACTTCCATAATGTCTCTTTACTTCCTCCCGACTCACCTCTCACCTGGAACTTCTTGTCTCTCTGCATTAAAGGGGAACACCCCGCTACATGTACAAATCATCATTCTTTTGCTAGAAAATTACTCAGAACCCCCAAACATTATATATATGTTTTTTTTTAGCAGACACCCTAGGGAATAAAATGACGATCGTTGCAACTTTTTATCTTGCACGGTATTTGCGCAATAATTTTTCAAACGCCTTTTTTTTAAAAAAAAATGGTTTCATGAATTGAAAAATAACAAAACAGTAAAGTTAGCCCAATTTTTTAGTAAAATATGAAAGCTTATGTTACACCGAGTAAAAAGATACCTAACATGTCACGTTTTAAAATTGCGCACGCTCATGGAATGGTGCCAAACTTCGGTACTTAAAAATCTCCATAGGCGACGCTTTGAAAATTTTTACAGGTTACCAGGTTAGAGTTACAGAGGAGGTCTAGTGCTAGAATTGTTGCACGTGCTCTACCGTACGCGGCGATACCTCACATATGTGGTTTGAACAGCGTTTACATATGTGGGTGGGACTTACGCGTGCGTTTGCTTCTGAGCGCAAGCTATTGGGGACAGGGGCGTTTTAATTTATTTATTTATTTATTTATTTTTTAAATTATTTTACTTATTTTTTTTATTTGTACTTTTTTTTTTATCACTTTTATTCCTATTACAAGGAATGTAAACATCCCTTGTAATAGGAATGTGTGTGACAGGTCCTCTTTATGGAGAGATGCGGGGTCAATAAGACCCCACATCTCTCCCCCAGGCTGGAAAGTATGAGATTGTGAATTTTTTTTCAACGATCTCATACTTACTAGCCGCAATGGCGGCTTTGTTTACATCTGAGGACCCGGGCGTGACGTCATGACATCGCGCCCGGGCCTCCGACGGTCATAGAGATGATCTCTCTATGCTCGTCACGTGACCCACCACCGGCGCCGGACGATTCTCTCCGGGTCGCCCATGGCACGGGAGAGCCCGGAGAAGCACTGGATGGCGGCGGGAGGGGGGGATGTCCCCTCCCGCCGCCTATAAGAACGATCAAGAGGCAGAACCGCCACTATGATTGTTCTTATGGTGCGCAGGATCGCTGGCTGAAAACAAGGATATCTGAATGATGCCTCTAGCTGCAGGCATCATTCAGATATCCCCCCTCAAACCCAGGACGTCATATGACGTCCACCCGGAGGGAGAGAGGGTTCCTGCCGGCGTCATTTTATAATGACCCGGTATGGAAGTGGTTAAACAACAAACATGGTATACTAACCTGCTCTATGCAGTTGGTTTTGCACAGAGCAGCCCGGATCCTTCTGTTCTCGGGTCCCTCTTTGGTGCTCCTGGTCCCTCTCTCCTGTTGCGTGCCCCCACAGCAAGCAGCTTGCTATGGGGGCACCCGAGATGAGTCACAGCTCCCTGTGTTCATTCAGACACGGAGCCGTGACCCGGCTCTGCCCCTCTCTCTCCTGATTGGCTGAATTATTTTGATTGACAGCAGCGGGAGCCAATCTCGCTGCGCTGCTGCCTAAGCCAATGAGGAGGGGAGTCCTGGCAGCTTAGACACTCCTGCAACATCGCTGAATAAAGACGGGCTCAGGTAAGTATTAGGGGGGCTACAGAGGGCTGCTGTACAGAGAAGGTTTTTTTAATCTTAATGCATAGAATGATAAGCCTGCCGTTAATTTTGAAGGGCCTGGTATGGACTGAGGGGGACCCCACACCGTTTTTTTTAACATTTTTCTATTGACGGGCAATGCCGGTGTTTTGACGATATGGGCCCCCCGTCGGATAATGCCCGGGCTGGACTGCGCAGGCGCAGCGCATGTGCAAACGGAGCAACCGAAAATTACGAGGATGAACAGCTGTTCATCAGCTGTACACGGCGCCTGCGCAATACGCTGCCGCACGCTCCTGATGCTCAGGGCGAGTTATTTCTTGAACACAACAAGTGGGGGATGCATACAGAAGAGGCCGCATAATGGGCAGAGCTCATACGATGGTGTAGTTTATTGAGAAAACCTTCCCTCAAAAAAGCACTACTCAATAATACATCCACCCCTTTGCGAAAAGCACCGCCCATCATGCGGCCTCTTCCCCTTGTTGTGTTGAATGTATAACCATACATCCGCCCCTTTGAGAAAAGCATCCACCCCTTTGAGAAAAGCATCCGCCCCTTGTTGTATTGCGTCCCTTGTTGTATTCAATGAATAACCCGCCCCGGACATCGGGAGCGAGCGGCGTGTTGATTGCGCATGCGCCGTCTACAGGTGATGAACAGTTGTTCATCCTCAGAGATTTCCGACGGCTCCGTTTGCGCATACGCAGTCCAGCCTGGGCATTATCCGACAGGGGACCCATTTCGACAGGACACCAGCATTCTTTTTTTTTTTACATTCATCTGTCAGTGGGGAAATCAGCTGACAGATGATGAGTCATGGATGTTAAGGACGCGAGTGGCCAGCTTCCTGGCCCGCTGCTTAACAACCAGCTATTTCTTCACACAGAATTCTAATCGGTCAATCGTTTTTCGACCAATCCAAATTCTAATCGTTCTGAAAAGTTGGAATTTGTTAGGAAAGGAGTAAACTAAAGTTAACGGATTTCATTGAAATTCGTTATTACCTCCGAATAACCAAAAATGTGTCCGAATTTGTATTCGGACTGAAATGAATTGCACATGTCTACATATGAATAAGGGCTCATTAAGGCCCCTTTCACACGGACAGATAGAATGGTGCTTTTAGCTGCGGATTTTCTAGTTTTCTACCGCAGCTAAAAGCACACAATGCTTTCCTATGGCCCCATTCACACACAGCGTTTAGCTGCGCTTTCGTTACATGCGGTTTGGTGCGAATAGAAAAAATAGAATTGAATGCGTCCAGGTGCGAGGTAGCGCAGCTATCTGCACATAACTGCAGGTAATGTAAAACGTGACAGTTGCGCTGCGGTGATAGTGGCACTCTCGTGCCAGTAAACGGTGACCCTAGTGATAACTTAAATAAGTAACATAGTTGAATATACCATCAAAATTGAATATATAATGGTGTTGAGATCAAATATAACAGTGTGACCTGCTGACCTGTGACCATAACACTCAATCACTCGAATGTCAATAAAGACTAACTAACATAAATTCATCTTATGGAGTGTCCAAGAAAATGATGAAAAAAGAGTCTTATTTAGATCAATCTTCTGGATCAAAAATTCCCAAATGACACTGATGAAAAGTTCCTCCAGGCAAGTATAATGGTGACCTCACACTCTAAACACCCAAGAAAAGTGTGTAGCACTTGTAAAGAATAGGATCCTCCACCTTCTATATCAAAGCTTCTTACCAGCTATTGTAGATTCCTAATAAAGGAGATCACACCCGCCTGTGGCTGTTTCCCCCGCCAAGGGTCTCTGTATGATAGATCAGCATTCAGTATCTTCCTCCACAATCAGGCTCCTCAATAACATTCCCGGAAGGTGTAATCCCAAAAAATATATAAAGGCCACCATGGTGAAGTACTTAAGGCAGTTTAATCAAGAAATAAAAAAATACACTTACAAGAAAGTGATGATAAAATAGCATAAAATCGTTCGTAAGCCGGCCGGCTTCACTATCCGCCCGTCCTTCCGGGATAGCGTTGTTGGTTTGTCGGTGACGTCAGCACGCCGCTCCTCCCTACGCCGTTTCGTCAGAGATGACGTCTTCCAGGGGCACGAGTGGCGTGCTGACTCACCGCTATTTATCATACATAAAACTCCAGACACGCCCGGTTCTGACCTCCGGGAGGTCTCTGCACAATTCGCCATATTGAATAGGGAAAATGTTGCCCATACTTATCGGTAATTACCAAAACATCATAGGAGGCCAGAGCAACCGACCCTAGATAATTGGCAACCGAATACTAGGGATCTTTCAATCGCAATCGCACTGATGCAGACTGCAAAGAAAGTGAAATGATGTCTAAAAATGGCTAATAAAACTAAATAAAAATTGGGGATATGAGGAAAAGGGTAAAAGAAAGGGAATGACGCTCATAATGTGACGGCTTAGATGTAGGATAATAAATTCATTGGATGAACATGATGAATATAGGCATATTGAACGTCACCTCCCATTGTTGGCTCATTATTACAGGACAAAATCACAGGAAAGTCCTAAAGACAGACATATATAAACCTACAGGATGGGTCAAAAAAACCATCTAAATAAATGCCAGAGTGTCCCTATATAGACACCCACTATTATAACAGAAGAAAACTAATAAATGAAAATGAACTGGAAAATGATGTATTGGTGGTGAAAGCAACAGAAGTCCACCCAGAAGTCAGAACCAGTTCACACATTTTCGCAAAACATCATGTCACCCATTATCAATGAATGCATTGACGTCTGTGTCAATATTCAAGCCATGAGGGCTATAACACCGGACCCGGTATATCCAGGCCATCTCCAACTTAGATAGTTCCCTAACCAGGGAGATGCCCCTCCAATGAGGCTCAAATTTGTCTATCCCCAGGAATAGTGTATTCTCAGGGTTGCGATCATGATACATATCATAATGTTTTGAAACTGAGTGATTTTGAAAACCTGACTTAATGTTGGTGATATGCTCACCTAATCTGACCTAAACTTAAACCTAAATTAAGTAGACAAAGAATGTTGTGTCATGCTTATTCCACAAACACATATACAGTGCATAGATCTCCTAATGGTATCGCCTGAACTGATATATGATAATGAACCTAAAACATGAAAAACATATGCCAAAAAATTAATTGAATTAATTAACGCCACACACATGAAAAATAAACAATAAACAAACATGCATATAGTGTCTAACAAAGTGTGACACACTAAAGCATCAGTCCATAAGTGCAGAAAATCTGTTTAAAGTCCAAATAAATGCTGTGATAAACACCCGTGCACAAGACAAATTCCAAATCTCCAACGTGTTGTCTGAAGACAGGAGTGACATCCACCACCATAAGCAAGTCAGCAGCTTACCAGAACTAATTGGTCCTCTATTACGGAGGACCTGAAATCGCATATAGGCAATCCCAGCTGGATAGTAATGACTCCTATGGCCACCTCTTCAATCAGCGCTTTCCACAGTATAAAAGCAGTTTGGCCGCAATATGACATGCAAAAGAGGAGAAGGATGCCTCGCTGGTGTAGAATCTTAGGGTTTATTGGGTAAAATATAGATAAAACACTTACAATTAAGTAGAGTAAGTACAGCCTTAAGCCCGAGGTGCCGGACACCAACGAGCAAACCCGTCCTACGGAGATCGAGCAGTGGGGGGATGACGTCAACACGCCGCTCGGTCCGTCCTACGCGTTTCGTGATAGGTCAGTGCCCCGAGACGACGTGACCTATCACAAAACGCGTAGGGCGGCCCGAGCGGCGTGTTGACGTCATCCCCTCACTGCTCGATCTCTGTAGGACGGGTTTGCTCGTTGGTGTCCGGCCGGCACCTTGGGCTTAAGGCTGTACTTACTCTACTTAATTGTAAGTGTTTTATCTATATTTTACCCAATAAACCCTAAGATTTTACACCAGCGAGGCATCCTTCTCCTCTTTTGCATGTCATATTGCGGCCAAACTGCTTTTATACTGTGGAAAGCGCTGATTGAAGAGGTGGCCATAGGAGTCATTACTATCCAGCTGGGATTGCCTATATGCGATTTCAGGTCCTCCATAATAGAGGACCAATTAGTTCTGGTAAGCTGCTGACTTGCTTATGGTGGTGGATGTCACTCCTGTCTTCAGACAACACGTTGGAGATTTGGAATTTGTCTTGTGCACGGGTGTTTATCACAGCATTTATTTGGACTTTAAACAGATTTTCTGCACTTATGGACTGATGCTTTAGTGTGTCACACTTTGTTAGACACTATATGCATGTTTGTTTATTATTTATTTTTCATGTGCATGGTGTTAATTAATTCAATTAATTTTTTGGCATATGTTTTTCATGTTTTAGGTTCATTATCATATATCAGCTCAGGCGATACCATTAGGAGATCTATGCACTGTATATGTGTTTGTGGAATAATCATGACACAACATTCTTTGTCTACTTAATTTAGGTTTAGGTTAAGCGCTATTATATATATTTCTTTTTGTGTTTTTCACTGATTATGTTTTCAGGTTAGTAGCTGCATAGAACTGTAACCGAGGCAATCTGGTGTCAGCCACCAATTGCCATTTCCTAATCCCAAGCGCACTTTCTGCTTCTTTTTCTCGAATCTGACCTGCATTGATCTCTTTGTTCTGCCAATATACTGGAGCCCGCACGGACATTTTAACAAATAAACAATGCCCGTGGAGCTACATGTGATGAATGGCTCAATAGAGTGTTCCTTTGAAGTGCTAGTGGAGTGAAAAATCTCTGTTTTCTTCTGCTTGCTCTTATTAAGAGTGCAAACTTGGCACCTCCGACATTGATGATATCCGGACAATCCTCTTTGAAAAAAGGAGACTCCTTTTGTGGGAGGGTCTCCTTTATTAGGGATCTACAATAGCTGGTAAGGAGTAGGGATGAGCTTCGAGTTCGAGTCGAACTCATGTTCGACTCGAACATTGCCTGTTCGCCCGTTCGCCGAACAACGAACAATTTGGGGTGTTCGCAGCAAATTCGAAAAGTCTATGGGAGAAATCTAAAGTGCTAATTATAAAGGCTTATATGCAAGTTATTGTCCTAAAAAGTTTTTGGGGACCTGGGTCCTGCCCCAGGGGACATGTATCAATGCAAAAAAAAGTTTTAAAAACGGACGTTTTTTTAGGAGCAGTGATTTTATTAATGCTTAAAATGAAACAATAAAAGTGAAATATTCCTTTAAATTTCGTACCTGGGGGGTGTGTATGATATGCATGTAAAGTGGTGCATGTTTCCCGTGCTTAGAACTGTCCCTGCACAAAGAGTCATTTTTGAAGGAAAAAAAGTCATTTAAAACTCACTCGCGGCTATTAATGAATTGTCGGCTTTTATCAATACATAGAAAAGTCATTGATAAAAAAAAAAAAAAGCGTGGGGGTTCCCCCAAATTCAATTACCAGGCCCTTTAGGTCTGGAATGGATATTAAGGGGAACCCCGCCGCAAATTAAAAAAAAATGGCGTGGGGTTCCCCCTAAATATCCATACCAGGCCCTTGAGATCTGGCATGGATTTTAAGGGGAACTCCACCCCAAATTTAAAAAAAAATGGCGTGGAGTCCCCCCAAAAATCCATACCAGACCCTTATCCGAGCACACAACCTGGCCGACCGCAGGGGAAGAGGGGGGGACGAGAGAGCGGCCCCCCTCCCTCCTGAACCGTACCAGGCCACATGCCCTCAACATGGGGAGGATGTCCCCATGTTGATGGGGACAAGGGCCTCATCCCCACAACCCTTGCCCGGTGGTTGTGGGGGTCTGCGGGCGGGGGGCTTATCGGAATCTGGAAGATCCCTTTAACTCTCTCGTCCCCCCCTCTTCCCCTGCGGCCGGCCAGGTTGCGTGCTCGGATAAGGGTCTGGTATGGATTTTTGGGGGGACTCCACGCCATTTTTTTTAAATTTGGGGTGGAGTTCCCCTTAAAATCCATGCCAGATCTCAAGGGCCTGGTATGGATATTTAGGGGGAACCCCACGCCATTTTTTTTTTTAATTTGCGGCGGGGTTCCCCTTAATATCCATTCCAGACCTAAAGGGCCTGGTAATTGAATTTGGGGGAACCCCCACGCCTTTTTTTTTATTTTTATCAATGACTTTTCTATGTATTGATAAAAGCCGACAATTCATTATAGCCGCGAGTGAGTTTTAAATGACTTTTTTTTCCTTCAAAAATGACACTTTGTCCAGGGACAGTTCTAAGCACGGGAAACATGCGCCACTTTACATGCATATCATACACACCCCACAGGTACGAAATTTAAAGGAATATTTCACTTTTATTTTTTCATTTTAAGCATTATTAAAATCACCGCTCCCGTAAAAACGTCTATTTTTTAAACCTTTTTTTGCATTGATACATGTCCCCTGGGGCAGAACCCAGGTCCTCAAACACTTTTTAGGACAATAACTTGCATACAAGCCTTTATAATTAGCACTTTAGATTTCGAACGCTCGAGTCCATTGTATTTAATAGGGTTCTAAAGTTCGCGCGAACATTCTGTCTGTTCGCAGGTTCTGGTGCGAACCGAACAGGGGGGTGTTCGGCTCATCCCTGGTAAGGAGCTTTGATATAGAAGGTGGAGGATCCTATTCTTTACAAGTGCTACACACTTTTCTTGGGTGTTTTTTTTTTTTTTTTTTTTTTTATCCAACAAAGTTTTATTATTATTTTGCAGAGGTACAGGGCATACAAACACCCCTCAACATAGCGGGGTAAGAAATCATTGCAAACATACATTTCAAAACAAATCTGAACTAGGAGCCAGCCGGTCCTCAAATTGACATACCCACTCTCCCAAATGTTAAAGCACTAGAAGCACATCTCATCCTATATTGATGCCTAACAATCTATCAGCCACCAAATCCACCGGGGCCAAGCCCGGTACATCCAGCCATTTTGCCCATAGCTTCTCGAATTTATGATCACTACCCCTATGCTGATAAGTCACCTTCTCCATCCTCAACACCATCCCAATATTATTAATCCATTCCTTCAAGGTCGGTGGAGGCTCCGCTTTCCAGTGTACCATGATGAGCTTCCTCGCCTGAAACAGAGTCCTATGAACGGCTTCTCTGCAGTCCTCGTCCCACTCGTATTCCTCCAAAGCACCCAAGAGACAAGCTCTCGGGTCCTGTGGAAGAGACACGCCAAACACTGAATTAATGGTAGACACCACACCCGCCCAGTACATGTGGAGTTTGGGACATCTCCACAGCATATGGACTAGATCTCCGTGGTCCCTTTTGCATCGTGTACACATGGAGTCAAGCTGTGGATTCATCAAATGTAATCTGTGAGGTGTGAAATAAGTGCGCAGCAATATGTACAACTGGGTAAGCCTATGGGATACATTCAGTGAGCACCTACCCACGGCCTGGAAAATTTCCTCCCACTGCTCACCATCCAACTGGCCAACATCTGCCTCCCACTTCTCCCTTATCTTCAGAGGATGCTGCCTCATCACGGACTGTAACAGTATGGCATAGCATTGTGAGATAAAGCCCTTCGACGACTCAGCATCCCCCAAAAGACTAAACACCGGGGTTGGCGACAAGTGCCACTCCGAGGAGCGACCCTGTGCCGCCACCGCATGGAGAAATTGTAAATAACAAAAGTACATTGATTGCGGAAGACCATAAGATTCCCTTAGGTCACTAAAAGGGCGCAGTACTCCATTACAGAATATGTGCTTAAGATGCGTAATCCCATACTGCTTCCACCTGGCCCCAGACTGCAATTTGGCCAATTCAGTATACGTATCATTTTGCCATATAGGGTTATATTCTGTATAGCCATCTGCATTCTGAATGTATTTAACTTTGTTCCATACCTTCTGAATTAGGCTATAAGTTGGAAACTTTTTATGTGGTTTAGCGAAGACCTGAGCCTCCAACGCCACAGGAACCGGATCTCTGCACACAGTAAGCAGCAGCAGTTTATGAGCCGAGGTTTGCAAGGTGGGCGCCCTCTCTGCCTCCGATGGAAACATGCCTATAAGGTGCTGCAACTGGGAAGCTAAGTAATACAGCCAAGGGTTTGGCAACGCCAAGCCCCCGCAGTCTTTGGGCCGCTGTAAATGTTCCCACTTGATCCTAGGGAGCCTATCCTTCCATATGAGGCTGCGAAAAATACTATTTACCGTACGGAATGTCTTGAGGGGGATAACCATAGGAGTGTTATGAAGGAAGTATAGTAGCTGTGGCATGAGTATCATCTTTATAAGGTTCACCCTGCCAGCAACAGATAGGAGAAGAGCCTTCCAGGTTTTTACTTTGTCCCAAATCCTTAGTAGCAGGGGGGAGATATTAAGATGGATAAAGTCCCGTGGCCTGGCTGTGATCTGAACCCCCAAGTACTTGAAAGCAGTGGTAATGGGAATGGGGCAGGAAGAGTTAATCACCCCATCCAACAGGAGCAGCGCCGATTTTGACCAGTTTATATGTAAACCGGAAAATCCTCCAAATTTGGATATGGTCGACATAGCTTCCCTAAGGGAGGAATCCGTGTCCCCCAGAAGAAGCAAAGTGTCATCGGCGTATAGCATGACTTTTTCCTGCGTGTCACCATAGCAGAAACTAGTAATGCCAGAATTTGCCCGAATGTCCATGGCCAGTGGCTCAATAGCCAAAGCAAAGAGGAGGGGCGACAGGGGGCACCCCTGCTGAGTCCCCCTCCTCAACGCAAAGCTCCCAGACAATGAACCAAAGGTCCTTATGGCGGCCTGCGGCTGACTATATAGCAACTTCACCCAGGATATATAAATTGGACCAAACCCGAACCTCTGCAGCACCGACCAAAGATAATTCCAATCTATGCTGTCAAACGCCTTTGTGGCGTCCAGGGACAGAAGTGCCCTGTCTCCCATGTTATCTGCCCTTGCTTGTATATTCAGGAACAACCTCTGCAAATTAACAGCTGTAGATTTATTTGGCATGAAACCAGCCTGGTCCCCATGCACAATTGAAGTAATCACCCCATTTAGCCGAATGGCCAGTACCTTGGCTAATATCTTAATGTCGCTTTGCAGCAAGGAGATGGGGCGGTACGCCCCTGGGTCTACAGGATCCTTACCCGGTTTGAGCAGTAATACTATGTTTGCCTTAGACATTGAGGGTGGAAGGGTCCCTCTCTCCCTGGCACTGTTAAAGACTCTCAGTAGTTGGGGCAGTAGTTCCTCTGAGTATTGCTTATACACCTCCATGGGCAACCCATCCTCCCCCGGGGCCTTACAATTAGGGAATGCACCTACAGCCCCCCGGAGCTCCCCGACAGTAAGCGGCGCCTCCAACTGGGCACGCTGACCCTCAGACAGCGCAGGAAAGATCAATCGGGCCAGGTATAACTCCAGATCCTCCTGGGCGTATGGCGCTCCAGGACTGTACAGGGTCTCATAGAAACCTGCCAATTCCTCCATAATCAACTCTGGTTGGGAGACTACACTCCCTGCCTTGGACCTAATGGCTCCTATAGCAGGCGAGCGTTGATGGGAGTTCGCAATCCGTGCCAAAAGTCGGCCGGTCTTCTCACCCTCCTCAAAGAACGCCTGTTTCGTAAAGAACCTTTTCTTCTCAGCCGAGGAGGAAAGTAGCTGTTGATAGGCCGATTGAGTGGCCACCCATGCTTCTCTGGTCAGATCAGAAGGATCGGTAACATACACCCTCTCTAATTCCTGAACCCTGGCCTCGACTTCTATCAGGAGCTCAGAGGAGGCTCTTTTAACCTTGTTCATTTCTCCTATCAGGAGGCCCCGGAGATGCGCCTTAAAGGCATCCCAGTGCAGCACATTAAACTCTGCTCCATCCCCGTCATCAAAGAACCTCCGTATGCCCCCCACTATCTCCTCATGGGAACGAAACAATTTCAGCCAAAATGCATTAAACTTCCAGGGTGC
Organism: Rana muscosa; assembly: GCA_029206835.1. Classification (NCBI taxonomy): domain Eukaryota; kingdom Metazoa; phylum Chordata; class Amphibia; order Anura; family Ranidae; genus Rana; species Rana muscosa. The sequence continues at coordinate 132,819,461 of CM055118.1, forward strand.
CCTAGTTAATTTCGCTGGTGGAGCCACCAGTAACTGTACCACTAGAGCAGAGTGATCCGATACACTACGGGGTCTATGTGTAATGTCAGCTACAAACGGGAGTATGCTCAGGTTCCCCACCCCCAAATCAATCCTAGACAGGCAACCATGGGACTTCGAAAAACAGGTAAATTGTCTGTCGCCCGGATTGCGGTGTCGCCAGATATCCACCTAGCCCACCTCTTGCAACAACCGCGCCAAGGGAGTACTCCTGGCGAGGGCAGAGGGCCTAGGGCTCGGGTGTCTATCCGCCACCTGGTCCGAACAGCAGTTGAAGTCACCGACCACTAGCAACGGCACATCCGGCCTACCATCCAAAAACGCAAGGAGGAGCCAGAGCACCGCCACCGTGAACGGTGGTGGGATATATATGCATGCCAACACACATATCAATGTACCAAACTTGCAGTAAAGAAATACATATCGCCCCTCCTGGTCTATGACACTGTCAAACTCTTGGAAATCCAAGGCTGCATGCACCAATACACTCACCCCCCTAGAAAAGGAGGTGTGCGTAGAGTGATAAGCCCTCCCCACCCATGCATACCGTAAACAACATACTGTCTCTGCCGTTAAGTGAGTCTCTTGGAAACAGATTACCCCAGGAAGGAAATTCTTCAAACACATAGTAAGCATTGTACGTTTCAAGGGGGAGTGCATACCCCTCACTTTCCAAGAAACAATAGGAACCTTAGCCATGAGCATCTGCGACTAAAGATAAATGGTCGGGTAGGCGTGGGTAGAAACAACAATATAGCCCCCGGGGCAGGGGTGACATCACCCCTCTCGTACCAGTCCTGAACCCCGCTACATGGCTCTCTAAGATTAATAATTCAAGTCTGCCGCAATGTACCTCTTTGAAAGTGTAACTGCTGAAAAAGGAAAAGTTAGTAAGAACAGTGGACCTAACGGGTCCTGGAGCTACGCAATCCACCAACAGGGCAGCAGCAACTCTTTTCACGACCGAACGTTGCCATAGTTCAGTCAAGTGTAACATCCGCTTTTTGGACAACGTGGTATAAATCGCTCTCCTTGCGTTTTATAGCCATATAATGTCCCCCAGCCATAAAACAGTAGCCACAAACAATAATAGGGGATCCCCCCTGGGTAAGGTAAACGCAAGGTATCTTCGAACAGCATACAATCCGTGCCATCAGGCACAATCAGAATTTAGGCCTTATTCTCCATCCTCCTGCTCTCGTCGCTGAAGTGATTGTTCGTTCCGATCCAGCCAGGTTAGGGCCTCCTTGGCAGACTCAAAGAAATGTGCCTGGCCCCGCACCACTATGCGGAGCTTTGCAGGATAAAGCATAGTGTATGGAAGTTGCAGGAGTCGCAAGCGGCGTTTCACATCATTAAATTTGGCTCTGCGTCTCTGGACCTCTGCCGAAAAGTCCGGATAAAAGGACACTCTGGTGCCATTGTACTGTACATTTGCTCGCTCCCGAGCTTGGCGTAGCACCGCTTCCCTGTCCCGGTAGTGCAGTAGTTTTGCAAGGATGAATCTGGGAGGACCCCCCTGTTGAGGCGGGCGAGAGGGCACTCTGTGCGCACGCTCCACCGCAAAAAATGGTGAAAATGAATTTTTGCCAAAAAGTTCAATCAGCCAGTTCTCCACATATGTAGTAGGATCCCTGCCCTCCACCCTCTCCGGGAGACCCACTATACGAACGTTGTTCCTTCTGAGGCGGTTCTCCATATCTTCAGCACGATCGTATGCATCTCTAGTCATCTGCAGGGCTGCTCTTGTGTCCTGGGCTATGGGCTGCATTTGGTCCTCCACCTCACTAACTCTACTCTCCACCGCCGTGGTGCGTTCACGGATCTTCTGCATGACTTGCCTCAGCAAGCCAAACTGCTCCTTTAAAGTGTCAACAGAGGCTGTGCATTTGTTCACAGCCCTAAGGATATCAGCCAGAGTAGGTTGCACTGCGACCTGTGAAACTGGGGCTTGAATGTCCTGCATCACAGAGCCTGCCTGGCCCCCCTCCTCCTCTCCCCACTGGTCTGGGACAGAGTCTACTTGCATATCAGGCAGCATATGTGTGGGGTCCCCTGATCGAGCGGGCATCTCTGTCCCCATAGCCCCAGACATCTTCTGGGCATAATACAGCATGTCTTTAGGGGGTTCTTTGGGGGTTTTTGGTGACTTACTTGTCTTGGGACCTAGCTTGTCCTGGCCACGCGGCGTCCCCTTCACTGCAGATGCGGTGGCGCCATCTTGGAGCTCCGGCCCCGCGATTTCCACCTGTCCTTTGCGGGTCATCCCCCTGGTGCAGAGAGCCGGTGGTGGTACCTCAGTGGTCCCCGGATCGCAGGCTGCAAGCATATGTCAACGTCGGACCGATAAGGCGGCTGGGGGAGGATCAGTACCGGATCACTGCTAGGAGCTGTGGGAGATGCGTCCTCTCACATGCCTGTCTTGGCCACGCCCCTTTCTTGGGTGTTTAGAGTGTGAAGTCACCATTATACTTGCCTGGAGGAACTTTTCATCAGTGTCATTTGGGAATTTTTTATCCAGAAGATTGATCTAAATAAGACTCTTTTTTCATGGGGCGTGCCCGGACGTGGAGCTGAGAGGACGTGCTGATACTGAGCTCCGCACATCCAACAGCAATCCTTTGCCATCCTCTTTATATAACACCGTGGCGACACTTTAAACCCCTTGCACTCACTCATGGACACTTTCTAACGCAAATTGTGCGGAAATTGGGGAGTTAGGCCGGTCATATCCACACCAAACCTGTTGCTGGCCCCACACTGCTGAGGCCCGCCGCCATCTTGAGGCCTGTGGAGACCTCTGAGCCCTTCGAGCAAGTGAGCTGTGTTCTGCAGGGTGATCGGGCCCCCCAGGCCTATCCACCGGCCGTAACATCCCCTGAGGACTCACACCAGAAGGGAACTACAAGATGGAAAATAACCTCGTCATCCTATGAACTGACCCCGTGTTGCGGCCTGCCGATCCAGTCATCCCTCTCAGGTACTGTGAACCTCTGGCCACCTACCCATCCCTTGATATCCTCCTTATCCCGATTCCCAAACTGGTGGCTTCTTCCGTGCAACGGCCGTGTAGCGCCACCTATCCGGTGCAGTGAAGCGGTGGCCAAAGCGAAGCGGAGCAGATCGGAGCTCTCAGGAAAGTCCGCGGCTTCGGCTTGCTCCCGGAAGACGGCGGCCATCTTGCTGCACCCGGCGGCTCCCTGGCTCTCTCCCCCTGACCAATTCGCTTGATAACAACCCCATCTGATCAGCGAGCGGGCTCTGTCTTCTATCCTGGGTGGGGAGGCAGAGGCCTGAGCGGGACGGAGCCCTCAGGAAAGTCTGTGGCTTTGGCCTTCTCCCGGAGGACGGCGGCCATCTTGCTACTCCTAGTAGCTCTGACCCCTCACAACTTCAGCCCCCCAGGCGCCCGGCTTCCTTCCTATAGGGAACAGTGAACTGCCCTATTATCCCCCTCATACGGCCATAACAGAGAGCTCATCCTCAGTAGGCTGGAGAACACAGCCAGTGTACAGAGGACATTTTACTGCCCCTTGAAGCTATATCATGGCCTACTCACCTCCTCCCTATTAGAGCTTCACATCCCCCCCCCTTCTTACTACCATGGCAAATATGTGATCAAACCCTAAGCTGAGGGGGCGCATACACGACGCGATGCGAGTAAGACGTGAGTGACCAGAGCTCCGTTATACCCGGTCAAAGCAGGCCATTTACCCACGGCTATATCGCTTGATTACCAGCACAAACACTCGGAACCCCCGTGGGAACAGTTCGTGCATGCCAGCAGGGAAAAACAGGCGTTCTCGCCGCTCTATCCACAACCTAACAAACTTTCTCCTGAACTCTGAATCCAAGCAGCACAAGATGTCTCAGGGCGACACCAACACCAGCACACACGCGGCCTCGGGGAAGATCATACAGAATCATCCCCCCCCTGAACCGAACTGTGAGTACACTTTACCTCTCTCTAAAGCTGACTTAGATGCAAGTTTAACTTCCATGTTTGACAAATTGGTGGATAAAATAGAAAGTGAAGTACACAAATCCACAACCGCTCTTTCCCAGGAGATTGCATGCATAGGAAATAGAACAGATCGATTAGAAGCAAAGCACGACGAACTTTCACTGGCCCATAATGATTTAAGAAAGGACTATGAAACTTTGGCGGATAGCTTTGCGTTTATGCAAGCACAAGTGGAAGACCTTGATAATAGGAATCGCAGACAGAACATCAGAGTACGCGGTGTACCGGAATCGGTCACCGTTCTTATGCCAACTATATCAAAAATCTTTCATAATCTCCTCCCTGATAAACCAATGTCAGCTTTCACCTGTGACAGAATTCATAGGGCCCTCCGCCCCAAACCCACCCCTGATAAACCACCTAGGGATATCATCATGTGTATGAAGGATTTCCTGATTAAAGAAGACATCATGCGTGCGGCTAGGAACTCTCCTAACATAGACTTTGATGGCAGACGAATTCAAATATACCCTGACATCTCCCCAGCCACGTTAGACAGGAGACGCAGGATGAAGGAAGTCACTAATGTTTTACAATCAGCAAGGATAAGATACAGATGGGGCTTTCCCTTCAAGCTCACCGTCCCACACAATGGATCTACATATACAGTTTATAATGTAATCGAAGGAAAAGAATTGTTGGTGAAACTGGGCTTGCTGGATCCAGAACCTCCTAACCGCCCGCCAATAACCTCCAGATCCTCCCCGATATGGTCAACTTCATCTTCACACCGTAACCAAAAAGACCAAAGAGATCAAAGACGCTGGAGACAATCATTTCAGGACCAGAATCCCTGATCAATGCTTATACTCCAGAAAGCCTGGAGGTATGACCTTGAACAAGCTGCTGCTTATATCACATACTGCCGGAGATTCTGCTGATAGAGGAGACTGCAAAATATCTGAGTAATACCGTCTCATATTCCTCAGGCTACCTGAAGCTCTATCCCATAGACTGTTGTAGGAACTCTGCAGAACGCCTGAGTATTATCACCTTATTTTTATTTCAATCTCCTCAGAAATGACTCTCCTCACTGTGGATTATTCTATTTGTCTCCTCTACATAACGTACTTCATACCCGACAGCAATGCCTCTCTACTCGCTATTGGTAGTTGCACATATTTCATGTTTTTCTAGGATGCCTGCTACATCCGTCATAGTTAGTTTGTCCCCCCATCCTGCTCTCCAGGATGGTTCCACAGCTCTCGCTTTTAGAGATGAAGTGCCCTTCCAGGTTTGCAGGAATTGGACTTATTTGTCCTCTTGATGCTCACTCAAGTTTTTTTGACAGGTTTAATCTTGTCCCCTTTTCAATTCTGTTCATGTTTCTCATTTTTGAAATTTTAGCCCATAAGGCTTATAACGTTTTCACTTTAAAAAAAGGAAGTCCTGTTATCTACGTACAAATAATGATGTTTGACATAGACCTCACAACTCTAGACTACTTTGGTAATCACATAAGGTATAATGCACATTACTTGGCTTGTATATCACTCCTCTTTCTTACAAAACCTCCGGTCACAATCACAACCTTAGCTTTAGACTTAGTCACTAACTCTATCCAGATCTCATTCCACACATATAATTCAAGCCTGTTATTTATCCATCACAAAGTCATAAAGCTTCACACCCTTGACCTTTTCAATGGGTATTAAAATAATATCGCACAATGTGCAAGGTTTCAATTCCCCCCACAAACGTAAAAAGGCTTTTCAGCATTATAAAAGAATAGGGGCAGACGTCATACTCATCCAGGAATCCCAATTCTGCTCATCCAATCACCCTAAATACTTTGATAAAACATACAACCAAGTGTATTTCACAACATTCAACAATAAGACCAGAGGAGTTGCAATCTTTATACGTAACTCGATTATATTTGATATACATAGCATATTCACAGATACTGATAGTCGTTACATTATCTTAAAAGGCACTATTGACAATAGGGCCGTAACAATTGCATCAGTATACGCCCCCAATGTATCACATTCCTCTTTTTTCACCAACTTTTTTGAGACTCTAGACCGCTATACCTCCCCTCACATCATTCTAGGCGGGGACTTTAATCCAACCTCACATCCGGCCCTGGACAGGAGTAGAGTCGCACCCTCATCCAAGGCATTTCCAAAATCCCTGAACCGCTCTCTCAGTAATTTTCAACTTATTGACTCATGGAGGGCTCACAATTTCGGCATTAAGGCATACACCCACTATTCACATCCCCATAATGTATATGCCAGATTGGACTATATTTACTGCACCCCTATCCTGTTAGCAAACTCTTCTAAAGCTATCATTCACCCATGTCCATGGTCGGATCATGATATCACCTTTCTTGAAACCGCCTATATTGGTCTTAAACCATCCCCCTTCAACTGGCGTCTAAATGACTCCTTACTTTCTGATCCTACAATAGCGCAATCTGTCTCCACACATATAGAGAATTATTTCACTGAGAACATTAATGATGAAACCCCTCCCTCCTCTATCTGGGTAGCTCGTAAAGCAGTCTTACGAGGTCAATTAATCAGTCTCGCTGCCCAAAAAAATAAAGAAAGGCTCTCTGACATTAGATGTCTTACTAAAGACCTCGATAACTTATATAACAAACTACAACACACCCCCTTCCAGGCTCTTACAGATCAGATCAAGTCCAAACGCCTTGCCTTAGACCAAATTTTATCAACTAACATTGAGAAATCCCTCAGATTCTCTAAGGCTAAATTCTTACTCCATAGCAACTCATCCTCTGCTATGTTCGCCAGAAAACTCAACCAAACCAATAATCCACCTCATGTCTATAAACTTAGAGACAAAGCAGGAAACAATGTCACTCATCCACAAGAGGTGCTGAATATCTTCTCCTCTTTTTACAAAAACCTCCTCTCAGGTCCTCAATCCCAACCGAATCAGACCTCCAAAATTTGGTTAGATGATATCCCCTTACCCTCTCTCAACACCCAACAGATAGAATCTCTCAGTGCACCATGTACAGATTTAGAAATAATTAATATAATTAAATCCCTTAAGACTTCTACAGCCCCAGGCCCGGATGGCTTCTCCTCCGCATATTATAAAAAATTTGCATCTCTTCTAGCCCCCAACTTATCCAAACTCTTCAATTACGTGCTAGATGGACATCAATTCCCAAAAGAAATGCTCTTGGCGAACTTATCTTTAATCACCAAGCCGCTTAAAGACCATTCTCTCCCACAAAATTTCCGCCCCATCTCAGTTCTCAACAATGACTTAAAAATCTTTGGGAGACTTCTTGCGGACAGGTTGGCAGCAGTTATCACTAGCTTAGTGTACATAGATGAAACAGGTTTTATTCCTGGACGCCAAATAACGGACAATATTAGGTTGGTAACCAACATCATACAAGATGCCAACATACACTCCAAAGAGCTTTGCCTTCTCAGCCTGGATATCCACAAGGCCTTTGACAGCGTTTCTTGGTCTTACCTCAATCATATCTTACCCAAATTTGGCATCTCAGACAAGTTCCTCTATGGCTTTAATGCACTATATCACTCCCCCCAGACCCGCATAAAGATTCCAGGACATAACTCAGAATTCTTTCCTCTTAGTAGGGGTACTAGACAGGGATGCCCTCTATCCACACTCCTGTTCGCACTAGCAATGGAACCCCTGGCCCACAAAATCAGAAACAGCCCTGATATAAAAGGAGTTATCAGGGGTGAAGATGTATTCAAAATTAGCCTATACGCAAATGATGCATTAATTTTCCTTACAGAACCTCATATATCTATTCCCTCCCTTCTTAAAGAACTGAAATCATTTCATGACATATCGGGTTTAAAAATTAACATGAAAAAATGCTCAGCTCTACCCATCAATCTCTCTGAACACTAAAAGACCTTGTTGATGAAAAATTTCCCTTTCATTTGGTGCCCTCATTCGTTTAAATATCTTGGTGTCTCTATCACCTCCTCACACAGCCTACTATTTAAAACCAATTATATCCCTCTATTCAATAATATATCTACACTCCTCAAGACCTGGTCAACCCTCCATATTTCATTTCTCGGTAGAATATGTGCCATTAAAATGACAATCCTCCCCAAACTGCTATATTACTTCCGCTCCCTCCCCATTAACATCCCTAAAACTAAACTTGCTTCTCTCCAAAAGGAAATCAACAAATTTATATTCAAACAGGAAACCTAGATGTAGCTATGCACACATGCACAGACCTCAAACTATGGGTGGGATGGGACTCCCTAATCTATGGCATTATTTTCTTGCAGCTAGACTCTCTCAATTGGCACAATGGTTCTCGCCCATTCAATGTATCCCATAGAAAAAATTTGAAGCATCCTCAATTTCCCCCTGGTATTTACAGGGAATCCTTTGGTCCAGAACAACCTCATACAGCAAACTATCCAAATACAATGTAATTGTAGCACACTACTACCAATTGTGGCTTAAAGCCCAACATACTTTTGAATTATCTTCACTCACCCCCCCCCCCCCCCCGGCTTCCTTCCTAGGTGACCCTGAGATTTACTCGTGCCTATGGAGATTGTCAATCTTTTACCTATTGGATCAATAACAATCTTACTACACTCAAATCTCTGCAATCTAAATGGGAATTCTCCTCATTCACTGCTTTACAAGATAAATATGGCATTCCCCCATCTGAAATACAACACTATAACCAAATCAAAGCTTTCTATGCAGAATATTACTCTCTCTCTCCACCCATCCCACCGAAACAGTCTTTGAACGAATTTGTATATCTTCATCCAGGGATAAGGGCATCATATCCCGCCTATATAACTATCTTAATACTTTTCACTCACCTGACAAGTCCGGTCAAATGCTCCATTGGGAATCGGACATAGATAACACCTTCACAGTGGATGAATGGCATGGCATGTCAGATAATCTACGTAAGAGTAACAAAGCTGTCTCCTTCAGAGAGACTCCCATAAAAATATTCTCTAGATGGTATCTCACCCCGTCCAAGCTTCACACCTTCTATCCCTCAATCTCCCCAAACTGTTTTAGGGGTTGTTCAGAACCAGGCACTATCCTACACACATTCTGGAGCTGCAAACACCTACTTCATACATGGCACAATGCAATATAAATTTTTGAAAAATCCACCAAACAGAAGATCCCCATCTCCCCACAGATATGCCTCTTATATGCTAAAGTACCTAATGTTCCAATTCCTTGCATGAGACTCTTTCATACTTTATGCAGCTCCATCCAATGGATGATTGCCTTTAATTGGAAATTCAATGATCTCCCTTGGTCGCAGGTACTAGCTAGGATGGAGATGATGAAACTTTCAGAGAGAATCTATTACTCTCCATGACACCTTCCATGTATATGAAAGGAAATGGTCATATTGGCATACAACATAACTTAATAAAATCCCTAAGGTTCCACTTACAATCTCGCACAAAATCTCTAAATCTTGACCTATATCACCTGTTTTATATGTTAGTGACATACACATGTGAACTATATCTTTGTACCTTTTTACTTTGTATGTAACCAATATCTTCATATAAGAACTGTATGGGGCTGATTTACCAAACGTTTGCGCCATGAGTATTGGCGCATCTGCGTGCGCAATGGCTGTTTTGGTATTTACAAAACATTAGCGCCTGTAGTGCAGCCCTATTTCCCATTTACTATAGTGTTCTCTGCGCCCGGGAGGAGGCGCTCAGTGCACTACTATGGACCTGGCGCACAGCATGTTAAAATCTAAATATAAAGAAGCTGGAAGTGAGAATATAATGGGGGTGACATGGGGTGATGTGAGGAAGTGTAGTGACACCTGCCCAAATAACAAACATGGCCAAAATAGAGAGAGAAAGTACGTTTTTCAAAACCAGCCCGCTGCGCCGGCAAGTACGATTTGAGCTGCGGGAGGTTTTTTTGAGCTCAGCGCGGGAATTTCAATGGTTTAAATGCGCCGGGACACTGCGCCGGCAAAATCTTAGTAAATGTCAAGTCACCTAAGTCAATTTGCATAAGTTGAACAGGCGCAGCTCTGAACTTGCCAGTGCGCCTGCAAAATGTCATTTCTAAAGGAAAAAAAAAACATTTAAAAGCAGCTGCGGCAGTAATGAATTGTCGGCTCCCGGCAATATAGGGAAAAGTCTTTGAAAGTCTTTGCTAACCAAAAAAAAAAAGCGTGGGGGTCCCCCAAAATTCCATAACCAGGCCCTTTAGGTCTGGAATGGATATTAAGGGGAACCCCGCTGCAATTTTTTAAAAAAAATGACGTGCGGGTTCCCCCCAAATATCCAAACCAGGCCCTTTAGATCTGGCATGGATTTTAAGGGGAACTACACCCCAAATTTTCTAAAAAAATGGCGTGGAGTCCCCCCAAAAATCCACACCAGACCCTTATCCGAGCACATAACCTGGCCGGCCGCAGGGGAAAAGGGGGGGGACGAGAGCGGCCCCCCTCCCTCCTGAACCGTACCAGGCCACATGCCCTCAACATGGGGAGGATGACCCCATGTTGATGGGGACAAGGGCCTCATCCCCACAACCCTTGCCCGGTGGTTGTGGGGGTCTGCGGGCGGGGGGCTTATCGGAATCTGGAAAACCCCTTTAACAAAGGGGACCCCCAGATCCCGGCCCCCCCCTGTGTGAAATGGTAATGGGGTACAAATGTACCCCTACCATTTCACAAGGAAAGTGTCAAAATGTAAGAAATGACAAGAGCCGGTTTTTGACAATTCCTTTATTAATGTCTTTTCTTTTCTTCCATCTTCTTCCTTCTTCTTCCATCTTCTTCTTCCATCTTCTTCTTTTCTCCATTCGGGTTTCTTCCTCCATCTTCATCTTCCTCTTCATCTTTATCTTCATCTATCTTCTTCCTTCGGTGTTCTCGTCCAGCATCTTGCTCCGGCGTCTTCCCTTCTTCTTTCTTCTCCGGCCGCTCCGTTTGAATTGGAGGTTCCCGCTGTGCGACGCTTCAGTTCTCCACTTGGTCCGCTTACACCCGGTGGCTCCGCCCCCCTCTGTCACCACGGGGAAAGTCCCGTGAAATCCATGTGCGTCAGAGGGGGGCGGGGTCACGGGTGTAAGCGGACCCAGAGGCAAACTGAAGCGTCGCACAGCGGGAACCTCCAATTCAAACGGAGCGGCCGAAGAAGAAGGGAAGACTCCGGAGCAAGATGCTGGACGAGAACACCGAAGGAAGAAGGAAGATGAAGATAAAGATAAAGATGAAGAGGAAGATGAAGATGGAGGAAGAAACCCGAATGGAGAAAAGAAGAAGATGGAAGAAGAAGATGGAAGAAAAGAAAAGACATTAATAAAGGAATTGTCAAAAACCGGCTCTTGTCATTTTTTACATTTTTGACACTTTCCTTGTGAAATGGTAGGGGTACATTTGTACCCCATTACCATTTCACACAGGGGGGGCGGGATTTGGGGGTCCCCTTTGTTAAAGGGGTCTTCCAGATTCCGATAAGCCCCCCGCCCGCAGACCCCCACAACCACCGGGCAAGGGTTGTGGGGATGAGGCCCTTGTCCCCATCAACATGGGGACATCCTCCCCATGTTGAGGGCATGTGGCCTGGTACGGTTCAGGAGGGAGGGGGGGGCGCTCTCTCGTCCCCCCCTCTTCCCCTGCGGCCGGCCAGGTTACGTGCTCGGATAAAGGGTCTGGTGTGGATTTTTAGGGGGACTCCACGCCATTTTTTTTTTAAATTTGGGGTGGAGTTCCCCTTAAAATCCATGCCAGATCTGAAGGGCCTGGTTTGGATATTTGGGGGGAACCCCACGTCATTTTTTTTTAAAATTTGCAGCGGGGTTCCCCTTAATATCCATTCCAGACCTGAAGGGCCTGGTTATGGAATTTTGGGGGAACCCCCACGCATTTTTTTTTTGGTTAGCAAAGACTTTCAATGACTTTTATCTGTATTGACAGGAACCAGCAATTCATTACAGCCACAAGGACTTTTAAATGACTATTATTTTACTTTAGAAATGTCATTTTGCTCTCCAACTGTTATAAACATGGAAAACATGCACTACTTTACAGGCATACTATAGACACCCCCCGGTATGATATTTAGGGCCAGTACACACCGGATGCAGTGCAGTGCGTTTTTTTGATGCCTGAAAAACGCAAAGAAAGTTGATCACATTAATGCCAATGGCATAGTTCACACCACTGCAGTCCGTTCCAGTGCATTTCAGAAAGCCAAAAAATAATTAGTCAGGCTGCATTTTTTAGGTACAAAACTGTACTGGACCCCAGTAAAACACATCAAAAACGCAACGGAACGTACCAAAAATGCACTGGAATGCACCGCAACGCACCTAAATGCACCGCAACACACTTGTCCTAAGTGAAAAGAGGCGAAAAAAACACTGGACTGCATCAAAAACGCCTCAAAAATGCACTGGAATGTGTCAAAAACGCGCATGCAGAAAAGCACCTGGAACGCACCCAGACTGCGTTTCTATAGTGTAAACTAGGGCCAGTTCACACCATAGAAACACAATCCGGATGCGTTCCAGGTGCTTTTCTGCATGCACTTTTTTCATGCGTTCCGGTGCATTTTTGATGCAGTCCAGTGCTTTGTTTTCACCCCTCTTTTTTATTAACCATAGATAAGGACAAGTGTGTTCCAGTGCGTTTTAGGTGCATTTAGGTGTGTTCCTGTGCGTTCCAGTGCGTTTATGATGCGCTTTGATGCGTTCCAGTACAGTCCAGTGCAGGTAAAATGCAGCATGTTCTACTTTTTTGGTGGAACTGGAACGCACTGGAACAAACACTGCCATTTAGAACCATATAACCAACTTTCCATGCATTTTGGATGCATAAAAAACACAATGGACTGTATGTGGTGTGAAATGGCCCTTAAGCAATTTGGCATATTTAAAGGCACTTCTCCTTGTTTTGTTTTTGGTGTTTTCCAAATTGGTGACATTGATATATGTCCCTTAGGGTGGGACCTGGGCCCCCATTTTAAGGCCAATAACTAAGATAAGCCAGCCAAGTGGGGACTAGCCAAATTAACAAGTCAGTTCCCATAGACTGCAATAGTATTTGTTGGTGGGGAGGGGTGATTGTCCCATCTCTAACTTTGTAGCATGCTGGATGATGTGCTTAATTTTGGACGGGGGGAGGGGGGGTTATTTTTTGCTAGCTGCATTGATGTTGTTCTGCACATGCCCAGCCAGTTATTTTTTTTTGGCATGCTTTTTGTGTGTGAACAGCGCCTGGATATTTCTGGGCATGCTCACTCAGAGAGTGTTTTTATGGGTTAGAAATTGAAGGACATCTTAACAGGTGTGCCCACTTTGAATTTCAGTCTCTACATTGGGAGAACTTGCATTCTGGGTTTTTCATGGACTGTGCATGTGTTTTCAATTGCCTCATTAGCACACAAACATATGTTATATAAAGCTCACAGAGCATTCGGTCGATTGCCTTAAGAAGAGGTGTGTGTGTGTGTGTGTGTGTGTGTGTGTGTGTGTGTGTGTGTGTGTTTGTCAAAATGTACATGTTGGTGTCCTTATCGCGTTTGTAACACATGTATTTTATTTGTTATGTCTTTGCAAAACTAGTGATTGGTTAACTTATGTGGATTGTATATTTTTGGTGTGGGGGAAATGTTCCCCTGAAATAATTCTGATGTTGTTAATGTGTGTTGTTTGTTCACTTTGATTTAATTGTCTGCTGCATTTTTTTGGCCAAAAATTGCTCAAGATGTTGAGTCTGTAACTGTTTCAAATTGACCATGTTTTTTATTTTGCCTTCCCTTTTGTTTTGTTGAACAATAAAATTAGATGGAAAGTTTTGATGTTTGTTTTGTGTTTTCTTTGCAACAAATGTGACAGCTGATTGGCATGTCAAAACAAAACAGGTGTGATTTGTCTACCCTGGTGCCTTCATTGTACAGGTCCTTCTCAAAAAATTAGCATATTGTGATAAAGTTCATTATTTTCTGTAATGTACTGATAAACATTAGACTTTCATATATTTTAGATTCATTACACACAACTGAAGTAGTTCAAGCCTTTTCTTGTTTTAATATTGATGATTTTGGCATACAGCTCATGAAAACCCAAAAATCCTATCTCAAAAAATTAGCATATTTCATCCGACCAATAAAAGAAAAGTGTTTTTAATACAAAAAAAGTCAACCTTCAAATAATTCTTGGGAGAAAAAGAAACCCTGGACTGCCGCACTCTGTATAGACAGTTATTTATTCCAAAATTTCAGGTAAAAAATCCAAATTCAAAATAAATCCATAAATCCAAAACAACAAATGCAGATGGTGTGCATGCAGGGAAGGGTGGCTAACGCGTTTCACGTCACGAATTGACGCTTACTCATAGCTGTTCAGTTATGCACTCAATACTTGGTCGGGAATCCTTTTGCAGAAATGACTGCTTCAATGCGGCGTGGCATGGAGGCAACCAGCCTGTGGCACTGCTGAGGTGTTATGGAGGCCCAGGATGCTTCGATAGCGGCCTTAAGCTCATCCAGAGTGTTGGGTCTTGCGTCTCTCAACTTTCTCTTCCCAATATCCCACAGATTCTCTATGGGGTTCAGGTCAGGAGAGTTGGCAGGCCAATTGAGCACAGTAATACCATGGTCAGTAAACCATTTACCAGTGGTTTTGGCACTGTGAGCAGGTGCCAGGTCGTGCTGAAAAATGAAATCTTCATCTCCATAAAGCTTTTCAGCAGATGGAAGCATGAAGTGCTCCAAAATCTCCTGATAGCTAGCTGCATTGACCCTGCCCTTGATAAAACACAGTGGACCAACACCAGCAGCTGACATGGCACCCCAGACCATCACAGACTGTGGGTACTTGACACTGGACTTCAGGCATTTTGGCATTTCCCTCTCCCCAGTCTTCCTCCAGACTCTGGCACCTTGATTTCCGAATGACATGCAAAATTTGCTTTCATCCGAAAAAAGTACTTTGGACCACTGAGCAACAGTCCAGTGCTGCTTCTCTGTAGCCCAGGTCAGGCGCTTCTGCCGCTGTTTCTGGTTCAAAAGTGGCTTGACCTGGGGAATGCGGCACCTGTAGCCCATTTCCTGCACACGCCTGTTCACGGTGGCTCTGGATGTTTCTACTCCAGACTCAGTCCACTGCTTCCGCAGGTCCTCCAAGGTCTGGAATCGGTCCTTCTCCACAATCTTCTTCAGGGGAACTTCCTTCACTATGTAAATTTAAATTACACAGTGAAGGAAGTTCCCCGCTCAAGCCAATGACGTAGGCGGGTCCGACATACCGAGGGGGCGGACCTGATGGGGAACTGCTCTCACTTTGGTAATACATGTATAGACCCGCCCCTTCTCATGTTCCGCATCTGGTCCGCTGAGCGGACCTGATGGGGAACATTTGAAGGGGCGTGTCTATACATTTAAAATACTGAGAGGGAGTTCCCCATCAGGTCCGCTCAGGCACAACCAATGAAGGACAGCGCTGGACATCGGGATCGCCGCGGGACACTGGATTTCACCGCTGGAATGTTTTTTTGTTTTTTTTTTAAATAAAGGACTTTTTCAAGGTGTTTGTGTGTTTTTTTAAACATTTTTTTACGCTTTCTTCGTGAAATGGTAGGGGTACAATGTACCCCTTACCAATTCACATAGGGGGGGGCGGGATCTGGGGGTCCCCTTTGTTAAAGGGGTCTTCCAGATTCCGATAAGCCCCCCGCCCACAGACCCCCACAACCACCGGGCAAGGGTTGTGGGGATGAGGCCCTTGTCCCCATCAACATGGGGACATCCTCCCCATGTTGAGGGCATGTGGCTTGGTACGGTTCAGGAGGGAGGGGGGGCGCTCTCGTCCCCCCCCTTTTCCCCTGCGACCGGCCAGGTTTTTTTAAATTTGCGGCGGGGTTCCCCTTAATATCCATTCCAGACCTGAAGGGCCTGGTAATTGAATTCTGGGGAACCCCCACGCTTTTTTTTATTTTTTTATCAATGACTTTTGTATGTATTGCCGGGAGCCGACAATTCATTAATAGCCGCGAGTCAGTTTTAAATGCATTTTTTTCTTTCAAAAATGAAATTTTTTGCAGGGACAGTTCTAAGCACGGGAAACATGCGCCACTTTACATGCATATCATACACACCCCCCAGGTACGAAATATTTCACTTTTATTTTTTCATTTTAAGCATTATTAAAATCACTGCTCCCGAAAAAACGGCCGTTTTTAAAACTTATTTTTGCATTGATACATGTCCCCTGGGGCAGGACCCCGGTCCCCAAACACTTTTTAGGACAATAACTTGCATATAAGCCTTTATAATTAGCACTTTAGATTTCTCCCATAGATTTTTTGAATTTGCCGCGAACACCCCAATTTGTTCGCTGTTCGGCGAACGGGCGAACAGGCAATGTTCGAGTCGAACATGAGTTCGACTCGAACTCGAAGCTCATCCCTACTGGTGACCAGATGGTCATCAGTCATCTCTATGACCGTCGGAGGCGTGGGCACGACGTTATGACATCATGCCGTGTTCCCGTATGTTAACCAAGCCGTGATCTTGGCTGTCAGCATGAGATTGGTGATTTTTTTGGAACAATATCATGCTTTCCAGCCTGGAGGAGAGATGCGGGGTCTTATTGACCCTGCATCTCTCCATAAAGAGGACCTGTCACACACATTCCTATTACAAGGGATGTTTACATTCCTTGTAATAGGAATAAAAGAGATCCCAAAAAATTAAAAAAATTAAAAAAGAGTAAGAAATACAAAAAAGTCAAAAAACAAAAACAAAAAAAAATAAAAAATAAGAAAAAACGCCCATGTCCCCGGTAGCTCGCGCTCAGAAGCGAACACACACGTAAGTCCCGCCCACATATGTAAACGCCGTTCAAACCACACATGTGAGTTATTGCTGCGTGCGTTAGAACGAGTGCAGCAATTCTAGCACTAGACCCCCTCTGTAATGCCAAAATGGTAACGTGTAAAAAAAATTTAAGCATCGCCTAGGGAGATTTTTAATTACTGAAGTTTGGTGTCATGCCATGTGTGTGCGCAATTTTAAAGCGTGACGTGTTAGGTATCTATTTACTCAGCATAACAACATCTTTCACATTATACCAAAAAATTGGCCGTAACTTTACTGTTTTGTAATATTTTTAGCAAACAAAAGGCGTTTGAAAATTTATTGCGCAAATACCGAGCGAGATAAAAATTTGCAATGACCGCCATCTTATTCCCTAGGGTGTCTGCTCCAAAAAAATATATAATGTTTGGTGTTTTGAAGTAATTTTATAGCCATAAATGTATGATTTTTACATGAAGGAGAGAAGTGCCAGAATAGGCCCAGTGCTGAAGTGGGTAAAATATCCATTTTTTTTTTTTTTTAAACTCGGTCTTTTGTATTTATAGAAAAAAAATAAAAATAAAACACAAAGGTGATCAAATAGCACCAAAAGCAAGCTCTATTTGTGTGCCAACAAATAAAACATTTTCATTGGGTTACAGTGTTGTATGAGCGTGCAATTGTCATTAAAAGTGCATCAGCGCTGAAATGTGAAACTTGGTCTGGGCAGTGCGCAAGTGGTTAATATAAGGCTACATGCACACGGACGTTTTTCCAACTGCTTGTTTGAGCGTTTTTTGCAGCTTAAAAACATCTCTCCATGTTAGCCTATGGCCTCATGGCCACCATGGCGTTTTGGAGCTGTAAATGGCATAGGCGTTTTTAGGCCCCATGTAGACGGGACGCTGGTGCAAAGTGTTCTGAACTAAGGTTGAAAGTGGCGTTTAGAAAGGCGCGCTTTGTGGCGTTTGCATGCCGTGTTTTACATTTGCATGTATATGATAAGGAGCCGCCCTAAGCTCCAAAAACAGTATTATTTACGATTTTAGCTATTTAGTGAGACCAGAGTGATATGAGCAGCTGAGAGCAGCAGTGTAGTTGTATTTAGGCTGGGTTCACACTAGTGCGACACGACATCTGTCCTACTTTGGATCCGACTTTGCCCTGCGACATGAAGCCGACATATGTCCGACTTTCAATGAACGGGGATCCGACTTGGATCCCCGCCAATAGCAGGCACTGTGTTTGGTATGAATCTTGAGGGGGAACTCCAGGCCAAATTTTAAATAAAAAACCGGCATGGGTTCCCCCTCCAGGAGCATACCAGGCCCTTGGGTCTGGTCTGGATTTGAAGAGGATCCCCTACGCCGAAAAAACGGCATGGGGGTCCCCCCCGAAATCCAAACCAGACCCTTATCCGAGCACACAACCTGGCAGGCCGCAGGGGAAGAGGGGGGGACGAGAGAGCGGCCCCCCTCCCTCCTGAACCGTACCAGGCTGCATGCCCTCAACATGGGGGGTTTGGTGCTCTGGGGCAGGGGGCGACCTGCGGTCCCCCCACCCCAGAGCACCCTGCCCCCATGTTGATGAGGACAAGGGCCTCTTCCCGACAACCCTGGCCGTTGGTTGTCGGGGTCTGCGGGCGGGGGGCTTATCGGAATACGGGAGCCCCCTTTAATAAAGGGGCCCCCGGATCCCGGCCCCCCACCCTATGTGAATGAGTATGGGGTACATCGTACCCCTACCCATTCACCTGGTGGAAAAAAATTGCAATAAAAACACCACACAGCTTTTTAAAGTATTTTATTACACAGCTCCGGGGGTCTTCTTCCGACTTCGGGGGTCTCCGGTGTCGTCGCCGCCGCTCTCCGGTTTTCTTCTGCCGGGCCACCTCTAACTTCTTTAGCTCTTTTGCTAGCGGAGGCCCGGTCTTCTCAGTCGCCTTCTTCTTCTCCCGCTATCCGGTTCTTCTCCCGGTTCTTCTACCGCTTCTTTCTTCTGCCGGCCCCTCCACTAACTTCTTTAGCTCTTTTGCTAGTGGAGGGGCCGGTCTTCTCCGTCGTCGCCGTCGGCGTCTTCTTCTCTCTTCTCCTCCTCGATGTTGACTCGTCGCTTCCTCTCGCAGTAATGCTAAATTTTCGGTCCGCAGAGATTAATATAGGCTTCTCATGACGTCACAGTCACATGTTCCCATGACGTCACACTCACATGCTCCGGGGCCATGTGCCCCGGAACATGTGACTGTGACGTCATGAGAAGCCTATATTAATCTCTGCGGACCGAAAATTTAGCATTACTGCGAGAGGAAGCGACGAGTCAACATCGAGGAGGAGAAGAGAGAAGAAGACGCCGACGGCGACGACGGAGAAGACCGGCCCCTCCACTAGCAAAAGAGCTAAAGAAGTTAGTGGAGGGGCCGGCAGAAGAAAGAAGCGGGAGAAGAACTGGGAGAAGAACCGGATAGCGGAAGAAGAAGAAGGCGACGGAGAAGACCGGGCCTCCACTAGCAAAAGAGCTAAAAGAAGTTAGCGGAGGCCCGGCAGAAGAAAGGAAGAACCGGAGAGGAGAAGAGGGGAGAAGGCGACGGAGAAGACCGGGCCTCCGCTAGCAAAAGAGCTAAAGAAGTTAGCGGTGGCCCGGCAGAAGAAAACCGGAGAGCGGCGGCGACGACACCAGAGACACCCGAAGTCGGAAGAAGACCCCCGGAGCTGTGCAATAAAATACTTTAAAAAGCTGTGTGGTTTTTTTATTGCAATTTTTTTCCACCAGGTGAATGGGTAGGGGTACGATGTTCCCCATACTCATTCACATAGGGTGGGGGGCCGGCATCTGGGGGCCCCCTTTTTAAAGGGGGCGCCCTGATTCCGAAAAGCCCCCCACCCGCAGACCCCGACAACCAACGGCCAGGGTTGTCGGGAAGAGGCCCTTGTCCCCATCAACATGGGGGCAGGGTGCTTTGGGGTGGGGGGGCCGCAGGTCGCCCCCTGCCCCGAAGCACCAAACCCCCCATGTTGAGGGCATGCGGCCTGGTACAGTTCAGGAGGGAGGGGGGCCGCTCTCGTCCCCCCCTTTTCCCCTGCGGCTTGCCAGGTTGCGTGCTCGGATAAGGGTCTGGTTTGGATTTTGGGGGACCCCCACGCCGTTTTTCGGCTTGAGGGGTTCACCCTAAAATCCAGACCAGACCTAAGGGTTTGGATTTTGGGGGGACCACCACGCCGTTTTTCGGCTTAGGGGGTTCACCTTAGAATCCAGACCAGACCTAAGGGCCTGGTATGCTCCTGAAGGGGAACCCATGCCGATTTTTTCATTAAAATTTGGCCTAGAGTTCCCCTTCATGATTCATACCAAAACATGGGACAGCGAGGCTGCCGAGGACCAGCGCGCTGGACACATTCTCGGCCGGCTAGTCGCCTCTAGGACACGACTTGAACGGCTGCTGCACGCTCAGGTCGTGTCCAGATCGCCTCGCAAAGTCGCGCTGTCCCTGTGTCAGCCGGCACACGAGTCGCCCGCAAGTCGGATCCGACTTCCCGGGCGACCTCTATTCAAATCAATGGGCTCCCATAGGGAACCATTCATTTTCAATAGAGCGCCGCTGACATTTCTATTTACTATAACAGTGCGCCGCTGCTTCCTGCGCCCAGTGAAGGAGTTATCAGGCGCACCAATTAAGGTTAGAAGCAGTGCAGCGCACTGTTATTAGTAAATCAGCCCCCATGTGTTTTTTATATTGATTACCTTTGTCATCACCTTGTGTACCTGTACATTTGAACTTTCAAATAAAACTTTGTAAACAAGAAGAGACGATTATTGCAAGATAATTAGGAATGCGTTCCATACTGGTTTAGTAACGGCTGAAGGACCACCTCATAACTGCAGATCTTGTCTTCAGGTCTCTAGCACAAAGACAAATGCTGCATCATCCTCATGACCCCCTGCAACAGGACTTTCCTGCAACATTCATCTAGAGGTATCTCTGTAAAAACTATATATACTCGGGTATATGTACATAATTCCAGCAAGACATTTAATGTATGTACAGTTATTAAAATTTTCTTGTATAAAAACAAAGACTCTTTTTTCATCTTTTTCTTGGACACTCCATAAGATGAATTTATGTTAGTTAGTCTTTATTGACATTCGAGTGATTGAGTGTTATGGTCACAGATCACCAGGTCACACTGTTATATTTGATCTCAACACCATTATATATCCAATTTTGATGGTATATTCAACTATGTTACTTATTTAAGTTATCACTAGGGTCACCGTTTACTGGCACGAGAGTGCCACTATCACTGCAGCGCAACTGTCACGTTTTACATTATCTTTACTTGTGCATATCCACATTTCCAGTCGCAGCAGCGGCCACTATTTATCACCAGTGGTGTTACTTTCCTTTATTTATTTTTTCACCATCTGGCTTGCGCAGTAGTTTTCCTTTATTTATTGACATAACTGCAGGTAATCGCAGTGCACTGTGTCAGCTGCGGATAGCAGCGTAAACAAAAGAAAAAAACAACAGGAAGCACATCAAAATAAAAATGGTTGCTATGGGGATGACAATAATGGCCAACCGCAGCTAAACGCAGCCGCATGTAAACGCACCTAATCGCAGTGTACAAATGCAGCTGATCGCTGTGCCTGGGGTCTTGAATTTCAAAAGAAAGAAACATGCTTTTAACTGCGGCAGAACAGCCGCCCGTGTGAAAGGGGCCTTACACCTAAACACTGTGCTGAGCGTATGGTGGTATGCACTGTGGGTAAACAGTGCCGATGCTCCGATCCTGGCACATCACATGATTCACATTTTTTTATTTCTCGTTATTTGTTAGAACTTTATTGAAATGTCACACGTTTTATTTACACAGCGACATTGCAATTCAGCAGTTTGCATTGCAACGCTGAAAAAAGTGCTGCATGCTGTACTTTTTTCAGCACACACGACTGCAACCTTGCGATATAATCTTGTGCTAAACTACGGTGGGCACTGAGACTGGGTTGCCCAGCGCAGTCCCAACGCAACTGGTGTTAAGAGATGAGACATTCTTAGAGAACGTAAGTAATTACTGTAAGTAATAAAAAATTAAATACAATCAAATAAATGTTTTGTATTATTTTAATCAGGTAAACAACATTTAGCATACGCATATGTCATATTTATCCTTCGAGGCTCTCTCTATTGATTCCGAGATAGTATTATCTTATTTAGTCAGTTATACACAGGCTGCTAACAACCAGGCAGGTAGTGCTGGATTTGTTTTTCAGAAAATCCAACATGCATTACAATCTTTATATCAAGGATGCATCCTGTGATATTTGTTTGTTAAATAAACTTTTATTTGAATAATTAACAATTATACTCAACATCAATTTGTACACTTGTGAACTACCCTAAGCAAATTGCCACAAAGCAATATACAGTAGTTTCCTAGAGTGTATAGCCACATATTTTATTTTATTTTTTTGAGCGGGTCTATCATTTTCCACTCTATCCCTTACTAAAAAAAAAAAAAAAACCTTTACCTTAACCCTTTCATGACTAAGCCCATTTTTGACATTTGGTGTTTACAAGTTAAAATGCGGATTTTTTGCTAGAAAATTACTTAGAAACCCCAAACATTATCATACCTCCCAACTGGCACGGATTGTGCGGGTTTTACCCGCAGAGGCTCCTCCTTCCCGCACTCCCGCGAGACTATCATGTTTCCCGCACAGCAGGAAACATGAACAGAAGAAGAGGAGCAGCAGGTAAGAGCCCCCCCCCCGCGATCGGCGGACTAGTATGGCCCCCCCCCACCCCGCTCAACAAAATTTTTTTATTTGCATTTCCCCCCCCCCCCCGCTCAACAACTCTGGTTGGCAGGGGAGAGGGGACATCGGAATGTCCCGCGATGGGACTTTACAAAGTTGGGAGGTATGCATTATATATATTTTTTTTAGCAGAGAATCTAGAGAATAAAATGGCGATTGTTGCAATATTTTATATCACACGGTATTTGTGCAGCTGTGTTTTAAACGCAACTTTTTTGGAAAAATTAACTTTCATGAATTTTAAAAAAATTAAAAAGCAAAGTTAGTCCTATTTTTTTGTATAATGTGAAAGATGATGTTACGCCGATTAAATAGATACCAAACATGTCATGCTTTAAAATTGCGCACGCTCGTGGAATGGCGACAAACTACGGTACCTTAAAATCTCCATAGGCGACGCTTAAATTTTTTTTTACGGCTACTAGGTTAGAGTTACAGAGGAGGTCTACAGCTATAATTATTGCTTTCGCTCTGACGATCGCGGCGATACCTCACATGTGTGATTTGAACGCCGTTTTCATATGCGGGCGCGACTTCCGTATACGTTTTCTTTGCCGCGCAAGCTCGCGGGGACAGGGGCGCTTTAAAAATTATTATTATTTTTTCTTATTTATTTTATTTATTTTTATAATTAAAAATAGTGTTTTTAAAAAAAAAAAATAAATTTGATCACTTTTATTGCTGTCACAAGAAATGTAAACATCCCTTGTGACAGTAATAAGTGGTGACAGGTACTCTTTATGGAGAGATCGGGGGTCTAAAAGACCCCCAATCCCTCCTTTGCACTTCAAAGTATTCAGATCGCCGAAAACGGCGATTCTGAATACTGTGTACTTTTTTAAATTCGGCGCCATTGGCAGCAGAGTAACCCGGACGTGACGTCATGACGTCGCTTCCGTGGTTACAGTGCAGAGAAAAAATCAAAGCCGTTCGTGGCTTTGATTCACTCTCTGTCTAGCCGCCCGAGGTGGCGGATCGTGGATCGGGTCTCCCGGTGGGACGGGAGGCTCAGTAAGAGCGGCGGCGGCGGCGGAGGCGGCGGGAGGGGGGGATGTCCCCTCCCGCTCCTCCGGTATAACCACCGAGCGGCTTTTAGCCACATCGGTGGTTATACCTGGAAAGCCAATATTTTGAACTTCATGGTATTACTTTGGGGATTAGTGATGAGCCGAACACCCCCGGGTTCGGTTCGCACCAGAACCCGTGAACGGACCGAAAGTTCGCACGAACATTAGAACCCTATTAAATACAATGGATGCGAACGTTCGGATTCTAAAGTGCTAATTATAACGACTATTATCCATGTTATTGTCCGAAACAGAGTTTGGGAACCCGGCTTCTGCACCAGGGGACATGTATCAATGCAAAAAGAAGTTTTAAAAACGGACGTTTTCCGGGAGCAGTCATTTTAATGATGCATAAAGTGAAAAAAAAAAAGTCAAATATTCCTTTAAATATTGTACCTGGGGGGTGTCTAAAGTATGCCTGTGAAGTGCCACGTGTTTCCCGTGTTTAGAACTGTCCCTGCACAAAATAACATTTCTAAAGGGAAAAAAGTCATTTAAAACTGCTTGCGGCTTTAATGCAATGTCTGGTCCCGGTAATATGGAGGAAAATCTTTAGGAAAAATGGCATAGCTACCCCATCAACCCCCCCCCCCCCCCTACCCCAGCCCATTACCAGCCCCTTTGGGTCTTGTATGGATATTAAGGGGAACCCCGCACACAAAATAAAAAAGGACCTATATACTCTGAACAGCCGTATACAGGCGGTGCATACAAGACAGGAACTGTAGGTTTGTTCTTATGTAGAATCTGTTTATAATTTTGAACAGCTGCATTGTTTAAGTGGAGCTCCATGGCAAATTCCTTTTTTTTAGCTTTTTGTAAAACATAGGGAACGGTTATCACCCCTGTCACATTTTTTTTTGCTGTCTGTGCCCCTGTTCAGAACATTTCACCTCACTTTGCGTCCCAATGACAACTGTTTTTGAAATGTGGTGTTTTTATTGAAACAAGGATTGGTGATAAAGCATCAGTAGAGAGGAGACACCTTTCTCCCATATTAATTCTTAAAGGAGAGAATTTTCCTTCCAAGGGGTAGATTTCCTCTCACTTCCTGTTGTCTTCTTCCGTTTGCAAGTAGTAGTAGTTTGTAAGTTGGATGTTTGAAAGTAGGGACCTTCCGTATATACTCTGCAGAAATTGGCCCCTTAGGTGTTGGTGTTGGCACAACACTGAAAGCACTCACAGTTATTCTTGGTGGGTGCTGGAACGCCCTGCTGTCAAGTATAATATCAGGAATTGTAATAACATATAATTGTTGATCAGTGGTAGTAAAAATTGGGCCTTTGATGGTGGTGCTGGTGCCACAACACTGTAAGGCCTGACAGTTACTCTTGGTGGGCGCAGCAATGGTCCCTGCTGTGAATTATTAGATCAATAATTATAATTGCATGCCCCTGTTGAACAGGGGCTGAAAAATTGGGCCTTTGGTGGTGGTGGTGGTGGTGATGGTGGTGCTGGTGCCACAACACTGTAAGGCCTGACAGTTACTCTTGGTGGGCGCAGCAATGGGCCCTGCTGTGAATTATTAGATCAATAATTATAATTGCATGCCCCTGTTGAACAGGGGCTGAAAAATTGGGCCTTAGGCACTGGTGGCACAACACTGCAACCCCTCACAGATACTGTACTTGGAGCACAGCAATGAGGCCTGTTGCAAAGTATTGCATCAAAAATTGTAATTACACGCCCCTGTTAAACAGGGGCTGAAAAATTGGGCCTTAGCCACTGGTGGCGTCACCCATAAACCAAAATGATCTTCCAAGCTATCATCGTTAATCGTATCATTGAGGAGGAGGAGGAGGATAGCCAGTCAACATAACAGCACAGGCACTCAGCATCAGCATCAGTCTTGAAGGGATGTGACATTTTAAAATCAATTAGTCTGTTATATCAGCATCTGGTGTGTGGTAGCTGGTGGTGATCCAAGACTGGTTCATCTTGATGAAAGTCAGTCGATCAACCGAGTCGGTGGACAGGCGCACCCTGTGATCCGTGACAAATCCTCCAGCAGCACTGAATGTGCGTTCTGAAAGAACGCTGGATGCAGGACAGGCCAGTAGCTCAATTGCATACTGTGCAAGCTCTGGCCAGTGATCCATCCTCAAGACCCAGTAAGCCAGAGGATTTTCGGTGGGGAAGGTGTCCAAGTCTGACCTTGCCCCTAGGTATTCCTGGACCATGTATATCAGACGCTGGCGATGGTTGCTGGAACCGATCATACTTTGGGGCTGCGGACTAAAGAATTGTCTGAACGCATCGGTCAGACGGCCACCTTCCCCACCGCTCCTTCTTTGACTGCCCGAAGCCTCAGCAACTCGTTGTCCAGGACCAGGAGTTTGTAACCTCCCAGTCTCTGGGAACGCGTTGCACAGACCTTTCTGCAAGGCCTCCCGGAGTTGTCTCATCCTCTGCTCCCTCTGCGACGGTACGATAAGGTCCGCAACCTTACCCTTGTACCGTGGATCAAGGAGAGTGGCCAGCCAGTAATGGTCCCTCTCCTTGATCCGAAGAATACGAGGATCCTTCCGCAGACTTTGCAGGATCAGGGAGGCCATGCAGCGTAGGTTAGCTGAGGCATTCAGTCCGGAGTCCTCTGGGTCACTAAGGACGACATGATCCGCAGCCACCTCCTCCCAGCCACGTACAAGTCCACTGGTTTCTTGGGACTGTAAATCATCCCTAAAAGACTGCTGCTGATGATGCTGAGTGCCAGCCTCCACCTCCATGCTGACACAATCCTCCTCCTCCTCCTCCTCCTCCTCTTCCTGTGCGATGGGTGGGACAGAAGGAACACTGTCTGGGTAAAGGGGGCCTTGAAAGGCAAGGAAGTCCTCCTCTTCCTGCCTCTGTTCTGCCTCAAGTGCCCTGTCCATTATTCCACGCAGCGTGTGCTCCAGGTGGACAAGAGGTACAGTGTCACTGATGCATGCACTGTCACTGCTCACCATCCTCGTGGCCTCCTCAAATGGTGCCAGGACAGTGCATGCATCCCTGATCATGCCCCACTGGCGTGGTGAAAAAAACCCGAGCTCCCCTGACCCTGTCCTGGTGCCGTAGTCGCACAGGTACTCATTGATGGCCCTCTGCTGCGTGTGCAGCCGCTGCAGCATGGCCAACGTTGAGTTCCACCTGGTGGGCATGTCACATATAAGGCGGTTCTTGGGCAGGTTCAACTCCTTTTGAAGCTCAGCCAGGCGAGCACTGGCATTATAAGATCTGCGGAAATGCACACAGACTTTCCTGGCCTGCCTCAGGACATCCTGTAAGCCCGGGTACCTGCCCAAGAACCGCTGCACCACCAGGTTAAGGACGTGAGCCATACAGGGCACATGGGTCAGTTGTCCCTGTCGGAGGGCGGAGAGGAGGTTGGTGCCATTGTCGCAAACCACCATTCCTGGCTTAAGCTGGTGTGGCGTCAACCACCTCTCGGCCTGCCCCTGCAGAGCAGACAGGACCTCTGCCCCAGTGTGGCTCCTGTCCCCCAAACACACCAGCGCAAGCACGGCATGGCATCTTTTTGCCTGCGTACTTGCGTAGCCCCTTGAACGCCTACGGAGCACCGCTGGTTCCGAGGACAAACCACAGGAAGAGGCCATGGAGGAAGAAGAAGAGGAGGGGGTGGAGGAGAGAGGTGTGTCACAACCAGTAGTAGCATTTTGGAGGCGTGGCGGTGGAACAACCTCCAACACTACTGCACCTTGTCCTGCATCCTTCCCAGCTGTCAAAAGAGTGACCCAATGGGCCGTGAAAGAAAGGTAACGTCCCTGTCCATGCCTGCTGGACCATGAGTCAGCGGTAATATGCACCTTACCGCTGACCGCCCTGTCCAGCGAGGCCAAGACATTGCCTTCCACATGCCTGTAGAGAGCCGGAATAGCCTTCCGTGCGAAAAAGTGGCGTTTGGGAACCTGCCACTGAGGAACCGCACATTGCACAAACTCACGGAAGGGGGCCAAGTCTACCAACTGAAAAGGCAGCAGTTGAAGCGCTAGCAATTTAGCCAAACTAGCATTCAACCGCTGGGCATGTGGATGGCTGGGAGTGAACTTCTTTCGACGGTCCAGCAGCTGGGGCAGGGAAATTTGCCTGCTAGAATCGGACGTCGGTGTACTGCTAGCAGAGTGCCCGCAAGTACTTGGCTGTGACACACCTAATTCTACACCTTCATTCCTCTCAGAGCAGGTTTCAGAGAGGACTGAAGGTATACTGGGGTTGGAGATCCCAGCTGATGCGGTGCAAGAAGAGGTCAGCTTTGTTCTTTGGTGTGGGTCTTTAAGGTAGGCTTGCCAACGAGCTGCATGGCAGGTCAACATATGTCTGATCAAGCATGTGGTGCCCAAGCGGCTGATGTTTTGGCCACGCGATATACGCTTGAGACATATGTTGCAAACAGCAGCTGTGCGATCTGATGCACTCGCCTCAAAAAAGGCCCACACCAAAGAACTTTTTGAATGACGGGCAGAGGCAGCGCCCTGCACAGGCGGAGCTCTGCGGTGTGATTCCGTCGGTGTGCTGCCCATACGCTGGCCACTCAAGGGCATCCTGCCTTGTTGGAGATGTGCCTCCTCCTCATCCTCCTCCTCCTCCTCCTCTCTCCTATAAGGCACCCACGTGGAGTCAGTGACCTCATCATCCCCTCCCTCCTCATCACTGGAGCCAATCTGGCAGTATGCTGCAGCTGCTGGAGCATGACTGCCAGATTGGTGTCCTTCTTGAGCATCCCCTCTCTCTGCTCTCACGCTGCTGCCTTCCTCTAGCTGGGTATCATCATCAGATCCTTCCAAACGCTGGGCATCCTCCTGGAGCATGTACCCAACACTGTGCTCAAACAGTTCGGGGGACTCCTCAGGAGGAGGGCATGGTGGGTCTAGGGAAGGATTGACTAATGAAGATAATGATACCAGAGAAGAGGACGCTTTGGCAGCTGCTTTGCCAGTACCCTGAGCCTGGGTGAGAGAGGATGAGGAGGATGAGATGGGCTTGGTCATCCACTCTACCAAGTCTTCGGCATGATGTGGCTCAACATGTCCAGCTGCCGAAAACAAGGACAAGCGTGTCCCATGGCCATGTGCTGATGACAATGCACCGCGTACATGCCTCTCCTTGGTTGCCTTCCAGACATTTTAATGGATGGCCTGCAGGGAGATGGGAAAAACAGCAATAAGGGCTACCTTCAGGTGTATATTGTGCAGGAGG
Source organism: Rana muscosa (assembly GCA_029206835.1). Lineage (NCBI taxonomy): Eukaryota > Metazoa > Chordata > Amphibia > Anura > Ranidae > Rana > Rana muscosa. The sequence continues at coordinate 132,848,413 of CM055118.1, forward strand.
CTTAGCAACAATGACACTGACACTGTCCCCTGCCTATCCTTCTCTGTCCCTAAACACAAGGATTGAAAATATGGTTCAGCAAAAAAGTTTTAGAACAGAATAGCACACTGACACTTTCCCTCACTGTCCTACTCTGTCCCTCCCTACAAACAAGATTTAGCACAGAATAGCACACTGGTAATTTCTACGAGTGTCCTTCTCTGTCCCTCAACTCAAGGATTGAAAATATGGAACAGCAAAATTGGTTTAGAACAGAATAGCACACTGTCAGTTTCACTCACTGTACCTCTCTGTCCCTCAACTCAAGGATTGAAAATATGGAACAGCAAAATTGGTTTAGAACAGAATAGCACACTGTCAGTTTCACTCACTGTACCTCTCTGTCCCTCAACTCAAGGATTGAAAATATGGAACAGCAAAATTGGTTTAGAACAGAATAGCACACTGTCAGTTTCACTCACTGTACCTCTCTGTCCCTCAACTCAAGGATTGAAAAAATGGAACAGCAAAATTGGTTTAGAACAGAATAGCACACTGACAGTTTCACTCACTGTACCTCTCTGTCCCTCAACTCAAGGATTGAAAATATGGTTCAGCAAAATAGTTTTAGAACAGAATAGCACACTGACACTTTCCCTCACTGTACCTCTCTGTCCCTCAACTCAAGGATTGAAAATATGGAACAGCAAATTTGGTTTAGAACAGAATAGCACACTGTCAGTTTCACTCACTGTACCTCTCTGTCCCTCAACTCAAGGATTGAAAATATGGAACAGCAAAATTGGTTTAGAACAGAATAGCACACTGTCAGTTTCACTCACTGTACCTCTCTGTCCCTCAACTCAAGGATTGAAAATATGGTTCAGCAAAATAGTTTTAGAACAGAATAGCACACTGACACTTTCCCTCACTGTACCTCTCTGTCCCTCAACTCAAGGATTGAAAATATGGAACAGCAAATTTGGTTTAGAACAGAATAGCACACTGTCAGTTTCACTCACTGTACCTCTCTGTCCCTCAACTCAAGGATTGAAAATATGGAACAGCAAAATTGGTTTAGAACAGAATAGCACACTGTCAGTTTCACTCACTGTACCTCTCTGTCCCTCAACTCAAGGATTGAAAATATGGAACAGCAAAATTGGTTTAGAACAGAATAGCACACTGTCAGTTTCACTCACTGTACCTCTCTGTCCCTCAACTCAAGGATTGAAAATATGGTTCAGCAAAATAGTTTTAGAACAGAATAGCACACTGACACTTTCCCTCACTGTACCTCTCTGTCCCTCAACTCAAGGATTGAAAATATGGAACAGCAAAATTGGTTTAGAACAGAATAGCACACTGTCAGTTTCACTCACTGTACCTCTCTGTCCCTCAACTCAAGGATTGAAAATATGGAACAGCAAAATTGGTTTAGAACAGAATAGCACACTGTCAGTTTCACTCACTGTACCTCTCTGTCCCTCAACTCAAGGATTGAAAATATGGAACAGCAAAATTGGTTTAGAACAGAATAGCACACTGTCAGTTTCACTCACTGTATCTCTCTGTCCCTCAACTCAAGGATTGAAAATATGGAACAGCAAAATTGGTTTAGAACAGAATAGCACACTGTCAGTTTCACTCACTGTACCTCTCTGTCCCTCAACTCAAGGATTGAAAATATGGTTCAGCAAAATAGTTTTAGAACAGAATAGCACACTGACACTTTCCCTCACTGTACCTCTCTGTCCCTCAACTCAAGGATTGAAAATATGGAACAGCAAAATTGGTTTGGAACAGAATAGCACACTGTCAGTTTCACTCACTGTACCTCTCTGTCCCTCAACTCAAGGATTGAAAATATGGAACAGCAAAATTGGTTTAGAACAGAATAGCACACTGTCAGTTTCACTCACTGTACCTCTCTGTCCCTCAACTCAAGGATTGAAAAAATGGAACAGCAAAATTGGTTTAGAACAGAATAGCACACTGTCAGTTTCACTCACTGTACCTCTCTGTCCCTCAACTCAAGGATTGAAAATATGGTTCAGCAAAATAGTTTTAGAACAGAATAGCACACTGACACTTTCCCTCACTGTACCTCTCTGTCCCTCAACTCAAGGATTGAAAATATGGAACAGCAAATTTGGTTTAGAACAGAATAGCACACTGTCAGTTTCACTCACTGTACCTCTCTGTCCCTCAACTCAAGGATTGAAAATATGGTTCAGCAAAATAGTTTTAGAACAGAATAGCACACTGACACTTTCCCTCACTGTACATCTCTGTCCCTCAACTCAAGGATTGAAAATATGGAACAGCAAATTTGGTTTAGAACAGAATAGCACACTGTCAGTTTCACTCACTGTACCTCTCTGTCCCTCAACTCAAGGATTGAAAATATGGAACAGCAAAATTGGTTTAGAACAGAATAGCACACTGTCAGTTTCACTCACTGTACCTCTCTGTCCCTCAACTCAAGGATTGAAAATATGGTTCAGCAAAATAGTTTTAGAACAGAATAGCACACTGACACTTTCCCTCACTGTACCTCTCTGTCCCTCAACTCAAGGATTGAAAATATGGAACAGCAAATTTGGTTTAGAACAGAATAGCACACTGTCAGTTTCACTCACTGTACCTCTCTGTCCCTCAACTCAAGGATTGAAAATATGGAACAGCAAAATTGGTTTAGAACAGAATAGCACACTGTCAGTTTCACTCACTGTACCTCTCTGTCCCTCAACTCAAGGATTGAAAATATGGTTCAGCAAAATAGTTTTAGAACAGAATAGCACACTGACACTTTCCCTCACTGTACCTCTCTGTCCCTCAACTCAAGGATTGAAAATATGGAACAGCAAAATTGGTTTAGAACAGAATAGCACACTGTCAGTTTCACTCACTGTACCTCTCTGTCCCTCAACTCAAGGATTGAAAATATGGAACAGCAAAATTGGTTTAGAACAGAATAGCACACTGTCAGTTTCACTCACTGTACCTCTCTGTCCCTCAACTCAAGGATTGAAAAAATGGAACAGCAAAATTGCTTTAGAACAGAATAGCACACTGTCAGTTTCACTCACTGTACCTCTCTGTCCCTCAACTCAAGGATTGGAAATATGGTTCAGCAAAATAGTTTTAGAACAAAATAGCACACTGACACTTTCCCTCACTGTACCTCTCTGTCCCTCAACTCAAGGATTGAAAATATGGAACAGCAAATTTGGTTTAGAACAGAATAGCACACTGTCAGTTTCACTCACTGTACCTCTCTGTCCCTCAACTCAAGGATTGAAAATATGGAACAGCAAAATTGGTTTAGAACAGAATAGCACACTGTCAGTTTCACTCACTGTACCTCTCTGCCCCTCAACTCAAGGATTGAAAAAATGGAACAGCAAAATTGGTTTAGAACAGAATAGCACACTGTCAGTTTCACTCACTGTACCTCTCTGTCCCTCAACTCAAGGATTGGAAATATGGTTCAGCAAAATAGTTTTAGAACAGAATAGCACACTGACACTTTCCCTCACTGTACCTCTCTGTCCCTCAACTCAAGGATTGAAAATATGGAACAGCAAATTTGGTTTAGAACAGAATAGCACACTGTCAGTTTCACTCACTGTACCTCTCTGTCCCTCAACTCAAGGATTGAAAATATGGAACAGCAAAATTGGTTTAGAACAGAATAGCACACTGTCAGTTTCACTCACTGTACCTCTCTGTCCTTCAACTCAAGGATTGAAAAAATGGTTCAGCAAAATAGTTTTAGAACAAAATAGCACACTGACACTTTCCCTCACTGTACCTCTCTGTCCCTCAACTCAAGGATTGAAAATATGGAACAGCAAATTTGGTTTAGAACAGAATAGCACACTGTCAGTTTCACTCACTGTACCTCTCTGTCCCTCAACTCAAGGATTGAAAATATGGAACAGAAAAATTGGTTTAGAACAGAATAGCACACTGTCAGTTTCACTCACTGTACCTCTCTGTCCCTCAACTCAAGGATTGAAAATATGGTTCAGCAAAATAGTTTTAGAACAGAATAGCACACTGACACTTTCCCTCACTGTACCTCTCTGTCCCTCAACTCAAGGATTGAAAATATGGAACAGCAAATTTGGTTTAGAACAGAATAGCACACTGTCAGTTTCACTCACTGTACCTCTCTGTCCCTCAACTCAAGGATTGAAAATATGGAACAGCAAAATTGGTTTAGAACAGAATAGCACACTGTCAGTTTCACTCACTGTACCCCTCTGTCCCTCAACTCAAGGATTGAAAATATGGAACAGCAAAATTGGTTTAGAACAGAATAGCACACTGTCAGTTTCACTCACTGTACCCCTCTGTCCCTCAACTCAAGGATTGAAAATATGGAACAGCAAAATTGGTTTAGAACAGAATAGCACACTGTCAGTTTCACTCACTGTACCTCTCTGTCCCTCAACTCAAGGATTGAAAATATGGTTCAGAAAAATAGTTTTAGAACAGAATAGCACACTGTCAGTTTCACTCACTGTACCTCTCTGTCCCTCAACTCAAGGATTGAAAATATGGTTCAGAAAAATAGTTTTAGAACAGAATAGCACACTGACACTTTCCCTCACTGTACCTCTCTGTCCCTAAACTCAAGGATTGAAAATATGGTTCAGCAAAATAGTTTTAGAACAGAATATCACACTGACACTTTCCCTCACTGTACCTCTCTGTCCCTACAAACAAGGATTAGCACAGAATAGCACACTGTCACTGACACTCTCCCTACCTATCCTTATTTGTCCCTAAACACAAGGAATCCAGGAATAGTAAAGGAAAAATAATGACACTGTCCCTGCCTATGCTTCTCTTTCCCTGCTCCAGGACACACTACACAAGGCCGCCGCGCTGGCGGCCTTTTATAGTGTGGGGCGTGTACTAAACCCCATCAGCAATAACTGGCCACAGGCATCCTGCCTGTGGCCAATCATTGCTCTCCTCGCTGCCGGCGCTGTGATTGGCCAAGCATGCGGGGTCACAGTGCATGCTTGGCCAATCACAGCGCCTGGATGACACTGCGATGGCGTAGTGCATTGTGGGCCGTTCGCGTCACTCGAATTTGGCGCGAACGGCCCAAATCGTTCGATCTTCGTCGAACGATCGAACAGCCGATGTTCGAGTCGAACGTATGTTCGACTCGAACACGAAGCTCATCCCTATTGGGGATACTGAGTTGATCAAACTAGCACAATGACACAAAAAATAAAAAAAAAACAATAAAATGAATCACTTACAAGTAAACAGAAGTCCCATCATAGACACCAACAGAATAATAAGGACCACAACTCCAGCAATAATTGGGTTAACATGGCCATTGTTCGGATCCTCTTCCATCTTCACCATCTGATGAAATACATGACAATTTAGTTATAAAGAATATAAATGTATAATTATATGCTATCATCTTTTAGAGAAAAACACTAAATGCAGCTGTGAAAATGTTCCCACATGCCAAGTACCGTATATGCCAGAATCACTCACCAGAAATCCATCATCTTATACATAATAAGGTCTCAAAAAGCATTTCCTCCCATAAATGGACCAAGAAGAAATAAAAAAAAACAACAACAATTGTGATACCATTTAAAACCATGTAATAAAAAACTGCACTTCCATTTTCAAACTTTAAAGTCGATCTATGGGCAGAATTTTTTTTATCGGATTTACTGCTTTCCCAGCAGTTGGCGCTCCCCCACGATCTGGCTGTGTACTATCCCTCAGCACTCTCACATCCAAGTCAGGCCTATGGACTCTGCTCTAAGAGGTAACATTTTATTTGCCCAGAGTTGGGCTTTACAGTGGTTGGAAACCCTTACATATACCCAGTGAAGTGACTGGCCTCAGGTGATACTGTATAGAGGCTGATTTAATGTTAGAAAATTAGAGTGCATTTGTTTTTTGTTTGTTTTTTAATAAGTGGTTTTAACACCTTCCTTACTGGGCACTAAGGATGAGCTTCGAGTTCGAGTCAAACTCATGTTCGACTCGAACATTGCCTGTTCGCCCGTTCGCCGAACAGCGATCAAATTGGGGTGTTCGCGGCAAATTCGAAAAGTCTATGGGAGAAATCTAAAGTGCTAATTCTAAAGGCTTATATGCAAGTTATTGTCCTAATAAGTGTTTGGGGACCTGGGTCCTGCCCCAGGGGACATGTATCAATGCAATTTTTTTTTTAAAAACGGCCGTTTTTTCGGGAGCAGTGATTTTAATAATGCTTAAAATGAAACAATAAAAGTGAAATATTCCTTTAAATTTCGTACCTGGGGGGTGTGTATGATATGCATGTAAAGTGGCGCATGTTTCCCGTGCTTAGAACTGTCCCTGCAAAAAATTTCATTTTTGAAGGAAAAAAAGTCATTTAAAACTCACTCGCGGCTATTAATGAATTATCGGCTTTTATCAATACATACAAAAGTCATTGATAAAAAAAAAAAAAAGCGTGGGGGTCCCCTAGAATTCAATTACCAGGCCCTTCAGGTCTGGAATGGATATTAAGGGGAACCCCGCCGCAAATAAAAAAAAAATGGCGTGTGGTTCCCCCTAAATATCCATACCAGGCCCTTCGGATCTGGCATGAATTTTAAGGGGAACTCCACCCCAAATTTTTTAAAAAAATGGCGTGGAGTCCCCCCAAAAATCCATACCAGACCCTTATCCGAGCACGCAACCTGGCCGGCCGCAGGGAAAAAGGGGGGGACGAGAGCGGCCCCCCCTCCCTCCTGAACCGTACCAGGCCACATGCCCTCAACATGGGGAGGATGTCCCCATGTTGATGGGGACAAGGGCCTCATCCTCACAACCCTTGCCCGGTGGTTGTGGGGGTCTGCGGGCGGGGGGCTTATCGAAATCTGGAAGACCCCTTTAACAAAGGGGACCCCCAGATCCCGGCCCCCCCTATGTTAATTGGTAAGGGGTACATTGTACCCCTACCATTTCACGAAGAAAGCGTAAAAAAATGTCAAAAAAAACCACACAAACACCTTGAAAAAGTCCTTTATTAAAAAAAAATAATAATAAAAAAAAAACATTCTAGCTGTGAAATCCAGTGTCCCGCGGCGATCCCGATGTCCAGCGCTGTCCGTCATTGGTTTTGCCTCAGCAGGCCTGATGGGGAACTTCCTCCTCAGTGTTTTAAATGTATAGACCCGCCCCTTCTAAAGCTCCCCATCAGGTCCGCTCAGCGGACCAGATGCGGAACAAGACAAGGGGCGGGTCTATACATGTATTACCACAGTGAGAGAAGTTCCTCATCAGGTCCGCCCCCTCGGTATGTCGGACCCCGCCTACGTCATTGGCCTGAGCGGGAAACTTCCTTCACTGTGTAAATTTAAATTACACAGCTTTCTTCGTGAAATGGTAGGGGTACAATGTACCCCTTACCAATTCACATGGGGGGGGCCGGGATCTGGGGGTCCCCTTTGTTAAAGGGGTCTTCCAGATTCCGATAAGCCCCCCGCCCGCAGACCCCCACAACCACCGGGCAAGGGTTGTGGGGATGAGGCCCTTGTCCCCATCAACATGGGGACATCCTCCCCATGTTGAGGGCATGTGGCCTGGTACGGTTCAGGAGGGAGGGGGGGCCGCTCTCGTCCCCCCCTTTTCCCCTGCGGCTGGCCAGGTTGCGTGCTCGGATAAGGGTCTGGTATGGATTTTTGGGGGGACTCCACGCCATTTTTTTTAAAATTTGGGGTGGAGTTCCCCTTAATATCCATTCCAGACCTGAAGGGCCTAGTAATTGAATTCTGGGGGACCCCCACGCTTTTTTTTTATTTTTTATCAATGACTTTTGTATGTATTGATAAAAGCCGACAATTCATTATTAGCCGCGAGTGAGTTTTAAATGACTTTTTTTCTTTCAAAAATGACATTTTGTGCAGGGACAGTTCTAAGCACGGGAAACATGCGCCACTTTACATGCATATAATACACACCCCCCAGGTACGAAATTTAAAGGAATATTTCACTTTTATTTTTTCATTTTAAGCATTATTAAAAATTTACCGCTCCCGAAAAAACGGCCGTTTTTAAAACTTCTTTTTGCATTGATACATGTCCCCTGGGGCAGGACCCGGGCCCCCAAACACTTTTTAGGACAATAACTTGCATATAAGCCTTTATAATTAGCACTTTAGATTTTGAACGTTCGAGTCCATTGTATTTAATAGGGTTCTAAAGTTCACACGAACATTTTGTCTGTTCGCAGGTTCTGGTGCGAACCGAACAGGGGGTTGTTCGGCTCATCCCTGCTGGGCACATATACCCCCTTCCTGCCCAGGCGAAATTTCAGCTTTCGGCACTGCGTCGCTTTATCTGACAATTGCGCAGTCGTGCGACGTGGCTCCCAAACAAAATTGACGTCCTTTTTTTCCCACAAATAGAGCTTTCTTTTGGTGGTATTTGATCACCTCTGCGGTTTTTATTTTTTGCGCTATAAACCAAAAAAGAGTGACAATTTTGAAAAAAAAACACAATATTTTTTGATTTTTGCTATAATAAATATCCCAATTTTACGTATTCTTCTACATATTTTTGGTTAAAAAAAATCGCAATAAGCGTATAGTGATTGGTTTGCGCAAAAGTTATAGCGCCTACAAAATAGGGGATAGAATTCTGACTTTTTTTTATTATTTTTTTTTTTACTAGTAATGGCGGCGATCAGCGATTTTTATCATGACTGCGATATTGCGGCGGACACATCGGACACTTTTGACACATTTTTGGGACCATTCACATTTATACAGCGATTAGTGCTATAAAAATGCACTGATTACTGTATAAATGTGACTGGCAGGGAAGGGGTTAGCCACTAGCGGGCGAGGAAGGGGTTAAATGTATGCCCTATGAGTGATTGCTACTGTGGGGGGAGGGGACTGACTGGGGGAGGTGACCGATCTGTGTCCCTATGTACAAGGGACACATCATCGGTCTCCTCTCCCTGACAGGACATGGATCTGTGTGTTTACACACACAGATCCATGTCCTTGTCTGTGTACAGGCCGATCGCGGGTGCTTGGCGAACATTGCGGCCGCCAGGCACGCGCACCGGCATCTCAGTGGCCGAAGGAGCGGAGGCCGTATAATGACGGCCTCCCGGCATTTAAGAACCACTTTGCGGCCGTCATAAGTCGTATGACGGGCGCAAAGTGGTTAAACAATAGAATGGTATTGGGAGTTTTTTTTTATCTGTTTTTGCTCTGAATGGCATTGCATATTGGAAAGTGACATATATGATTTGATAATTATTATTTTTTTTAAATACAATTTTTCTGTACTCACCGTAAAATCCATAGACGGACACAGCTCCTTAAATCTTGACATGTGGGTTATGTTTTTGTTCATAGGAGAGGACTAGGAAGAACATTTTAGTTATCTTAAAACATGTAACTTTAACAGAGTTGACCAGCCCCGCCCAGGGGGCGGTCCCTCCGTACATAACCCTCCACCCTGCAGTCAGCAGCCTCAGTTCGTAGAAAAGCAGTACAAACTAAAAAAGGAGGGGTGGGTGCTGTGTCCGTCCATGGACGACAGAGAAAAGGATTTCACGGTAAGTACAAAAAAATCCTATTTTCTCTTTTCGTCCATGGACGGACACAGCTCCTTAAATCTTGACATGTGGGACGTCCCCAAGCAGTGTCAGAAAAAATGAGGGGTGGGAACAGCAATCAAAAGAAGACTTAACTTCACCCCAAACAAACAGAGCTCCTCAACGGAGGAGTTGCAACCTCAAACAGCCACCTGTAAAACCTTGCGGCCAAAGGAATCATCCGAAGATGCACTCACATCAACCTTGTAAAACTTTGAGAAAGTGTGAACAGACGACCAGGTCGCCGTCTTACACACCTTGGAGACAGATGCTAGATGTCGGAAAGCCCAGAAGGCACCAAGTGCCCTGGTTGAATGCTCCGTGACAGGAAAGGGAGGCGCCCGCCCCTAAGGGCATAGGCCTGGATGACGGTCTGCCTGATCCACCGTGAAAGGTGGCAGAGGAGACCGCCAAGCCCTTCTGTGGACCAGACACCGACACGAACAGTGAGTCAGAACTCCGGAACGGAGCAGTAGCAGACAGGTACACCTGTAGGGCACGTACCACGTCCAAGGTATGTAGCGCAGCCTCCTGGGATGCGACGGACGAGGACACAAGGATGGAAGTACAACGTCCTCGTTTAGGTGAAAAGCCGAAACTACCTTAGGAAAGAATGAATGTTGCGGGCGTAGCACCGCTTTATCCTTATGGAGGACAAAGTAAGGTGACTTGCAAGACAAGGCCGCCAATTCAGAAAACCTTTCTGACCGATGCAATGGCAACTAGAAAGGCAACTTTCTGAGAAAGCGTTGAGAGGAATCTCCCTGATGTTCTCAAAGGGAGGTTCCTGAAGTACCGAGAGCACTAGATTCAAGTCCATGGAGGAAGCGGTGGTCTAATCGGAAGAACCACGTGTCGGACCTCCTGCACAAATGTACTTACCAGTGAGTGAGCCGCCAGGGGCCATTGAAAGAAGACAGCCAAGGCAGAAATCTGCCCCTTAATAGTGCTTAAGGCAAGTTTCAGAACAGCAGGATCCGAGAAACCGAATATGCCCGTGGGCGCCAGGGCATCTCTTCACACATAGAGATGTAGGCCTTCCAAGTGCGATGGTAGATCGCCCGGGAAGAAGATTTCCGGGCCCTCAACATGGAGGAAATTACCGAATCTGACAGACCACGGTCCCTTAGTACCTGGCTTTTAATAGCCATGCCGTTAAAGCCAGCGACTGTAAAACAGGATGAAGTATGGGACCTTGAGACAGAAGGTCCTCCCACATTGGCAGCCGCCAGGGAGCATCAGCTACCAGTCTCACAAGGTCGGCGTACCAGGGACGCCAGGGCCAGTCTGGGGCGATTAGAATCACCAGAATCCCCTCAGCCTCCACTCTGCAGAGCAGACGAGGAAGCAATTTTATTGGGGGAAATGCATATATTCCCCATGAAGCCACCAACGTGTCCGACGCGTCTGACCAAGGATCCCTGGACCTGGCCACAAACCTCGACACCTTGCGATTGAGTCGAGAGGCCAGGAGATCCACAACTGGTGTGCCCCATTTCTGACAAAGTAATTGAAACACCTCTGTGTGTAACGACCATTCCCTTTGGTCCAGCATCTGGCGACTCAGATAGTCCGCCTGCCAGTTTTCTACGCCCAAATGTAAACAGCCGATAGAGCCGGCACGCTCCTTTCGGCCCAACTTAGGATGGGAGCGACTTCCGACGCTGCAGCCGAGCTCCTTGTTCCTCCCTGATGGTTGACAGAAGCTACCGCCGTGGCGTGGTCTGACTGGATCCTGACCAGATGCCCTTGAAGTCTCTGCGACCACTTGGAGAGGCACAGTCTGATCGCTCGAAGTTCGAGGACATTGATCGGCAGGCGAGATTCCGACTGGACCCCCAGACTCCCCCCCAAACTGTGAGGATGGTGCCCATCGTGATCACAGTCCCATGGAAGGAAGGAACGACCTCCCGGACTGAAGAGCCGGGGATCTCAGCTACCCTCTCAGGGAAGCCTTGACCAGGTGACTTACCTGAATCTAGAGACAACGGAGATCTGTTCCAATTGGACAGGATCTCCTCCTGCAATACTCGAGTGTGGAATTGGGCAAACGGAACTGCCTCGAAGGAGGCCACCATGAGACCCAGAACTTGCATGCAAAAAACAAGGAGACGACCATTTGCGGGATGCTAACAATTCCACCGCCGACTGGAATGTCTGCAACTGCTCCAAAGGAAGGAAGACCTTTGCCTCTGAGGAGTCCAGGATCAAGCCTAGGTACTCCAGACGCTGAGTCGGTACCAACACCGACTTCTGTATGTTCAGTACCCAACCAATTTCCCGGAGGGTCTGACTGGCTATTGACATTTCCTCCTCTAATTCTGAGCCAGAAGCAGCTCCAAGTAGCCCACGATAGCAATGCCTCGCTGTCTTAAAGATCGGGGCGAGCACTTTGTTAAAAACTCTTGGTGCTGACGCTATGCCAAATCGCAAAGCGCAGAAACCTCTGATGGCTGTTGCAGATGGGGACATGCAAGTATGCGTCCTTGATGTCCAGGGATGCCAGAAAATCCCCCGAATGGAGCACAGCAACTTCCGAATGAATGGATTCCATCCTGAACTTCGCACCCTCACAAGGTATTGAGGGCCCTGAGGTCCAAGATTGGACGGACACCGTCCTACCTTGGGACTACCAACAGACTCAAACAGAATCCCTGAAACTTTTCCACCAGGGGCACAGGTAAAATTACTCCGCACCAGGGCAAGTCTTGTACTGCTCCCATCAAAGCAGACCGACGATCTGGAAGGAGAGGAAGATTTGAGGGAAAGATCTGTTTGGTGGACAAGAAGAAACTCTATCTTGTACCCTTAAGTGACCACCTCACAGACCCACTGGTCAGAGAACAGGGAGGTCCACCGAGCTGCAAACTCGCTAAGCCGTCCCCCCACCCTTGAGTCGGGCGGGGGCAAAATTGCATGCGGTAGCAGGTATGTTAGCCAGCTTGTTCGGCGTATGCACCCAGGTACGCTTCTAACCCTGACTGATGAAAATACCGCTTCTGCGCGGCTCCTTCCCCTCAGAGGACTGCGGGAGAAGTGTGCTCTTACCTCCAGTGACATCCTTAATAATGTCGTCCAGCGAGGTACTAAAAAACCTCTGAAAGGCAATCTGCCAGAGCTCACTTGGATGCTTGGTCAGCGGACCAGCATTCCAGCCAATCAGGCAGCGCAGTGCCACCGCAGATACAGAGGTTATGGAAATCATTTTACATACACACACTGAGTATGTATTAGTGTATATTTACTGTGGCGCCAAAGGCGCGCATGTCTTTGGAGTGTGGGAGGAAACCGGAGTACCCGGAGGAAACCCACGCAGACACAGGGAGAACATGCAAACTCCAGGCAGATGGTGACGGGGTCCGGGTCGAACCAGTGACCCCCTTGCTGCCAGGTGAGGGAGATAACCACTACACCACTGTGCTGCCCTCCATTCAGTGAATGTCTGAGACACCAAAGTCGCAGCCAATATAGGTCGCAACACTGACCCCAGCATGATGAACCTGGAGCCGGTCACTGCTTCGGACCTCCTATCAGTAGGGTCCTGGGAGGATAACGGACCGCCATGTGCTGGGGGACCACAAAGGACCTCTGCGGCTGTTCCCATTCCTTATCTATAAACTTATCAAAGAAAGTAACATAAGGAAAAACTGTCACAAAAGCGGTCAGATTTGTGTGACCCAAAGGAGACAGACTCCTCTGCGGAAGTCCCAGCTGCATCTACCAGCTGGAGAGTGTCCCACTCAGCATCAGAAGTGCACTCATAGGTGCCCTGTTTAACACTCCCCAGAAGATGGTGGGGGGAGGGGGTGCTTTTTTTACCCCCCTTACGCCCGCACGCCGTTTCTACCCTGGCAACAAATGATTCCAGGACTGTCTACAACATATCCATGGAAACCACAGGTGCAGGGGCACCATTAGCTGCCTCTGGCAATGTAGGGGAAGAAAGGTCACATACTGACTCCATAAACACCAACTGACAGCCCTCAGGGACCAAGTGAAAAACACATAAGAGTCCACCCTCCATGCTGCACTGACCGGGGGGGGGTAACCCAGGGGACTCACAAACCAAGAAGGAGACCGCTCAGCACCGCTGCCTGCCTTGTATACACAGCGTGTGTGATGAAAAAACTGTGAGGAGAATGAACTGTGCGCCGTTCAGAAAGCCAGTGCTAGAGGCCAAACTCACTCCAAAATGACGACTCAGATAAATGGCCGCCCACAATACCGACCTGCGCCACAGCGCGGCCATGACAAAATGGCCGCCAATGGAAATAGTAATTTAGAAAACAAAATGACACTAAAAATGGCGAAAGCGCCGTAAAAAAATGGCGCCCGAGCCCGGCGATGTGGACGAGAAGGCCTGCAGAGACTTTCCAGGAGACAGACCCCCCTCACAGAATGCGGACCCTACGGTCCCCCACAGGGACTCGGAGCCCCCCATAGGTACACCCCGGTTGCAGCGGGCCCTAGGGCAGGAGGGGAAAGGGCGACAGAGAGCAGGGAAAGGGAGGACAGGAGAACCCCTAAATCCCGGGAATGCCCAGCTGTTCCATCCTGCCGAGACAGGAGGAACCGTACTTACCCGTCCTTGCGAGGACATGCTGGCGCGTCCCTGACAGACCCACAACAGATGGAGTAGCTGTCGGCCCAGTCCACTGTGAGTGAGACAGCAAGCAGCCCAGTCATATGTGGACCCCGGAGCATGTGCTCACCGGCCACCCCTGGAGCCATGGGGTACGTTGTGGCAGAACCAGCGCGAACCTAAGGACTGGCATGCTCGATGACCGGAACTGGGAAGACTACAAGGATCTATAATATCCAGCCTGTCACCCAGCTGGCAGCTGATAGAAGATATCACCAAAAAATGTAAATAAAAAAATTCTTTAGGACTCTGGGCCCGAAGGAAGCCACGTCCTTCTCCTCTGCTAGGCAGAAAAAAACTGTGGCTGCTGACTGCAGGGTGGAGGGTTATGTACGGAGGGACCGCCCTCTGGGCCGGGCTGTTCAACTCTGTTAAAGTTACATGTTTTAAAGTGGAGCTCCACCCTAAATTAAAAGTTCCTCTCGTCGGAACCCTTCCCCCCTCCGGTGTCACAATTGACACCTTTCAGGGGGGAGGGGGGTGAAGATACCTGTCTAAGACAGGTATTTTCACCCACATCCGGGAGTCCTCTCTCCGGGAATCTGCGGGAGTGACGTCACTTCCCGCAGACTTCCCGTAGTGTTCTGGGAGACACTCGGCTCCCAGAACACAGGAGCACCAATCAGAACGGCGCAGCGCGACTCGCGCATGCGTCGTAGGGAACCGGGCATGAAGCCGCAGGGCTTCACTTCCTGGTTCCCTCAGCTCGTCCTCTGCTGCGGACGTCGCTGGACTCCAGGACAGGTAAGTGTCCAAATATTAAAAGCCAGCAGCTGCTGTAGCTGTAGCTTTTAATATATGTTCTGCCTAGTCCTCTCTTATGAACAGGAACATAACCCACATGTCAAGATTTAAGGAGCTGTGTCCGTCCATGGACGAAAAGAGAAAAGTTGGTTTATGGGAGGACAAGCTTTCTGAGACCTTATTATGTATAAGGTCATGGATTTCTGGTAAATGATTCTGGCATATACTTGGTATGTGGGGACACTTTCAACACAGTGTTCTGTTTTTTTTTTAAATGAAGCATACACTGCATTCGACAAGTGTGGTATCAACAGAGAAGAAGGAAGAAGAAAAGTTGCAACTGTTTCTTTCTTTTTTTGCCTATTTATTTATTTTTTTGACTTTGTGTATATTTTGAATATTTTTTATGTATTAACTACACATTTTTATTTGTATGTTATTAGGTGTATTTACACTACAGTATTTGTATTTTATTATTCATAATTATAAAGATTAATGGTTTGCTACACACCGTGACATCATATACGGTATTTCTTGTATATTCAAGTTGCAAAATATCCTCTCCATAATGCCCAGTTAAGTTCTACATTGGTCATAATAAAGCCAAATGTTCCATCCACCCTTTCCTGATGGGGCTTCTATAAAGTAGAATAAACAGGTAATTGGTCTCTTTGTGTGAGGGGGAAGCCATTATGGCTTGTGGGAGAGAAAAGAGGCAATAGAACCACTGGTAAATGGTTTCACCCACCCTTGGCCACCTACAGTACCATAAATTACCTCATACCAAACATGCCTGCACATGCCATTACTTTCTTTAACAAAACATTACATACCATTAGCATGTAAAAAACAAAAAAAACAGCTGATGTCCAAGATGCTTGGAACACTGCCGTATGTGAGCCTTTCCACAATGTAATATTTCTTTGTCTCAGATGGTTAGACATGTGTTTTAACACTGTAGTAGAGGAGTCATGTTGGTGTATACAGTAGAAACACCCTTAGGCTCCACACTTGTACTTAGAATCATGCGGAGACCAGTTGTGGACAAAGCAAGGGTCGCCTTTGCAATACTTTGATAGATAATTCTAGTGCAATAGGTGCCAAGGGCAAACCAAATCTACGTCAGAAAGAGAAGACCCAGTAACCATCCAATTTACATCTAGTTTAACCCCCCTCAAATCTCAAAGAAATGTTGACCTGCAGCTGGATGGTGCTCCAATCTTCTTGTAAGCTGAAAGGGCTGCTTAGTACTGCACATGCGTTGGCCCCAATGGAAAACTCTGCAGCCTGTTTGCTTGACAGAAGGTGGCTTTTTCATTAGGGCCTTTGGTTAAAAGATGTCCATATGCAGCACTGCTTCCCTGCAGCTCAGAAGAGTAATGAAGCACCGCCCCTGCCTAGGCTGAGGTAAATGAAGGGGGGTAATAGATAGAAAGGGGAGGGGAATAGAGGCAGTAAGGGTTAATATGTTTAGAAGTACATTTATCTGAAAGTGGAACAGTACCCATAACAGCTTGATAAAAATAATGTTCTTTAGCAAGGAACATACGGTACAATAAAATTAGTGTGTGCTGTAAATTGCCTCCAGCATTGTTCTTGTTTCTTCTTGCTTGGGGCTGCCATTTTGCTGAAGCCCAGAGCCCCTGAACAGCAATAAATCTTTAGGCTGTCAGCAGATTGGCCTCTATACAGTGTCATAAAATAGAGAGCAAATGAGCATGTGCAGAGCAGGGTGAGACAGCGTATTACTGGGTTTTACACAGTATAGGCACTTATTTTTAATGCTTTGCATAGCTATACCTGCAAAATGGGTCAGCCTGAAGTGATCTAGCAGGACATGATTTCTGACTGGAGTTCTACTTTAACTGGGCATTCCTCAAAGTCACTGAAAACCTTTGCTGGTAGTGCAGCTTTCTCACTGGCTCATGCACCAACCTGTTGTCCATTTGAGGTCACTGGAATCATCGCAGTAGAGGATGTGCTGGAAAGGTTCCTATATTCTGGATGTTTATAGTCTGGGGCTAAATTGAAATATTTAAAAGATAAGGGAATAATTAAATATAAATGTAATTTAACATTACAATAAGATGTTAGCTAATGTTCACTTTTTTCTTTTGTCTTTTTTTGCTCCTTTATATTTTACCTCACATCTATAGACAGTTTTGTTATATGCATTGTGAGAACAGTACAGTGGAACCTCGGTTTACGAGTAACGCGGTTAACGAGCATTTTGAAAGACGAGCAACTTTAAAAAAAAAATCTGACTCGATTTGCGAGTGGTGTCTCGCAAAATGAGCAGAATTCAAGCTAATGGGGCCTGCAGTACCGCATTTGGCCTGAGGTGGGGGGGCGTTGGAGCCGAGCAGAGCCGAGCGGAGCCGATTGGAGCAGTTCGGTAATACTCTGTTCCTGGGCGTTTCCGAGCCTTTCCGAGGTCAGCCGAGCTGTCCTCGGGCCTTTCCGACCGTTTCCGAGGCTCTCCGGCACCCCCCCACCTCTGGCCACATGAGGTATTGCATGCCATTGAAGTCAATGCGGAACAAATTATTTTCGTTTCCATTGATTTCTATGGGGAAACCCGCTTTGATATGCGAGTGTTTTGGATTACGAGAATTCTCCTGGAACGGATTATTCTCGTATTCCAAGGTTCCACTGTATCATATTTTCGGTTGGTCTGTACTGTAACTGATTTTTATGCAGTTAGGATGCCCCGTCTGATATAAAAGGGAGAATCCAAAGGAAGACCCTTTATATGTAGATATGAAATATGATTATGAAAATGTCAAAATCAGATCAAAACAACAAAATAAACAAACTATTATTCTAACGCCTTTTCTACCAGGGTACGTCTTTATTCGGTGGATCAGTGACCCTATATTTACCCAGTGCCGATTATAAATGGCACTACATAAATAGCTGCTGGGCATAAGATCCACCCAGTAATCATTGTATAGACAGCACAGTACACAGTCACATACACTCTACTAAGCTTATTAAAGGGGCTGGGCACCATGTGAATACCTTGACTGGTCATCACAGCGATCACATGGTATTGTTTACAGTGTTGATTCCTCCCCTTTCGAGTACAAAAGGTAAGGAGAGAGATCATGTATTTAATGGGGAAACACTGAATGGATCAACAGCTGCAGAGTCATTCATTCTGTTTCATTGAAACAGGGATCACCTTTTTTTTTTTTTTTTTTTTTTTTTTTTTAATTTCAATAAATTTTTATTTTTCAATTCAAGACATGTACAGAAAATCTTAAAAAATTGTTGTTTAAACATGACAAAGGGTTATTTCCAATTGTTTATGTCACAATGTTCTCATCAAGAGATTAAAAAAAAATAAAAAAAATGAAAAATAGGCATTCAGGGAAGTCACACCCCACCTGGACGCCCCTAACGGGATCATCCTGCGCCCAGGTCAGGCCCCCCCCCCCCAGCCCGCCATCCTCATATGAAACCAATAAAAAGGAACTCGGAATCTTAATGAAGAACAGTACTACACTCATATACAATAACGCCCATCAAATTTAAGACTTGGAAATACCGCAATAAGAACACAGTAAATAATGATATCAAATCTTTGAATCATGTTTAAGCATCGAAACAAAAATAAAATAAAAATAAATAAAACAAAAGATAAAAGAACCAAGAAAAGATAGAATAGAAGAAGAAAGAAATAAGAAGAAATCACATGCCGAACATGAGGCCCTTTAGGAATTAGAGCGGTCAGGGTCATGCCTGACCTTCAAAGAAACGCCACAGAAAACTGCCCAAGGTTCCCATATTGCCTCAAATTTAGGGATTAAATTAGTTGATATGCTAACCATCTTCTCTTGAGCCATAATCCAAGAGATCTTATTGTGTATAGCCTTAATGGATACCCTGGGCTTCCTCCAAGATCTAGCAATAATAATTTTAGTCCCCAGAAGTATAAAGTGAATCAGTTTTCTAGTTGGTTTAGAAACGTTGGGAATATTGTCATTGAGAAGAGCAACAGAAGCTGACCTAGGTATTGAACACGAAGTGACCTTAAATATGAGATTAAAAATTTTCTTCCAGATCGGCCTGATCCTAGGACATTCCCACCAGATATGCACCATCGAGCCCAATAAATGGCAGCCTCTAAAGCAGTTGGGATCCGATTCTGGGTAGATGGATGCAAGCCTGATGGGAGTCATATACCATCTCATGACAACTTTTAAGTTAGCTTCCATGAGGGAGGTGTTCAAAATACTTTGGAATGAGCGAAAGTTGGCCTTTTGCCAGGATCCTAGATCCCAATTTAGCTGGAGGTCATCTTCCCATGCTTTCATGTATGAGGTTTTAGTAGCTGTACAAGTAAGTGAAGAGTAGATGACAGAAATGCCCCCCCTTTGTCCCACGGCCGATCCGCACCAGATCTCATAGTCCGTAAATTTGGGAGGAAGAGGTTTCTCCGTCCAAATATCATTCAAGAATTGTGAAATCTGTTCAAATCTAAATTTTTCAGAGTCAGGGAGGTCAAATTTATTTAGACAATGGGACATGGTAATAGGACCCCGATTTGTAAAGTATTGTCCTATCCTATATAGACCTTTGTTTGTCCACCAACTGAAGGCCTCTGTATCCATACCAGGAAAGAATTTTGGATTATTAAAAATGTGTGCTAGTGGTTGTGTTACAGACACTAGAGTGGGAAGAGGACGGAGTCTGTCCCAAAGGGAAAATGATTGAGATAAGGAAGGGGATAAAATAGGTGGTCTCTGTCTTTGTGGGCACCAAAGCAGGTACTCTAAGGATAATTGTGGTACCGCTTGTTCTTCTATCAGCACCCAGTCCGGTTTTTCATTCTTGGAATAAAATATAGATAATTGTGCTAGTCTGGCAGCTAAAAAATAATTATATAAGTTAGGCAAACCCACCCCTCCCTTCTTCCTATTTAAATATAGGGTGTTTTGGGGAACTCTGTAACTAGATTTGCCCCATACGAATGTGAGAATTTTACTTTGTAAGGAATTTATCTGATCTTTCCTGATGGGAATGGGGAGGGAATGAAATAGATATAAAATTCTAGGAAGTAATGTCATTTTCACTGAATTAATCCTGCCCAACCAAGATAGTTCGAATTTGTCCCAATTTTTAAGATCTGTAATAATTTTATGGAATAGGGGAGGATAGTTACTTGTGTAAAGAGATTCTGTTCGAGCAGTCAGAAAGATTCCCAGATATTTAATATGAGAAGAATTCCATTCAAATTTGAAAGACTGTTTGATGAGGGAAACTATGGGTAACGGGAGGGAAATATTTAGTGCCTGTGACTTGGCAAAATTGACCCTGAGTCCTGAAATATTAGAAAAATCAGAAATTACTTTATAAAGATTCGGGAGGGAGGTAATGGGAGAGGTAAGAAAGAGAAGCAAATCATCTGCGAAAAGTCCGCATTTATGCATCTGATTCCCACAGGTTACGCCTTTAATGTCAGAATTTTGTCTAATGGCTATGGCCAAGCTTTCAATGGCCATAGCAAAGACAATAGGGGATAGTGGACAACCTTGTCTTGTACCCCTGGCTATATTTATCGGAGAGGAATAATATCCCTGTATACGAATTTGAGCTTTAGGTTGAGAATACAGAGCTCTAATAACTCCCATAAAACGTGGGCCAAAACCCCATCGTTCTAATAGGGGAAAAAAGTATTGCCAGGATACAGAGTCGAAGGCCTTCTCCAGATCAAGTGCTAACAGGAAACCCTGTTGTTTTTGACCTCCGTCCCAGTTGGACTGCAAAAGGGAGATAATATCAATCGCTCTTCTCACTTGATCTGGGCCTTGCCTTCCTGGCATAAATCCTACCTGATCCTTGTGAATATATTTAGTAATAAAAGAGGAGAGGCGATTCGCTAAAATTTTAGTGAGAATTTTCAAATCATTATTTATCAAAGAAATAGGGCGATAATTGGAAACTTCTTCTGGGTTTTTATCCGGTTTGGGTATAACAGTAATGTAGGCTGTATTAAGTTGTGTACCTAATTGGGAACCCCTTGTAGTAAAATTAAAAAATTTTGTTAAATATGGGGTAAGGGTGTCCCTGAAGGCTTTGTAGTAGGGAGCTGATAATCCATCAGGTCCCGGGGCTGATCCCGCCCTGAGATCTTGAATTACTGCTGTAACCTCTTCAACAGAGAAGGGAGCTTCTAGGATATCTCTATGTTCCATATTCAAGGATGGAATAGGGAGGCCATCTAGGTATGAGGATACCGAGTTCATGGGTATATTTGAAGGGTCGCTATAGAGTTCGGAATAAAATGTCTGAAAAGCCTTTAGTATCTTTTCAGGGTTAGCCGTGGGGTCCTGTCCAGCAATGCGGATCTTAGGTATGGAATAAACTCTCGTTTTAGGAGACAATTTGGATGCCAACATTCTACCTATTTTACCTGTTTGAGTATAAAATGTATTACTTGTCCAACGGAGAGATTTCTCCGCTTTTGTAGTGAGTGCTAAATTGAGTTCTAGTCTACTCCTTTCAATCTTAGACAATAAGGATGGAGAAGGTTTCCTTTTATGCTGTGTTCTCAGGGTCCTGTAAGATCTCTCCAATCTATCAATGCCCGCTTCCCTTTCCTTTTTGATTCTTGTCGAAATTTGGATAAGCTTGCCCCTAATAAAGGCCTTATGAGCAGCCCAAAGGACTTCAGCGGAAACATTTTCTATATCATTAAAGCTGAAGTATTCTTGAAGAGCTTTATCTATTTCCATTTGTATGGCTGGATCGGAAAGTAAAGACTCATTTAGTCTCCAATTACCCCCCTTTGATCTACCAGTTTTTATGCGTAGGAACATGACAACCATGGAGTGATCAGAAAGGACCGTGTCTTTGATAATTGACTTAATAACATCCGGGAGAATATAGGAAGGAACCAGGATATGGTCAATCCTAGAGTAGGTGTTGTGTGGGTGAGAGTAATGAGTATAATCTCTTATAGAAGGATTAGATTCTCGCCATACATCAGCTAGGCCTTTATCATGCAAAAGTCCAGCTATTTTCAGGCTTATCTTAGTGGGTCTGGTTAATTGGGTCGAGGGGGGTTTGGATTTGTCCAACCCCTGATCAAATGCTGCATTGGAATCTCCCCCCCAAATGATTGTGCCCTCTAATTGAGGAGATAGGGTGTCCAGGATGAATCGAAAAAATGTATCTTGCCCTGAATTGGGGGAATAATATGAAATCAGAGAATATATTCGTCCCTCTATTGTGCCCTTAACCAGTATAAACCTGCCCTCAGGATCTTTGAAATCAGATATGAAACTAAACTGGCATGATTTTGAAATACAAATAGCCACACCCTTGGTTTTCTTTTCGGCATTAGCTAAAAAAAATTGTGGGAATCGGGAGTGTATAAAGCTGGGATTGAATTGCCTAGGGAAATGGGTTTCCTGAATCATGAGTATGTCAATACCCAGGGATTTATAAGAGTCAAAGAGTTTGCGTCTCTTAACAGGGGAATTCATGCCTTGAACATTATGTGTAGCTATTTTGAGTGAACCTAGTACGGAATCAGCCATGGGACTCAGGGAGGGAGCTGCCATCGTCATCCACTATATCTACTTTACCGCAATACACCATCCTCAGGATCTGTAAGTGTTCTAGACGGGTAATCAAAAGCCAAAGGATCATGTTGCGGGTACCTTCAATTGAATCTGCAAAAACCAGAACTGCCAGGCATGTGATAATAGGATTAGAGATAGGAAAGGAGAAAAAAGGAATGAAAAAGTGGAAAAAATAAGAAGAGTAAAAAATTGTCATAGAAAAACAGTAATAAAAAAATGTAATTAAAATTTTTAAAAACCGAAAAAACCGAAAAAAGGATGAAAACGATCTCGAGGAGGATAAAGTCCTCCCCAAAACTTCTACCAAGGTAGAAAATGAAAAGCCCGTTCCCTAAGGAAAAGGCTATTCCTTCCACAAAGTCTCTAGGAGACTCAGGGGAAAGGTGGAAGCACATGGGACCCACCCCAGCCAGGGCGCCCCTTAAAAAAAAATTAAAGACTTACTAGATCTACCATATTCAGGTCTGTCCGGAGGGACCCCCACCTCTCCCCCCTGAAGTGGATAGAGGAGCGAGAGTCTCACCCCCCCAAATTGGACAAAGAACTCTACAAGTAGTAGATCGAACTCAGAAAAATTGAGACGTGGATAAAAACCCCTTGCAAAACATTTTGGAAAAATTTAAACAATCAGAACAAAAAAAAAAACATTCGTTCCAGGCTCTTAGAATAAATCTTTCCTGGAACTCATGGGAATCGAGGAGTACAAAGTATAAATTGTGAGCTTGGGTCTCTTCAAGCGGGACCATTGTCTTTGGCTTTCTTGGTTCTTGCCCTGGTCCACAAGGGAGATTGAGGGCTGGTAGGGTTCGGTCTCTTTGAAGATTGTGGGCCACTTCGAGAAGTGTCCATGTCATTTTCTTGAGTGATGATCTTGAGATTCAATAACAGTTTTTCGCCGTCAGGAAAAGTAGAAAAGGAATGATTCTTCCCTTTGTAAGAGAATTTTACTGCAAATGGAAATGCCCACTTGTATTTAATGTCTTTTTGTATGAGGGCTAGAAGTAGAGGCTTCATTGCACGTCTGCGTTGCATTGTAGAGGGAGAGAGGTCTGCATATAATTGGATTTTATGACCCAGGCATAGAATCGTAGACATATTTCGCGCCTTGCTCATAATTACCTCCTTTATCGCATAGAAATGGGGTTTAATTATTATGTCTCTCGGTAGACCATCTTTCCTTAGAGGACCTAAGGCCCTATGTGCTCTATCTAGCTCCAGGCGGTCTTGTGGAATTTCTGGGATTAGGGATTGAATCATATTTTGAATCGCTGCCGGGATGTCAGTTATGGTTTCTGGAAGTCCTCTAATACGGATATTATATCTCCTGGACCTATTTTCCAAATCGTCGATCCTAGACAAAGCTGTATCTAATTGTTCTTGAATAAAATGGACTTGTTCTGCATTTTGATTTGTGGCGGACACTGTTTGATCCAACTTACACTCTATGTTCTCAATTCTGGCTCCTAAATTCTGAAAATCAGCCTTTAATTCTCCCGTGATTTTAGCCGCAGTTTGAGAGAGGCCCCTATCAAGTAATTCAGCCAGGGTCTGGTACAAGTTGGCCATAGAAAATGTAGATGTATTGGTCAGAGAGCTGACAGGACAAGAGCTGTCCTGATCCATAATAGGATTAGCCAAAGGGGTTAATGTTGAGTTCTCCTGAAAATGTTCCCTCAGGGGTTCATGAGGGGGATGAGATGGAGAGATAGTCTGTATAATAAAGCCAGATGCATGTGAGGAACATTGTTGGGCTATCAGATCTGCCATATTAATTCCCTTTGAATTTACCTCAGCACTGACACAAACAATCTGTGACTCGGCGGCCATCTTGGATTTTCGGGCGGAATTTCGATCGGCCGTTGCGGCTTCCATTGAGCCGTAAAAATTATTATTTATAGATGGGGGGTGCCCGGGAGTCTGGGGGTTCTGTGGATACCAGTGGTTCCAAATTTCGTTCAGTAGAACCGGAGTTATGGGCGCCGCTGTGCTGGGGTGGTGAGGAGCTACTGGCTCAAGCAGCCATCTTCAGAGCTCCCAATCAGTGCCTTTCGGGATCACCTTTTTTAACACCTTGTCCACCTCTTCTTCTATACGTATTGCTCACAGGGGTGCCATTAGAAAGCACAGGGCTCTGTATAGCCTACTTAGCAGGCCCCCTTAATTACAAAAAAATAAAAAATGTAAAATAGTTTTTAATTTAAGATTATTATTTTTTTTACAATTTTAAAAATGATTTTTTACAAATTTGTTACATTTTGTAACTGAATTTTTTTATGCTGTTAAAGGGGGGGGGGGGCTTGAAGTATTAGGGGCCTAAACAGGCCCCTGAGAGAACGTAATTGAGGACACATATTCTTCAGTTCCTTTCTCCGTAGCCTTGGCTGCACTAAAGATTAATGAACAGAAGACAGAGTCTCCTGTTCATTCATAAACTGAAGCATAGTAAACACAGTTTTCTATGCTCAGTTATCAATGGACACAGGAGCTGATCGCTGAGAAAACAGAAGGGACCAATAAAGGACATATTTACCATATGTACCTGCATGCAGCAGCCAGCAGGAGAGGTAGCCAGTAGCCCTGTGGGGGGAGGGGGTCCTGGGCACACTGGGGGGATTCAGATGTGGACAGCACAGGGAAAAGGATTGGTGTGGTGGGATGGGAGGACAATTACAGAACGATGCACTGTGTCTGTGTCCCTCCCTCCAGTAGCTAAAATCTGTGGGATGGAGAGAATCTGGCTTTCAGCTGCTGGAGGGAGAGACACAGACAGAGTACATAATTTTGTAATTTGTGACCAGTACATTAACCCAAAGCCAGATTAAGAGCATGATGAAACTGGTGCTTTTTTAATTTTCCGTATTGTTTTCACAATGCTTTTTGGGGAGGGGCAGTGGATGGTGTAAGTAGGGCAGTGGATGGTATCAGTGTTTTTTTTTTTTTTATTAATTTTTTTACAATTACATTTTTTTTCTTTCATAGTGGACAGTGTCAGTAGAGCAGTGGATGGTGTCAGTATTTTTAAAATGTTATTACTTTTTTTTTTTTTTTTTTATTATTTACTTTGGGGGTCAAAAAAGACAGCAGGAGAGCCATACAGGGAGACCAATTATTCCCTACTGTCAGGAGGAGGTACCAGGAGCCTCTCATGAGGCCCCCTACTGGCCCCAAATTGTCAGTCCACCCCAGCTAGGCCTATATTAAAAAGGGGTTGTAAAGGTTTTTTTTTTTTTAAACAAACATGTAATACTTACCTCCTCTGTGCAAAGGTTTTGCACAGAGAGGCCCCGATCCTCCTCTTCTGGGGTCACCCAGTGGCGCTCCTGGCTCCTCCTCCTCTTCTCAAGGGGGGCACTCGTGCGGACGCGCTCCCCAGTCCTGCTGCTGCGTCCAATGACAGCAGGACTCGGCCCCACCCCTGGCTCCCGTGTCACTGGCTTTGCTCCTGCTGCTATCAATCCAGTCAATGAGGACCAGATACAGTGGCTGGAGCTGCTCTGCTCATCCCCGTCACTGAAACGATCAAGTTCAGGTAAGTAAAAGGAGGACTCTGGGGGGCTGTTGCACTACAAAAGGATTTTCACCATAATGCATAGAATGCATTAAGGTGAAAATCCTTGAGGGTTTACAACCCTTTTAGGGTAGGGGCCTGGAGCTGCAAATCCAATAGCCCCTACGTTAATGTGGCCCTACATTAACCCCTTCACTTTCCTCTGTGTAGGACCTGTACATTAATCTATCTAGCACACTAATACCAAGTTCATGTTTAACCCCAGCATGTTTTTTCATTCCTGAAAAAAAGATAATAAAAGAGATCACCTTGGGCTGTCTATATTCCAAAAAGTGTTTTTAATACTATCCTGTATTTTTTTTTTTTTAAAGTAAGTTTATTAACCACTTAAGCCCCGGACCATTATGCAGGTTAAGGACCAGAGGTGTTTTCAGAATTTGGCACTGCGCTGCTTTAACTGGAAATTGTGCGGACATGCAATGTTGTACCCAAACAAAATTTGCGTCCTTTTCTTCCCACAAATAGAGCTTTCTTTTAATGGTATTTGATTGCCTCTGCGATTTTTTTTTTTGCGATATAAACGGAAAAAGACTGAAAATTTTGAAAAAAAATATGATATTTTCTACCTTTTGTTATAAGAAAAATCGAATAAACTCAAATTTAGTCATACATTTAGGCCAAAATGTATTCAGCCACATGTCTTTAGTAAAAAAAATGTCAATAAGCGTATATTTATTGGTTTGCGCAAAAGTTATAGAGTCTACAAACTAGGGTACATTTTCTGAAATTTACACAGCTTTTAATTTATGACTGCCTATCTCATTTCTTGAGGTGCTAAAATGACAGGGCAGTACAAAACCCCCCCAAATGACCCCATTTTTGAAAGAAGACACCCCAAGGAAATTGCTGAGAGGCATGTTGAGCCCATTGAATATTTTTTTTTTTTGTCTCAAGTGATTGAATAATGACAAAAAAAAACAACATTTTGCTGCTTCTCCTGAGTACGGGGATACCACATGTGTGGGACTTTTTAGGAGCCTAGCTGCGTACGGGACCCAAAAACCAAGCACCGCCTTCAGGATTTCTAAGGGCGTAATTTTTTTTTGATTTCACTCCTCACTACCTATCACAGTTTCGAAGGCCATAAAATGCCAACCCCCCCCCCCAAATGACCCCATTTTAGAAAGTAGACACCCCAAGGAAATTGCTGAGAGGCATGTTGAGCCCATTGAATATTTTTTTTGTCCCAAGTGATTGAATAATGACAAAAAAAAAAATTACAAAAAGTTGTCACTAAATTATATATTGCTCACACATGCCATGGTTATATGTGGAATTGCACCCCAAAATACATTTTGCTGCTTCTCCTGAGTACGGGGATACCACATGTGTGGGACTTTTTAGGAGCCTAGCCGCGTACGGGACCCCGAAAACCAAGCACCGCCTTCAGGATTTCTAAGGGCACAAATTTTTGATTTCACTCCTCACTACCTATCACAGTTTCGAAGGCCATAAAATGCCAAAATAGCACAAAACCCCCCCAAATGACCCCATTTTGGAAAGTAGACACCCCAAGCTATTTGCTGAGAGGCATGGTGAGTATTTTACAGCTCTCATTTGTTTTTGAAAATGAAGAAAGAAAATAATTTTTTTTTTTTAAATTTTCAAAACTTTGGGTCCTTTCACACGGGGCGGATCCGTGAAGATCCGCCCCGTGAAGCTCCGCTTGCTCAGCGGGGATCGCTCCGTTGATCCCCGCTGAGCCGACGGATGACTGGGCGGTCCACGCACACTGTGCAGGGACCGCCCTGTCAGAGCGCCGCTCTCCCCTATGGGGAATCGGATGACGACGGACCGTAGAGTCCGTTGTCATCCGATCCGCTCCGCCGACGGAAGGAAAAATAGGGTTTTCCTTCGTCACACTTTGGCGGAGCGGAGCGGATGTCAGCGGACGTGTCTCCGCTGACATCCGTGCTTCCATAGGGGTACATGGAGGATCCGTTTCAGGTCCGCCTAAAAAACTGACAGGCGGACCTGAACGGACCTCCGTGTGAAAGAGCCCTTTGTGACAAAAAGCGAGATCTGCAAAATACTCACCATACCTCTCAGCAAATAGCTTGAGGTGTCTATTTTCCAAAATGGGGTAATTTGGGGGGGGGGGGGTTTGTGCCATCTGGGCATTCCATAGTCTACGAAACTGTGATAGGCAGTGAGGAGTGAAATCAAAAATGTATACCCTTAGAAAGCCTGAAGGCGGTGCTTGGTTTTGGGGTCCCGTATGCGGCTAGGCTCCCAAAAAGTCTCACACATGTGGTATCCCCGTACTCAGGAGAAGCAACAGAATGTATTTTGGGGTGTAATTCCACATATGCCCATGGTATGTTAGAGCAATATATCATTTAGTGACAACTTTGTGCAAAAATAAATAAATAAATAAGTATTTTTTCCGCAACTTGTGTCAACATATAAAATATTCCATGGACTCGACATGCCTCTCAGTATATAGCTTGGGGTGTCTACTTTCCAAAATGGGGTCATTTGGGGGGGTTTTGAACTGTCCTGGCATTTTATACACAACATTAGGAAGCTTACATCCATTTTTCTAACCACTTGAAGACAAAGCCCTTTCTGACACTTTTTGTTTACTTGAAAACATATTATGTTGAACCCCCAAATATTATATATTTTTTTAAAGCAAAGGCCCTACAGAATAAAATGGTGGGTGTTGCATTTTTTTTCCCACACAATATTTGCGCAGCGATTTTTCAAACGCATTTTTGGGGGAAAAAAATACACTTTTTTTAATTTTAATGCACTAAAACACACTATATTGCCCAAATGTTTGATGAAATAAAAAAGATGATCTTAGGCCGAGTACATAGATACCAAACACGACATGCTTTAAAATTTCGCACAAACGCGCAGTGGCGACAAACTACATACATTTTTAAAAGCCTTTACAGGTTACCACCTTAGATTTACAGAGGTCTACTGCTAAAATGACTGCCCTCGATCTGACCTTCACGGTGATACCTCACATGCATGATGCAATTGCTGTTTACATATGATGCCAGACTGACACTTGCGTTCGCCATTGTGCAAGAGCAGGGCGGGACAGGGGTGCTTTTTTTTTTTATTATTAATTTTGCTTTTTTATTTTATTTTTAAACTGTTCCTTCCATATTTTTTTTTTTTTTATCATTTTTATTGTTATTTCAGGGAATGTAAATATCCCCTACGATAGCAATAGGTAGTGACAGGTACTCTTTTTAAAAAAAAAATGGGGTCTATTGGACCCTAGATCTTTCCTCTGCCCTCAAAGCATCTGACCACATCAAGATCGGTGTGATAAAATGCTTTCCCAATTTCCCAATGGCGCTTTTTATATCCGGGGGGGGGACATTCCCTCCCACTGCTTGTAAAAGCAGTCCAGAGGCTAATTAGCCGCTAGGATTGCTTTTACATGAAAGTCGGCCGCTGGCTGAAAAGAATGATACCAAGATGATACCTAAACCCGCAGGCATCATTCTGGTATAACCATTCAAAGTCCAGCAACATACCAGTACGTTGCTGGTCCTTGTTGGACATGTATTGTAATCTTTTTTTCCCATGCAGCCTGTTGGCTGAACGAAAAAAAGAGATTGATCGGTGGGTATGCCCACCATTAGAATACCTCCCTTCATCCACCCACTTCTAATGATGGGCATACATGCATAATTTATATATGCTGAAGCATGGGGGCATCCTCCCGCAAAAGTTATGCCACACACACATGGTCGGACTTTTCCACGGGCATGCCTCCGTCGGAATTTTGACCGTATGTACGCGGCATTAGGAGCAAAATCGCTCCTCCGCCCCTGCTGCCCCCATGCTTCGGCATATATGCTCTTTTTTTTTAACTGTGGTGGTGAAATCACCTCCTACAGCACTGGAGTCGCAGGGATCAGGCCTGTCTCTGCGAACGCTGCAGTTATGTGTGTTGTGTTTTGTAAGTGACAGTGATCGATCGATACTGCACTTGGGTGGCCTGGGCTGGACGGAGGGGCAAAACGCAGGTGCTAGTAGGTATCTGGGCTGATCCCGCTAACACTGCGTTTTTGGGAACCCTAAACTGCTGAGGACACTAGTATAGATCTGATCAGATCAGATATTGATCTGTTCAGATACTATACCACTAAGGGAGGTGTATGCTTCACGCGTGGGTGTTAGCGTTACTGGCACTAACCTGACGCTGCCTGTGGCGACGCAGACCTCTCTGTCGCTAAAACCTAATTGATATCACCCGCCAGGCGATCAGGGGGTTAAACCTTTATTGGGTTATATACGGCGGGTGCCCTGACACTATAAAAAGCAAACTAACTAACCAGCGTCACCCGTAACACTTATATGGTGATCACTGGTGAAAGGGTTAACTAGGGGCAATCAGGGGGTTAAACCTTTATTAGGTAATATATGGGGGTACCTGACGCTATATAAAAACCTGACGGGGAACCTAAATAACAAAATAACTAACTGGCTAACCAGTGTCACCAGTAACACTTATACGGTGATCACTAGTGAAAGGGTTAACTAGGGGCAATTAGGGGGCTAAAACCTTTATTAGATAATATTTGGGGGTACCTGACGCTATAAAAACCTGCGGCGAACCTAAAAAAAATAACTGGCTACCTATCGGCACCAGCATAACTAATACTGCGATCAGAAAAACGATCGCTTAGTGACACTGGCAAAAGGGGGTGAAAGGGTTACCTGGGGGGCGATCAAGGGGTTAAACCTTTATTAGGTAATATATGGGGGTACCTGACGCTATAAAAACCTGCGGCGAACCTAAAAAAAATAACTGGCTACCTATCGGCATCACCGACACTAAGACAGCGATCGGAAAAACGATTGCTTAGTGACATTGGCAAAAGGGGTGAAAGGGTTACCTGGGGGGGCGATCAAGGGGTTAAACCTGTATTGGGGGGGGGGGGTTAGGGGGCTACACTGGACCTACAACACTCTGCCCTGACACTTTTACAGTCACAAATGTCACTGATTGAAGTGATCAGTAAATAAATGATCACTGCAATCAGTGACACTGTGACTGGGGGGTGATCTGGGGGTGATCTGGGGGTGTCTGGGGGGGCCTGGGGGGGGGGCGATCGTGTGCCTATGTGTGTGGTGTCAGTGTGCTGTTTAGTGCACTAACCTCTGTGTCTTCTCTCATGCGGCGCTCGGTATAGGTGAGCGCCGCATGAGAGATGACATCACTTCCTCCTGCCTGTGTAAACATTACACAGGCAGAGGAAGCTTTTCATTCGCCAGGAGCAATCGCGAGGGGGTGGCCAGAAACAAATGGCCGTCCCCTCATCACGGATTGCTCCCGGAACGATGCCGACCACTCACTGCATAGAAGGGGGGTCCGATAGGACCCCCCAACTTTACGAAGGCAGGCACGTACGGGTACGGGTACGTGATTGTGCCTGTCCGTGCCATTCTGCCGACGTATATATACAGTGAGCTGTCGTTAAGTGGTTAATTGTTAGACTTTTTCCTTTTTCCATAAAAAACAAACAAACTCATTTTTAAATAACACCAAAAGAAAACTCAAAAAAAT
This sequence comes from Rana muscosa, assembly GCA_029206835.1. Lineage (NCBI taxonomy): Eukaryota > Metazoa > Chordata > Amphibia > Anura > Ranidae > Rana > Rana muscosa. The sequence continues at coordinate 132,880,111 of CM055118.1, forward strand.
TATACAAAAATGTATTTGGGTACAGTGTTGCACGACAGGGTAAGTCAAACTATCACATCGCTGAAAACTGAAAAATGGTCTGGTAAGGAAGGGGTATTATAGGCTAGTGTACAAGTGGTTAAAAACATGCAAATTTTATTTAATAAAGAAAAAAATAAGTTGACCACAAATGTTTAAATTTAAAGTGATTCTAAAGTCAGAAGGTTTTTTATTTTAATGCATTTTATGCAATTAGACAAAAACCCTTCTGTTTGTAGCAGCCCCCCACAGCCCCACTTACCTGAGCCCGATCTTCCTCCAGCGATGTGCACGAGTGTCTCAGCCATCCACTACTCTCCTACTGGTTAGCTGAGACACGGTAGTGGTGCCTTTGGCTCCCACTGCTGTCAATCAAAGTTAGTTAGCCAGTCAGGAGAGAGAGGGGGCAGGCCAAACCGTGGCACCATGTCTGAATGGACACACAGAGCTGTGACTCGGCTCCGGTGCCCCCATAGCAAGCTGCTTTCTGTGGGGGCACTTGACAGGAGGGAGGGGCCAGGAGAGCCAAATAGGGACCCGAGAAGAGGAGGATCGGGGCTACTCTATGCAAATCCACTGCAACAGAGCAAGTATAATATGTTTGTTATTTTTAAAGAAAAAAAAACACAAGACTTTACGATCACTTTAAAGCTAAACTTCAGACAGACAAGATACAAATTGATGCATATAATTAAATGTATTTTTTTAAATGCAAGTAATGTAAGCACCTGAATTTCACTGGGTTGCTGTCCCTGTATAGCGCAGCTCTGACTGACAGAGGGAGAAGCAGCACAAATGTGTTAACAATCTCCTTTCACTGTCCAAGCAGGAGGCAATGCAAGATCTGTAATGCCGCGTACACACGGTCGGAATTTCAGATGGAAAAAGTCAGACGGGATTTTTTCTTTGGATATTCCGACCGTGTGTATGCCCCCTTTTTCCCTTGGAAATTCCGACAGACTTAGATAGAGAACATCTATCTAAATTCCATTGTCTGTATGCAATTCCGACGGACGAAAAACCACGCATGCTCGGAATCAATTTGACGCATGCTCGGAATCATTGAACCTAATTTTTCTCGGCTCGTCGTAGTGTTGTACGTCACCGCGTTCTTGACGGGCGGAATTTGGTGTGACCGTGTGTATGCAAGACAGTTTGAGCGGAATTCTGTCGGAAAAACCTGTCAGAGTTTATTCAGACGGGAAAACCGGTCGGGTGTACGCGGCATAATGCCGCGTACACACGATCGTGATTCACGGCGGTGAAAACACCGCCGTGAATCACGGCATGAAAAAAAATAAAAAACGAGGGAACGGCATGTTCCCCCACACACGACCGTTTTTCCCGTCATTTTTTTCTTTGACGAGAAAAACGACCGTCTGTGGGCTCCGCAGCAGTGTCTCCCTATGGGAAAACTGCCGCGGAAAAAAAATGATGGAAAAAACGATGAGAAAATTTAGAACATGTTCTAATTTTTCTCGTTGTTTTTCCTGCCGTTTTTCTCAACGAGAAAAACGGCATAAAGCCCACAGACGATCGTTTTTCTCGGCGAAAAAAAAAAATTTCATTTTTCCCGACGGGAAAAATGATCGTGTGTACGCGGCATCAGTGTTTTAAAACTGCAGCAGAGAAAAATCAGGCCTCTAGCCTCACCAGACAGGACTGTATTGTGCAACAGAGCTGTGTATTTCTGAGGACTAGCTGGGCAGATATACAGTTTGGCAGGTAAAATGGCTCTCATAAATGTTTTTTATATATGTATTTGTTTGCTAGGAGTTCAGTGGTAAGAAGATAAATCTGTTAGCAGACTGGGTGAAAGACATACCATGTGTGAGGCCAAGGGACCAGGTAGTAAGTGCAGGTTTGGTGCTCTCGGATGCTGTTAAATAGAGTTTAAAGGACAGATTAAAACTAGCGTAAACAATCATAAAAATCTGGTTTATTTTCATAAGGATTTTTAAAAATACATATTACACTTTGTATTTACAGATTAGTTATACCATGTTTTAAAAAAAATAAAAAAATACTTGTAAAGTAAGTTTATCTAAAACTAAAAAAAAACTGTTTTGCCCTTAGTTATGCTTTAAGTAAATCAGCCCCAATGATTCTGTTTATTTCCATATTTAGGTTTCTATGAATTAGGCCCCTTTCACACTGAGGCGCTCTGCAGGCGCTATTGCGCTAAAAATAGCGCCTGCAATGTGCCCGGAAAAAGCTGCTCCATTGTATCAAGTGTGAAAGCCTGAGGGTTTTCACACTGGAGCGTTGCGCTTGCAGGAGGGTAAAAAAACTCCTGCAAGCCGCATCTTTGAGGCGCGATAGGAGCGGTAAAAATACCACTATAGCGCCCCTGCCCATTGAAATCAATTGGGTAGCGCCTCCAAAACACCCGCAAAACACTGCAAAGAGGCGTTATTGCGGGCGTTTTTTTTGGGGGGTTAAAATCACCCCGCTAGCGCCCGCAAATCGCGGGAAAAAAACCGGTATAGCGGCGCTAAAAATAGCGCCGCTATACCGCCAGCGCATCCAGAGCTTCAGTGTGAAAGTAGCCTAACTGTTGAGAGAACTGATCCAAAAAAGGTAGAGACTACTCCAAATTGGCTATTTTATTTTTACATTCCTTAACCTCTTGCCAACCAGCCACCGCAGTTGTACTGCAGCAGGTTGGCTCGGCTGCACGAATCGCTGTACATTGGTTCATGCACAAGGTTCTGTGAGCACGCGCGCCCATTGGCCAGTGGGGGAGCCAATCAGCGGGTCCGGCGGACTCGATGTCCGCCGGCCTCCCGTGTTCGTTCCCTGCAGTGACAGAACGGGGATCTGCCTGTGTAAACAAGGAAGATCTCTGTTCTGACAGGGGATCACACAGGATCTGTGTGTTGTCCCAGGCAGCCCATCCCCCCACACAGTTAGAAAAACTTTGAGGGAACACATTTAACCCCTTGATCGACCTGATGTTAGCCCCATTCCCTGCCAGTGTAATTTATATTGTGTATGTGCATATTTTTAGCACTGATCACTGTAATAATGTCACTGGTTCCCCAAAAAAGTGTCAAAAATATCAGCTGGGTGTACGATCTGTCCGCCACAAAAATCACTGATCAAAAGTGAACAACTACTGAAGAGTAACTAAAATGCGAATAAAGTGTGCTATGCAAAGAGCTGCAAAAACTAGCTGTGTTCACCTTACACACTAGTAGAAATGTTTTCGCGCTAAAAGCCAGCATATAAACTACATAAAGTGACAAAAATTTATAAAAATAAATGTACAAATAAATACCTATGTAGTGGTAAAAATACAGTACTGAATCACCTTAAATATATGTCAAGTAATGAATAATAAAGTGCACAAATATTAAATGTAAATATGGCTCAATAATACTATATAAGGTGTACAAAGTGACATAAATAATAAAGTGCACAAGTGCTAACTGTACTTATGGCACAATAATAATCATGTAGCGGCACCCCCTCACACTCCCCTCTTGGTCTCGTCTTTCTCTTGTCTAGGGGTATCTTAGAGGGGAGGGAGCGGGAACACTACGCCTGGCCTCCACCACAGATGTTAGTGCGGTATAAGCAACAGTTCTGTATTACCTTCGGGTCAGTGTTGTGCACCTGGATCCTCCCTCCAAGAGTCACCGCGAACCATGTCCGTTAGAAATGAGCTCCACACCAGGGTTGCCAACTTTCAGTAAATTTACAAACAGTTTGTAAAATCCATAATTGTTGCATCTGGTAATGAATGTCAGTTACGGACATGCAGCCTACATGTCCGTCATAGATAATCAAGGACAGATGTTTGTAAATTTACTGAAAGTTGGCAACCCTGCTCCACACCATTAAAGTTCAACACTCCTTTATTCTCCTTGTCTGAACACAAACAGTTGAACTCCCTTGATAGAACAGAACAGAAAAGGAGGTGTGGATGCGAACAGGCCCAGACACAATGTGAGTTGACACTTCCCTTCCTAGAAGTGTATCCTGGTCTCCGCACGAGGGTAAATCTCCTTCCAGGCGGTCTCCGACGAGAGACTCACTTGTCACCGGCAATATGCGGCACCGGGTCTTCAAATGAGGAGCTCCCCCCCCGGTCCATTGCGCCTTCCGGATTCGGGTACCCGATCCCTGGGTACCCTAGGATCTCCTTCCCTCGCGGAACTCAGTGTTGGGCACTGAGCTCCGGACCTCCATCCAAGTACCTCACCCCAGGCTAAAGGTGCCTGGGATGGAACTCGACCTCCGCTGTCCTCTAGGCCTAAGCCACCCAGAGGAGCGCTGTTGTAAGCAGAGGAGACGTGGAGGAGATTAATAATAACACATATCAGAAGAACCACTATAGAGGAGGGAGATTTGTTTGATCATGCCTATTATGTCTACATGGAGGTGAGAGTTCTGTGAGACCACTGCATGGACACATCAGATACTCTTTCACCATCAGAGGATTTATATCTGCACTAGTTCACTTTCTTTCACGTTAAAGGAGTTCCACTAAGAGACTTTTTGTGTACTGATTATTCTTATTCCTTTATTCATTTCACAGTAATATTTTGGGGACTTTATGCTTATTATTATTGTGCCATAAGTATAGTTAGCACTTGTGCACTTTATTATTTATGTCACTTTGTACACCTTATATAGTATTATTGAGCCATATTTACATTTAATATTTGTGCAATTTATTATTCATTACTTGACAATATTTAAGGTGATTCAGTACTGTATTTTTACCACTACATTGGTATTTATTTGTACATTTAATTTTATTAATTTTTGTCACTTTATGTAGTTTATATGCTGGCTTTTAGCGCGAAAAACACCCCCCCCCCCTTTTCAAAAATCACTGATCGTTGCCATTACTAGTAAAAAATAAATAAATAATAAAAATGCCATAAATCTATCCCCTATTTTGTAGATGCTATAACTGTTGCGCAAACCAATTAATATACGCCTATTGTTTTTTTTTTTTTACCAAAAATATATAGCAGAATCCATATTGGCCTAAATTTATGAAGAAATGTGATTTTATATATTTTTTTAATGGGTATGTTTTATAGCAGAATGTAAAAAAATTGTCGGCCTTTTTTTGTTTATAGCGAAAAAAATAAAAACCTCAGAGGTGATCAAATACCACCAAAAGAAAGCTCTATTTGTGAGAAAAAAAGGACATTAATTGTATTTGGGTACAGTGTTGCACGACCGCGCAATTGTCAGTTAAAGTAACGCAGTGCCGAATCGCAAAAAAAATTGCCTGGTCAGGAAGTGGGTAAATCCTTCTGGGGCTGAAGTGGTTAAATACCTCATGCCTGGACCACTACTTAATTAACTAATGCATTTATTTATTTCCTTAGTGAATTGATTTTTACACTGTTGTATAAGTTATTTACCTCATGTTTTTGGTTTGTGTTTCAATCTTTTTATTCAAGTTTTGTCATACAAAATGTATAAAAGTCGCCACATAACATTGTACAGTCACAATCAACATTTGGGGTAACACAATGAAGATCACCAAGTGTAGGGGTCCTTGGAGTAGTCCGAAGCTCCGTAGAGCCGTTAACCCCTATTAGCATCGCAGATCATATCTGAACCGTCCACCCAGATGAGCCGCCCCCCCATCCATCTATCGGGGGGGGCGCAACTCAGCCGGCCGTGTGGGCCGCCCAGAGGTCTGATCAGACTGACAATGGTCCCGTAGGAGCTGAGAAAACAGGGAGCAGCACAAACCTCTAAGGTCTGGATCTGACTCCAAAAATAAACAATAAACAAATTTCAAAAGAGAGGAAAGAGGACAGTGACAAAGAATAGAAGGAAGGAGACAGAGTAAGGAAAGGACAGTTGAGGAGGGGGGAATGGGGGGAGGGAGGGGGGGGAGGAGCCCCGATTCAGCATCCAGACATCTCAACCTAATCCCCTAGGCTATGCTGTAAACATCCCCGGGTCATTAGTTAGGTAACGAAGCCATGGGTCCCAAACTCCATGAAACAGTTTCATTTTATCTTGGGCCAGAGCGGTCAAGCGTTCGTTTAGCATCAACCAAGACAATTTGCCTTTAAGCTGATCGAATGGTAGAGCTGCCGATTTCCAGTTCCTAGCAATAGTGATTTTGGCTGAAATAAAAATAAATGTCAAGAGCCTCTTGCAGGACTTGGAGGCTTCCACATCTCCTCCCCCCAGTAGTGCTTGCTTAGCTGATTTAGTTAGGTTTAGTTGGGTAAGGGAGTAAACTAAATTATACACCCTGATCCAAAACCTCCGGACCTTTGGGCATGTCCACCAAATATGATAGGTGGTGCCCATCTGGCCACATCCTCTAAAGCACAACGGGGTAGCTCCTGAGACAAAAGTTGCCAGTCTGACCGGCACCATATACCACCTCAGTAGAACCTTATAATTGGCCTCAATTATTGAAGTATTGACGAGCGAACGAGATGCTGTCTCGGCTATCCTATGCCATTCGTCCAGATCCAGGGTTTCCTGCAAGTCGGTCTCCCATTGGACCATATAAGTCAGCTTTGTCGATACACTCAGCAATATCGAATATATAGCAGATAAATGTCCTTTAATTTTATCATAATTTTTGCATAGATGTTCCATGGGAGTTTGGGTTGCTAGGTTGCTCTTGCGAGCCAGGGTTTGTACATAATGTGAGATTTGGGCGAACCTATAACCCTCCGCTGGAGGCATTTGATGTCTGTCAGCCATAGTCCGTTCGGTCAGCATACCTCTATGATCGCACAAGTCAGCAATACACTTAAAACCCTTATTAGTCCACCATTCGAACGCTAGTGGAGTGAGACCCGGGGTGAATGCTTTATTTTGAAGCAGAGGTGTCAGTGGAGAATGAGGAGATTTGAATTTGTGAGATCTGGAGAGTCTGTCCCATAGTTCCAGTGACATGGATAAAGTAGGGCAAAGTATAGGAGGTCGCTCCTTGATAGGGAGCCATAAAATATAAGAAATAGGTTTGGGACGGCAGGAATAAGATTCCATAGCCATCCAAATGGCCTGTGCCTGTTGGGAGTGAAACCTTGTAAGTTGTGCTATCTGGGCAGCATAAAAATATTTTAATAAGTCTGGAAGACCAAGTCCCCCTCTCCGCTTCAACGTGTATAGAGTGCTCCTATTCACCCTGGGTCTCTTATCACCCCAAATAAACTGTAGTACTTTATTCTGGAATCGTTTAAGGTCATCACGGGCCAATGAAACTGGCAAGGTACGGAAGAAATACAATAATCGAGGTAGAACATTCATTTTAATTGAGTGAAGTCTGCCAAACCACGATGGCGGGTGAACCTGCCACTTAGCCATGTCAGCTGTTAGCCGTTTGAAAAGGGCTGGATAATTCTCTTTGTACAACTCACCAATAGATGAGGTCAGCTGTATGCCTAAATAAGGGAGAGCTGTGGATTCCCATCGGAATTGAAATGATTTTTCAAGCGTAGCCTGAGTGGAGCTTAGCAAAGATAAGTTCAGTGCTCTTGACTTACTATGATTAATTGCCAACCCGGAAATGTTGGAGAAAGGCTGCAAAATAGCATACAAGTTAGGTAGGGATGTGATCGGTGAGGTCAAGGTCAGCAACAAGTCGTCCGCAAAGAGTAAACATTTGTGTTCATAGTCTCCGCAATAAATGCCCTGTATATCTCTGCAGGCGCGAATTTTGAGCGCTAGTGGTTCAATCGCCAGGGCGAATAATAGTGGCGACAACGGGCAGCCCTGTCTAGTTCCTCTCCTGATAGGAAATGTTTGGGATGTATATCCTCTGAGCATTAGCGAGGCACTGGGGGAATCATATAATATGTGAAGGAGATCCAGAAAGCGTCTCCCAAATCCAAAGCGTGTGAGAACATCAAAAAGATAGTCCCAGGAGATAGAATCGAACGCCTTCTGGATATCTAATGAAAGTAACATTCCCCTCCTAGTCCCCTTTCCATCCCAATCAGACCGAACTGCCGAGATAAGGTTAATTATCCGGCGGGTTTGGTCCGATGCCTGTCTTGTCGGGACAAAACCTGCTTGGTCAGGATGGATATAACACTGAAGAAAAGTATTAAGTCTCTGGGCCAGTATTTTGGTTAGAATCTTAAGATCCGTATTGATCAGAGAAATTGGGCGATAATTGGAACAGTCTGTATGGTCCTTTCCTGGTTTCGGGATAACACTTATATAGGCTACATTTTCATGGCTGGGGAGCTTGCTGCCGCTTCTCAGGTCATTAAAGTAAGTACAGAGGTGTGGGGCCAGAAGATCGTGATATTTCCTATAGTAGTGACCCGGGAATCCATCTGGCCCAGGGGCCTTGGTAGGGTGTAGGGTTTTGATTGCAGCCCTGACTTCAGGCTCTGTAAGAGCACCGTCCATCAGTTCCGCATGGGCTTGTGTCAATTTAGGCAGCTGTAAGTCGCGAAAGAATGTGCTCGCTTCAGATGAATCGAACTTGTCCTGCACTCCATACAGCTTAGCATAAAATTTGTGAAATTCTCCAATTATCCGTTCGGGGTTCTGGGAGGTTAGGCCCGTGGATAGTCGTAGTTTAGGCAAAGTCGGTGTGTACGGTCGAGGAACCAGTTTTCTAGCTAACATTGTGGTAGGTTTATCACCCATCGTATAGAACCTGTGCTTAGACCAACTAATATGTTTCTCCGCTTGAGTAGTCAAGCTAAGATTTAGTGCTAGTCGAGCCTCGTCAATTTTATGCCTTATATCTACCAGGGGATTTCTGTGCTGTTCACTAAGTAAGTTATCTAAGTTAGTTTCCAGAATCTTATTTGCCTGTTCCCTATTGCGTTTAATCCTGGCTGCCACTTGTAACAATATGCCCCTAATCGCTGCTTTATGAGCTACCCAGTTAATTGCGGGGGATGTGTCCGATGCCTTATTAAGTCTAAAGTATTCCTGTATTTCCTTTTGAATCTCTAAAAAGATTGTAGGGTCATTCAGCAAGCTCACATTAAGTCTCCACGGGGAGGGTCTAGATTTAGTCCATAGCCCTGAAGTAGAGAGTTTTATCGGGGAATGATCAGACCAAGGGGTAGATAAAATCTTAACCGACTTAATAAATGGTAGCAAAGGCGTACGTACTAGAACGTGGTCTATCCTCGAGTAAGTATGATGGGCTTGTGAAAAGTGTGTAAAGTCTCTGACCGTAGGGTTATTTTCTCGCCAGGCGTCGATGAGGTCATAGAAATGAAACAGACGTGCAACCTTGCTGCTTCCAGTCGGTGGGCGTTTCAATGTTGGTCTAGAGGAGTCCGATTTATCCATAATTCTGTCCAAGGGAATATTACTATCGCCTCCCATAATGACCTGACCCTGGACTTTGGGCATAAGAATCTTCAGCATTTTGCTAAAGAATTCCGGCTGTCCAGTATTCGGGGCATAGTATGATATAAAGGACACCTCCTGGTCATGGAGCCGCCCCACTGCCATAATATATCTACCTCTCTTGTCCTTAACGATAGCGATGGGGGTAAAGGGGGTCCGTTTCGAAAAGCAGATGGCTACACCGCCCTTCTTTTCCCGACCCCCTGCCAAGTAAAACTGTGGATACTTCCCATTGAGGTAACGGGGCGCTGAGACATTGGAGAAATGAGTTTCCTGTAATAGCAGGACTTCAGCCTTCTGTTTATGATAAAACTGGAAAGCCTTAGTTCTTTTAGTAGGGGAGTTAAATCCATGTACATTGTGGCTAACTATCGAATAGTCTGTGTTATATGTGGTGGCCATCGTGGTAGGGCAGAGCACTCTTACCTTGCATAATGAATGAAGCGAGAAGGGTCCCGATGATGATGACTGTTTGGCTATGTGACCTCTCAGACCATGACATAAGGGAAGGGCGCTGAACCGAGGCTCCGAAGAAAGAGGGGGAAGGGAGAGAAGGAAAAGGCATTAGAGAAGAAGAGAAACAAAAATAAAAGCAAAAAAACATATACATAGGCCTTAGGCCCAAACAACCAATATAACTCAATCCTAGCTGATGAATGAAGGAATGGGGAATAACCCCTGCCGGAGACAACATCCGGCAAATTAGGTGCAAGGGTACCATCCTTGTCGTAGGATAGGTAGTCTTGCAGTTGGGTGGCAAGCATGACCACCCCGACCCAAATATGATTACACTCTGTACGAGCAGGCTATTCGAGGTCATATCGGAAATGACAAAATCAATCAATACAGTTTTAACATAACAGGCTGTCTATAGGAACATGCATTCCCAAGGCCAGTGGCGCCGGGGCCGGAAGGGTCCCCATCGGTCGTTCCGGCCCCCGAGCCACAGCCCAACAGGGGAACACATTGCGGTCCGACTAAGGCCCCCAGACTGCTAAAAAGCAAAAAGCAAAATTTCTTCGACCAGGTTGGGCCCGTCGGGGTTGTAAAATATTCGGCTGGCAGCCAGTCCGAAGAACCAGGAACTCCAGTAACTTTGTAACCCGTGACTTTGTAACCTGTGAACTGTGAACGGTAACGATGGCCCCATCAGGCCCATAGTCCACCATGGGCCCAGGCCATATCCGTGCAATCAAGCACTAACAGTTCCCAAAAGGGGGCAAAAAAGCAAAAAGAGAGAAGAGCAATAATACTCAGGTATTCCGGCGAGCATTTCTGGCCTGTGAGCGTGTGCGATCCTGCCATATCGGGGAGAGGGGACGATGATCCAGACGAGGGGGAGATGAAATCGGAGTCGGAGAGTCCCGTGCAATGATGCCGAGACTAAGCAGTAGGTCTTCGCCTGCTTGGAACGTGGAAAAGGAGTGGGACTTTCCGTTGTAAGTGAATGATAACTTAAAAGGGAACGACCATCGATACTTAATCTGTTTGGCCATAAGTTGCTGGAGTAATGGCCGTAGGTTTCTGCGTTTCTGGACCGTTGATGGCGCCAAATCTGTAAAGAGCTGTATTGGTGTTCCAAATAGCGACAGGTCCGGCCTGTTGCGGGCCGCAAGCATCATCTTATCCTTAATGCGGTAGTGATGTGGCTTAACAATAATGTCTCGTGGTAGGCCGTCGGCCCTTGGGGCTGTCAGTGCTCGGTGAACGCGATCAACTTCCATGTGGTGGTTGGCTATATCAGGGATAAGGGTTTTCATCAGGTCTTTTACAGCCCCCTCTAGATCTGTGTGAGTTTCAGGGAGGCCACGCACGCGGACATTGTACCTACGAGAACGATTCTCCAAATCTTCAATTTTTGTGAATGCCTCTTCTAATCTATCCTGGAGGTCTGTCACCATGGCTGAGTTCTGGTTGACCCTTTTGATGGCTCCATCCACTTTGGTTTCAATTAGCTCAAAACGCTCTCCCAAGCTATGGATGTCTTTTTTCAGGTCAGTGGTGATTAATGTGCAGGCCTTAGAGAGCTCCTGCTGCAGCATGGTGGAGAATCTGCCCAACAGTACAGCATCAGGGGAATAGTGTGAGAGCTGGGGAATTGGCATATCCTGGCTGGATTGGCTGGATTGGCTAATGAGGACTTCTGCTAAGTCTGCCATGTTCCTATCCATGGAGGAGGCAGGGGAGGCAGGGGAGTTTGGAGAGTCATGTCTATCAGCGTATATGGCTGGGGATGGGGGATGTGATAGTGACTCACCCCGCTGTCCGGTCTCCACCTCTCCCGAGGATTGTGAGGAGAATGGATCCCTAGTTGGCTCCAGATTTAGCTGCCTGTCTCCTCTCTGTGTAGCTCCGTCGGATCTGGCTGCTGCCGTGCTGCCTCGTGTGTCTGGCTTACCCGGCGCCATCTTGGATCGCGGCTGTGCTGTAGGGGAAGGCCCTGCTCTCTTCTGGGCTGTAGTTTGCGTATCGTGTCCTTTCCGCGGCTGCCCCTGTGCCCTACGGTTCATCGCCACTTCGGGGCTGGTGTGGGATCGGTCCTGGCTCACGGACCTCAGTGCCTGCGCTATCGTTAGCTCTGGTGGGTCGGGGTGCCGGGAGCTCGGTCAGCACACGTCCTTCTCCGAGTCCCCGCGCATGCGCACTCCATGTTTTTGGTTTGTGAGGTAAATAACTCATGAAGTGATCATGCATTGACATTTTCAGCATCTCATGAGATAATTGGAGAAGATTTAATTATCTCATGATATATTCTTTCGTGAATTGAGCCCATAGGGAGGAAGATGTCCCTGTTATTGTTGTAATCAAGCTGGGCATCCCATAATTCCTATTCCCTATCCAAGTTATTACCCCTAATAAAAAATAAAAACCAAGCTCAAAGACTGTTTCTTGTGTCTGGATGGAAGTGGTAAATGCTTGTTGTCTGGCTGTGCTGGAGTAGGGAGTCATCTGCAGTCTTTGCGGGGGTAGTGCTACAATAGGAAAGAGGGGATATTATGGGGAGCTGAAGTTGCCTCTTTTCCCTTTAATAAAGCAGGTCTATTCATTCAGGTATGGAACAGGTTCAACCTGATGCTAAGGTGGGCTACAGTAACTGAAAGACTTGTGTAGCGGGGTATTGCCTTTTAAACCCCTAAGAGACTACATTACCCAGTACCCTTTTAGGCACCCAGGGTGCCTTGTCCCGCGCAAGGACTGCTGGGGTGGACTTTATAAGGGGGAGGCGGAGCCCATCTCGCTCTCTTTGGACACCGCCCGCCCAGCAAGCTGAACTGCTGTTTGAGTTCCTGTGACCTTAGGCCAGAAGCCTGGGCCTTTATCTCCAAAGAGCCTTCCGCACGCACCGAGGAACCTGAGGGACGTCTCTCCTTGATACTGCATCTTTGCCAGGAGGACCGAAGACCCAGATGTCGATGGATCGATGTGCTTAGGTACCGCAGCGGAAGAAACGGACGCGGACTGGTCCGGTTGGGTGAGAGAGCACCTGCTCACAGACAGACACAGTATCTTTGTTACCTTGGTGGATTACCAAATTCTGTTCTTCAAGTGCACCACCGTTGCTAGCGAAGATCTCCCTACAGAACTTCCACTTAGTTCAGTCAGGCCTGACCGGGTAGCGTAGACAATTCTGGGCGCCATATTCATAGTTGCCAACATTGCAAAAAAAACATCTGGGACACTTTTTTTGTATTGAGGCGGAGCCTTGTTATAATCAGGGGGCGGGGCATTCGTTTGTAGGCGTGTCATGCTGGAGTGAAAAATGCGGCGCGCGAAGCGCGCCGTGCCGAAAATGGGCGTGGTTTACGCACGATAGTGGGTGTGGTTTAAATGGGCGTGGTTCAAATGGGTGTGGCTAGAGTCCGAGGTGAGAGAAAGAGAGAGAAAGAAATAGAAAGAAAGAAGCCAGATCCTACACCACAATAGTAATGTGTAACAAAATTGGCAGATAAGGATACTCCAAAACACCTGTTGGCGCTTCAATCATCCCGGCACCATGGTTGTTACGGTGTCAGGATGATTGAAGCGCATTATTTCTATTATTACATTGTAATATAAAATGAAATCATTCAACTCACCATAATGCCGAATCAGTGGAAGCCCTGAGCGTGTTACCTGCCACGTCGCCTGCCACCAGATGGCCTCCCCAGCAGTCCGTCCTTGCATCAGGTGCCTCCCCAGCAGTCCGTCCTTGCATCAGGTGCCTCCCCAGCAGTCCGTCCTTGCATCAGGTGCCTCCCCAGCAGTCCGTCCTTGCATCAGGTGCCTCCCCAGCAGAGCCCCCTCCACACTTGTGGACAAGGGTCCAAAAATCGTGCTTGTCCCGGGAAATTCGGGACTGTTGGTAACTATGCAGGCGTCCCCAGTGGAGTCCCCCCTTACATCAGGCGTCCCCAGTGGAGTCCCCCCTTACATCAAGTGTCCCCAGAGGAGTCCCTCCTTACATCAGGCGTCCCCAGCGGAGTCCCTCCTTACATCAGGCGTCCCCAGAGGAGTCCCTCCTTACCTCAGGCGTACCCAGCGGAGTCCTTCCTTACATCAGGTGTACCCAGAGGAGTCCCCCTTACATCAGGCGTCCCCAGCAGAGTCCCCCCTTACATCAGGCGTCCCCAGCGGAGTCCCCCCTTACATCAGGCGTCCCCAGCGGAGTCCCCCCTTACCTCAGGCGTCCCCAGCGGAGTCCCCCCTTACATCAGGCGTCCCCAGCGGAGTCCCCCCTTACCTCAGGCGTCCCCAGCGGAGTCCCCCCTTACATCAGGCGTCCCCAGCGGAGTCCCCCCTTACCTCAGGCGTCCCCAGCGGAGTCCCCCCTTACATCAGGCGTCCCCATCGGAGTCCCCCCTTACATCAGGCGTCCCCAGCGGAGTCCCCCCTTACATCAGGCGTCCCCAGCGGAGTCCCCCCTTACCTCAGCCGTCCCCAGCGGAGTCCTCCCTTACCACAGGCGTTCCCAGCGGAGTCCCCCCTTACCACAGGCATCCCCAGCGGAGTCCCCCCTTAACCACAGGCGTCTCCTGTCTCGGCCGCCATTATTGTTTCCCCTACCCCGAAGGGGAACAAAATAGAGGCGGAGCCGACAGTGTGGCTGAAAAAAAAAAAATTAAGCTGTGGCGCTGCCGACCCCGCCCCTTTCCATTACAGACAGACCTGCAGCGGGGCGGGGCGGGGGGGGTGGCCTGCCGGCCAGCCAAAACACAGATGTAGTACAATAGAAGATAAAGCTGCTGCGGCGCCGCCCACCCCCGGGGAGGTGCGGGGTGTGGGCGGCACCGCAGCGGCTTTATTTTCTATTGTACTACATCCGTGTTTTGGTCTTCTTGAACATGGCGGCCGGCCGAGACATTGTCTCCGCCAGCCGTGGACCTCTAGCGGCGGCGGCCTGCGGCGTCCAAATTCGGGGAAAACGGGAAAAATCGGATTGGCCGGGACATTGGCCGGGACAAAATAAATCCGGGAAAAGGGTTTGAATCCCGGGAATGTCCCGGCCAATCCGTGACTGTTGGCAACTATGCATATTGTCCACGAGGGGAAGTAGCTGCAAAGGGGACTATTAGAGTTGCATAGCGTTGTATACTTGTTTGCTTGTTAACACTGTTTATTGCAGGGCTCTGCATATGACATGTACCCTCCTGTTTTACTGCTTACCCACTAATCTAAGTAAACATACAAGGGTTAAGTATATTGGTGTCTGTGTTCTTTACTTTGCGGAAAGGACAGGTAAAGGAAGTTTTAAAATATCACTGTGTGTTCTTGTCATAGGATTGTGCCGCTGCGAGTTACGGGCCTCACAATCCTATCATCCCCTACTAACTGTGCCAAGGGAGGGTAGAGCCATATGCCAGGGGTTGACAGTGGTGCACTACAGGGCCCAAAATCATACAGGCAGCCCTCTTAACTGGGGGTATCGCTACACTTGGGTAGAGCATGTAACACAAATGTTATTTTCTGCATTTGACAACAAAACCTTAAAAATGAAACATAGGATCTTACCTTCAGCTACTCTCACACGTATTTCATGTTTCTGATCATTGAACAATCCGGGGATCTCCACTCTGCAGCAATATAGTTTTTCATCCATCTTACTTAAATTACTAATAGTCAGAGATACATCTCCCTGTGGTATGTCACCCAATAACTGGTATTTGGTATCAAGTTTATTCCAGGTCACTGTGCTGCCATCTGTCTGGGTGATTGGATTGGTACAACGTGAATTTGGACATTTGCCTTGTCCCCAGCACATGGTGGTTATCCCATCCTTTATGGAGTATTTACACGGTAAGGTCACTGAACCACCTATGAATCCTTTCACATCTTCAGCTGATACAAAAAGACCTGCAAATATATGTGTCAGCATGTTACACTATGTAAACACAGTTGCGGTTATTGCATTTTTGCTACCATTTTCAACTCTGATGTTTTTGATATGAAAAGCCACTGTAAAGCCCTGTACACACGATCGTATTTCCTATGGATTCTAATCCGATGGATTTTTCCATCGGAAATCCGATGAAGCTGACATCCATCAGTCTTGCCTACACACCATCAGTCAAAAATCCAACCGTCCAAAACGCCGTGACGTAAAACACTCCGACAAGCCGAGAAAAACGAAGTTCAATGCTTCTGAGCATGCGTTGACTTGATTCTGAGCATGCGTGGGTTTTTTGTCCGATGGAGTTCCACACAGAAGATCAGAATTTGCTATCGTTTTTTTTCCCATCTGATAAATTTAAAACATGTTCTATTTTTTCTCACTGATGGAAAAAAGACCGATGGGGCCCATACACGATCGGTTCGTCCGATGAAAACAGTCCATCGGACTGTTTTCATCGGTAAAACCGATCGTGTGTACAGGGCTTAAGTGGTATAAGACAAAAAATGTTTTTCTGATAAATATTTTGTAAGCAAGGAGGTGGTACCAGGATCCTTTTAACATGTGTCAAAGCCTTAGGCTGGATTCACACCTATGCATTTTTAGTGCTTTTTGCATTTTGCAGATTTGCACTACAGAACGTGTTCCATAGGAAATCATGTTAAATGGACTGTAGTGCAAATCTGCAAAATGCAAAAAGCACTAAAAATGCAGAGGTGTGAATCCAGCCTAACACTGGTCTCATTTCTCCTGCCCCCAGTCCCCTCCCCTGTCCCCAACCCTGTAGGTCCCCTCCAAAAACAAATTTAAAGTGATATTATGCCCTCCTTGAAAAAAAACATGAATAGCTGCATACCTTAAGTCACCATTGCTTCCTGTTCCCAGTTTTGGGTAGTCAGTATGGCATTACTAGCCTATGAAAGTTTCTTTGCTGAGTTTACACCAGAGGTGCTCAACCCGTGGCCACACGTGATCCTTGGAGCCTTTGATGTGGCCCTCAACCTCAAACCAGAGAAGCGCACTTCTATTTTATTCTGCAGGTTTGATGCGCTTCCCGAAAATGCACTAAAACTCCTGAATGCAGATATTTTGATGTGCTTTCAGAAGATTTACCACACCCACCAGATAAAATAGAAGTCTACAGCAAAGCACAGCTAACTCACAAGAAAGCGGCAGATGCACTGTGTTGCACTGATGGTGCAGGAAAACCACAACACATCAGTGTGAAAGCAGCCTTATATGGGGCACAGAACAGTAAGGGCTCATTTACATTGGCAGTTTGGGGGGTGGTAAAACCATATAGTTCAGATATGTTTTTACCATACACATCCAAACACTGATGCACCAGGGGACCCACGCAGCCTCCCTATCACATTCTGTTTTACACTTGGACAGCTGGGGTAGCATATACTGTACAGGAACCAATCCTCTCCATGTTCCTCCTGCAACAGCTGAAATCCAACTTCTCTTCCTCTCCTTCCCACCAGAATTCAGTGGCTGCAGGAGGAAAATGTACATTACATTATGCTATTCAAAATAAAAAAAATTTAATTCTGAACCATTTTTTAAATTTAATTTCATTGTGTCACTTACAGTGCCTTGAAAAAGTATTCATACCCCTTGCAATTTTCCACATTTTGTCATGTTACAACCAAAAACGTAAATGTATTTTATTGGGATTTTATGTGATAGAACAACACAAAGTGGCACATAAATGTGAAGTGGAAGGAAAATGATAAATGGTTTATAATTTTTTTTACAAATAAATATTTGATACCCCTTACTAAAATCTAGTGGAACCAATTACCTTCAGAAGTCACTTAATTAGTAAATAGAGTCCACCTGTGTGTAATTTAATCTCAGTATAAATACAGCTGTTCTGTGAAGCCCTCAGAGGATTGTTAGGGAACCTTAGTGAACAAACAAAATCATGAAGGCCAAGGAACACACCAGACAGGTCAGGGATTAAATTGTAGAGAAGTTTAAAGCAGGGTTAGGTTATAAAAAAATATCCCAACCTTTGAACATCTCATGGAGCACTGTTCACTCCATCATCCGAAAATGGAAAGAGTATGGCACAACTGCAAACCCACAAAGAAATGTCCGTCCACCTACACGGACAGGCCGGGCAAGGAGAGCATTAATCAGAGAAGCAGCCATGGTAACTCTGAAGGAGCTGTAGAGATCCACAGCTCAGGTTGGAGACTCTGTCCACAGGACAACTATTAGTTATACACTCCACAAATCTGGCCTTTATGGAAGAGTGGCAAGAAGAAAGCCATTGTTGAAATAAAGCCATAAGAAGTCCAGTTTTCAGATTGTGAGAAGCCATGTGGGGGACACAGCAAACGTGTAGAAGAAGGTGCTCTAGTCAGATGAGACCAAAAATTGAACTTTTTGGCACAAAAGCAAAATGCTATGTGTGGCCGCAAACTAACACTGCACATCACCCTGAACACACCATACCCATGTGAAACATGGGGATGGCAGCATCATGTTGTGGGGATTCTTTTCTTCAGTAGGGACAGGGAAGCTGGTCAGAGTTGATGGGAAGATGAATGGAGCCAAATACAGGACAATCTTAGAAGAAAACCTGTTAGAGTCTGCAAAAGACTTGAGACTAGGATGGAGGTTCACCTTCCAGCAGGACAATGACCATAAACATACAGCTAAAACGACAATGGAATGGTTTGGATCAAAGCATATTCATGTGTTAGAATGGCCCAGTCAACCCAGTCAAAGTCCAGACCTAAATCCAATTGAGAATCTGTGGCAAGACTTTGATAATTGCTGTTCACAGACACTCTCTATCCAATCCGAGAGAGCTTGAACTATTTTGCAAAGAAGAATGGGCAAAAATGTCACTCTCTAGATGTGCAAAGCTGGTAGAGACATCCCCAAAAAGACTCGCAGCTGTAATTGCAGTGAAAGGTGGTTCTACAAAGTATTGACTCGGGGGGGCTGAATATAAATGCACCCCACACTTTTCACATGTTTATTTGTAAAAAAAATTGAAAACCATTTATAATTTTCCTTCCACAATTATGTGCCATTTTGTGTTGGTCTATCACATAAAATCCTAATAAAATATATTTACGTTTTTGGTTGTACCATGACAAAATTTGGAAAATTTCAAGGGATATGAATACTTTATGAATCTATTGTATGAATCTAAAATAGAATCGAAAAAAATAGAAAAGAATAGAAAATAAAAGAATAGATTAAAATAGAATAGAATAAAATAGAAAATAAAGGAAAAGAATAGAACAGAAACTAGTCTATTGTATTCTATGAAATTTTAAATCAGCGCTGAAAAGTCAATGTCCCTTTAAATGTTCTTTCAAAAAAATCTTCAAAGACTTTGGATCCAATAGTACATCTGCTATATGTACGCTATATGTTGAGCCTTTGATGGAACTCCTCATAACAAAAAGTAGACATGTGCACTTCCGAAAAATTAGTTTTTTACGCTTTCGTTTTTTTGCTTTTTCGGAGATTCGGGAAATTCAAAAAATTTGTTTTAGTTTTCGTTTTTTTGCTTTTTTAGGAAATTCGTAATTTTGAGTTTCCGAATTCTGAATTTTCGAATTTCTCAAAAAACTAAGAAAACTAATATTTCGAATTTCCGAAAAAAGCAAAAAAACGAAAACGAATTTCCGAATTTCGGAAATTCTAGAAATTCGGAAATTGAACTTTCCAAATTTCCCATTTTCGAATTTTAGATTTTCGAATTTTGCAATTTCAAATATTCGAAATTTCGAATTTCCGAAATTCGGAAATTCGAATTTTCGGAAATCCAAAAATTCGGAAATTGAAAAATTTCGAAATTAACGAATTTCTCTAAATTCGTGAAAAACGAATTAGAAACTAAACGAATTGCACATGTCTAACAAAAAGGATCTCAAAGGAAGAAAGAGAGGAAACTAGTGTAGTATGTTCTACTCCACATGTGCAAAACTTAAAATCATATATTGTACTTACATTTAATTAAACTGTATGTGCTCCCTATTTATTATATATATATATATATATATATATATATATATATATATATATATTACTTATTTACTTATTTATACCCCCTTACCATCCAAACAATAATGCAAGCCTTCCATCCACCTCAATTCGCTCCTCTTCTCCAGTTGTCACCCTTCCTGGGAGAAATCCTCACCTCACACCTCCAAATGGACACTAGGAGCTCCCAAAAAGGAAAATTGTACACAAAGTGTAATACCGTAAAAACATATTCACTAAAATATGAACCAAAACCTACTCACAAATAGTGAGTCTAAAACGTGCGCGTCCCTTTAAATCTGAAATCTGAGACCCACCACGTGTGCTGCGTTACACCGCTCACTCCATACACCTTACCAAATATAATATTTTCTTATGTATATAAACTCAATCACTGTAGGACGCCCATCTTCCCTAATTCCAAGATTTGTGAATGCAAAAATCCTCAGAAAAAAAATAAAGATATAGTGTAATACCGCTTTAAGAATTAAACCAATTCCTGTGTTCTAACCACTCACATTTAACATGCAAACCATGTGCTTCCTATTAGTAACCGGGAATTGTGTCACCAATTCCACTATTCACCAGATGATCACTCCATGCACCTTACCAAATGTTACACATGTCAGCGCTCCTCATATGATATCTTTCCACAAAATGTCCACCAGTTCTTCCACTCATTGAAACTTATGATTCCCCCATGCAGATATAGAAAAAAGGATCCATAGTGCAGCAATTCTTATACAATATGCCATTTACACTGCTATTGATTTTCACGTATTTATTGATTTTCATGAATTTTATTGATTTTCAATTTTTTTATATATTTATTATATATTAAATACTGTATATGCACTGATTAGCTTATCTACTTTTTTGAGGGATAGCGCTGCACTATTTTTATTTTGTTTTTAACAAGAAAAGCGCTGCACTATTTAGAGTTTGTAAGACTTTGGTCGTACTACAAGGCAACTGGCAATATCATTTAAAGGGGTTGTAAATCCTCATGGTTTTTCACCTTAATGCATTCTATGCATTAAGGTGAAAAACTTTTTAGTGCTGAAGCCCCCAAGCCCCCCATTTTACTTACCTGGATGCTGTCATCCACCATCCGCGAACAAGCACACCATCTCTACCTGGTGTCTCGTGTCCTGATTGGATAGATTGATATCAGCGCAGCTATTGGCTCCCGCTGCTGTCAATCAAATCCAATGACGCGGCGTCGGGGGGGGCGAGTCCTGCATTCTGTGTGAATGAACACAGATGCGGGACTCGGGAGCACGCCCGCAGGGGTGACCACCAAGGAGAGCGCTTCTGCAGCGTGGACACTCGATGCAGGGAGGAGCCACCAGCGCCGCTGTGAATGTAGGGAGAGGAGATATAGGGGGGTTACATTAGGGAGATTGCAGGGGGGGGTTACATTAGGAGGATTACATTAGGGGGATTGCACAGGGGGGGTTACATTAGGGGGATTGCATTAGGGGGATTGCATTAGGGGGTTACATTAGGGAGATTGCACGGGGGAGCTTACATTAGGGAGGTTGTACGGGGGGGCGTGACATTAGGGGGTTTGCAGGGGGATTACATTAGGGGGATTACACGGGGGGTTCCAATAGGGGGATTACATGGGGGGTTCCACGGGGGGAGAGCTGTGCTGATGCGCTAGCCTGCTCAGTGCCCCGGATGGCTCAATGAACGGGGGGGTGACACCAAATTTTACCGCACCAGGTGACACCAACCCTAGTGACGCCACTGCGCTGAGATACCCCAGAAGAGGAGGTTCGGGGCCACTCTGTGCAAAACGAACTGCATAGTGGAGGTAAGTATGACATGTCTGTTATTTAAAAAAAAATAAAAAACGAGGGTTTACAACCTTTTTAAGGTCTCTATAATGTTTACCAGGTAAACATGTTACCATTTCCCATGAATACCCCCTCGAGTCTAATTACCATCAATAAATACGTATGTAAACAATGTCCCCTTCGAAATGCCTAATTCGATAAACAGGCTATTCCCCAAATACCAAGGTGACCTCGCATAAAATTAACATCCGTTTGATGTGTTAAATGGACTTGTCAATAGCCTGTTCAAGAATGTATGTATGTGAATATATGCTCTGTGCATAGCTCTCTCTATACACACACACACACACACACACACACACAAAACACACTGCAGTCATCACGCAAATCGGAAGTAGCCATTTTGAGTGAGGTGTAGAGCAAGGTGACCAGATTTTTAAAATGAAACTGCCGACTTTTTTTTTACTAGTAATGGCATCAATCAGCGACTCTCTGCCCCTTACAGCCTGTCAAGTCTTACTCTCCGGGCCCCAGCTACTACTGGGTGGGGAGCGGAGGAAGATCCGCCAGGGAAGGCAAGGAGATAAGCAGGCAGGCGGCTGGCCGGGACTTGAGCCAAGGCAAAAGAACATGCGAACGGAGTTGAATGGGCATGCGCCCAAAACTGAAGAAATATTCCCTCCGCTCCGACCAGCACATGATCATCAGAAAGGGGCACAGATAATGGAAAAAAATACACCCCCTAAGCTAGTAGGAGCGGTGGAGCATGGGGTGTGTAATTCAGATTTTTTTTTTTAATTCTGCACTGACTGTCTTTGAAATTGCCCCAGCCCCTGTTCAAATCCAATCCGGGGACAGACTTGGTCCGGGACAGTGTGCTCAATCCGGGTACTGTCTGGTCACCCTAGTGTAGCGATACCCCCAACTAAGAGAGCCGCTGGTATTATGTTTCGGGCCTGTAACACACCGCTGTCAACCCCCAGCAATTGGCTCTACCCTCCCTTGGCACAGCTAGTAGGGGATGATATGATTGTGAGACCTGTAACTTTAGGTCACGCAATCCGGCAATAGATGCACACAGTGATATGGTATAACTGGCACTGACCGTAATCACACCAACAACTTGTCTGCTTAATCGTGATACTTTTACTGAACGAAATGGTTAAGCAGATAAACTGTATACATTAGCATATGCAGAGCCCTGCAATAGAAGGTATTCAGCAAGTAAACAGATATACAATTCTATGCACACACACACAACTAACAGATCCCGCTTGCAGCTCCCCTCCCTCGTGGGCAAGATGGTGCCCAGCAATGTCTAAACTTAGAAGTCAGGCCTGACTGTTCTATGTGTAGGTTCCGTGGAGATGGATCTTCGCTAGCAAATGGTGGTGCACTTTTGGAGACAAATTGTAATCCACAGGAATAGGTACTTGTAAACTTGAGAAAATAAAGCAAAGTCACTAATACTACTCAATGCACTGTCCCTCCGGTGTGCAAATGTAAACTCTAACTGGTGAGTCCCGAACAACAAACACTGGGCCTAGAGATCCTGTACTAATCTCTGAGTAGGTGCTCTCTCACCCAACCGGACAAGTCCACGTCCGTATCTTCCGTCACTATGTCTTGGTACACAGGTTCCACGACACCCGGGTCTTCGGTCCTCCTGGAAATAGTAGATGGGTAGCAGGATGAGACGTCCCTTAGGCTCCTCAGTGGAAACGGAAGGCTCTTTGGAAACACAAGGCCTAAACTTCAGGCCCTGTCAGGAACAACAGACTCAGCACAGAGTTCCACTTTCTGCGATGTCCAAAGAGAGCGTACTCCGGTCCGCCCCTCAATTAAATAGCCCACCCCAGCAGTTCTTGCGCGGGGCAATGCACCCTGGGTATAGTAGTCTCTGGGTTCTTAAAGCAACACCCTGCTACACTAGTGTAGAGGCCTTTTTATCCTGTTTGTAAGTGAATTGGCATTGTAATAAATGGTATAATGGATTGCTACACTATGGATCCTTTTTGCTATCTCTGCATGGGGGAATCATAAGTTTGAATGAGTGGAAGAACTGGTGGACATTTTGTGGAAAGATATCATATGAGGAGCGCTGACATGTGTAACATTTGGTAAGGTGCATGGAGTGATCATCTGGTGAATAGTGGAATTGGTGACACAATTCCCGGTTACTAATAGGAAGCATATGGTTTTGCATGTTAAATGTGTAGCGGGTGGTTACATTTAGGGGGAAGCATCCAGTGCCGGCCCAAGACATTGTGCTGCCTGGTACCAAGAATGAAATGCTGCCCCCCCCCCCAAAAGAAAAATCACGCCCACCAAAATGCCCCCATATTCATTATTTTATATCATGATAACCAAAATGGACCTGTCATGGCTCTATACATGTATATAGGAGTATAAAAGGACCTGTGCGTGGCCGTTGGCCGAGATGTCAGCTGGCCACCCGCGATCGCTCCATAGAGCCAGAACGGGGATCTGTCAATGTAAACAGACAGATCCCCATTCTGACAGGGGAGGAGAGACAGATCTGCTGTTCCTAGTGATTAGGAACAGAGATCTCTCTCCTCCTCCAGTCAGTCCCCATCCCCCCAGTTAGAAACACCTCCCAGGGAACACATTTAACCCCTTTCCTGACAGTGACATTTACACAGTAATCAGTGCATTTTTATAGCACAGATCGCTGTATAAATGTCACTGGTCCCAAAAAAGTGTCAAGTGTCCAATCTGTCCACCGCAATGTCACAGTTTCGCTAAAAATCGCAGATCACCGCCATTACTAGTAAAAAAAATATAATAATAATAAAAATGCCATAAATCTATCCTCTATTTGGTAGACGCAATAACTTTTGTGCAAACTAATCAATATACACTTATTGCGTTTTTTTTTTACCAAACATATGTAGAAGAATACATATCGACCTAAACTGATGAAGAAATTTTTTTTTTTTTGGATGTTTATTATAGCAAAAGTTAAAATAAAAAACAATTTTCAAAGTTGTCGCTATTTTTGTTTATAGCACAAAAAATAAAAACCGCAGAAGTTATCAAATACCACCAAAAGAAAGCTCTATTTGTTTAGGTACAACGTCACACGACCGCGCAATTGTCAGTTAAATCGATGCCGTGCCGAATCGCAAAAAATGATTGAAGTGCATTATTTCTATTGTTATATAAAATAAAATAGTTCAACTCACCATAATGCCGAATAAGTAGGAGCCCCGAGTGTGTCACTTGCCGCGTCACCTGCCACCAGATGCAGATTGTCACTTGTTGCGAATTGTCACTTGCCACAATGCCATCTGCCACAAATTGCGGCTGGTCACTTGCCACGATGCCACACATTGCAGAATGTCACTTGCCACAACATCACCTGCCACACGTAGCGGATTGTCCCTTGCCATGACATCACCTGCCACACGTCTGACAGAGAGGAGGAGGGGGTCTGACAGAGAGGAGGAGGGGGGTCTGACAGAGAGGAGGAGGGGGGTCTGACAGAGAGGAGGAGGGGGGCGGCTGATAGAGAGGAAGAGGGGGGGCGGCTGATAGAGAGGAAGAGGGGGGCGGCTGATAGAGAGGAAAGGGGGCTGATAGAGAGGAGGGGGGACAGCTGACAGAGCAGATGAGAGAGACGGACCTCAGGAGGGGGGGCGAGGAGGGGGGTGGCTGATAGAGAGGAGGGGGGCCGCGGGTGGCTGACAGGGCAGATGAGAGAGACGGACCTCAGGAGGGGGCGGCTGATAGAGAGGAGGGGGGGTGGCTGATAGAGAGGAAGGGGGGCTGATAGAGAGGAAGGGGGGCTGATAGAGAGGAAGGGGGGGCGGCTGACAGAGCAGATGAGAGAGACTGACCTCAGGAGGGGGGGGGGCGGCTGATAGAGAGAGGGGGGGCCGCGGGCAGCTGACAGGGAGATGAGAGAGACAGACCTCAGGAGGGGGGGGGGGCTGATAGAGAGAGGGGGGGCCGCGGGCAGCTGACAGGGAGATGAGAGAGACAGACCTAAGGAGGGGGGGGGGCGGCTGATAGAGAGAGGGGGGGCCGCGGGCAGCTGACAGGGAGATGAGAGACAGACCTAAGGAGGGGGGGGCGGCTGATAGAGAGAGGGGGGGCCGCGGGCAGCTGACAGGGAGATGAGAGAGACAGACCTAAGGAGGGGGGGGCGGCTGATAGAGAGAGGGGGGGCCGCGGGCAGCTGACAGGGAGATGAGAGAGACAGACCTAAGGAGGGGGGGGGCGGCTAATAGAGAGAGGGGGGGCCGCGGGCAGCTGACAGGGAGATGAGAGAGACAGACCTAAGGAGGGGGGGGGGGGCGGCTGATAGAGAGAGGGGGGGCCGCGGGCAGCTGACAGGGAGATGAGAGAGACAGACCTAAGGAGGGGGGGGCGGCTGATAGAGAGAGGGGGGGCCGTGGGCAGCTGACAGGGAGATGAGAGACAGACCTAAGGAGGGGGGGGGCGGCTGATAGAGAGAGGGGGGGCCGCGGGCAGCTGACAGGGAGATGAGAGAGACAGACCTAAGGAGGGGGGGGCGGCTGATAGAGAGAGGGGGGGCCGCGGGCAGCTGACAGGGAGATGAGAGAGACAGACCTAAGGAGGGGGGGGCGGCTGATAGAGAGAGGGGGGGCCGCGGGCAGCTGACAGGGAGATGAGAGAGACAGACCTCAGGTCTCCTGTGACACACAGCGCTAGTTAGGACTCCAGGAGCATGCAGGGCTGGCGCGATTACCCACAGTCCAGCTCCTCCGCTCCTCCAGGCGAATCACAAGCCTCACGTCTGCTGTCCGTCCCTCCCACATAACCTGCTCGGCCAATCACAGGACACCCGCCGCTGCCCCTTGCTGAGCTTGGCTCAAAACGCAGAGAGATTTTTAGGCAGCAGTTTGAACACTGATTTGCCGCTCCCCTGAAAGTGCCGCCTGGGACCGTGGTACCATCGGGTCCCATGGTAGGGCCGGCCCTGGAAGCATCTGAGTGGTAACTAGGCTCAGATGCACTAATTGTTAGGTCTCATGGACCATTTCTATCCCTGGGAGATAGTACTGGTGTGTATGTTCACTGGGGCCTATGGGTGGCGCTGTTGCCATGGGCCCGGGTTGAACCGCAGTACAAGGTTGTGTCCTTTTTGTCCCCTCTCAGCAGCAGTACGGTGGGGCGGGGAACCTGCTGTGCCTGTCGGGAGAGCATATAAAAGGTGGCGGCCAACTTCCAGAGGGGTCGTCGGTTCCGCGCTCAGGCACCTTAGGCCTGGGTGCGTGTGTGTCGCCTCCGGGTGCCCTTGGCCTGGAGGCCTAGTCGGGTTGTCTCTGGGTGCCCTAGGCCCAGAGACGGAGCTGCTGTTCCATCTCAGACACCTTCAGTCTGGGATGAGGTACTTTGGGAAAAGGCCCGGAGCCCAGCAGCCTTCGGCTGGGATCCGCCGGGGACCGAGACTCCCAGGGATCTGCCTTGCGAGGGGACCCGTATCCAGGACGAGGAGGCCAGGGAGGTGACCTTTTCTGAAGACCCAGTGCAGAGTCGTGGTGACAGATGGGGCCTCTGGTAACTCTCTGTTCTTGTCCTAAAAGGGCTAGTTCACTAACGGAAGGAAGTGCGTGTTCTTTAGATCACAGTGGCAGTGATACTATGCACCCAAGGTCAGTAGCAGTGACTTTCACCTTTTTTTTCACCTGGTCAGTGGCAGTGAACAACCTCATGGTCTGCGGCAGAGACCGTGCGCCAAGCCTGTTCGTACTGTTTAGAACAGGAGAAACCCAAATTCAAGTTTGTGCCTGGACCTCCTCCCACCTTATCTGACCTGTGTCTTGTTCCAACCCGTCTGCTCTTAAAGAGACTGTTTATTGTGCAAGAAGGAATAAATAAGTGTTGGACCTTTCAGTTGGTGTGGACAGTTGCTTACTGGGGAGAGTTAAAGACTTGTTTCTGACTACTGCAGAAACGAGGTCAGCACTGGTGGCTTTTTGACACCGGCTGCAAGCAGGCCCGAGAAACTAACACCGCTAAACCTCCCTATTCAGGAGGGTACGGGCTTGTGGTGCGGTGTGCCTCATTCTTTTCCTGCGGAGGAGCCAAGCAGAAGAACAGCAGGTAATGTCTGGGGTTGGTGCACTACAAATGTAAGTGGGTAGAACACAGAAATTGGATTCATTCTTAAAGCGGTATTAAAGTATATTTTTATATTCTGTTTTTTTCTCAGGATTTTGGAAGCACACATCTTGGAATTAAGGAAGATGAGTGTTCTACAGTGATTGAGGTTATATGCATAAGAAAATGTGGGTCTCACATTGGGATTCAAAGGGACACGCACGTTTTAGACTCACAATTTTATGGCATCACACTATGTGTACAATTTTCCGTTTTGGGGAGCTCCTAGCATCTATTTGGAGGTGTGAGGATTTCTCCCAGGAAGGGTGACGTACAACTGGGGAAGAGGAGAAAATTGAGGTGGATGGAAGACTTGCATTATTGTTTGGATAGTAAAGGGATATAAAAAGGAGCACATACAGTTTAAGAAAATGTGAGCACAATATATGATTTTAAGTTTTACAAAAGTGGAGTAGAAGAAACTACACTATATAGTTTCAGCTCTTTCTTCCTTTGAGATTCTTTTCATTATGAGGAGTTCCATCAAAGGCTCAAGAATAAAGAGACTATTCTTATAGCAGATGTGTTTCCTATGGGCACAGTGTTGTATGACCACGCAATTGTCTGTAATTAAGTGGTTAAAGAAGAAGCCTTTGATTGTAATGTCTGTATAGAGTTGATCCTTTTAGATTTGGACTGCATTTAATGAATTCAGATGTCCAAAACAAAATCAGAATGTTAAGCCTCGTACACACGAACGAGTTTCTCGGCAAAAACCAGCAAGAAACTTGCTGGCAGAGATTTTTTGCCGAGAAATTCGTTCGTGTGTATGGTTTCTCGTCAAGAAAAGCGACAAGAATCTCGACGAGAAAATAGAGAACCTGCTCTCTATTTTCTCGTCGAGATTCTCGTCAGCCTGTTTCTCGACGAGAAAATTGTGTGTGTGTACACTTACCTTTTCGCCGGGAAGCCCGCGCATGCTCGAAATGACTTTGACGCATGCGCAGTAGCTTCCTAGGCATAGGTAGGGTGAACCAAGATGGCGGCGACGGCATCGAATGTGACGAGCGCATGCTCGTCGTATTCGATGACGTCAACCGCGGGTTCTTTGAATCGAGCGTGTGTACACTCGGCCGGGACAAGTTTCTTGTCCAAGAATCTCGTCGAAAAAAACTACATGTTTTTTTCGACGAGAATCTCGGCCGTGTGTACGAGGCTTGAGTGTTTTTTGACAGTTCACTTTCCCAAACTGCTCAGACTGCTTCTGCCTTTTTTTTGCTTCTGCTGTTACCTGATGACCCTTAGCTTAAAGGGTAACTCCACTTACGTGGGGGAAAAAAAATTAGAGGCACAGGTCATATTATAATTGAATGTTCTAAAAGATTACCTTTCCCTTTCAATCAACTGCACTGTAATTTTCTGTTAAATACAAAGCAAAATGTCTATCTAGAGGTTTTCTGTACACAGATGGTGTACAGAACGCCCCAGTAATGGTATTTCCTGCTTGTGCGATTGGCTTACTGATTTTCCCAGACGTTTGCACTAAGATACAACCCCTGCAACAAAAATTTTCATTTTTGGTGAAATACTCCCAAAGAGAAATCACATCTAAAGAGACGCAGACCTTGCCAATTTCCTCATTATATCCCTGCAGGTACAGCAGCTGACTGATATTTATAAAACTGCTCCCATACAGATTCACTTTGCACATGGGCACCATTTCTTCAGAATAACAAAATATATGAATCTGCACCAAAGTTTGTAAAATCCCTGCAAATGTACATTGATCCCCCAGAGGGGAATGTTTTTTTCTCAACAAAAGTGGAGTTATTTTTTAACTGCCAGGGCCACCCTTCTGTTTTAGCAATCCAGGTACAGTTTTAGGGCTTCCTAGGTGCTGCTGTTTTTTTTTTTTCAATTCCCCCGGTGTGCATCCACTTTTTACATTTTGTAGCCCCATCAATGTGTCTCACAATAGCACAAGGGGCTTCCAAAATCATTCTGCACAATTTCACATAGGCTGCTCTGTAAAAGACACTTTCGGAGCCCGATTTGAATTCCCATTGACTTCTATGAGGCTTCTGATTTAGCAACTCCTACATTGCTAGACTCACGAGTTCCTAGATGTTTGCCAAAACCACAGGAGATCATATTTTTCAAAATTTTGCTCATCTCCTTTTTATGTGTATAATTAATTAAAACAAAATTACCTCAAGAAAATTGCTCCCGACCCTAAGGAGTCAAAAACAGCTAGCCCATTTTACTAAGATAATAAATGGCTGATTTTATTTATGTAATAAAAGAATTGCAGCTCACAAAATTCTAATTAGTTGCCCCCCACTTCATAAAACAAGTATTCAAGTTTGGGTTTTTGGTTTTTGTAATGCAGATACTAAGATCCAAGCTCCCTCCTCCCGTCAAAAGTTTTAAAACATTTTTTGAATTGCATTTGAAGGAAAATTATAAACGTCATGTAGATCTCATAATTGGGGTCACAGAAATATAAAAAAAAAATATACCAGTGGATGATTCATTTCACCAGTGCCCACTTATAAATGATTTTGTTGCTCACAATTGAAGAAAAATTTTGATTGGTTGCTATGGTCTATGTGGCACTTTTTAAAATTGGGTTTGAGTTACTAAAGGAGTAGAAGACTTCACTTGGCAAGGAGACTGAAAGCAAGTAAGAGTAAATATGGTGAACCCACTCACTTACAACACTATTGATTTGCTTTAATGTGAACACAGCTTTAAAGATATGGGGGCATTTACTAAAACTGGGGAGGGCAAAATCTGGTGCAGCTCTGCATAGTAACCATTCAGCTTCCAGGGTTTATTGTCAAAGCTTAAAGTGGTTGTAAAGGAAAAAAATAATAAAAAAATAAATAAAAAATAAATAAAAAATCTCTATAGTTACCTGTTCTGTGCAATAGAATTGCACAGAGCGGCCCCTATCCTCCTTTTCTCGGGTCACCAGCCAGCGCTGCTGGCTCCTCTTCTCTTGCTGGTGACCCCAATAGGAATGGCGATTCCCATGGGTGCATTTGTGCGGGCTCACTCCCGACCCAAGACTCGCTGCTGCGTCCATTGACACAGACAGCAGGACTCAAGCCTTGCACCCCTGCTCCCTCGTCACTGGAGTTGATTGACAGGAGCGGGAGCCAATGGCTCTCGCTGCTATCGATCTGCTCGGGGAAGAGGGACAAAGCCAGGCGAGCCTCAGCTCTCATGCACAGCGCTAGATCAAGATGGGGCACAGGTAAGTATAATGGTGGGTGAGGGGGCGTCAGAAGGTATTAAGGCATGAAGGTAAAAAAAAAGACATGAGGCTTTAGAACCACTTTAATTGAACAAGATGAAGTTAGCAGCTAATTGGCTACCAAGCACAGCTACACTAGATTTGAGTGCTCCAGTTTTGGTAAACCTCCCTCAGAGTAAAGCACAATGGGACAGAAAGTAAGGTAGAAGCTTTAACTCCCCCTTTTTCTTTGATTGGCATTAATAGGAATTACAATAAGCACATTTTCATTGTCTGTAACAGATAATGGCATGGCCCCATTAGACACCAACTGCCTACAAGTATAACCCCTTAAGACACTGGTGTCAAACTCAATTTAATCGTGGGCCGCATCAGTATTATGATTGCCCTCAAAAGGGCCGGTTGTATCTGTAAGATTAGATGTTTAGCGCATCCCTCCCCTTTACATTAGATGTCAAGAGCCACCCCACCATCAGAAGTTGAGTCCCCTACATCACAGTGCATCCCCCTGTCCTTATGCTGCTGCTGGGAAGAAGCTGGATGCATTGCTTGAAACTAGAAAGTAAGGGTCTGGAGTAGGACCAGAGGAGGGCTGGAGCTCTCCTGCAGCTGCAAGAGAGGTGCGAGGGCCACATAAAATAGCATGGAGGGCCGGATTCGGCCCGCGGGCCTTGTGTTTGACACCTGTGCCTTAAGTAGTGAGAGGTCGATTGCTCTCTTACCTTGGTTTACATTAGGAGCATGAAGGATATAGCCATGGGTTCCTGTCTAGGTTGCCTTGTGGATGACCAGGCTCTGCAGCTTCATCTTACTTGCAAAGTAACTTTACAAAATTAATTTCCACTTTGTTAAGTAAATGGTCTCTATTCCCTTGGTGATGAAACCCCATTGTGTTATTGCCCACAACCTTCCCATTTACTTACCCTTGACAAGCAGCAGAAAGAAGTAGCGTGCGACACACGTCTGTTTCATGTCTATAGCAAACAACCCATAACTTCTCACTTAGTCTCTATATTGTGACAAGCTGATGCTGTTTAGCATTTCTAGAAGGAAGTAAGAAATCATTACTGAATCACATGTATTCATCTATATCACAGCGGTGAAGAAATAGGAACCCCCCAAAAGCAAGCAGGAACTCGAAACTTAAGAGAACCTAGAGAGTTTTGTAATGAGTGTTACTGTAACCGTTCCACATATTACAGACAATGTGTTTTTTTTTTTTTGCCACCTAGGTAAAGCCTAAAATGTCATTCTGTTTTTGACTCACACTTATGCGAATTGGATGTGGGTTTCCACGCATCCAATTCGCATGATAGGAGAGTGTGACCAGCTCCGTACCCCCTGCTGTGAGCCGCAGCCACCGCATGTGTGAACCCAGCCTAAAACTGCAAATATAGTCTTTTCAGTAATTGTTAAAATGTTAAAAGTTTTTAATTATGTTATATAAGTGTTTAAATGCCAAAAAGAAAAACACTTTGATCCATTGTGTATATTTTTTTTTTTTATTTGTATACAGCGGAAACCATATTTATTCATTACGTACACAAGCTCTGCTTCATCCTTGAGCTGTACGATAGTTGTGCTTTACTGCTCCTTTTCACACTAAAAGTCTAAAGCTGGCCATTCACCTGGCAATTTTATTAGAACAATTAAGCTTTCGATTCCATATTTTCAGAGCCTCCCGCCCCAAAGCACCCCCCCCCCGTGTTGAGGATATGCGGCTTGGTATGGTTCAGGGAGGGCGGGGGGCGCTCGCTCGTCTCCTGTTTTTCCTGACCTGCACACTTGGATAAGGGTCTGGTATGGTTTATGGAGGGGACCCCACACCATTTAAAAAAAAAAATTGGCCCGGGGGTCCTTTCCAAATTTATACCAGACCCGAAGGACCCGGTATGGATTTTTCCACGATTTTATTTTTCTGCAATTTTTTTTTTACATTCAGCTGTCAGATGACTCATCGGTTGTTAATAACACGTTGGCTGGCTTCCTGGCACGCTCCTTATCAATCAGCTTTATACAGTGTGTTTACAGTGTGTTTAAAAAGAAAGAAAATTTAAAAACACAAAATGCATGAAAACTGCATGCAAAAACACATCAAAAACCCACCACAAAACGTGCATGAACAAAGCATCAAGCGCAGCCCACATAGATGTGAACCTAAACTTATTGGTTATTAAGGCTGGATTTACACCAGTCTGGTGCGAATTCCAGCTCCATTCTCTGTGCAAAGAAAAAAAGCAGCTGTTCAGCGGTGCCTCTCCGTTGTAGCTGCGGATCAGCTGAGCAGGGAGAAAGGGGAGGTGAAGTGTGGAGGGGGAGAAAATTCATGTACACGACTGAACGCATCTGCGAATCAGATGTGTTCCCATAGAAGATAATGGGCTTGAATTCGCACCCGAGCCAGACCGCACTGCCTAGAAAAGGCACACAATTTTTGGGCAATGCGGAGTGCGAATGCACTGCAGATATGTGAACCAGCCTCATTCAAATGAATGTATTTTAAAACGTCCTGTGAATTGGATGCGGTGTAAACTGCATCCAATTCGCATAGGTGTTAACCCAGCCTCAAGCAGCCATGAGTCGTTGCAGCTGCTGGAATACAATAACCGACAGCAGAGGTTTTCTAGAAACCATGGAGAAAGAAATGTCTGTGTGTATTGCTCATTCAAGTGGTTTAAAATCATTCATGTGTCCGGGTTTCAGACCGCCTGGGTTGCTGGCTGTAGTTGTCTAAGCCGAGTGTCTGTTACACTCTTTCACACTGCCTAAAGCCAGCACTAACAGTTCCCCCCCACACTGACGGGAGAGGAGAGAGGGCTCAATCTGCTCCTCTTCCTCCCGCCCCTATCCCTTTGTGTCTGCCCACACACCAATGCCTAGCACTTTGCATTAGAAAAGGAAAGTGGCGGCAGGAAATATGAAACCCAGCAGTCACAGATACATCTGGATGAGGGGTGCTGACTGCCAAAGGGTGAGTGAGCTCACCATCTATCCCTGTCTGTGGCTGAAGTCTCCCCCTTTTCTCTCCTGCCTCAGTGTACTTACACAAAGGCCCCTTTCACAGTGGGGCGCGGGCGGCGGTAAAGCGCCGCTATTTTTACTTGCGCTTTACCGTCTTTTTTTGCGGGGGTATTCGGCCGCTAGCGGGGTGCTTTTAACCCCCGCTAGCAGCCGAAAAAGGGTTTAAGCCACCCGAAAAGCGCTGCTTCAGCGGTATAGCCGCGGAGCCCATTCATTTCAACGGGCAGGATCGGTGTCACCGCTCCAAAGATGCGGCTGGCAGGACTTTTAGCATCCTGCCAGCGCACTGCTCCAGTGTGAAAGCCCTCGGGAGTGTGAGGAGCGGAGTGTGAGGAGCGGCTCTTTCAGGGAGCTTTGCAGGCGCTAGTTTTAGCGTTATAGCACCTGAAAAGCGCCTCAGTGTGAAAGGGGTCTAAGAGCACCCCTTACATCAGAGTTCCCCTGTACACCAGAGTTCCCCTGTACACCAGAGTCCGCAGTGTTCCCCCTTACATCAGAGTTCTCAGTGTTCCCAGAGCATCTCTTATGTCAGAGTCTCCAGAGTTCTCCCTTACATCAGAGTCTGAAGAGTCCCCCCGTTACAGTGTAAGGGAACTCTGCGAGTTCAGGTGTAAAAGGGGAACTCTGTAGATTCAGGTATAAAAGGTAATTCTGTGGTCTCTTATGTAAAAGGGGACTCTTGGTCAGTGGCAGTGTGTCCATAGAGGGCGCCGGAGCGCCGCCCCCTCTCGCTCCTGCACCGCCACTGAAAGACAATACACAGATTCATGCATTGCATTAATCTGTGTATTTTCGCCGCTGCCGCGCTGCCCACTATTCATATGGCCGGCCTCCTGGTGAGCGCCGGCCATATGAATTAGAGCGGTGGCCGGTGGTGGGTGTGACTTGGAAGTGTCTATCAGCCAATCAGGTTCACCGGATCTGGTTACCGGTAACCTGATTGGCTGAAGCGACATTGAGGGCGGGAGAAGACATTGAGGACGGCGCGGACCCGAGGAAGGTAAGTGCAGGGCTGGGTGGGGGGGGACAGGCTGCATTTGGGGGACAAACCGGCTGTATATGGGGAACAAACTGGCTGTATATGGGGACAAACTGGCTGTATATGGGGGACACACTGGCTGTATTTGGGGGACAAACTGGCTGTATATGGGAACAAACTGGCTGTATATTGGGGACAAACTGGCTGTATATGGGGACATACTGGCTGTATATTGGGGACACACTGGCTGTATTTAGGGGACAAACTGGCTGTATATTGGGGACAAACTGGCTGTATATGGGAACAAACTGGCTGTATATGGGGACACACTGGCTGTATATGGGAACAAACTGGCTGTATATGGGGACACACTGGCTGTATATGGGGACACACTGGCTGTATATGGGGGACACACTGGCTGTATTTGGGGGACAAAATGGCTGTATATGGGGACACACTGGCTGTATTTGGGGGACAAACTGGCTGTATATGGGGACAAACTGGCTGTATGTTGGGAACAAACTGGCTGTATATGGGGACACACTGGCTGTATATGGGGACACACTGGCTGTATATGGGGACACACTGGCTGTATATGGGGGACACACTGGCTGTATTTGGGGGACAAACTGGCTGTATATGGGAACAAACTGGCTGTATATTGGGGACAAACTGGCTGTATATGGGGACACACTGGCTGTATTTGGGGACACACTGGCTGTATTTGGGGGACAAACTGGCTGTATATTGGGGACAAACTGGCTGTATATGGGAACAAACTGGCTGTATATGGGGACACACTGGCTGTATATGGGAACAAACTGCCTGTATATGGGAACAAACTGGCTGTATATGGGGACACACTGGCTGTATTTGGGGGACAAAATGGCTGTATATGGGGACACACTGGCTGTATTTGGGGGACAAACTGGCTGTATATTGGGGACAAACTGGCTGTATATTGGTGACAAACTGGCTGTATATGGGGGACACACTGGCTGTATATGGGGGACAAACTGGCTGTATATGGGGGACACACTGGCTGTATATTGGAGACACACTGGCTGTATTTGGGGGACAAACTGGCTGTATATGGGGACAAACTGGCTGTATATTGGGGACAAACTGGCTGTATATGGGGACACACTGGCTGTATATGGGGACACACTGGCTGTATATGGGGACACACTGGCTGTATATGGGGGACACACTGGCTGTATTTCGGGGACAAACTGGCTGTATATGGGAACAAACTGGCTGTATATTGGGGACAAACTGGCTGTATATGGGGACAAACTGGCTGTATATGGAAACAAACTGGCTGTATTTGGGGACAAACTGGCTGTATTTGGGGACAAACTGGCTGCATTTGGGGACAAACTGGCTGCATTTGAGGGGACAAACTGGTGGCGTTTGGGCACAGTGGCTGCGTTTAATGGGCACAGTGGCGGCAATTGATGTTTTTTTTTTCAGTTTGTTTGCGCCCCCCAAAAATTTTGAGCACCAGCCGCCACTGCTCTTGTTTAGAAATGTTATTTAATCGCAAGATGTACGTATCGTTTATACTATAAAAAAAATTGCTTTGCGCTGCTAAAGAGTTCGGGATTGACTTAAAGAAAAGGTGTATAACAAAAAGAGGATAGAGTGTGGGACTCTAAAGGTGCTTATGACAATTAAGAAATGGATTGCAAGACAAAAAAAATTATAAAAATAGAAAAATATTTATTACAATATATATAAAAAACGAATACATATATATGCCTGTGGCCATCACAGGTATACACCTAATACCAAAGTCAGGATGGTCATGCAGATATATACAGTTGAAGTGAAGCGTCCATAGATTTTCTACAGTTTCGCCTATTAGGCTTCATCAGAAAATAGACGCCCATACAATTTTAACAGATTTGAAACAAGCTCCAAATCAACTTGGTCAAAGGAATGGTCAAGACCACGGTCATAAATTGCCAGAAAAATGGTCGGCCGTTCCTGTCTCTAGCGATCACAATCCCGTAAGGGAGGATAGGTTTAAGGTTGCAAAAAAAGGTATATTATTTAATAAGTCTACCAAAAAGGTATATTATTTAATAAGTCTACCAAAAAGCTTCCATAAAATTCACCACCAGCCTGAACTTCCACCAGTATTCCAGACCATGGTGGAAGTTCAGGCTGGTGGCGAATTTTATGGAAGCTTTTTGGTGGACTGTGCCTATTTGGGAGACATTTCATAAATATGGAACCTCTATATTAGATCCCTCTACATTGGTATATGAGTGGACTATACCTCCACATTCAATCTGGAGGTCTATACATTTCAAGCTTTACTTTGGATCCCCTCTCTTGCGTTGACGGGTCTGTGTTTGAAATTTGTCCTCATAGAAGTAATATACTCCTATCGCCGCCACATATGAACTTCCTCAGCTTGGTTAAACTGGTTAATAGACAATGGGGAGGTATTTGTATTAAATAATATACCTTTTTTTGCAACCTTAAACCTATCCTCCCTTACGGGATTGTGATCGCTAGAGACAGGAACGGCCGACCATTTTTCTGGCAATCTATGACCGTGGTCTTGACCATTCCTTTGACCAAGTTGATTTGGAGCTTGTTTCAAATCTGTTAAAATTGTATGGGCGTCTATTTTCTGATGAAGCCTAATAGGCGAAACTGTAGAAAATCTATGGACGCTTCACTTCAACTGTATATATCTGCATGACCATCCTGACTTTGGTATTAGGTGTATACCTGTGATGGCCACAGGCATATATATGTATTCGTTTTTTATATATATTGTAATAAATATTTTTCTATT
Organism: Rana muscosa; assembly: GCA_029206835.1. Taxonomy (NCBI): domain Eukaryota; kingdom Metazoa; phylum Chordata; class Amphibia; order Anura; family Ranidae; genus Rana; species Rana muscosa. Next base: position 132,917,797 of record CM055118.1, read on the forward strand.
TTTATAATTTTTTTTGTCTTGCAATCCATTTCCTAATTGTCATAAGCACCTTTAAAGTCCCACACTCTATCCTCTTTTTGTTATATATCATTATAGGGATGGTGGTGCCTTTAGACTTCTAACTGTTATGCTGATATCTGCTCATTTTCCATTTATTAAAGAAAAGGTGTCAACCCTAGCTTTGAGCTTGTGTCAATGGCATCATTCTGACATCATTTTAAGACTCAGATTCAGAATTTAATAAATAAGAATGAAAGAAAAAAAAAAAGACGTAGTAATTGGATGGTTTAATCTCTTTCAGCTCTCTGGATAGCACAGACCACAAACACCCCTGTGGCTTCTCATTCTGCTGACTAATATATCCAGTTGTGTCACCCTGTATACATCTACAACACATTACTCATGTCTTCTGTGTGCTATCAGACAAAATGACACATACAAAAAATATCCTTAATATCCTTAACTGCTTCCGGACCGCCCACTGTACATATATTGCGGCAGGGCGCAAAATCACATACCTGTACGTGGCTTTGTGCACGCGGTGTAGGGGGCATGCGTGCGCAGCCGGAGCGCTGCTTCTACTGTGATTGGATACAGCGGGAGACAATCAGCGGGTCTGGCGGCTGCAATGGCCGCCGTGACCTGCCCATCATTCACAGGAGACACGAAGCAGTGGTGTGCCTGTGTAAACAGGCACACCACTGATCTGTCAGTGAGGAAAAGAGAGATCTTCTGTTTCAGCTAAGCTGAAAACACAATCTCGGTTTTCCTCTAGTGTAACACACACCCCCCACAGTTAGAAAGCACCTCCCTAGGACACACTTAACCCCTTCATCGCCCCCTAGTGTTAACCCCTTCCTTGCTAGTGTCATTTATACAGAGATCAGTGCATTTTTAACACTGATCACTGTATTGGTATCACTGGTCCCCAAAAAGTGTAACTTAGGGTCAGATTTGTCTGCCACAATGTCGCAGTCCTGCTAAAATTAAAATATGCATACTTGTCAACTGTCCCGAATTTCCCGGGATTTAGACCTTTGTCCCGAATTTATCATTTCCCGGGAAATGTCCCGAAAAATTCGGTTTATACCGATTTTTCGTCACGAGGTCTGCACGGCTGGCCGCTAGAGAGACAATGCCATTTTCTAGAAGACCAGAAGAAATAGGCTGGCCGGGTGGCTACAATAGATATTGAGCTGCAGCGCCGCCCACCCCCTGCCCTGCTCAGCCCCGCTCCCAGTCTCTGTGACCTGTTATGGAAAGGGGCGGGGGGGAAGGGCGGCACCGCAGCTCAATATCTATTGTAACCACATGGCGGCTCGGCCCCTATTTTGTTCCCCCTCGGCTTCTCTTCTGTAATGGCGGCGGAGACACCGCTAGAATACATGTAAGGAGGGGCTCCGCTGAAGACACCAGATGTAAGGAGGGGCTCCGCTGGGGACACCAGATGTAAAGAGGGGCTCCGCTGGGGACACCAGATGTAAGGAGGGGCTCCGCTGGGGACACCAGATGGCATCTGGTGGCAGGCGACGTGGCAGGTGACACGTTCAGGGCTTCCACTGATTCTGCATTATGGTGAGTTGAATCATTTCATTCTATATTACAATGTAATAATAGAAATAATGCACTTCAATCAGTGGCGGTGCGTCCATAGAGGGCGCCGGAGCGCCGCCCCCTCTCGCTCCTGCACCGCCACTGAAAAACAATACATACATTCATGAATTTATGTATTGTCGCCGCTGTCGCCCACTATTCAGATGGCCGGCCCCCTGGCGAGCGCCGGCCATCTGAATAACGACCGCTGGTTGGCTGTGGCAGTGTATCAGAGCCGGCGGCTCTGATAGGCTTTCCGATTACAGCCTGAGGGCTCTAATCGGCTTCCAAATAGTTAACCAGGGGACGCACGGTTAACACTGACACGCATCTGAGCCAATCAGGTTCACTGGATCTGGCGGCATTTTAGGGGCAAACTGGTGGCAATTGATGGGCACAGTGGCGACAATGGCATGGCACAGTGGCTGCGTTTGGCATGGCACAGTTGCGACAATTGATGGCACAGTGGTTGCGTTTGGCATGGCACAGTGGTGACAATTGATGGGCACAGTGGCAAAAATGGCATGGCACAGTGGTGACAATTGATGGCATGGCTCTGATAGGCTTTCCGATTACAGCCTGAGGGCTCTAATCGGCTTCCAAATAGTTAACCAGGGGACGCACGGTTAACACTGATACGCATCTCAGCCAATCAGGTTCACTGGATCTGGCGGCATTTTAGGGGCAAACTGGTGGCAATTGATGGGCACAGTGGCGACAATGGCATGGCACAGTAGCTGCGTTTGGCATGGCACAGTTGCGACAATTGATGGCACAGTGGCTGCGTTTGGCATGGCACAGTGGCGACAATTGATGGGCACAGTGGCAAAAATGGCATGGCACAGTGGTGACAATTGATGGCATGGCACAGTGGCGACAATTGATGGCATGGCACAGTGGCGACAATTGATGGGCACAGTGGCGACAATGGCATGGCATAGTGGCGACAATTGATGGCACAGTGGCTGCGTTTGGCATGGCACAGTGGCGACAATTGATGGGCACAGTGGCGACAATTGATGGCATGGCACAGTGGCGACAATTGATGGCATGGCACAGTGGTGACAATTGATGGGCACAGTGGCGACAATTGATGGGCACAGTGGTTGCGTTTGATGGCATGGTACAGTGGCAACAACAATTTTATGGCACAGTGGCTGCGTTTGATGGGCACAGTGAGGCTGCAATTGATGGGCACAGTGAGGCTGCAATTGATGGTTTTTTTTTTCGTTTGTTTGCGCCCCCCCCAAAAATTTTGAGCACCAGCCGCTACTGGCTTCAATCACCCTGACAAAACAACAACCATGGTGCCAGGATGATTGAAGCGCTAACACCAGGTGTTTGGAGTATCTTTATCTGCTGATTTGTTAAACTTTCTGGAATACACATATTTCTATTGTGGTGTAGGATCTGGGCCTGATGTCCCTCCATCCCTCTTTCTTCCTTTCTCCCTTTCTTTCCCTCTTTGTCTCTCCCTCTGTCTGCCTTTCTTTCTCCCTCCATCCCTCATTCATCTCAGACTCTAACCACACCCCCTTCTGAGCCACGCCCATTTACGCGCCACATTTTTCCGTTACCCTATGCCATGCCTACAAACGCATGCCCCACCCCCTAATTATAACAAGGCTCCGCCTACATGCAAAAAAGTGTCCCGTTTTTTTTTTGCAATGTTGGCAACTATGAATATGTAGCAGAATACATATTGAATCACAAAGAAAATGCAGCGCTCATATATACAATCATGAATTTAATAACTGTGTGACCAGATAAAAGTGTCAAAACAATATAGGTGAAAAAACAGGAAATAATCTATTGAAAAACAATTATAATGAAATAATGTCCACCGATGCGAAAAAGGGGGGGGGGGGAGGTGTATGAAAAAATAAAGGGGGATTGAATCAAAAAAGTCCTAATGTCAATAGACACTGTCAGTAGGTTGACATCATTGAGGTATCAATAGTGTGGGATGGGGGTTGTTAACTCTCGTGGTAGATGCGTTTTTTTCAGTGATTCAAGCCAGTCAGGAACTATATTTAGGGCATGGTAGCCCATTTTTATTACAAAGGCAAAATGAAAGTCCAAACAAAGGTTTCCCACGCAGGGGTTCTTCTCCATCAAACACCCAGAACAGAAAATGCTAGCCCACCTGGCTCTCTGTAGCAATATCTGTGGTAGTACTTCTGCACTTTACTCTGGTCACCCAGACCACTGGACTCCTCAAAGTAGACAGCTTTGGGCTTGTTAAACGCATACAGCTTCAAGCCCCTAAATGCACACAGCTTCTGGCTCCTAGGATGCACACAGCTTGAAGCCCTTCAATGCACACAGCTTCTGTCTCCTTGGACGCACACAGCATTTGTCCTCACACAGAGACACTCACTAGCAGCCACAACTCCACCTTCCTTCCTCTCTCTCACTGCTCTCACCAGCCCCTCATTATATGGGCTGTGTGCACCTGGGCCCACACCCTGCTGGGTATTCATAAGACCTGGACACAGGGTTGGAGATCCCGTCCCACCCAAGACTCTGAAGGATCTCCAAGCCACAGAGCCCCATGTAGAAATAGCAAGATCTGAGAAAACTGCCAGCAAAGTTTTCTCCGTTTTTAAATTTAGGCTCTGTAGCTCTGCACTCAGCCGATATGCAGACTCTGTGTCCACTTTAACCCTTTTTTCATTGGGACAGAGCCTCGCTCTGCCACAATAGGAACATAATATAGGAAGGAATTTTTGCAAGGAGAACCGCCACCGACCAAGTGAAATCTTAACGGAAACAGTGGACTTAAAGGGGCATATACCTTTTAAGCAGTGGCGCAAACAAACAAACTGAAAAAAAAAATCAATTGCAGCCACTGTGCCCGTCAAATGCAGCTACTGTGCCCATCAATTGCCGCCACTGTGCCATCAAATGCAGCCACTGTGCCCATCAAACGCAGCCACTGTGCCCATCAAACGCAGACACTGTGCCATCAAATGCCGCCACTGTGCCCATCAAACGCAGCCACTGTGCCCATCAAACGCAGACACTGTGCCATCAAATGCAGCCACTGTGCCCATCAAACACAGCCACTGTGCCCATAAAACGCAGCCACTGTGCCCATCAAACGCAGCCACTGTGCCATCAAATGCAGCCACTGTACCCATAAATTGCAACCACTGTGCCATAAAACGCAGCTACTGTACCCATCAATTGCTGACACTGTGCCCATCAATTGCTGACACTGTGCCCATCAATTGCTGCCAGTGTGCTTATCAGTTGCTGCTACTGTGCCCATCAATTGCTGCCAGTGTGCCCATCAATTGCTGACACTGTGCTCATCAATTGCTGCTAGTGTGCCCATCAATTGCCGCTACTGTGCCCATCACAGTGCCTGTCGTTTCAGCCAATCAGGTGACAGGTAACAGACCTGCTGTAGTCGGAGGTAGAGGGGAAGCTGTCGCCACTAAGGGACAATCCACCTTCTTACCAGGGACCACTGTAGAAAGTACCAGTGCAGTATTCTCACCAACCGGGGACGGTGAAGAATTGGGAAACTTCAGCAGATGTCAAGCCAGGGACCCAGCCAGCGGAGGTGACGCTTGCAGAGCAATATTGTGTGTCAAGCGAGGAACCAAGCAGGCCAGTGGGGTAACGCTTGAGGAGTATCTATCTGTGAGTGCCAAGCTAGGGACCCAGCAGGGAAGTGGGGGTGACACTTGAGGAAGATACTGAATGAGATCATAGGAGATCCAGTGGCTAGTGGATCTGTTAGTCTAGTGAAAGACTGGGAGCTTAGTTGAGTGAAGATCTACAATAGGAGTGAATAAGATCATTACAACCTTATGTTAGAAACTGTTTCAAGATTGTTGCCATAAGAGACAGCGGTCCTACTCATGGAGATGTGGTGTCTTGCTTGATGCCTTTCCCTGCATGGCTGTCTGCCTATAGAAGTCTTGGAGTCTGCTAAATTAACATTGCAACTACTAAAGGGTGTCCTGGCCCTAACCCTCTCTCCCACCGTTCTGTTTAAGAGACAATAAATCTCTTTGCATTCAAGAAGTGTTTGGGATAAACATAGATCTTTACTCAGACAAAAAAGGTTAAACAAAACCAGAAAAAAAATAAAAAGTGTTGATCTGATGGATGACTTGTGTCTGGCCCCTAGCCCCCCCCCCATTTTACTCACCTGTGCCCCAAATTTCTGTGGGAGTGTCCCCGCCGTCCTTCTCTCCATGGAGTCCCGGCTTTGATTGGATAGATTGATAGCAGCGCAGCCATTGGCTCCCACTGCTGTCAATCAAATCCAATGACGCGGGTGTCGGGGAATGGGGCCGAGTCATACACTCGGCGTCTATGGATGCCGAGTGTATGACTCAGGAGCGCGCCCGCAAGTTAACCCCCTAGGGAGAGCGCTTCTCCTAGCTGCACAGTGGAGGTAAGTATGACATGTTTGTGTAGCGGGGGTTTAAATTTAGGGGGATACACCTGGGTGGTAGTATGACCCAGGTGTGTATAAATCATGAAAGGATTTAGACTATTGTTAATTTGTGGAGGACTTGGTGGTGTGTTGTTCTCCTTGGCCTGTGGGTGGCGGGGTTCCCACAGGTCTAATGTAGATTCACTGCCGCAGTGCTGGCCTTTTTGTCCTGGTACTGGTACTGGCCTTCACCTCACTCACTGCCATGGGGAGGACATGGGCCGTAGCGCATCTTACTCTCACATACAACATACCCCTAGACAAAACGGATGGAGTGAGGGCGCTACACGTGGGGGCTCGTGAGTCCGGGATGATGTGTGCTTTAACTTTGGAACTAAGAACGGCTGCGTTTGAACTTTGCTGCCCGGAGGAGTTCCGAGTGGGTCAGCCATGTGATCGGCCAAAGTGCATCCCTGCTCAAAGTCGTGGAAATTACCCTAAGACGGGAAAGGCCCGTGCGGAAGAGCGAGAAGAGGGAGAAGTCCAGCCGTGTGACGTACTACATGTGGGGGCTTTTACAGCACTGCGCCATGAGGCACCCCATGACTACACAGTTCGTGGGCGGAGTTCGATGGAAGCCCGCGAAAACATGCAAGTTGTGGGAGGAGTCTGGCCATGTGGAGGGACACACGTGGAGACTCCGGCGCGGGGTCAGTGCGTGATGGAGCAGCAGACAGTCGGGATGGCCTCAAGCTCCCCGTAGATTCCGGTTCCCTACCCCACGAAGATGACTACCTTTGCTGCTCCCCTTACAGACACGGGGATAAGACTCAGGCCCCGAGGGCAGTTGGCTCTGTATTCCTGCAGAGACACGGAGGCCCTCGGCGTGATCTGTCCCGGATGCTCGGGACTGGTGGTCCACCTGAAGCCATTCGGGCGTTGTGTAGCATGCAGAGAATTTCTATTCGAGGTGGAGCCATCCACAGTACGGCCTCGGGCTCTTCGCCTCAACTGCCTCACAGGTACCGCTACTCCGGAAGGGGAGATCCAGGCCTTTGCGGAGGTCCCCGTACGCACTGACCAGGGCGACGTGACTGCCCAACCAGAGATTGGAAGAGAAAAATCAGAGGATGCTGCTTCGGTCACCACAGATTCCCTGCTCCCACCTCCGAAGAGGAAAGTCGGCCTGGTGCAGGCGTCCTGTGGTCGTGGTCGAGCTTCACCCCGTCGCTTGCCGGGCCTGGATGGATCCGGTTGGAAGAGTCCTGGACATCCCTGTGCTTCGAAAGGTCAAGGTGAGCCAGGGGCTGGGACTGTGGTGGTGGTTGTAGGTGTCGGGAGTCCACAGTCGGTGGAGCCCGCTAGGGAGGGTAGTTCCACGTCTACTAGAGACTACCTTCCCGCAGAGATGTACGACACCTCCGACCTAGAGTCGCTGTCGGACTGTGGGGACGACGGTGAAATAGACAAACTTTTTCACCGCAAGGGCTGGGATAAACGCCCATTACCTGTGTTACGTGCACCACGAGATTCGCCTATGTCCATAGGAGACAGCACGCCCCGGGTGGAGGCCCCGGAGCCTACGAGGAAGTCTAGTCCTTCGCTTGTCCTTCCACCATCCGCAGTATCACCTGTTCTGGTGGCGGGGACACAACGCGCATCACTACGGGCACCAAGAGCAAAGCCATCAGAGGTAGTGAAAGTACCTCGGCATCCAGAAGCCATTGTTCCGCCAGGAGAAGGGGAGCGGGCCACGATGCCTCCTTTGGCCCGAATGCAGCGGCTTTTCTGCCAGATTGTCGCCCGTGAGTACGGATGGGAATATCCTTACTTGCCTCGGGACTTACTTTTTGAGGTTGAAGTTCTACGGCAGCGGTGGTATAATAAGTTTGTTTGGGAGAAGCTTAAAGTGCCTCATGCCCGTCGGTATTTGGCTTGTTCACCCTCAGCGTCCAAACAATTCAGAGACTGCAGAGCAGAATGGATGTGGGGCCGCCATATCCATGCAGACAAGGTGCGCATCTGCAGGAAGGATGGAGAGGACATCGATTATTCGGTGGAAACTTTCGATCAGCACCTAAATCTCCTGTTTTTGCCGGATCCAAAGTTTTATTTGTGAGGAGAGACAGAGAAAAAGGAAAGAACTCTCCTGTATATTTTTTTGCTGTTGAACTTTCTGGAAGTATCCTTGCCGGAACATCAGAACTGTGCCCTAGTTTTTTTTGTTTGGGCTTTTCTACTCCTTGGAGAAATGAGAGCTGTTGTTGTTCTCTCTTTCTTCACACGTCAGAGATAAAGACTTTGGGGTAGAATCAGAGTAGGGACACCAGAAGAAGGAAGACTCCACCAAGTGTCATTACCGCGGCACTGTCACCAGGTGGCAGTGTTGCGCAACGTTTGTTTCTTTACACTTGCATCACCTTACTCTTTGGAGCGAGTGAGTCTCTCGGCTGATGGACTCATTCATTCCAAATTAACACAAATGTGTTAGGATGTTGTGTTTTTGTTTCCCTTTCTGCAGGAGATCCGTCTGTCAAGGCTGCTGAGTGTGGGGTGGTTCTTAGACAGTGATGGGAGGGATTGTATATGTATACATGGTCAGATGGTTTTATTGCAAAAAGTTTATTATTTCATGTTTCCCCTTCCCTTGAGCAGGCCTTGGCACAGTTAGGATTCAAATTTGAGGGATGGCCTCTGGGGTCAGGCTTATGTTACCACTCTTTGGAAGACATGGGCTTGCACCAGACGCTGGGGACCAGCGTCAAATCACTAGGGAGAGAGTGTAGCAGGGGTTTAAATTTAGGGGGATACACCTGGGTGGTAGTATGACCCAGGTGTGTATAAATCATGAAAGGATTTAGACCATTGTTAATTCGTGGAGGACTTGGTGGTGTGTTGTTCTCCTTGGCCTGTGGGTGGCGAGGTTCCCACAGGTCTAAGGTAGATTCACTGCCGCAGTGCTGGCCTTTTTGTCCCCTACCAGCGATGGTACGGCGAGGGCGGGGAACCCGCTGTGGCGTCGCGGGAGGAGATAAAGGGGAGAGACGTCCTCACCACGAGGTCTTTTTCCTGCATCGCGTGCCCAGGCACCATCGGCCTGGGTGCGGGCGGTTCGGAGTTCTGGCCCAGGCGCCCTAGGCCTGGTCGGAGCGGAGTTGGCGTCCATCCCAGGCACCTTCAGCCTGGGATGAGGTACTAAACCGGAGGCCTGGGGCCCAGTGACTTCGACTGGGTCCCGCAAGGGCGGAGGAGTCCAAGGGTCCCTGAGGTGGATGGGGCCCATGTCTGAGGTGAGGAGGCTGGGGAGGTCACCCATCTGAAGAGTCTGGAGCAGCATCAACCCGGTGATGGATGGGCCTCCGGTAACTCCCTGGAGGGACATCTCCCCCCTGACAGGGCCACAACGCAGCGAAGGTACTCCTATCTGCATTCTATTGAGTCGCTGGTAGAGACTCACAAGTTCCAAGTTCTCTCTAGCCAAGGCTATAGTAACCGCTGGTGAAACCACAGTGGTTTAGCGTACAATCAGGATAGTGCCTCGACCTGCTCACCCCACCGTATTGAACTGTTATTGGGTCTCAACCAGTTGGCTGGCAAAGAACTGTTTGATTGTGAGTGTGACAATAAAACAAGTGTTGGACCCTAATCGGTGTGTGGTACTCTGGTTAATGGGAGCAAAGGGAAGTGTCAGCACAGCAAGACTTGGTCATTAACTGAAACGCACAGGCCCGAGGAAAATAACTGGTACTGGCCTTCACCTCACTCACTGCCATGGGGAGGACATGGGCCGTAGCGCATCTTACTCTCACATACAACATACCCCTAGACAAAACGGATGGAGTGAGGGCGCTACATTTGTTTTTTTTTGTTATTTTTAAACAAAGTTTTAGTATCACTTTAACCGTTTTTGGCCAACATAAAGGTAACGGTGTGAAAATCTGCAGGAGTATTGTACTTCATTGAGCTTTAACTTGAGCACCCATAATCTCTATCTAGAACTACCTTTTTGGTCAGTAAGGTGAACGGAGTTCACTGCAAACAGAACACTGGTGCTTCTAAAGGGGAAGTTTGAGAACTCACTGAAGAATACAAGTTAAACCACGTGCCGAAAAACATAGGATTCACAGTGAGTCACAAGGTTGTGCAACACCATCTATAGTCTTTTGTGAGAAACAGGACAGTATCGCTTGTTTGTGTAATATTACTGCCAAAACTGTCTTACCGTATATACTCGAGTATAAGCTGACCCAAGTATAAGCCGAGGTACCTAATGTTACCACAAAAACCTGGGAAAACTTACTGACTCGAGTATAAGCCGAGGGTCAACAATGCCCACCCATTGCAACTTCACTAAGCCCATTGCCACCTTACTGTTCCCATCCTCACTGTTCCCATCCTCACAAGTTCCTATCCTCACCTGTGCCCATTCTCACCTGTGCCCACCCTCACTGTGCCCACCCTCACTGTTTCCCTAGAATTGTAATTGAACATTGTAAAATTGTACCTGAAGGCTGCGGCGTCCATCGTTTAAAACTTGCGCTCTCTTCCTGGTCTCTTCCGTGATAGGCGGAACTGCCTGCTGAGAATCGCCTATCACGAACGTTCTCTCATCCTCACCCATCCCAGCAGACACTGTGTTCAGTTTCCGCCAATCACGGACGTCTGCTGGGAAACTGAAGATGAGAGAACGTTCGTGATAGGGGATTCTCAGCAGACACAGTTCCGCCTATCACGGAAGTGACCAGGAAGAGCCCGCGGGTTTTAAACGATGGACGCCGCAGCCTTCAGATACATTTTACAATATTCAATTTCGCTGACTCAAGTATAAGCCGAGGGGGGGACTTTCAGCCCAAAAAAAAGGGCTGAAAATCTCGGCTTATACTCGAGTATATACGGTATTTTCTTTTTTTTTAAGAGATCCTGTAACCAACTTAAAAAAATGTAGGTAAAATCATAGAAAAATTAAGTATTGTGCCTCTGAACTTGCTAGCAAAATTGAATAGTCAATTTCCTAGCACAGTCCCATCCCTCCTTGCATGCCATAGCCCTCTCCTCTTCTGGGAGTGTTTAATTACTGTCTGTGCTGACCCAGCTCCTCACCTCCTTACATAATCGTTAATGTATCAGTTGGGTAAGGAGCAAAGAGGAATAATATAGAGCAGCCTTTCTCAACCTTTTCAGCACAGAGGAACCCTTAAAAAAACATTTTGGTCTCAGGGAACCCCTGGTAAAAATGAACATAGCTACAACTCATGGCACATTAGTGTGATGGGCAGTGGGAAGAATGTTCCTTACACTAGTGGTTATTGGGAAGAATTACTCCAGTAGTATCGGTAGGAACTTATCTCAATAGGCAGACATTGCTTATTGCTCAAGGAATCCTAGCAACTTCTGAAGGAACCCTAGTTGAACCCTGCTATAGAGTGTCACTAGAGTGACAGCTCTGAGTCTGCAGGGGCTGCTGACATCACATCCAGGATGGTGGCACCCAGCCGCAGTCTCAAGACTTTTGGGTGTCTACACACACACAATCCTCTTGGTCCTCATGGATCCCCTTGCTGTCTTTCTAGGAAGTGAGGGGAAATATTCTAAATGGCCACACAGACAGCAATAAAGCTTGATATAGGTGTAGCGCCCTCACCCGCTCTCTCCCTTCTTCTTCTCGGCTGGTTAACTTGTCTAGGGGGACCAGGGAGAGGGGTGAGGTGCTGCCACCAGCTCGCCCCTCTTATGTGTGTAGAGGTTTGAGCTATGATCTTTACCTTCGGGTCTGTGTCCCAGTCCAGAGATTCCACTTCAAATATGACCGGTAGTGATGAGCCGAACACCCCCGGGTTCGGTTCGCACCAGAACCCGCGAACGGACCGAAAAATCGCACGAACATTAGAACCCTATTAAATACAATGGATGCGAACGTTCGGATTCTAAAGTGCTAATTATAACGATTATTATCCATGTTATTGTCCTAAACAGAGTTTGGGAACCCGGGTTCTGCACCAGGGGACATGTATCAATGCAAAAAGAAGTTTTAAAAACGGACGTTTTCCGGGAGCAGTCATTTTAACCACTTAACGACCGCTCACTGTATATATACGTCGGCAGAATGGCACCGACAGGCACAATCACGTAGAGCATACGTGATTGCCTTTGTATAGTTGGGGGGTCCAATCGGACCCCCCTCCTATACAGTGAGCGGTGGCTAAGTGTCCGGGAGCGTTCCGGGATGAGGGGACAGCCATTCGTTTCTGGCCACCCCCTCGCGATCGCTCCCGGCGAATGGAAATGCCCCCTCTGTCTGTGTCAGACAGAGGGAGCAGGAGGAAGTGATGTCATCTCTGGTGCGGCGCTCACATATACCGAGCGCCGTACAAGAGAAGACATCAGGTCAGTGCACACAACACTACACTGACACCAGGACACATAGGGACATAAATCGCCCCCCCAGGCCCCCCCAGACACCCCAGATCACCCCCCAGATCACCCCCCAGCCCCCAGTCACAGTGTCACTGATTGCAGTGACCATTTATTTAGTGATCACTGCAATCAGTGACATTTGTGACTGTAAAAGTGTCACCAAAGTTTAGTCTTAGGTCCAGTGTAGCCCCCTAACCCCCCCTAATAAAGGTTTAACCCCCTGATCACCCCCCAGATAACCCTTTCACCGCCTATCACCACTGTCGCTTAGCGATCATTTTTCTGATCGCTGTCTTAGCGTCAGTGATGCCGATCGGCAGCCAGTAATTTTTTTTAGGTTCGCCGCAGGTTTTTATAGCGTCAGGTACCCCAATATATTATCTAATAAAGGTTTAACCCCCTTGATCGCCCCCCAGGTAACCCTTTCACCCCCTATCACCACTGTCACTAAGCGATCGTTTTTCTAAACGCTGTCTTAGTGTCTGTGATGCAGATCGGTAGCCGGTAATTTTTTTTAGGTTCGCCGCAGGTTTTTATAGCGTCAGGTACCCCAATATATTATCTAATAAAGGTTTAACCCCCTTGATCGCCCCCCAGGTAACCCTTTCACCCCCTATCACCACTGTCGCTAAGCAATTGTTTTTCTAAACGCTGTCTTAGTGTCGGTGATGCAGATCGTAGCCAGTAATTTTTTTTAGGTTCGCCGCATGTTTTTATAGCGTCAGGTACCCCAATATATTATCTAATAAAGGTTTAACCCCCTTGATCGCCCCCCAGGTAACCCTTTCACCCCCTATCACCACTGTCACTAAGCGATCGTTTTTCTAAACGCTGTCTTAGTGTCTGTGATGCAGATCGGTAGCCGGTAATTTTTTTTAGGTTCGCCGCAGGTTTTTATAGCGTCAGGTACCCAAATATATTATCTAATAAAGGTTTAACCCCCTTGATCGCCCCCCAGGTAACCCTTTCACCCCCTATCACCACTGTCGCTAAGCAATTGTTTTTCTAAACGCTGTCTTAGTGTCGGTGATGCAGATCGTAGCCAGTAATTTTTTTTAGGTTTGCCGCATGTTTTTATAGCGTCAGGTACCCCAATATATTATCTAATAAAGGTTTAACCCCCTTGATCGCCCCCCAGGTAACCCTTTCACCCCCATCACCACTGTCGCTAAGCGATCGTTTTTCTAAACGCTGTCTTAGTGTCGGTGATGCAGATCGGTAGCTGGTAATTTTTTTTAGGTTCGCCGCAGGTTTTTATAGCGTCAGGTACCCCCATATATTATCTAATAAAGGTTTTAACCCCCTGATTGCCCCTAGTTAACCCTTTCACCAGTGATCACCATATAAGTGTTACGGGTGACGCTGGTTAGTTAGTTTGCTTTTTATAGTGTCAGGGCACCCGCCGTGTATATAACCCAATAAAGGTTTAACCCCCTGATCGCCCGGCGGGTGATATCAATTAGGTTTTAGCGTCAGAGAGGGTCTGAGTCACACCCCAGGCAGCGTCAGGTTAGTGCCAGTAACGCTAACACCCACGCGTGAAGCATACACCCCCCTTAGTGGTATAGTATCTGAACAGATCAATATCTGATCTGATCAGATCTATACTAGCGTCCCCAGCAGTTTAGGGTTCCCAAAAACGCAGTGTTAGCGGGATCAGCCCAGATACCTGCTGGCACCTGCGTTTTGCCCCTCCGTCCAGCCCAGGCCACCCAAGTGCAGTATCGATCGATCACTGTCACTTACAAAACAAAAACACACATAACTGCAGCGTTCGCAGAGACAGGCCTGATCCCTGCGACTCCAGTGCTGTAGGAGGTGATTTCACCACCACAGTTAAAAAAAAAAAGCAAATATGCTGAAGCATTGGGGCAGCAGGGGCGGAGGAGCGATTTTGCTCCTAATGCCGCGTACATACGGTCGAAATTCTGACGGAGGCTTGCCCGTGGAAAAGTCCGACCATGTGTACGCGGCATAACTTTTTTGCGGGAGGATGCCCCCATGCTTCGGCATATATAAATGGTGCGTGTATGCCCATCATTGGAAGTGGGTGGATGAAGGGCGGTATTCTAATGGTGGGCATACCCACCGATCAATCTCTTTTTTCGTTCAGCCAACTGGCTGCATGAAATAAAAAGATTACAATACATGTCCAACAAGGACCAGCAACGTACTGGTATGTTGCTGGACTTTGAATGTTTATACCAGAATGATGCCTGCGGGTTTAGGTATCATCTTGGTATCATTCTTTTCAGCCTGCGGCCGGCTTTCATGTAAAAGCAATCCTAGCGGCTAATTAGCCTCTGGACTTCTTTTACAAGCAGTGGGAGGGAATGCCCCCCCCGGATATAAAAAGCGCCATTGGGAAATTGGGAAAGAATTTTATCACACCGATCTTGGTGTGGTCAGATGCTTTGAGGGCAGAGGTAAAATCTAGGGTCTAGAAGACCCCAAATTTTTCAAAAAAAGAGAACCTGTCACTACCTATTGCTATCATAGGGAATATTTACATTCCCTGAGATAACAATAAAAATGATAAAAAAAATAAATACTTGGAAGGAACAATTTAAAAATAAAATAAAAAAGCAAAATTAATAATAAAAAAAAAAAGAAAAAAAAAAAAAGCACCCCTGTCCTGCCCTGCTCTTGCCCAATGGCGAACGCAAGCGTCGGTCTGGCGTCATATGTAAACAGCAATTGCACCATGCATGTGAGGTATCACCGCGAAGGTCAGATCGAGTGCAATCATTTTAGCAGTAGACCTCCTCTGTAAATCTACTGGGGTAACCTGTAAAGGCTTTTAAAGGCTTTTAAAAATGTATGTAGTTTGTCGCCAATGCGCGTTTGTGCGAAATTTTAAAGCATGTCGTTTTTGGTATCTATGTACTCGGCCTAAGATCATCTTTTTTATTTCATCAAACATTTGGGCAATATAGTGTGTTTTAGTGCATTAAAATTAAAAAAAGTGTATTTTTTAACCCAAAAAATGTGTTTGGAAAATCGCTGCGCAAAT
The DNA here is from genome assembly GCA_029206835.1 of Rana muscosa. Classification (NCBI taxonomy): domain Eukaryota; kingdom Metazoa; phylum Chordata; class Amphibia; order Anura; family Ranidae; genus Rana; species Rana muscosa. The sequence goes on from CM055118.1 coordinate 132,933,213, forward strand.
ACTGTGTAGAAAAAAAAAATGCAACACCCACCATTTTAATCTGTAGGGCCTTTGCTTTAAATATATATATAATGTTTGGGGGTTCAACATAATTTTCTTGCAAAAAAAAAAATGTTTTCATGTAAACAAAAAGTGTCAAAAAGGGCTTTGTCTTCAAGTGGTTAGAAGAGTGGATGTAAGCTTCCTAATGTTGTGTATAAAATGCCAGAACAGTTCAAAACCCCCCTAAATGACCCCATTTTGGAAAGTAGACACCCCAAGCTATATACTGAGAGGCATGTCGAGTCCATGGAATATTTTATATGTTGACACAAGTTGCGGAAAAACAACATTTTTTTTTTTTTTTTTTGCACACAGTTGTCACTAAATGATATATTGCTCAAACATGCCATGGGCATATGTGGAATTACACCCCAAAATACATTCTGTTGCTTCTCCTGAGTACGGGGATACCACATGTGTGAGACTTTTTGGGAGCCTAGCCACGTACGGGACCCCAAAAACCAAGCACCGCCTTCAGGCTTTCTAAGGGTGTAAATTTTTGATTTCACTTCTCACTGCCTATCACAGTTTCGGAGGCCATGGAATGCCCAGATAGCACAAAACCCCCCCAAATGACCCCATTTTGGAAAGTAGACACCCCAAGCTATTTGCTGAGAGGTATTGTGAGTATTTTGCAGATCTCGCTTTTTGTCACAAAGTTTTGAAAATTGAAAAAAAAAAAATATATATATATATTTTCTTTCTTCATTTTCAAAAACAAATGAGAGCTGTAAAATACTCACCATTCCTCTCAGCAAATAGCTTGGGGTGTCTATATTCCAAAATGGGGTAATTTGGGGGGGGGTTTTGTGCGATTTTGGCATTTTATGGCCTTCGAAACTGTGATAGGTAGTGAGGAGTGAAATCAAAAATTTGTGCCTAGAAATCCTGAAGGCGGTGCTTGGTTTTCGGGGTCCCGTACGCGGCTAGGCTCCTAAAAAGTCCCACACATGTGGTATCCCCGTACTCAGGAGAAGCAGAAAAATGTATTTTGGGGTGTAATTCCACATATAACCATGGCATGTGTGAGCAATATATCATTTAGTGACAACTTTTTGTATTTTTTTTTTTGTCATTATTCAATCACTTGGGACAAAAAAAAATATATTCAATGGGCTCAACAGGCCTCTCAGCAATTTCCTTGGGGTGTCTACTTTCTAAAATGGGCTCATTTGGGGGGGGGGGGGGGTTTGTGCTATTTTGGCATTTTATGGCCTTCGAAACTGTGATAGGTAGTGAGGAGTGAAATCAAAAATTTGCGCCCTTAGAAATCCTGAAGGCGGTGCTTGGTTTCCGGGGTCCCGTACGCGGCTAGGCTCCCAAAAAGTCCCACACATGTGGTATCCCCGTACTCAGGAGAAGCAGCAAAATGTATTTTGGGGTGAAATTCCACATATAACCATGGCATGTGTGAGCAATATATCATTTAGTGACAACTTTTTGTAATTTTTTTTTTTTTTAGTCATTATTCAATCACTTGGGACAAAAAAAAAAAAATTCAATGGGCTCAACATGCCTCTCAGCAATTTCCTTGGGGTGTCTACTTTCCAAAATGGGGTCATTTGGGGGGGTTTTGTACTGCCCTGTCATTTTAGCACCTCAAGAAATGAGATAGACAGTCATAAATTTAAAGCTGTGTAAATTTCAGAAAATGTACCCTAGTTTGTAAACTCTATAACTTTTGCGCAAACCAATAAATATACGCTTATTGACATTTTTTTTACTAAAAACATGTGGCTGAATACATTTTGGCCTAAATGTATGACTACAATTGAGTTTATTCGATTTTTCTTATAACAAAAAGTAGAAAATATCATTTTTTTTAAAAAATTTCGGTCTTTTTCCGTTTATATTGCAAAAAATAAAAATCGCAGAGGCAATCAAATACCATTAAAAGAAAGATCTATTTGTGGGAAGAAAAGGACGCAAATTTCGTTTGGGTACAACATTGCATGTCCGCACAATTTACAGTTAAAGCAGCGCAGTGCAAAATTCTGAATTCACCTCTGGTCCTTTAGCTACCAAATGGTCCGGGGCTTAAGTGGTTAATGATGCATAAAGTGAAAAAAAAAAGTCAAATATTCCTTTAAATATTGTACCTGGGGGGTGTCTAAAGTATAGCTACCCCATCAACCCCCCCCCCTACCCCAGCCCATTACCAGCCCCTTTGGGTCTTGTATGGATATTAAGGGGAACCCCGCACACAAATAAAAAAGGCCCTATATACTCTGAACAGCCGTATACAGGCGGTGCATACAAGACAGGGACTGTAGGTTTGTTCTTATGTAGAATCTGTTTGTAATTTTGAACAGCTACATTGTTTAAGTGTAGCTCCAGCCCAAATACCTATTTTTAAGCTTTTTGGAAAACATAGGGAAGGGTTATCACCCCTGTAACATTTGTTTTGCTGTCTGTGCCCCTGTTCAGAACATTTCACCTCACTTTGCGTCCCAATGACAACTGATTTTGAAATGTGGTGTTTTTATTGAAACAAGGATTGGTGATAAAGCATCAGTAGAGAGGAGACACCTTTCTCCCATATTAATTCTTACAGGAGAGAATTTTCCTTCCAAGGGGTAGATTTCCTCTCACTTCCTGTTGTCTTCTTCCGTTTGCAAGTAGTAGTCGTTTGCAAGTTGGATGTTTGAAAGTAGGGACCTGCCGTATATACTCTGCAGAAATTGGCCCCTTAGGTGTTGGTGTTGGCACAACACTGTAAGCACTCACAGTTACTCTTGGTGGGTGCTGGAACGCCCTGCTGTCAACTATTATATCAGGAATTGTAATAACATATAATTGTTGAACAGTGGTAGTAAAAATTGGGCCTTTGATGGTGGTGCTGGTGCCACAACACTGTAAGGCCCGACAGTTACTCTTGGTGGGCGCAGCAATGGGCCCTGCTGTGAATTATTAGATCAATAATTATAATTGCATGCCCCTGTTGAACAGGGGCTGAAAAATTGGGCCTTTGGTGGTGGTGGTGGTGGTGGTGGTGTTGACACAACACTGTAAGGCCTGACAGTTACTCTTGGTGGGCGCAGCAATGGGCCCTGCTGTGAATTATTAGATCAATAATTATAATTGCATGCCCCTGTTGAACAGGGGCTGAAAAATTGGGGCTTAGGCACTGGTGGCACAACACTGCAACCCCTCACAGATACTGTACTTGGAGCACAGCAATGAGGCCTGTTGCAAAGTATTGCATCAAAAATTGTAATTACACGCCCCTGTTAAACAGGGGCTGAAAAATTGGGCCTTAGCCACTGGTGGCGGCACCCATAAACCAAAATGATCTTCCAAGCTATCATCATTAATCGGATCATTGAGGAGGAGGAGGAGGATAGCTAGTCAACATACCAGCACAGGAACTCAGCATCAGCATCAGTCTTGAAGGGATGTGACATTTTAAAATCAATTAGTCTGTTATATCAGCATCAGGTGTGTGGTAGCTGGTGGTGATCCAAGACTGGTTCATCTTGATGAAAGTCAGTCGATCAACCGAGTCGGTGGACAGGCGCACCCTGTGATCCGTGACAAATCCTCCAGCAGCACTGAATGTGCGTTCTGAAAGAACGCTGGATGCAGGACAGGCCAGTAGCTCAATTGCATACTGTGCAAGCTCTGGCCAGTGATCCATCCTCAAGACCCAGTAAGCCAGAGGATTTTCGGTGGGGAAGGTGTCCAAGTCTGACCTTGCCCCTAGGTATTCCTGCACCATGTATATCAGACGCTGGCGATGGTTGCTGGAAACGATCATACTTTGGGGCTGCGGACTAAAGAATTGTCTGAACGAATCGGTCAGACGGCCACCTTCCCCACCGCTCCTTCTTTGACTGCCCGAAGCCTCAGCAACTCGTTGTCCAGGACCAGGAGTTTGTAACCTCCCAGTCTCTGGGAACGCGTTGCACAGACCTTTCTGCAAGGCCTCCCGGAGTTGTCTCATCCTCTGCTCCCTCTGCGACGGTAACATAAGGTCCGCAACCTTACCCTTGTACCGTGGATCAAGGAGAGTGGCCAGCCAGTAATGGTCCCTCTCCTTGATCCGAAGAATACGAGGATCCTTCCGCAGACTTTGCAGGATCAGGGAGGCCATGCAGCGTAGGTTAGCTGAGGCATTCAGTCCGGAGTCCTCTGGGTCACTAAGGACGACATGATCCGCAGCCACCTCCTCCCAGCCACGTACAAGTCCACTGGTTTCTTGGGACTGTAAATTATCCCTAAAAGACTGCTGCTGATGATGCTGAGTGCCAGCCTCCACCTCCATGCTGACACAATCCTCCTCCTCCTCCTCCTCCTCCTCCTCTTCCTGTGCGATGGGTGGGACAGAAGGAACACTGTCTGGGTAAAGGGGGCCTTGAGAGGCAAGGAAGTCCTCCTCTTCCTGCCTCTCTTCTGCCTTCAAGTGCCCTGTCCATTATTCCACGCAGCGTGTGCTCCAACAGGTGGACAAGAGGTACAGTGTCACTGATGCATGCACTGTCACTGCTCACCATCCTCGTGGCCTCCTCAAATGGTGCCAGGACAGTGCATGCATCCCTGATCATGCCCCACTGGCGTGGTGAAAAAAACCCGAGCTCCCCTGACCCTGTCCTGGTGCCGTAGTCGCACAGGTACTCATTGATGGCCCTCTGCTGCGTGTGCAGCCGCTGCAGCATGGCCAAGGTTGAGTTCCACCTGGTGGGCATGTCACATATAAGGCGGTTCTTGGGCAGGTTCAACTCCTTTTGCAGCTCAGCCAGGCGAGCACTGGCATTATAAGATCTGCGGAAATGAACACAGACTTTCCTGGCCTGCCTCAGGACATCCTGTAAGCCCGGGTACCTGCCCAAGAACCGCTGCACCACCAGGTTAAGGACGTGAGCCATACAGGGCACATGGGTCAGTTGTCCCTGTCGGAGGGCGGAGAGGAGGTTGGTGCCATTGTCGCAAACCACCATTCCTGGCTTAAGCTGGCGTGGCGTCAACCACCTCTCGGCCTGCCCCTGCAGAGCAGACAGGACCTCTGCCCCAGTGTGGCTCCTGTCCCCCAAACACACCAGCGCAAGCACGGCATGGCATCTTTTTGCCTGCGTACTTGCGTAGCCCCTTGAACGCCTACGGAGCACCGCTGGTTCCGGGGACAAACCACAGGAAGAGGCCATGGAGGAAGAAGAAGAGGAGGGGGTGTAGGAGAGAGGTGTGTCACAACCAGTAGTAGCATTTTGGAGGCGTGGCGGTGGAACAACCTCCAACACTACTGCACCTTGTCCTGCATCCTTCCCAGCTGCCAAAAGAGTGACCCAATGGGCCGTGAAAGAAAGGTAACGTCCCTGTCCATGCCTGCTGGACCATGAGTCAGCGGTAATATGCACCTTACCGCTGACCGCCCTGTCCAGCGAGGCCAAGACATTGCCTTCCACATGCCTGTAGAGAGCTGGAATCGTCTTCCGTGAGAAAAAGTGGCGTTTGGGAACCTGCCACTGAGGAACCGCACATTGCACAAACTCACGGAAGGGGGCCGAGTCTACCAACTGAAAAGGCAGCAGTTGAAGCGCTAGCAATTTAGCCAAGCTAGCATTCAACCGCTGGGCATGTGGATGGCTGGGAGTGAACTTCTTTCGACGGTCCAGCAGCTGGGGCAGGGAAATTTGCCTGCTAGAATCGGACGTCGGTGTACTGCTAGCAGAGTGGCCGCAAGTACTGGGCTGTGACACACCTAATTCTACACCTTCATTCCTCTCAGTGCAGGTTTCAGAGAGGACTGAAGGTATAGTGGGTTTTGAGATCCCAGCTGATGCGGTGCAAGGAGAGGTCCGCTTTGTTCTTTGGTGTGGGTCTTTAAGGAAGGCTTGCCAACGAGCTGCATGGCAGGTCAACATATGTCTGATCAAGCATGTGGTGCCCAAGCGGCTGATGTTTTGGCCACGCGATATACGCTTGAGACATATGTTGCAAACAGCAGCTGTGCGATCTGATGCACTCGCCTCAAAAAAGGCCCACACCAAAGAACTTTTTGAATGACGGGCAGAGGCAGCGCCCTGCACAGGCGGAGCTCTGCGGTGTGATTCCGTCGGTGTGCTGCCCATACGCTGGCCACTCAAGGGCATCCTGCCTTGTTGGAGATGTGCCTCCTCCTCATCCTCCTCCTCCTCCTCTCTCCTATTAGGCACCCACGTGGAGTCAGTGACCTCATCATCCCCTCCCTCCTCATCACTGGAGCCAATCTGGCAGTATGCTGCAGCTGCTGGAGCATGACTGCCAGATTGGTGTCCTTCTTGAGCATCCCCTCTCTCTGCTCTCACGCTACTGCCTTTCTCTAGCTGGGTATCATCATCAGATCCTTCGAAACGCTGGGCATCCTCCTGGAGCATGTACCCAACACTGTGCTCAAACAGTTCGGGGGACTCCTCAGGAGGAAGACATGGTGGGTCTAGGGAAGGATTGACTAATGAAGATAATGATACCAGAGAAGAGGACGCTTTGGCAGCTGCTTTGTCCGTACCCTGTGCCTGGGTGAGAGAGGATGAGGAGGATGAGGTGGGCTTGGTCATCCACTCTACCAAGTCTTCGGCATGATGTGGCTCAACATGTCCAGCTGCCGAAAAGAAGGACAAGCGTGTCCCATGGCCATGTGCTGATGACAATGCACCGCGTCCACGACCAGCACTGTTGCCCCCAGACACAGAGCCTGCTTGCCCTCTTTTTTTGCCTCCTGACTGTCTGCCTCTCCTTGTTTGCCTTCCAGACATTTTAATGGATGGCCTGCAGGGAGATGGGAAAAACAGCAATAAGGGCTACCTTCAGGTGTATACTGTGCAGGAGGCTTAGCAACAATGACACTGACACTGTCCCCTGCCTATCCTTCTCTGTCCCTAAACACAAGGATTTGCAATATGCTTCAGCAAGATTGGTTTAGCACAGAATAGCACACTGCCAGTTTCCCTCACTGTCCTTCTCTGTCCCTACAAGCAAGATTTAGCACAGAATAGCACACTGATAGTTTCCACGAGTGTCCTTCTCTGTCCCTAAACTCAAGGATTTCAAATATGGTTCAGCAAGATTGGTTTAGAACAGAATAGCACACTGTCAGTTTCACAAACTGTCCTACTCTGTCCCTACAAACAAGATTTAGCACAGAATAGCACACTGACACTTTCCCTCACTGTACCTCTCTGTCCCTAAACTCAAGGATTTCAAATATGGTTCAGCAAGATTGGTTTAGAACAGAATAGCACACTGTCAGTTTCACTCACTGTACCTCTCTGTCCCTACAAACAAGATTTAGCACAGAATAGCACACTGACACTTTCCCTCACTGTACCTCTCTGTCCCTAAACTCAAGGATTTCAAATATGGTTCAGCAAGATTGGTTTAGAACAGAATAGCACACTGTCAGTTTCACTCACTGTCCTACTCTGTCCCTACAAACAAGATTTAGCACAGAATAGCACACTGACACTTTCCCTCACTGTACCTCTCTGTCCCTAAACTCAAGGATTTCAAATATGTTTCAGCAAGATTGGTTTAGAACAGAATAGCACACTGTCAGTTTCACTCACTGTACCTCTCTGTCCCTACAAACAAGATTTAGCACAGAATAGCACACTGACACTTTCCCTCACTGTACCTCTCTGTCCCTAAACTCAAGGATTTCAAATATGGTTCAGCATGATTGGTTTAGAACAGAATAGCACACTGTCAGTTTCACTCACTGTACCTCTCTGTCCCTACAAACAAGATTTAGCACAGAATAGCACACTGACACTTTCCCTCACTGTACCTCTCTGTCCCTAAACTCAAGGATTTCAAATATGGTTCAGCAAGATTGGTTTAGAACAGAATAGCACACTGTCAGTTTCACTCACTGTCCTACTCTGTCCCTACAAACAAGATTTAGCACGGAATAGCACACTGACACTTTCCCTCACTGTACCTATCTGTCCCTAAACTCAAGGATTTCAAATATGGTTCAGCAAGATTGGTTTAGAACAGAATAGCACACTGTCAGTTTCACTCACTGTCCTACTCTGTCCCTACAAACAAGATTTAGCACAGAATAGCACACTGACACTTTCCCTCACTGTACCTCTCTGTCCCTAAACTCAAGGATTTCAAATATGGTTCAGCAAGATTGGTTTAGAACAGAATAGCACACTGTCAGTTTCACTCACTGTCCTACTCTGTCCCTACAAACAAGATTTAGCACGGAATAGCACACTGACACTTTCCCTCACTGTACCTATCTGTCCCTAAACTCAAGGATTTCAAATATGGTTCAGCAAGATTGGTTTAGAACAGAATAGCACACTGTCAGTTTCACTCACTGTCCTACTCTGTCCCTACAAACAAGATTTAGCACAGAATAGCACACTGACACTTTCCCTCACTGTACCTCTCTGTCCCTAAACTCAAGGATTTCAAATATGGTTCAGCAAGATTGGTTTAGAACAGAATAGCACACTGTCAGTTTCACTCACTGTACCTCTCTGTCCCTACAAACAAGATTTAGCACAGAATAGCACACTGATAGTTTCCACGAGTGTCCTTCTCTGTCCCTAAACTCAAGGATTTCAAATATGGTTCAGCAAGATTGGTTTAGAACAGAATAGCACACTGTCAGTTTCACTCACTGTACCTCTCTGTCCCTACAAACAAGATTTAGCACAGAATAGCACACTGATAGTTTCCACGAGTGTCCTTCTCTGTCCCTAAACTCAAGGATTTCAAATATGGTTCAGCAAGATTGGTTTAGAACAGAATAGCACACTGTCAGTTTCACTCACTGTACCTCTCTGTCCCTACAAACAAGATTTAGCACAGAATAGCACACTGACACTTTCCCTCACTGTACCTCTCTGTCCCTAAACTCAAGGATTTCAAATATGGTTCAGCAAGATTGGTTTAGAACAGAATAGCACACTGACACTTTCCCTCACTGTACCTCTCTGTCCCTACAAACAAGGTTTAGCACAGAATAACACACTGACACTCTCCCTACCTATCCTTATTTGTCCCTAAACACAAGGAATCCAGGATTAGTAAAGGAAAAAAATGACACTGTCCCTGCCTATGCTTCTCTTTCCCTGCTCCGGAACACACTACACAAGGCCGCCGCGCTGGCGGCCTTATATAGTGTGGGGCGTGTACTAAACCCCCTCAAGAATAATTGGCCACAGGCATCCTGCCTGTGGCCAATCATTGCTCTCCTCGCTGCCGGCGCTGTGATTGGCCAAGCATGCGGGGTCACAGTGCATGCTTGGCCAATCACAGCGCCTGGATGACACTGCGATGGCGTAGTGCATTGTGGGCCGTTCGCGTCACTCGAATTTGGCGCGAACGGCCCAAATCGTTCGATCTTCGTCGAACGATCGAACAGCCGATGTTCGAGTCGAACGTATGTTCGACTCGAACACGAAGCTCATCCCTAATGACCGGTAGATAGGTGAACGTAGAACACTTTGCTCCCAGAAAAGTAAGCCCACACCAGGTGACAGTACAACATCTATATTTATTCCCGCAGAGATAAATATGCCTCTTTGCAAGCAGACAGGTTGATACAAACACGAACTTGGTGGGGAGAGGGTTCAGGCACAATCCTTTCAGGTTAGAGAAGCTGTTAGGAGTTCACAACAACTTTTGGCGCACGGTCGCTGCCACCGACCGTGAGGTTGGTCCCTGCCACAGACCGGGTGAACGATGAGGCCTCTGCCACAGACCTTTGGATAGGCCTCTGCCACTGACCTGATGTAGCTGGGTCTCTGCAAAGACCATAGAACATGAACTACCTTCTAATGACGACCCCTGTTAGGGAGATGATCCATTCGGACGGTCCCCAGAGGCCTGCACTGTCACCAGCCAATGCTGCGCTGGATCTTCAGGTCAAGTCACCTCCCTGGTTCTCCTCGCCCGAGACTCGGGTCCCCTCACTCAGTGGGCCCCTAGGTATCTTCTCCCATACGGGACCCAGTTGAAGGTACTGGGCCCCAGGCCTCGGCTAGTACCTCAACCCAGGCTTAAGGTGCCTGGGATGGAACTCGAACTCCCTCGCACCCAGGCCAAGGGCACCTGGGCGCGGACGAACAGAACAGCAGCCCCCAGGCTGAAGGTGCCTGGGGCTCGGACCTCATGCGCAAGATGTCCGCCCCCAGAAGGCACAGCGGGTTCCCCGCCCCGCTGTACTACTGCCGCGAGAGGACACAAAGGGCACGGCCCTACAATGATGGTTCAACCCCAGCCCAAGGCGACAGCGCCACCCAGGGGCCGCAGGGAACTGAACACCATTATATCCTCCACGAACCAAAATGGCCATAGATCCCTAATAATTTGTGCATCTGGGCCATTCTACCGCCCAGACACCCCCCCCCCCCTAAATGTTGACACCCGCTACACAGGTGCTAATCTTCCTTCACTCTTTTCCCAGAAGAGGTGACAACTATAACTAGGAGCAGGGCCAGCGCAAGCATAAGGCCACTTAAGGCGCCAGATGGGGAGGAGGTAAAACACACCAGCCCGGCTTGGATCTCTGCAGCCTGTCACCTTCCTGTGTATTAGTTAGGGTTGCCACCTCATCCCTTTAAACCCAAACACATATGAATTACACACAGGTTCTGAGGCTAATTTAATGCAGATAAGGCACTAAGTGAGTTTAATTACCACCTTAATCAGCCACAGAACCTGTGTATTAATATGTGTTCGGTTTTAAAGGGATTAGGTGGCAACCCTAGTATTAGTGAAGCGCTAACACCCAGTTTACAGGTACCAATCTGCTCACTCCTTGCTCACTTTCTCATCAGCATATTAGCTTAACCACTTCAGCCTCGGAAGAATTGCCCCTGGGGCATAATAGACACTGACAGGAGGAGGATTGCATAGTACTATCACATACCGAGTTTTGAAAGTTACCTGGTTGTTGGTGTTTGGATTTTCCTGCCATTATTTCATCAAGTCTGGAGAGTTGTATCCATCGCCGATCCTCTACATTTGTCATTTACATTTGCAAATGTTCACCTTCTGGTAAGCAGATTGTGAGCACATTTGGTGTGGTGTGTTGTCCTTCACACTGAAATCCTTGGTGGTGGTGTTTCAACATTTACATCTACATTTACTTTCATATATTGAATTGACTTGGACTGTCACGTTTATTTTGCTTTATTGAAGCGCTGCGTATATGTACATGAGGCAGTCGGGAAGCGGTTAAACAGGCACTGCTCTGACCAATGACAGCTAACTATTACCTCCAGTCCTAAACTTCACAGGAGGCGCTTCTGTGGTGGGCAGAGCCTTGTCCCACTCCATCGGTCCAGCTGCTGTCACAATTGGCGCTAGTAATTGTGAGTGTGCTAGGTATTCGCTGGGAGGGCCGTGGGCAAAGATCGTTGCTATGGGTGGCAGGCTGTCCACTTCCTTGGACAAGAACCAGGCTTCCTGCATGCTATTTTCAAACCACTCCTCCACCAGCCACTGTGTAACCTAAGCAGCTCCAGATTCCTGAACACGTGTCTTAGAAACTTCTAGCCGGACTAAGGGAGGGGGACTCTCCACTGTGTGCTGTGTAAGTGCCTGGTGTATGCCCTCAGCTGTGACTTACAGTACGTTGTTCTCCTGAACTATCTGGAGTGGGACCAGAGGAATTATCCGCCTTCAGAGAGGGCAAGATGGGGGTATTATGACAAATCATAAAGAAGAGTGTGGGTACAACATCTGTGGGTGCGTGGGTGCAGCATCTGTGGGTGCAATGTCTTTGAGTGCGTGCAGTGTCTGTGGGTGCGTGGGTGTAGCATCTGTGGGTTCAGTGTCTGTGGGTGCAATTTCAGTGGGTACAGTGTAGACATGGGCGCCGTCAAAAAATGTGTTTTGTTCCGTTCCGTTCCGTATTAAAAAAAAATCGTATTTCGGAATTCGTGTACGAAATTTAATTCAGATTCGTACGAATCGTAAATTTTAAACGTCGCGCATGTTTCCCGTGCTTAGAACTGTCTCTGCACAAAATGTCATTTTTGACGGAAAAAAAGTCTTTTAAAACTCACTCGCGGCTATTAATGAATTGTCGGCTTTTATCAATACATAGAAAAGTAATTGATAAAAAAAAAAAAAAAAAAGCGTGGGGGTTCCCCCAAATTCAATTACCAGGCCCTTCAGGTCTGGAATGGATATTAAGGGGAACCCCGCCGCAAAAAAAAAAAAAATGGCGTGCGGTTCCCCCAAATATCCATACCAGGCCCTTCAGATCTGGCATGGATTTTAAGGGGAACTCCACTCCAAATTTAAAAAAAAATGGCGTGGAGTCCCCCCAAAAATCCATACCAGACCCTTATCCGAGCACGCAACCTGGCCGGCCGCAGGAAAAGAGGGGGGGACGAGAGAGCGCCCCCCCCTCCTGAACCGTACCAGGTCACATGCCCTCAACATGGGGAGGATGTCCCCATGTTGATGGGGACAAGGGCCTCATTCCCACAACCCTTGCCCGGTGGTTGTGGGGGTCTGCGGACAGGGGGCTTATCGGAATCTGGAAGACCCCTTTAACAAAGGGGACCCCCAGATCCCGCCCCCCCTATGTGAATTGGTAAGGGGTACATTGTACCCCTACCATTTCACGAAGAAAGTGTAAAAAAATGTAAATAAAAACACACAAACACCTTGGAAAAAAAATAAAAACATTCCAGCGATGAAATCCAGTGTCCCGCGGCGATCCCGATGTCCAGCGCTGTCCGTCATTGGTTGAGCCTGAGCGGACCTGATGGGGAACTTCCTCCGCAGTGTTTTAAATGTATAGACCTGCCCCTTCTAAAGTTCCCCAATGACTCCACGCCATTTTTTTTAAAATTTGGAGTAGAGTTCCCCTTAAAATCCATGCCAGATCTGAAGGGCCTGGTAAGGATATTTGGGGGAACCGCACGCCATTTTTTTTTTTATTTGCGGCGGGGTTCCCCTTAATAGCCATTCCAGACCTGAAGGGCCTGGTAATTGAATTTGGAGGGAACCCCCACGCTTTATTTTTTATTTTTATCAATGACTTTTCTATGTATTGCCGGGAGCCGACAATTCATTAATAGCCGCGAGTGAGTTTTAAATGACTTTTTTTCCTTCAAAAATGACATTTTGTGCAGGGACAGTTCTAAGCACGGGAAACATGCGCCACTTTACATGCATATTATACACACCCCCCAGGTACGAAATTTAAAGGAATTTTTCACTTTTGGATCCGAAATTCATAAACAAAATTTCGTACAGAATTTGTATGCATAAAAATTCGTATTTCGGATTCGTACGAATGTACGAATTTCCGGAAATTTGTACGAATTTTAGATTCGTACGCAACTAATCGCACATGTCTAGTACAGTGTCTGTCTTTTATTCCCTCTCTCCCCCACCACACACCCTCTCTCCCCTCCTCCCTCTCCCCTCTTCTGTCACTGATGTAAGGGGGATGGGGGATACTGACATAAGGAGAGAACTCTGTGGACTGGGAACTCTAAGGGGGAAAAGCTGGGGACTCTGATGTAAGGTGGCACTCTGGGGACACGGATGTAAGTGGGGACTCTAATGTAAGGTGGATATCTGGGCATCCTCATGTGTATGAGGAATGCTGGGGACTCTCTAATGTTCTTCTTTAAGGTAGGCTCAGTCAGTCAGTCCTTTTTGTGTGCATCAAAACATATGTAATGGAAATGTTTAATTTGTAAAAAAGAAAATGATCCTATGTTCCAAGGTTTTTGTGTGACTGTGAGGATGTCAGATGTGGTAAAGTAAACAGGGTTATTGTTTGGGTACAAGGACAGTGGTATATGTCTGCAGTGTATACAGTGACTAGGCTTAGATTTTGTTTAATAATCCCCCTTTACTGTTGGGTAAAATCTGGTAATGAAATGCTGTTTGCAAAGCTTGTTTTTCTATTTCACCCCAGGGTGCCCCAGGTCTTTCATAATCCTAGTCATTCTCACATTTTGGTTTTAGATTTTAATTGTAAAGCCAGCAAATTACTTGTTATGAGTATTGTTAATGTTTACATATTGTTTATACTGTTTAACCACTTCAATGCCAGGCACTTTCGCCCCTTCCTGCCCAGGACAATTTTCAGCTTTCAGCGCTGTCGCACTTTGAATGACAATTGCCCGGTCATGCAACACTGTACCCAAACTAAATTTTTATAATTTTCTTCCCACAAATAGAGCTTTTTTTTTGGTATTTGATCACCACTGGGGTTTTTAATTTTTGCTAAACAAACTAAAAAATACAGAAATTTAAAAAGTTTTTCTTAATTTCTGTCATAAAATTTTGTTTTCTCCTTCACTGACGGGCACTGATGAGGCGGCACTGATGAGGCGAAACTGATGGGCACTGATGAGTTTGCACTGATAAGGTGGCACTAATGGGCACTGATAAGGAGGCACTTATATGTAGAATTCATGGACACTGATATGCAGCACTGATGGGCACCAATAGGCAGCACTGATAGGTGGCACTGATGGGCACTGACAGGTGGCACTGATGAGGTACTGACAGGTGTTACTGCTGAGCACTGATTTGCACTCTGGTGGGCACTGACAGACTTTATTATTGGGGCACTGCTGGCAGCTGATGGGCACATTTGATGGCCGCCGATCGGCTCTCCCTGTCAGCGTGAACCAAGGGATGCCGTTTACCGGCACTTCCTGTTTCACGCGATAATCAGCTGTGATTGGTCAGGACTGGAGTGCGGCGCGTCAGAAAACACGCCGCCTTAGCGATCGGTGCGCTGCGTGCCCCCGCGAGCGCACTCCGCCATGTTATTCTGCTGGACGTCATATGATGTCTAGTCAGGATAACAGAACCACCGCCCCGGCCGTAAATCTGCTATAGGCTGGGCAGGAAGTGGTTAATTATTGATTGTCTCAGTTTTTAATAGGTGTTTCTGTCTCATTTCAGGATGGCAGTAAAAAATGTGCTCCACCAGTAAATTTTCCAAGTTTTGTCAGTACAAAGAGATGGGAGGTTGACAGCAAGGAGTGGGAAGCGCCACCATCTAAGTGCAGTTAAAGTGGAGTTCCACCCACATTTTTTTTTATTGGCACCTGTTCTGCTGCTATAAATGCTCAAACACATGTTAGTAGCAAATTCGCTGTTCAAGTACATCTTTTTTTAAAGAAATAAATTGAATCAGCCAAGGATAGGTGGAGCAAGGCACCACATCCCAAATTAATTCGAAAGAATTGAAATTGGAATAAAGGGATTTTTTAGGTGCCTAAAACAATGAAAAACTATAACATGTATAGTAAAATTAACATATTTTTATTTAATACAATGGTTAAAAAAGACAACAGTCTTTTAATTAAAAATAGCATAATCAGACCAAAACATTAAACAATGGAGTATAACTACTGTACAAAAACGTGATTCTCGACATGTTTCGCTAAAATATATAGCTTCTTCAGGAGATACGTAATTGTCTGTGTACAGCGTATTCACTGCAATATAAAGAAATACATAAGACAAAATATAATGGTGAAAACTAAGGACAAAATGTCCTCAAACATCTTAAAAGAAAAAAAAAAAGAAAAAAAATTGCACAGGATCGACTGAAGCTGTTCTTACCCCAAAATGAATTTCAGGTCAGTATGCGAACACACCCGGGCCCGCGGACCGCCGATTTTGAGGATATCAGTGTGTCATAGGAGAACTAAGGTGCCCATATAAAAGATCTAAAAAATTTCAAAATATAAACTATAACATATACATCAATCTATCCGAAGACCATAGTGAGCCCCATTAGTGGCCTCTGCCTGTGTAGTAATAATTACCTATTGCATGTACAGTGGGACCTTGGTTTACGAGTAACGCGGTTAACAAGCATTTTGAAAGACGAGCAACTTTTTAAAAAAAAATCTGACTCGGTTTGCGAGTGTTGTCTTGCAAAACGAGCAGAATTCAAGCTAATGGGGTGTGCAGTACCGCATTTGGCCAGAGGTGCGGGGGCGCCGGTTCGGAGCCGTTCGGAAATACTCCATTCCCGGGTGTTTCCGAGCCTTTCCGAGGGTTTCTGAGGTCAGCCGAGCTGTCCCTGATTATTTCCGATGCTCTCAGGTGCCCCCTCACCTCTGGCCACATGCAGTATTGCATGCGGAACAAATTATTTTTGTTTCCATTGGCTTCTATGGGGGAACTCGCTTTGATATGCGAGTGCTTTGAATTACGAGAATTCTCCTGGAACGTATTAATCCAAGGTTCCACTGTAAAAGGCATGGAAGATTAAGAAACTGTAATTTCTTTTATCAACCACCGGAGGGAGCCAAAGAGGTAGGCTTAGAATATAACAGAGGATAAAAACTATATTAAAACCTCAATGCATCCCAATCATTGAGTGTCCATTGGGTGTCGCAGCGTTCATCGCTGTTGGTGACACCTGAATGGACGAATAACACATTTCCGGCGTTGTACGCTGGAGGTGGTGTCCTTTTTTTGTTTTTGTAAAGCATTTTTGTTCCTTGGGTGTC
Source organism: Rana muscosa (assembly GCA_029206835.1). NCBI lineage: Eukaryota > Metazoa > Chordata > Amphibia > Anura > Ranidae > Rana > Rana muscosa. The sequence continues at coordinate 132,949,703 of CM055118.1, forward strand.
GCAGAGTTTATCGCTGCCGGCGACACCTGTATAGACTAATAACACATTTCCGGCGGTGTGCGCTGGAGTTTGTGTTTCTTGTCAAGCATTCCTGTCTCCTTTTTGTGCCCGGATCGTAATCAATTCGGCCACTTAGGTGATGTTTGTCAAACCATTATCCTATATTTGTCCTCCTTTTTTATATTATTTTGTTTTAAGCTTGGTCGCAGGGCGGGTACGCCTGCGCAGTGTGGTTCTGGGAGGGTTTTAGCCATATTGTCTCTATATATAGGAAGGTGACGTGACGTGCCGCCCGTGCCCCTGGAAGACGTAATTCTGTTAGGAAACTATGTAGGGCGGAGCGGAGCGGCGCGCTGACGTCATCACCTACTATCCAGTTGGACGGGTTTGCCTGTTTGTGTCCGGCCGGCACTACGGGCTTAAGGCTCTTTTTTACTGCATGAATTGTAAGTGTGCTAATTTTTATACTAAATAAATCCTGAAGCTTTTTACACTATGGAAGCATTATGTCTTTTACACGATAACACATATGAGTCTGAGATTTACTGAACATCCACAGAGTGGCGTGACTGGTATTGAAACCTCGGGTGTCTCTGGAGAGTTCTTTTCATACTAAGCTTCTCCGGATCCTCTGTAACGGGGGGTCACGGAGCTTTGGTAAGCAGGCATGTCTTTCATATTGGTGGTGGATTTCACATTAGTCTCCTCCAAACATCTGAGGAGTCTCTACCTATGGGTGCATTTCATTAAGGATCCCTTTGCACTGGTGTATGGACATTATTGATTTCCTTTCCCTTGTTTTCAACACATATGAATTTTGATTCACGGAGTTGCACAATTTTTCAATATTTTTTCACGAGTTTTGAATTTTTATTTTATGATCTGCAATATGAACTTTTCACTTCACTATATGATTCTTTCATTTTTGGAATTCATTTTTTGATTTCAGATCAATTTTGGTTCACTTATTTATTTATAAGGTTCACATTCCCAATTTTTGTCATTCATAAGTTGTGTCTATATTGGACTTTTCACATGTTGCTTTATTTCAAGCATTGATGCACTCATAAGGTTATATGTAATAGTTGTAATCACTGTAGGTTTAGCGCAACCATTATTTTTTCCATCTTGGTTGATGTACGTGTAGCACACCCCCGTAGGAGCTGCTGGTTAGATTTGGGCCTTGCACGTTACCTCAATATTCGTTGTCTAGGTGTTGAGAGTCTACAGTAACTTCAATGTCCACACAAGTTATGACTCCTTTTTCTACAGGCTTTATTTTCCAAAACAAGGTATAGGTAGAGGGATGGAGGGTTAGGGGAAGGTTCAGGCACACACAGCAGATCACTGGGGAGAACTCCTAATATACTAAGTCTCACCACTCTCCTCCGAGTGGGTATTGCTCACCCGGATAGGCCCCTCTCACTTGGCCTAGCAGCCGGAATGATGCATGAACAGATAAGAAAAAACAGCCTCTGCCACAGACCTTTTTGATGGTTATGTTGAACCGATCAGTTATCCTCTGACACAGGATTTTAGTACCCGGATATCCAGCCTTACAGTCAAAGAGCCTTTAAGCCAACACGGCAGACTGTAAGGTAACTTTAGTTATGGTGCATCCCTCAATAAGGTCCCCAGGCCTTCCGCAAGATACCGGCCTTCCGCTCAGTCCTCTCCTGGACAGGTCCTCCCCTGGTTTCCTCCATTGAGTGGCTTCCTCCCTCAGGACGGACAGCACAGGATCACCTTCAGCGTAGGCCCCAGTCAAGACAACTGGGCCTACCTAGCATAGTTACAGCCTCGGACCAACGTGGCTCTGAGGCTGAATTTACAGTAACACCTGCCTCGAGCCAGGAGCGCCACGAGGCGAAGAAGAACGAGCCCAGAACAATGGCGTCTGCCCCTTAAGTACCCTTCCCCAGCATGCTCAGTGGGTAGACCACTCCCACAGAACTGTTCCCGGGGAAAGACACCCAATGCACTCTGACCTGTTTGTCTTCCACATTAGCCTGTGGTGGTAACGCCACCTACATGCAAATAGTGGGAAGTCCTTCCAAACACAGCCATAGCTGGAACAGAGGTTGATTTAGCCTTAATTATGTACAAAGTCTTAGCTAATACCAGCTCAGACACCCACTAAATTTAACATAGCGCCTGGTCATCAGGAGCAGGGCGCTACATACAGTATATTTGTATATCCAGGAAACAAATGCTTTTTTGGTCATGGTGAACTTAAGATTGAAGTCATTGACCTTGATCTGGATATACATCAACCAAGATGGCAGTTTGGGTTCTACCCTAAACAGAAAGCCATCTTCAGGAAACATAATTCTCCATGCAACTAGCTTGCATCCTACCTCATTGGTATTTAGCATCCCATACATTACAACGCCATGGCCCCGAAGGAGTCAGAATACAGGAGACACCCTAGCAACAAGCCACAAACAGTAAGCCAAAAAAAAAATTGCCAAATGTTGTTCAATTTGCAGGAATGTACTGATTGAGATAAAGATTAAATTATGGGTGGAACTCCGCTTTAATCTAAAACCAAGTAAAAACAAGGATGTACAGTAAAAAGGTTGCACTCATGTTTACTGGAAGTATTAAAAGCATGTTGACAGCCCTTGAAATATGCACATGAGGGAAGCATGGAGGGTCGATCCAGGGCTGGTGCCAGCATGGGGCTGCTTAGGCAGCCAACTTAAGGCACCAGAATGGAGGGGAGGGGGTAGTAAAATGCACCTTTGCCTGTGTAGACAAAAATCCTTGCACCAGCCCTGACTAAGAGGGTATTGGTGCATCCTGGTGCCTTAAAGCAGAGTTCCAGCCTCTCATGTTTTTTTTTTTTTTAAATCAGCAGCTACGGTATTTGTAGCTGCTGACTTTAAAAAAAAAAAAATGAGAGGCTGGAACTCCGCTTTAAAGCACCAGGATCAGGGTTGGCAACTTTCAGTAAATTTACAAACAGTTTGTAAAATCTGTACTTTTTGCATCTGTCCTTGATTGTCTATGACGGACATGTAGGCTGCATGTCCGTAACTGACATTCATTACCAGATGCAACAATTATGGATTTTACGAACCGTTTGTAAATTTACTGAAAGTTGGCAACCCTGACCAGGATGCACTAATACCCTCTTAGTCAGGGCTGGTGCAAGGATTTTTGTCTACACAGGCGAAGGCTTTTAATATAAGGACACTTACCTGTCCAGGGATCCCGAGATGTTAGCCCCTCTGAATCTGATTAGTCCATCGGCTTGCGCTGCGCTTTTTTTGAATGGCCCCATCATCTTCTGGGACGAACACAGGTCCCAGAAGGCAGTGGGGGGGAGGGAGGAGGGGGTCGATGCAAATGAGATGATGTACCTCGCCACGGTGGGGTAGGACGCTTCAAGTTGGCTGCCTAAGCAGCCTCATGCTGGCACTAGGATGCTTCTAGGGCTGTCAACCTCCCATTTCTTAGTACTGACAAAACTTGGAAAATTTACTAATGAAGCACATTTTTTACTGACATCCTGAAATATGACAGAAACATATCCCCCAACTTTTTGAAATGGGAACGAGGGGTACCTATTATCAAAAGTATGTAGTCATGGGACACACCAACCTAAAGGAGAATTATACAAAGGTTTTTTTTTTTTACCACTAAAAAGCCTTTATATTGGCTTTTGAAATTTACTAATGCAGCAATTTAGAAATTGGATGAAAAATTTAGCACTGGGAAAAACTTTTTTGAAAGATAAAAAGTGCATTTTATATACAACTATATAGATCAAACCAAAATGAGGGACAAATGAGGAGGAAAGAGGGACGGAGGGACTTTGTTCCAAATCAGGGACAGTCCCTCGAAATCATTGACAGTTGGGAGCTATGCAGAAACGCCTTCACCATCTTGTGGAAGCCTGGAGGACATGTTTAGTACTATCTGAGTAAGCAGAAGTTTATTTCAGCAAAGGATTCTGGGGAATGTCCATCAATCTTCAGTATAAATGGTCTCCTCTGCCGTGGTCCCTGAAGCAGCCAGTTCTGTCATTGGTCCAGCACTGCAAAGGGAGAGGGACACTTCGTATTACATGCACATTCAGAATAAATTTGTGTTCGTTTTTTTCACAGTTGCTTTAACCACTTAAGGACCGCTGCAAGACGATGTACGTCGACAGAATGGCACGGACAGGCACAAGGGCGTACAGGTACGTCCCCTTTAAGAACCCGTCCGTTGGTCGCGCGCGACCCGGTCCGAAGCTCTATGACCGCGCCCGTGGACCCGATTGCCGCCGGTGTCCTGCGATCGGGTCACAGAGCTGAAGAACGGGGAGAGGTAAGTGTAAACAAACTTTTCCCCATTCTTCCTAGTGGCATGTCAGTGATCGTCTGTTCCCTGTCATAGGGAACGACGATCAGTGACGTCACACGCCAAGCCAACGCCCCCCTACAGTAAGAATCACTCATTAGGTCACACTTAACCCCTACAGCGCCACTTAGAGGTTAAACCCTTCACTGCCAGTGTAATTTTCACAGTAATCAGTGCATATTTTTAGCACCGATCGCAGTAAAAATTACAATGGTCCCAAAAATGTGTCAAAAGTGTCCGATGTGTCCGCCATAATGTCGCAGTCACAATAAAAATCGCTGATCGCCGCCATTACTAGTAAAAAAAAAAAATTAATAAAAATGCCATAAAACTACCCCCTATTTTGTAGACACTATAACTTTTGCGCAAACCAATCAATAAACGCTTATTGCAAAAAAAAATACCAAAAATATGTAGAAGAATACGTATCGGCCTAAACTGAGGAAAAAATATATTTTTTTTTTTATGCATTTTTTGGGGATATTTATTCTAGCAAAAAGTTAAAAATATGTCATTTTTTTCAAAATTGTCGCTCTATTTTTGTTTATAGCGCAAAAAATATAAACCGCAGAGGTGATCAAATACCACCAAAAGAAAGCTCTATTTGTGGGAAAAAAAGGACGTCAATTTTGTTTTGGGAGCCACGTCGCATGACCGCGCAATTGTCAGTTAAAGCGACGCAGTGCCGAATCGCAAAAAGGGGCCTGGTCCTTTAGCATCAAAATGGTCCGGGGCTTAAGTGGTTAATGTTATCAGTTTCCAAATTCACTCGGCTGACTGTAGAGAAATAAGTGGCAGCATGGCGTTGTGCTTTAACACCTGGCTACCACATATATGCTGTTTTGCAATGTTGTGCACTGGGATTTCATTAATTTGGCACAGTAACTTCAATAAAAGAAAATACGTTTTTAATATGCATTTTATATTTTTTATTATTTATTTTTTCTAATGTTATAAATAATTTTTTATATTGTTTTATATAAAGATTGTATAGCATAGGGCCTCTTCTGTCAGGGGGCCCGTGGCAAATTCCAGCCCTGTATAGCCAGTGTTATTTCCACCTCCATCCACTATAGGTGTTCTGTCTCAAGGACATTCAGCTAAATCATTCTTATCCCATAAACTTGATTCCATTTTTCTTTGATCACAGTTTATTAGAACAAGCTAGGTGAAACTACAAATAACAAGAATAAACCTTGATAAGTACAATATCCCATAAATGTAGCATACATTGCAGAGACAAAGATACGCAGTACAATATGAGACAGTAAAAACTTACTTTTTAAGTTCTCTAAGGGATGATTGTGATAGATTGATTAAAGACACATCCTGCCTCCTGCAGTGTCTTGAAAAGCATGGTGAATGTGTCTCTTCCTGTGAGATTTTACCCAGAATACTTTGCTTTCTAATCACTTCCTAGGTTACACATTTAATGCATTTTAATGATAAACAAAACTGAAACAATACCAAAAAGGGACACTAGATGGTGCCTACGCTCTGCAAATGATTTCTATAGAAATTACAACATTAAATGTAATTTTAATCACACAATGCAGACAATCCAAATATAGACATCTGATGGACAAAACAAGTCAAGTGACGTCACTAACAAAGTCCTCCGTAGAAAGTAACAGAACAAGTTCAGTCTCTGGTCTTAAGAACACTTTGGCCTCATTCTGTTGAAAAGTCTTGACCTCGACCTTACGGACAAAATTATCTTTGCTGGGCAATACTTTGGTGACTAGACCTAAAGGCCACATATTCCTTAGTGTCTGGCAATCTTTCATGAGCACAACATCACCAAGTTTAAGATTAGGTTTTTCAGTGTGCCACTTCCTCCTTAGTTGTAGAGTAGATGTGTATTGGTCCTTCCACCGACTCCAGAAGGTATTGGCAAGGGTTTGAACTTGTCTCCATTGACGTTTGTAAAGGTCTTTCTCACAAAACTCTCCAGCTGGAGTACCTACAAGACCAGACTTTTGCGTGAGCAACATGGCAGGTGTGAGGACCATTGGATCAAGTTTCTTTAAAACACCGTCTTTAGGAACAGGTTTGTGGTTGAGAATACAATCGATCTCTTTGGCAAAGACTTCTCTCTGTACAACAGATATTAACCAATTTTTAGATTGTTCTAGGTCAGTTGCTGAGTAGACTTTCCTACAGTGGTGCCAACCTCTGCAATTGACATGAGTTGGTGGTTGTTTTTTTTTGTAAGACTGAGCTATGTGGATTAAGCAAGTGATAGCTGTAACTAGTGACCTCCAGGTGGAGAACCTGCTGAAACGGTGGGTTTTAAACTGGTTGAGAGAAGTTGTTGTGAATGCAGTAGAAACCTGAGGGCGAATTTCTTGATCCTTGTCTGCATCTATTAGGTCAAACGTGGTGAGGTCATTAGTATTACAGTCGGGCCTACATAGAAAGGTGGGACCTGTGAACCACAAAGTACTTTCAAGGCAGCTGGCTGCTACAGCTCTGGTCGCTAGGTCTGCAGGATTATAGTCTGTAGGCACAAAATGCCATTGCTCTGGGCGGGTGGACCTCCTTATCCTCAACACTCTGTTATTGACATAGACATAGAATAGCCTAGTTTCATTATGGATGTAACCTAAAACGACGTTACTGTCTGAGTAGAACTCAGCTTCTTGGATTTCTAGGTTTGTCTCTGTTGCAATTAGTTCAGCTAGCTCTGTAGCCAATACTGCAGCACAAAGTTCCAGCTTGGGTATGGTGTGTTCAGGCAGTGATGCAAGTTTTGCTTTTCCCATTACAAACCCTATGTGGCATTGTCCTTTAATGTCTATGGTTTTCAGGTAAGCTACAGCAGCAATTGCTTTAACAGAAGCATCCGCAAACACACAAAGTCTTTGCATCTGAACGTCTGCAGATGACAGAGGAGCATATGGGCGTGAAATCTTAAAGTGGTTGTACACCCACTTTATAAACAAACACCTACAGGTAAGCCTAGATTAAGGCTTACCTGTAGGTGCAAGAAATATCTCCTTAACCTACACGGTTAAGGAGATATTTGCTTTTAAAACCGGCGCCGATGACGTCACACGCATGCGCACTGAGCGTTGCTGGTTTTTAAATGTAGATAGCCGGATTTTCTCAATGGAGAATGACGGCCCCGCGCGCATGCATGTGACGTCATCGCCACTCTGGCCAATCACAGTGCCGGAGCGGCGAAAACAGGAAGACGGTTGGAGCTGACATGGCGGCGGCGAAGGGGACGGGGAGCGCTTTGGAGGCTTCTACCTGAGGTAAGTGCCACATAATGAGCTAGTATGCTATGCATACTAGCCCATTATGCCTTTCTCTTGCAGGTCCTATGTTTATCCGAAAAAGTTGAAGAGGGGTTTACTTCCTCTTTAAGGTTGGATAGAGCTGTTAGTGAGTCCTTCCACTCTAGTCATAGGTTCTTCCTGTCGGTGGGGAGAGGGTGGTCCCAATCTAGTGACTCACATGTTAAGTCTCTGAGTAGTGCCTTACCCTGGATGGTGACAGGTGCTGCAAAGCCTAAAGGATCGTACAGGCTGTTTATGATAGACAGGACACCTCTACGGGTAAAGGGTTTTTCTTCTGTGTTTACTTGGAAAGTAAAGGTGTCAGATCTTAAGTCCCAAAGCAAACCAAGGCTGCATTGCATGGGAAGTGAGTCTGTGCCTAGATCTAAGTCCTTTAACTCGTTAGAATGATCTTGGACAGGAAAGGCTTCTAAAACTTCTCTACTGTTGGAAGCAATCTTGTGGAGCCTTAAGTTGGAACATGCAAGTGTAGCGCTACCCCCAGTTAAGAGAGCCGGTGAGTTTTGTTTCGGGCCCTGCATACAGCACCACCAACCCCCGGCAATCTACTCAACCCACACTGGCACAGTTAGTCTAGGGAATGTTACCTCGTAACGGTCTATACCTGATTATACACAATCTGGCAGTATTGATACTATCTGCAAGGATAACACTGATACCAAGGTAATAAAATATAACTGGATTTACTTTGGTATAAAGGTTCAAGGTTAAACACATCACATAGCATACATGCAGAGCCCTGCAGCGATAAACATATTCATCAGTGATAGTGCAGAGTGGTCACCCGCCACGTGCAACTATCTTCTTTCTTATGCACAATATGGTGCAGCAAACAAAGACTTAACCCCCCTGGTCAGGCCTGACTCAGATTAAACTCAGTCCCTTAGGAGAACAATTCTTCGCATGCAACTTGAACGGTGGTGCACTTTCAGGAAACAATATTTGTAATCCAATAGTATTAAATGAACAAGGTGGGCCAAGGCAGTCACTAGGCCCAACAAAGTAAAGGTTAATGAAGTGAGCAAGTGCTCGCTCACCACTCCAGATGCAATCCCAGTCCGGGCTTCCACCACTGTGTATCCGCACACAGTGTCTCCAACGGCCGGGTCCCCGGTCCAGCGGATGTCAGCAAAACTCGAGCAGGAACAGGTGCCACCCAGGCTCTGCAGTGGGGTGGAAGGCTCTTTAGTAGGTATGCAAGACCCAGGCTTCAGGCCTTACACAGCAGCGGATCCGCACAGGGAGTCCTATTGCTTGCAGCATGGTGTCCAAAGAGGCCGAGCTTCGCCTCGCCCTCTCCTCTTATAGCCCCACCCATAAGTCTCTGTGGTGGCCCAATGAACCCTGGGTGCCGAACGGGGTTCTGGGTAACGTAGTCCGGGGGCTTTAAAGGAGACCCCGCTACACAAGCATTGCCTGAATTCTTTTGAGGAGACTGATTGCGGCTTCAGTTGTGGGTAGTGATTTCAAGCAATCGTCTACATAAAAATCCTTGTCCACAAATTGTCTGACATCTGACCCATACTCTGACTCTTCCACTCTAGCAGAGTGTCTGAGGCCATATATAGCAACTGCAGGGGAAGGGCTGTTGCCAAATATGTGTACCCTCATGCGGTATTCTGTAATGTCTCCAGAGGGGTTGTTGTCCCTGAACCAGAGAAACCTCAGAAAGTTTTGGTGTTCTTCTTTAACAAGAAAGCAATAGAACATTTGTTGTATGTCTGCCATGAATGCGACCGAATCCTTGCGGAAGCGGAGAAGTACTCCTAATAGTCTGTTGTTGAGGTCAGGGCCAGAGAGAAGGACATCATTTAGAGAGACACCCTTATGCTTGGCGCTGGAATCAAACACCACTCTAATCTGCCCTGGCTTCTTAGGGTGATTGAAATCGAACTTGCCCTTTATACTGCCGTCGTACGTGCTGTACGTGACCGCGCAGAACAAGATTTTGAATTGACAGTGTGTATGCAAGGAAAGCTTGACAAGAATCTCGTCGAGAAAATCGACGGGTTTTTTACGACGAGAAACTCGGTCATGTGTACGAGGCTTTACACTGTAAGGACAGACATGACTTACTGCTGCTATGTCCTGCACTTTGTTGGATATTGCTACTCTTTTTGTAACTGATCTGATTGCATAACTATGGCTTAATAAAAACTATTTGAAAGAAACTCATAGGACAATGTCACATTATGTTGATTTAAAAAAAAAAAAAGTTTTGGTTGAACACAAGCTTTGGATACATTATGTTAATTATGTTCAACTCTTGTATCTTGCAGCTTACCTGACAAGTGGAGTCTTGTCTTTTGCCTTATCTGTAAAACATAAGAGAATACAGTTAACGTTTTTATATATATATATATATATATAACCACTTGACCTCTGCAAGATTTACCCCTCTTCATGACCAGGCCATTTTTTTGCGATACGGCACTGTGTTACTTTAAGTCACAATTGTGCGGTCGTGTGTACCCAAATAAAATTGATGTTATTTTTTAAATTTTTTGTGCTATAAATTGACCTACAATTTAGAAAAAAAATTATATATTTTTTTAGGGCTGTGGAAATTAACTATTAATTCCTCAATTAATCGATTATTTTTTTGGATCGGTACTCACCTCTCCGCCGGCTTCCGGGTCTTCAGGGAGTTCCGTCGGAGATCCGGTGACGTCATGGACACCGGCGGGGCTTGCCGTGTCCATCTGAAGGGCTCCTTTGCTGTGCCTTCATATCTGCATGCCGGCGGGACCTTACCATCTGCCACATGCAAGGGCTGTTACACTTCCCTCTATCAACCTGGGATTCTACAGCCATCCACTGGGAGTTGTGATAGTTCCCTTCACGGGACATCTACATGCCGACGGACTGATGTTAACCCCTCCTCATCTGGATTCACCAGTGGTATCGTTGTACACATTTTTATACCAGTATCATACATAGCTACATGTTTTTATGACTGCTTTTGCTACCGTTTGGTATTATTCGCACCATTTTTACAGTTTATGTAGCTACATCGATTTTATCTCCAGTGCAATATTTATTTTGTTACCTACTTGAAGACTATAAAAGTTTTAATGCTATTCCCATCGAGCGCTGCCTTTGTGTGTTTTTTGTATCCTGCTATCCATTTTTCCAGTGGTTGGTAGCTGCACTGGGAATCAGCCTGCAAGGAGATCAGCTAAAAGTAGTTAGATCTGTATGTGCGTTATAATTAATCAAAATCAGTCGATTAATCGAACGCGAAAATTTTAATCAGTAACAGCCCTATTGTTTTTTACTTACTGCTATAAAACAATATGTATTCTGCTACATATTTTTGATTAAAAAAAAACAATATGCGTATATTGATTGGTTTGCACAAAAAGTTATAGCGTCTACAAACTATATTTTTTTTTATACTAGTATTGGTGGCCATCAGCGACTTATAGGGGGACTGTAATATTTCGGGACTGTGATAATCGACACCAACTGACACTTTTGACACTTTGCGGGAACCAGTGACACAAATACAGAGATCAGTGCTAAAAATACGGTCACTGTTCTAGAGCTGCACGATTCTGGCTAAAATGAGAATCACAATTTTTTTGCTAAGAATAAAGATCACGATTCTCTCGGCGCAACATCATCTTTCACATTATATACAAAAAATGGGCTAACTTTACTGTTTAGTTTTTTTTTTAATTCATCAAAGTGTATTTTTTCCAAACACATTGCGTTTGAAAGAATGCTGCGCAAATACAGTGTGACATAAAATATTGCAACAACCGCCATTTTATTCTCTAGGGTCTCTGCTATAAATATATATATATATATATATATATATATATATATATATATAAATGTGTGTAGCGGGGGTCCCAAATTAGGGGGTTGCTATACCAAATTTAGGGGTGATTCGAGCGGTAGTTAGCGCGGATCTTCTATTTCATTGGACTCTGCCTTGCTGCTGTTTTCACCTGGCGTGCAGTTCCCCTTAGAGGTATGGGTGGCGCTGTCGCTTGTACTCGGGGTTGAACCACAGGTGATGGAGTGGCGATTGGGTGTCCTCTCTCGGCAACCATGCAGTGGGCATGGTCTACCCGCTGTGCATGCTGGGAGAGGCTACAAAAGGGGCAGATGCCATTGCTCAGGGGGCGCTTTCCGGGGACCTGTACCCGGGAGGGAGCGTATCCCCTCGATGGGGGATATGCGCACAGACTGTGGGGTCTCGGGCACCTTTAGCTCGGGACTACGGAGTTCCGGATGGGCTCAGTACCTTTGACTGAGTCCACAGAAGAAGCTGAGGAAACCCAGGGAACCTTGGAGGGGTGACCGCTCTGACTGAAGGGGAACCGGGGGAGGATCGATCCCATAACAAGAGGGTAGTGATAAAGATTGCTAACTCGGGAAAGGCCTGGTGACCTGTCAGAAGGAAGGATTCCTAGCTTCACGGACTGCCTTAGAGGAGTTGTTCGCTGCTTAAAAGGAGGGATCTCCTGACTTTGCCTTTGGAGGGTGAGCTTTACCCACTCTGGATTGAGTGGCGACGAAGCCAGAGGTGTGCCTGAATTTGATCTGCCTTTCTAACACCTTTCTCTCTTCTCAACTTTGTGGTTACTTGTGCATAAAGAAAATAAACTCGTGCTGGAGTATATCCTGTGTGGACATTCACCTCCTTGGGAAGGTAAAGGACTTGCCTCTATAAACTTAGAGGGGAGAACCAGAAAGAAAGGAACGGTTCACTGCAGGACCCGTAAGTTAAAAGTGTGCTTTACCTCTTTATACCAGAGGGTACGGGCATGGTAGCATGGTGTGCCTTTTTCCCTGTGAGTGAGCCAAAGACGGGAGAAAAAGGGCCGTGTGCTACACATATATATATATTAGGGCTGTGGAAATTAACTATTAATTCCTTGATTAATCGATTAATTTTTTGATCGATCAAAATTCTTTTGATCGGTACTCACCCCTCCGCCGGCTTCCGGGTCTTCAGGGAGTTCTGTTGGAGATCCGGTGAAGTCACGGACACCGGCGGGGCTTGCCGTGTCCATCTGAAGGGCACCTTTGCTGTGCCTGCATATATGCATGCCAGGGGGACCTTACTATCTGCCACACGCAAGGGCTGTTACACTTCCCTCTATCACTTCCCTCTATTAACCTGGGATTCTACAGCTATCCACTGGGAGTTGTGATAGTTCCCTTCACGGGACATCTACATGCCGATGGACTGATGTTAACCCCTCCTCATCTGGATTTAGCAGTGGTATTGTTGTACACATTTTTATACCAGTATCATACTTAGCTACATATTTTTATGACTGCTTTTGCTACCGTTTGGTATTACTCGCACCATTTTTACAGTTTATGTAGCTACATTGATTTTATCTCCAGTGCAATATTTATTTTGTTACCTACTTGAAGACTATAAACGTTTTAATGCTATTCCCATTGAGCGCTGCCTTTGTGTGTTTTTTTGTATCCTGCTATCCATTTTTCCAGTGGTTGGTAGCTGCACTGGGAATCGGCCTGCAAGGAGATCAGCTAAAAGTAGTTGGATCTGTATGTGCGTTATAATTAATCGAAATTAGTCAATTAATCGAGTAAAAAAAATAATCGATTAATCGATCACGAAAATTTTAATCAGCAACAGCCCTAATATATATATATATATATATATATATATATATATATATATATATATATATATAATGTTTGGATTCTAAGTAGTTTTCTAGCAAAAAATACTGATTTTAACTTGTTGTAAGCGAAAAAGGTTTACGGTAGTCTTTAAGTGGTTAAACTGCCTTTCATTTACAGAACAAAGTACTTCCCTTTGATCTAAAAGAACTAAATGTTACAATGTTTCTCTTTATCTCTGCCTAAGCAGTGTTGTGATAAACTTAGCAGGCTGCCTGTTTTTTTTTTTGGACAGCCGTCAACAGTGAGCAGAGAACAGCTCTGCACTAAATCGAATAAGTTATGTTTTAAGATTATGAGGGGAGTTAAATCGTGATCTTGATTCTTTAACAATTAATCGTACAGATCTACACTGTACTAATGACACTTGTTGGGAAAGGGTTAAACAGCCAGGGCGATCAAAGGGTTAAATGTGTGCGTAGCCAGTGTGTTTATGTACAGTGTGGTTCTTCTACTAAGGGAAGTAATGAATTGTATTCCTTGCTGTCAGGAAGGGCTTTGCAGCAGACAAGATGGCTCCCTAAGGCAGTTTCCTGTTCCACCGATTCCACATAGGATGGTTGCAAGAGCGCGTGCTAATGTGCACGCGCATACGCATGCGCGCCAACGTAACGGAATGCCAAGGGATATGCGCACACGTGTGTTCTTTGGCGTATGCACGCACGCGCATCCCATAACAAATGATGACGTCAAATGGACTATTTAAACTGGGTCAGTACCCAGGATCAGTGCTGTCTTGTCTACAGCGTTCCTGATATAGTCCTGTTTCCTGTTTTTCTGCATCTATTGCCAGTATTTGCCCCACCTTGCTCCGACTACTCCTGCTCTCCGCCTGCATCGACCCCGGCTTGTACCTTGACTCCGCTCCTGCCTCTGCATCTGTACCTGATCTTTCTTGCCTGTGTATGACCTGGCCTGTCTGACCCTGTCTGTGTTCGAAATTGTCAACATTTTTGGTCATTTTGTTTGTTTAGCAATGTTTAAAATAATAAAAATTGTGTTTGGGTACAGCGTTGCATGACCGTGCAATTGTCATTCAAAATGACACTGAAACCTGAAAATTGGCCTGGGCAGGAAGGTCGTGCCTGGTAGGCGAGTGGTTAAATAAAATTTGAAGCCCTTTATAACATTGTATAAGTGCTATATTAGCTTGACAAATCAGGATTACAAAAAAAAAAAAAAAAAAAATTGTACTCACTTCTGTATACTATTACAGTTGTAAATGCGATTGCTATTAGGACAAGGAAGGGTATTAGGATATATAACGTTCTTGCATTATTTTGGACCTCAGCACTTGGTGGTGTGTTTATCTGAAACGATACCAATAGTACACTTAAGATGAGAAGAATATATTCTTAGAAAGTATTAAGACAATTACATTTGTTTTTGAATACAAATTACCTTCACTGGAGTCATAGGGCTGGAATTGACAGAAGGGTGGGTTATGTTGTCATCATCGTGATTTTCTAAAAACACGAAAGTGCAAGAAAGGGTTTTACAGTAACAATAATCTGGAATGTTGTGTAGTCTCTATGACTGGTCCTGCTATCTTGTCCCAGGTTCTCTTTCCCACCAGTGTCAATGGCAACCAGGCACACAGCAGCATTTACACTTCTGGCTCAAGTAGTAGTCTAGGGGTTTCCTTTTTAAAGTTTATTGCGGTATAACTTGGATAGGGCACAAGAAACTGTACTCTAGAACAGGTTTTTCAAACTCCATTTCCTTGCGGGCCACATCAGCGTTATGGTTGCCCTCAAAGGGCTGGTTGTATCAGCACCCCACCCCCCTTAATCAGTTGCCAAGAGCCCCCCTACCATCAGAAGTTGAGCACCCCCCCCCACTATCCCTTAAATCAGTGCACCCCCTTGCCTTGTGCTGCTGCCAGGAGGGCTGGACAGAGAAGTGCATGATCTGGTGGAGTCCTGTCCTCTCCGCTGCTGACTGCTGAGACCAGGTGGTGGCAGAGACAAGGGGGGTGTGAGGGCCACATGAAATGGCCTGGAGGGCCGAATTAGGCCTGCGGGCCTTGTGTTTGACACCTGTGCTCAAGAATGATGAGCAGTAGTAAGAGGACGCCGTTTCTTCTGCAACTGGTTCTTAGAAAAGTCCCTTAGCAATAGCTCTGGGAATTAACAACACTGGGACACCATATGCAATGTTTCAGGACAGGCGAGCCTCAACTCGCCTTCCCAGGGGGCTAACAGCAGCAGCATTTACCCAGATCCTGCACTCTAGTCTATACTCACAAGTCCTTGGATACTTGGATGCCTCCCTCAGAGATAGGCAGACAGTTGCTTGGTGGACTTTGCAGACTGGAACCTAGGTGAAATCCCCCTTCCTTAGCTTGAAGTCTCTCTGAAAGTAGATTAACCAAGACTTGCTGAGCTCTTGATAGAGGTGCTGGGTTGCTTGGGAGGGTGGCAGCCCTACAGGATGGGTGCTTCTGCTGCTAGACAAAGACCCAGACTGCCCAAGCCCCAGACTATTTATGTGATCTGCAACCACCTACTGGGCATGCCTCCCCAGGGATTGACTTAGACCCAATAAATATTCAAGTTGCCCCGTTGACCTGCTCCACTCCTAAGTTCTGAAGCTTTCCAGAAAGCAGGGAGAAGCAATCAAGCCTAAAGCCTGTGGGACCCTGATCAGTCCAGAGCAATCAGCAACTGCTGCACTGATCACAGAGGAGCACAAAAAGAGCTACATTTAACCAGCAGCCTAGCACCTAACTAGAAGAATGCTACAGCTGTATAATTTAGTTTTAGCTCATTACACTGTATATAATTTAGTTTTATTATATTTATTCATGGTGTGTATGTATGTATGTATATATATATATATATATATATATATGTAGCGATACCTTCAACTAAGAGGGCCGCAGATTTAGTTTGGGCCCTGAAGACAGCTCCGCCAACCCCCGGCAATTTACTCGACCCCCTACTGGCACAGTTAGTTATGGCAACAATATAATTCTTATGCTATATGATTAAACTCAGACACCAAGGCAATAATGGAAGGGGTATCTAATTTACTTTAGATTGTGGTAAAAAAGGTTAACAGTGGTAACAGTTTACATGAAATAGGTTGCAGAGCCCTGCAGCAATAAACACACTTATGCATTAATAGAACAGTAAAGGTGCGCCGCGCGGGCGACCGTTAACTAGGCGCCCTGTGGCGCAGCAACTAAATGAACTAACTAGCTGGCCAGGCCTGGCTCAGATACCTAAAACTCAGTCTCTAGGGGATGATGGTTTCTTCACCTGCAAGTCTTTAAAGGTGGTGCACATAACAGAATAACATTTGTAATCCAATGGGAAGATTGTGATAGAACAAACACTTTACTGAAGAACCTCTGAGTTCAACTCTGATATGGATCGCCAGTGAAAGTATCAGATATAAACTTATGGGCCACGGCAGTCTATAGGCACATCAGCAATAAACAGTATATGGTCTGAGCATACGCTCGCTCACCCCTCCGGACGCGATCCCAGTCCGGGAACTTCCACCGACTGTGTCCTCACACACAGTGTCTCCAGTGATCGGGTCCCCGATCCAACCAAGGCTGTGGATAAGCGAAGTCAGATGCCACCCAGGCTCGCAGCGGGGTGGAAGGCTCTTTGGTGCTGCACAAGGCCTCAGGCTTCAGGCCTTGCACACCGGCACATCCGCACAGGAGGATCAGTCACTGAAGTCTCGTGTCCCAAAGAGGCCGAGCCCAGCCTCGCCTCCTCCTTTTATAACCCCTCCCATGAGTCTCTGGGGTGGAAACATTGCCGAAAGGGGTTCTGGGTAAGGTAGTCCTGGGAGTCTTAAAGGGGACCCCGCTACATATATATATATATATATATATATATATATATATATATATATATATATATATATATATATATATATATATATATATATATATATATATAGCGCACTCATCCCAGACTTTACCTGCTTTTCGTTACTTGGCTCCTCCGCAGGAAATAATGAGGCACACGCACTAGCAGCCCGTACCCTCCTGGATGGGGAGGTTGAGCGGTGTTAGTTTCTCGGGCCTGTCTGCGGCTGGTGTTAGAATCCTCCCGAGCTGATCTCGCCTCTGCATTTAGCCAGAGGCAAGTCCTTAATTTTCCCCAGTAAAGTAACTGTCCACACCAACTGAAAGTCCAACCTTTATATTTATTTCACCACGAATAACAAATAGTCTCTATGAGAGCAGACAGGTTGATACAAGACACAGGTCAGATAAGGTGGGAGGAGGTCCAGGCACAAACTCAATTTAGGTTTCTCTTACTGTTCTGCTTTCACGAACAGGCTTGGGCGCAAGGTCTCTGCCACTGACCGGGTGAATGTGAAAAAGTCACTGCCACTGACTTGTTGAAGTTGGTCACTTTCACTGACCTGGTGAATGGGGCCTTGCCCTATTTGGTCTCTGCCACTGACCAGGTGTGCAGAGAGTCACTGCCACTATGACCTACACACCATGCACCTCCTTCTGAAGAAACTTGGCCCTTGTTAAGGAGAAGAACCTCCCTCTGGAGAGTTACCAGAGGACCCCACTGTCACCACGACTCTGCGCTGGGTCTTCAGAAGGGGTCACGTCCCTGGCCTCCTCGATCCTGGATACGGGTTCCCTCGCAAGGCGGCACCCTGGGAGCCCTCAATCCCCGGCGGAACCCAGCCAAAGGCGCTGAGCTCCGGGCCTCCAAAATAGTACCTCACCCCAGACTGAAGGTGTCTGGGATGGAACAGGAACTCGGCCCCCGTGCCTAGGGCACCCGGAGGCGACACACGCACCACCCAGGCTGAAGGTGCCTGAGCACGACCCCTCTGGAAGATGGCCGCCCCCTTTTATACCCTCTTCCGACAGGCACAGCAGGTTCCCCGCCCCGCCATCACTACTGCCGAGAGGGGACAAAAAAGGCACAGCTCTGTATCAGTGGTTCAACCCTGGCCCATGGCAACAGCGCCACCTGTAGGCCACAGGGAACAGCACACCAATACTATCTCCCAGGGACAAAAAATGGCCCAAGAAGCCTGACAATTAGTGTATCTGAGCCATACTACCACTCAGATACTTCCCCTAAATATAGCTACACATATATGTGTGTGTGTATATATGTAGCGCCCTCACCCGCTCTCTCCCTTCTTCTTCTCGGCTGGTTAACTCGTCTAGGGGGACCAGGGAGAGGGGTGAAGTGCTGCCACCAGCTCGCACCTCTTATGTGTGTAGAGGTTTGAGCTATGATCTTTACCTTCATGTCTGTGTTCCTGTCCGGAGATTCCACTTCAAATATGACCAGTAGATAGGTGAATGTAGAAACTTTGCTCCCAGAAAAGTAAGCCCACACCAGGTGACAGTACATCTATATTTATTTCCGCAGAGATAAATATGCCTCTTTGCAAGCAGACAGGTTGATACAAACACGAACTTGGTGGGGAGAGGGTTCAGGCACAATCCTTTCGGATCAGAGAAGCTGTTTCCTAAGAAGCTGGTTCACAACAACTTTTGGCGCACGGTCGCTGCCACCGACCGTGAGGTTGGTCCCTGCCACAGACCGGGTGAACGACGAGGTCCCTGCCACAGACCCTTGGATAGGTCTCTGCCACCGACCTGATTGTAGCTGGGTCTCTGCAAAGACCATAGAACGTGGACTTCCTTCTAATGGCGAACCCTGTTAGGGAGATGATCCATCCCGGACGGTCCCCAGAGGCCTGCACTGTCACCAGCCAATGCTGCGCTGGATCTTCAGGCCAGGTCACCTCCCTGGTTCTCCTCGCCCGAGACTCGGGTCCCCTCACTCGGTGGGGCCCCTAGGTATCTTCTCCCATACGGGACCAAGTCAAAGGTACTGGGCCCCAGGCCTCGGCTAGTACCTCACCCCAGGCTTAAGGTGCCTGGGATGGAACTCGAACTCCCTCGCACCCAGGCCGAGGGCACCTGGGTGCGGACAAACAGAACAGCAGCCCCCAGGCTAAAAGGTGCCTGGGGCTCGGACCTCGTGCGCATGATGTCCGCCCCCTTATACCCTCTCCCAGCAGGCACAGCGGGTTCCCCGCCCCGCTGTACTACTGGCGCGAGAGGACACAAAAGGGCACGGCCCTACAATGATGGTTCAACCCCAGCCCAAGGCGACAGCGCCACCCAGGGGCCGCAGGGAACTGAACACCATTATATCCTCCACGAACCAAAATGGCCATAGATCCCTAATAATTAGTGCATCTTGGCCATGCTACCGCCTAGACACTCCCCCTAAATGTTGACAGCCGCTACATTATATATATATATATATATATATATATATACACACACACACTATATTACCAAAAGTATTGGTGTGCCTGCCTTTACACGCACATGAAGTGTAATGGTATTCCAGTCTTATACGTAGGGTTCAATATTGAGTTGGCCCACCCTTTGCAGCTATAACAGCTTCAACTCTTCTGGGAAGGCTGTCCCCAACGTGTAGGAGTGTGTCTATGGGGAATGTTTGACCATTCTTCCAGAAGCGCATTTGTGAGGTCAGGCACTGTTGTTGGAGAGAAGGCCTTGCTTGCAGTCTGCGCTCAAATTCATCCCAAAGGTGTTCTATCAGGTTGAGGTCAGGACTCTGTGCAGGTCAGTCAAGTTCCTCCATCCCAAACTCGCTCAATCATATCTTTATGGACCTTACTTTGTGCACTGGTCCAAATAATTTGGTGGAGGGGGGGATTATGGTGTGGGGT
This sequence comes from Rana muscosa, assembly GCA_029206835.1. Classification (NCBI taxonomy): domain Eukaryota; kingdom Metazoa; phylum Chordata; class Amphibia; order Anura; family Ranidae; genus Rana; species Rana muscosa. The sequence goes on from CM055118.1 coordinate 132,969,748, forward strand.
TGTTTTTCAGGGGTTGGGCTTGGCCCCTTAGCCCCTTAAAAATCCAGGATTTCTCCAGAGCTTCTCCCATCCTTTGGAACTCCCTACCCCAATCTGTCTGACTGTCCCCTAATCTATCCATATTTAGACTATCCCTGAAAACTCTCCTCTTTAACCACTTGACAACTGGGCACTTAAAACCCCTTCCTAACCAGACGAATTTTCAGCTTTCGGTGCTCTCACATTTTGAATGACAATTACTCAGTCATGCAACACTGTACCTATATGAAATTTTCGTCCTTTTTTTCACACAAATAGAGCTTTCTTTTGGTGGTATTTGATTGCCTCTGGGTTTTTTTTTTTTGTGCTATAAATGAAAAAAGACCGAAAATTTTGTAAAAAAATGAATTTTTCTTAATTTCTATTATAAAATTTTGCAAATAAGTAATTTTTCTTCATAAATTTGGGCAAAAATGTATACTGCTACATATCTTTGGTAAAAATAACCGAAATTAGTGGATATTATTTAGTCTGTGTGAAAGTTATAGGGTCTACAAGCTATGGTGCCAATCACTGAAAATGTATCAATTTGATTACACCTGATGTACTGACAGCCTATCTCATTTCTTGAGACCCTAACAAGCCAGAAAAGAACAATTACCCCCCAAATGACCCCTTTTTGGAAAGTAGACATTTCAAGGTAGTTAGTAAGAGGCATAGTTAGTTTTTTGAGGTTGTCATTTTTTCTCACAATTCTTTGCAAAATGAAGATTTTTTTTATTTTTATTTTTTTTCACACCAAATTGTCATTATAACAGGTTATTTCTCTCACATGGCATGTACATTCCACAAATAACACCACAAAATATATTCTGCTACTCCTCCTGAGTATGGCGGTACCACATGTGTGAGACTTTTATACAGCCTGCCCACATACAGAGGCCCAACATTGAAGTAGCAACTTCAGGCGTTCTAGGAGCATAAATTACACATCTAATCTCTCAAACACCTATTACACTTTTGAAGGCCCTGGAACACCAGGACAATGGAAACGCCAACAAAGTGACCCCATTTTGGAAAGCAAACACCCCAACGTATAATCTATGAGGCATTATGAGTCTTTTGAACTGTTCATTTTTTTCCAGAAGTTTTTGGAAAATGTGGAAAAAAAATAAAAACACATTTTTTTTTTTACACAAAGTTGTCCATTTATAAGATATTTCCAACACATAGCATGTACATAGCAAAAATGACACCCCATAATATATTCTCTTACTCCTCCTGAGTATGGCGATACCACATGTGTGAGACTTTTACACAGCCTGGCCACATAGAGGCCCAATATCCAGGAAGCACCATCAGGTGACCTAGGGACATAAATTACGCATCTAATTTCCTTACAATCTATCACATTTTTGAAGGCCCTTCATATTTCTAGCATATAGCATGTACATACCAAGAATTACACCCTGAACTACATTCTGCTGAGTAAATGGTAAACAAAAGATTACCTGTGGTTTTAGTAGTGCAATTGTCCACAGAAGGAGAGCCCTGATCCAGGCAGCAGGCAGGGACGTGGTCAGCGTCAGTGAATGTAATTGTCCAGGCAGCAGACAGGAATATTGTCCATAGTCAGTACAGGCAGAGATACTGTCCATATACAGTCCAAGGTCAGTGCAAGTAGAGACATTGCCAGCAGTGCCAAAATATTGGTCCTGGTAGTAAGCAGGAACATGGTCCAAGTAGCAGGCCAGGAAAGAATGGGGACAGGGGTAGAGGCTTCTCCCACCCAAATCTCTTTGAAGCCTCCGAGTCTCCAGACCCTAATCCGGGAATGAGAAAACTAAAAAATTAGTTTTCTTCATCCAGAAAAACAATTCTGGAGCCCCTCACATATGTGAGACCCCTGTGTCCCCATTAGCATAGCAGGGTAAAAGATCAATCCAAGAGGCAGGCAAAAAACGTGGTCAAACAGTCCAGGGTCAGTTCCAGAGCAGGCAGAGGTAGGTACAGTTTAGGGTTAGGCAGAAGCGTGGTCATATAACAAGCCAGGGTCAGTTCCAGAGCAGGCAGAGGTAGGTACAGTTTAGGGTTAGGCAGAAGCGTGGTCGTATAACAGGCCAGGGTCAGTTCCAGGGCAGGCAGAGGTAGGTACAGTTTAGCGTTAGGCAGAGGCGTGGTCGTTTAGCAGGTCAGGGTCAGTTCCGGAGAAGGCAGCGGTATGTACAGTGGCATAAGGGGTGTGGCGGTAAATGACAATTAGGTTTACCATACTTTCCTAATAATGTAGAAAAGTATGGTAACGACGGAAACATCGACCAAAACAAAGGCCTGGTTGGGAAGGACAATCGGGACAATAATACACAGTGTCTCTTCTAGTTCCTTCTTTGGAGCACACCCGGCATCTCTTCTGACGTTTTCGGCCTGTTTCATGGGGGGGGGGGGGAGTTTATCAGGAAAATGGCGTTCATGGAGTCTGCTCACTGAATCTGAGCGAATGCTTTCTGGTGGGTCTTCAGGGTACAAAAGGGCTTCGATAATTTCTTCTTGGTACTGAAAATAAGATAAGGGGGTCCTTGTAGATTTACGGTAAATGACATAAGTATTGTAAAGGGCCATACTGAAAAGATATATGGAGACCTTTTTATACCAATAGCGTCTTTTTCTTGTGGGAAGATAGGGTTCAATCATCTGATCATTAAAATCGACTCCCCCCATGAACAAATTATAATCATGAACACATGCTGGTTTTTGGATAGGGCCGTTTCTTTTGGGGATTTCCACGTAGGTGTCGTTATGTATCGTTGAGAGCATGTGGACATTTCTTTTGTCCCTCCACCTGATAGCCAATAGCTCTTCATTCCGCAAAGACGCCGTCTCCCCTTTTCGTAGTCTTTCAGTAACGAGTCTTTGCGGGAAACCCTTCCTGTTGGCTCGCACTGTACCACACGCTGGAGTGCCTTCCGGTAAAGGTTGCGGAAGAGGGGGATGATGGTATGGTAATTATCCACATATGGTGGTAACCCTTTTCAAGGAGTGGATATATAAGCTCCCAAACAACCTTTCCGCTGGCACCGATGTACTCAGGACATTCAGGGGGATGCAGTTGGGAGTCCTTCCCTTCATACACCAGGAAGGCGTAAATGTAGCCAGTGACCCGGTCACATAGCTTGTAGATTTTAACCCCATATCGGGTCCTTTTGCTTGGAATAAACTGCTTGATGCCAAGCCTGCCTGTGAAGTGGACCAATGACTCATCCACGGATATATTTTGGTCGGGGATATATAACTGGGGGAATTTCTCAGAGAAAAAATATAGAAGTGGCCGAATTTTAAATAATTTGTCATGTGATGGGTCATTTCGGGGAGGGCACTGGGTATTGTCATTGTAATGGAGAAAGCGCATTATCATGAGGTATCTGGATCTTGACATAATGGATGAAAAGACTGGCATGTGCTGGATGGGTTTGGAGGACCAATAGGAGTATACTTCATTTTTTTTTGAGAGCCCCATGTTGAACGTTAGGCCTAAAAATAATTTAAACTCCTCCACTGTCAATTCTCTCCACACATAGGGACGGGCATAACTTGAATCAGGGTTGTTTATTATGAATTGTTGTGCAAAGAGGTTGCACTGGGTCACGATGGAGGATAATAGGTCTTGGGTAAAAATTTAATAAAAAAAAATCAATAGGGGCAAAATTCTCTGTGTTCACCTGAACACCTGGCTGGGCGGTGAAAGGGGGGATGTTTGCTGCTCCTGAATTGGGGGGAAGCCACAGAGGGTTTTCAAGGGCATAGGGAAGGCTGGCATGGGTCCTAACCCTTTGGGGCTGAGATGACACCCCGCTAGTTCTTGGCCTTTGCTGTAGTGGTACTTCATTTCTTGTGGATGGCACTGTGCTACTGGTGGATGGCACTGAGCTGCTGGTTGATGCCACACCGCTACTTGTGGTAGCCTGCTGATCCATGTCAGAACGCCTTCGTTTCCTGGGCACACTTTCCTCTTCCTCTGAATCTGTAGAAGACCCACTGCTTATAACAGGTTCATATTCTGAACCAGAATCAGACTCAGAGAGCTCGTCGCTGCTCTCGTCAGTCAAGCAAAGCTGTTGGTATGCCTCCTCAGCGGAAAACATTTTTTTCGCCATACTGGTGACTGTGGGCTGTGGTGACAAACTGTGGTAGGAAAACTGGAACAGATATGGCTGCACTGATGGGTGCTGATGAGGCTGGTCTAATGAGACTGCACTGCTGGGTTCTGATGAGGGTGCTGCTGGGTTCTGAGGAGGGTGCTGCCGGGTTCTGATGAGGGTGCTACTGGGTTCTGATGAGGGTGCTACTGGGTTCTGATGAGGGTGCTTATGGGTTCTGATGAGGGTGCACTGCTGGTAACTGATGAGGGTGCAGATGAGCACTATAGTGGCGCTGATGTGGTACTGATGGCACCGATGGGGCACTGTAGTGGCACTGGGCACTGTAGTGGCACTGGTGGAGCACTGGTGGCACCGATGGGCACTGAAGTGGCAGAGGTGGCACTGATGAGCACTGGTGGCACTGATGAGCTTTGTAGTGACACTGATCAGCCTTGTAGTGACACTGATCAGCCTTGTGGTGACACTGATCAGCCTTGTGGTGACACTGATCAGCCTTGTGGTGACACTGATCAGCCTTGTGGTGACACTGATCAGCCTTGTGGTGACACTGATCAGCCTTGTGGTGGCACTGATGGACACTAGTGGCACTGATGGACACTAGTGGCACTGATGGGTACTCTGGTGGCACTGGTGGCACTGATGGGCACTGTAGTGGCACTGATGAGTATTTTTGTGGCACTGCTTACACAGATGGGTACTGTAGGGGAGCTGTAGGGGCGCTGATGGGTAGTGTGGGGCACAGATTGGCACTTGTGTGGCACTGTGTGGCACTTAAGGGCACTGCTGAATATATATGAGACACTCCTTGTTAAAAGGATCTCTCCTCTCCTCACACGCTGTATCGGTGTGAGGAGAGAAGAGAGCTGGACCTCTGTTTGACCCCAGTTTGTTTACATTCTGATCGCTCCCTCATTGGAGGGAGCGATCAGGTGGTAAAGAGCCGCTATCATTGGCTCTTCACCGCGATCCTTGTTGCAGTGGGAGCCGTGAACTCAGCGAGCACGGACACTTCTGCGAGCGCGCACCAGGGGGCGCGCGGGAAGCGCGAATGCACGAGGACGTCCCAGGGACGTGAGCTCAGGATAACTCGACCACTCTGTGGACGTCTTTTGTCCATGACGCGGTCGGCAAGTGGTTAAAGAAGCCTATCCTGCTTCTAACTAACTTTTACTTCCTCCATCAGCTCATCCCTCACAGCTATTACATTTTGTATCAATTGACCCTCCCTTTTTAGATTGTAAGCTCTAATGAGCAGGGCCCTCTGATTTCTCTTGTACCAAATTGTAATGTAACTGTAATGTCTGCTTTTATTTTGTAAAGCGCTGTTCAAACTGTTGGTGCTATATAAACCCTGTATAATAATAATAATAGTGAAGGGAACTCTTAAAGCATCAGTATACAAAGACATTTTGGACACTTTCATGCTCCCAACTTTGTGGAAACAGTTGGGGTTGGCCCTTCCTGTTCCTGGCCTGCACAGAGTAGGACAACTGTGTATGGGTGCCTGACAAGTGAAGTTGTTTACTGAATATATAAGGGCAACATTTTTATCAGTCGATTAATGCAGGATTCTATTGCATACCTCACAACTTTTTGAGATGGGAACGAGGGACACCTATTAGCAAAAGTATGTAGACATAGGACACACCCCCTTAAAAGGAGAATTGCAAAAAAATGATTAGTGAACCCAAAACTTTTTTTTTTTTCACCCACTACTATTTCTTTTGTAGCGGCCTCACCCAGTGGCGTATCCAAGGTATGGCAGGCAGGGCAAGAACCATAGGCGACGTAGGGGGGGGGGGGCGCCAAAAAAAACGTTCCCTGCATGAAAAAAAATTCCCACCTGTTCTCCTGCGGCCGCATCCTGCACTATAGTCCTGGTGTCGGCGGTGGCACGGCAATTCACTTAAAAGTAATGTTTCCTGGCTGGCATGTAGGAGGGTGATAGGCGTGGGCCGCGGGCGCCCCCATGCTTGTCTATGAGTGGGATCGCTCACTGCCCAGACAGTCATTCGGCTAACTTGCGGAGGCTCCTCCTAAAGCTCCGCCTACCCTCCAGTCCTCTGCGCATCGCAGCTTCACCTTCTCCCCCAACGGCGAGCGCGAGCGGGTTGGTGACGTCGCCGTTGTCACTTGGTGAGGTCACTGAGGAGAAGAACTGGCTAGTCGGAGTCTGACTAGTCTCTGGAACCCCCAGCCAGGCAGGCAGCACAGCACTGCAGCAGGTACTATTTCTATAGTCACACGTGTACTGTGTTATGTTATCATCATGTGTACAGTATGATGATGTGTGCCAACTGTCAAATATAGTGCTCAATATGGATTAAATAAATTGAATTATTCATAGCCATAGATATCATAAATAAAGTGCTTTGTGCAAGTAGTACCTGCTGTTGCACAAATCACTTTATTTATGATATCTATGGCTATGAATAATTCAATTTATTTAATCCATATTGAGAACTATATTTGATTGGCTGCTTGCTTGCTTCTGTTTGGGCCTGGGCCTAGCACATGATGACTTAGGCTACTTTCACACTGGGGCGTTGCGCCGTCGGCGGTAAAGAGCCGATATTTTAGCGGCGCTTTACTGACGTTTTTTGCGGCGCTAGCAGGGCGCCTCAAAGATGCGGCTGGCAGGACTTTTTTGAGCATCCTGCCAGCGCACGACCAGCAACCCAAAAAGGGTTAAAACCACCCGCAAAGCGCCGCTGCAGCAGTGCTTTGCTGGCGGTTCGGTTGCGCTGCCCAATGATTTCAATGGGCAGGGGCACTTTAGAAGCAGTGTGTACACCGCTCCTACAGTACCTCAAAGATGCGGCTAGCAGGACTTTTTTGAGCGTCCTGCCAGCGCACCGCTCCAGTGTGAAAGCCCTCTGGCTTTCACATTGGAGTGAGAAAAGAGGCTCTTTCAGGTCGCTTTGCAGGCGCTATTTTGTAGCGCTGTAGCACCTGCAAAGCGCCTCAGTGTGAAAGTAGCCTAAGACCCCTTTCACAATGAGGCACTATAACGCTAAAAATAGCGCCTGCAAAGTGCCCTGAAAAAAAGCAGCATCTTTTGAGATGCTGTAGGAGTGGCTCCTAAAGCGCCCCTGCCCATTGAAATCAAAGCGGCGCTTTGCAGGCGGTTTTTTAACCCTTTCTCGGCTGCTAGCCGGGGTTAAAAGTGCCCTGCTAGCGGCTGAATAGCACAGCGAAAACTATGGTAAAGCCAACGCCCCCACCCCCCCAGTGTGAAAGAGGCCTTAAAGTCCTCATCATGTGCGATTGTGCATGTGTGCTAAGCAAACAGGGCCGCTGGTGATCCTACTCCCTCTGTACAGTGTCAGAGGCGCTGGATCAGCAGTGGCGGAGGACTGTATCCATTATGAGGAAACATCCCCTGTACCGCTGCGTGTCCCTGATCATCACCGTGCCACTGCCAGTGAGTGTGACCTGTCTGTGTACCACTGCGTGCAGTCACTGTCTCTGATGTTCCATTCCACTCTGCCTTTCTGCCCAGTGCTGTTCCCGTCCACCGCATGATCCGCCCCCATGGAGGCCGCTCTCTCTCCCTCCTGCTAAGTGCCCATACACTGCACGATTCCTCCGCATGTATAGGTGCTGATATTACTGCATTTATGGGTTCTCGTAAGGCTGCATTTTTATAGGTGCTGGTAAGGCCGCATTTATAGGTGCTGGTAAGGCCGCATTTATAGGTGCTGGTAAGGCCGCATTTATAGGTGCTGGTAAGGCCGCATTTATGGGTGCTGGTAAGGCCGCATTTATGGGTGCTGGTAAGGCCGCATTTATGGGTGCTGGTAAGGCTGTATTTATAGGTGCTGGTAAGGCCGCATTTATGGGTGCTGGTATTACTGCAATTATGGGTGCTGATGTTACTGCATTTATGGGTTCTGGTAAGGCCGCATTTATGGGTGCTGATGTTACTGCATTTATGGGTTCTGGTGCTTTTTTTTTTGTTAAGGTTATCTGAAAGATGGGTTTCAAATGTTTTGACAGGGGCGCAGTTTCAGTGCTTGCCATAGGCACCATTTTCACTAGATACGCCTCTGGCCTCACCCTCTATCTCTCTTCTTTAGTGGATACTTTGGCTTCGGTCTAGGGGTACTTTGAAGGGGAGAGCGAGGTGCGCCACGGCCCATGTCCTCTAGATTTCAGCATGTAGAGGTGAAGGCCAGCATCTAATTACACCCGGGCTGTGTATACGCTCAGAGCCAAGTCTGTTCTGCTGATAAACCCCTTTGCTCCCAGTAATTGGAGTACCACACACTGAAAAGGTCCAACACTTATTTATTCCATAACGGCAAACAAATAGTCCTTTGCGAGCAGACAGTTTGAGACCCATAGAACAGTCCAGTATTGGTGGGGAGTAGGTCAAGGCACAATCCTCAAAGACACTAAACCGTTGAGGTTTCCACCAACGGTTACTAAGCACAGTGGCTGTTAAATTGACTTTTTGGCTTCAGAGTCTCTTCCAGCGACTCTAGTGAACAGGAACTGGAGTTACCTTCGCTACGTTGCAGCCCCTGTCAGGGGGAAGACATCCCTCCAAGGGAGTTACCAGAGGCCCCGCCGTCACCGGATTAATGCTGTACCGGGCTATCCGGAAGGGTTACACTCCCCGGCCTCCTCGCCTCAGATACGGGTCCCAACACCTTAGGGCCCCTCGGACTCCTCCACCCTCGCGGAACCCAGTCGAAGTCCTGGGCTCCAGGCCTTGGCCATAGTACCTTACCCCAGGCTTAAGGTGCCTGGGATGGACTCCATCCCTCGCTCCGGCCAGGTCAAGGGCACCTGGGCCCGGATCTCCGGAACGCCAGCACCCAGGCTGAAGGTACCTGGGTACGGCCACGTCCTCCAACTCTGAACCCCGAGGTCAGGGCTTCCGCCCCATTTATCGCCTCTCCTTTTTCGTCACAGCGGGTTCCCCGCCCCGCTGTACCGGCGCCAGGAAAGCACAAAAAGGTAGAGTCTTGCGGTGCAGGTTCAACTCCGGCCCAGGGCGACAACGCCACCTGCAGGCCACAGGGAACCTTGCACCACCAGAGTCCTCCAAGAACCACAAAAGGGATTCTCAGATTCCCTAACAATTAGTACATCTGGGTTAACTAACCCAGATGCTCCCCCCCAAATTTAAATACCCGCTACACTTTATATTTGCTTTTGAAATTTATAATGCAGCAATTTAGAAATTGGATGAAAGGTTTAGCACTGGGAAACACTTCTTAAAAGATAGAAAGTGTATTTTATATACAACTATATACATCAGATCAAAATGAGGGACAAATGAGGAGGAAAAAGAGACAGAGGGACTTTGTTCCAAATCAGGGACAGTCCCTCGAAATCAGGAACAGTTGGGAGCTATGCTATTGTCCCTTAAAGCGGAGGTCCTATAAAAAAAAATATATTAAAAGCCAGCAGCTACAAATACTGCAGCTGCTGACTTTTAATACATGGACACTTACCTGTCCAGGGCGCCCGCGATGTCGGCAGCCGAAGCCGATCTGTCGCTCGAGGATTGGCGGCTACCGCCGCCATCCTCGGTAAGGGAATCAGAAAGTGAAGCCTTGCGGCTTCACGTCCCGGTTCCCTACTGCGCATGTGCGAGTCGCGCTGCGCAATCCAAATGGCCCCCGCTGTCTTCTGGGACCCGCGTGTCTCCCAGAAGACAGTGGGGAGGGGGGGCAGGAAGGGGCGTAACTTCCGCGGGAGTCTATGCCTGGAAGTGGGTGCATATACCTGTATTATACAGGTATCTGCACCCCCCTCCCCCCTTAAAGGTGCCAAATGTGACACCGGAGGGGGGAGGGTTACGAAAAGTGGAGGTTCCATTTTTGTGTGGACCTCCGCTTTAACAGATTTACAATTTTCAGTATGATGCAGTTTGATGTGCCTCTCAGACCACTTCTATATACAACTGATGTGACTATGCAGACAAGTGATGTGTAGAAAGGGTTGGTCAGGGGCCACCAAAAGGGTAGATTTGTCTAATTCCTGGACTTGGACTTTAAAGCAGCCCATAGATTATGCAATTTTCGTGGTGGAAGGAAAGAAAATTCCTTGATTCCCTCATCCACACATTCAGTATCCTTCACGCAACACCATTGTGTTCTGTTAGCGGGGAGTCTTCCCGGCAGTGATCACATAAAAAAACTGGACAGCCTGGTTGTACTGAAGTCGATTTCAGCACAATCAACGTGCCCATAAATGGATCGAAATCTGGCCTGCTCCTGCTGAACCGGCCGAATTTCAATCCGTCTATGGCCAGCTTTAGTCACTTATTCATAAATACTTGTTGCTGTGACTTTGACCCTGTTCACACCAGTGTCAACAATGTCATTCGATTTGACAGTTCCAAACCGCATGACAAGTCGCACTCCATTGCTGGCAATGTAACCGTCGCAGTGATTATAAAAAAAGGTTCACGCACTACTTTTTAGTCGCACAGACTTCTGTTAAATGAAGTCACGAGCCGCAATGAAATCGGCAGCGCAAATTGCACTGAAGTGCGGCTTATTAAATCACGCTGAAGTATTGCAATTTCAAAGCCGCACCGGTGTGAACCAGGGCTAAACCATTAAACTGGTATAATTAGAAAGACAGCAAGGGAAGACCTTTTATTTTCTTTAGGGAAGGTGCACTGCAATTATGTCCTCTATATTTTAAAGTCAGTTAATTGAAAACACAACCTACCTACCTAAACATGAAAGATCGTCTGCTTCTGTCACTGGGAGTTCACTTGTTCCTTTTTGTTTGTCTCTGTCATTGGATTCTGTGCTGGCATCTGATTTATCTCCTGAAATAATAACAATATTAAAGAAATACATGCTCAAATGATCACAAAGAAAAAAAATCAGTCTTGCAGTGTTTGGATCATGCAAATATACATAAAATCATAAAATATATTAAATGCACATGTAATCTTATGGGAAGCTTGTTTATTCTTTGCTTGTTAAAGCGGACTTTCACGCAAAAGTGGAACTCCAGTGTTAAGGAGTCCTAACCCCCTGACATACCACGTCTGGCATGTCATTTTTTTGGGGGGGGGGGGGGTGGATACCTAGTTTTGACAGGTACCCAGCTTCCACAGCCGCCGACGCCACCTAGACAATTCCTCCTCTCCCCCTAGGTGACAACTCCTCTTCCCTCCCTCCCTGCAATCTTCTGGGACACGTCACAGGTCCCAGAAGATTACTCGGCCATTCAGAACAGCGCAGGGCGACCCATGCACTCGCAGTGCGCACCTGGCTGTGAAGCCACAAGCGTCTTCCTATCAGCGTACAATCCCTGCATCACACATTGTTTGTGTTAATGCAGGGATCTGAAGGTGTTCCCCTTAATATCCGCCAATCATGGACGTTCTCTTGTCCGAGGATAAAAAGATGTCCGTGATTGGCAGAACACTGAACGCAGTGCCTGCTGGAAAACGGAGTCCGAGATTGAGAGGATCTCCGTGATAGGCGGAACACTCAACAGTGTTTGCTGGAAACGCCTATCACGGAAGGGACCAGGAGAAAGCTGCGATATTTAAACAATGGACGCCAGCCGCAATATAAGAAGATTTTCAGGTACACTGACTCGGGCACAGGGAGGCTGCAATGGACACAGTGAGGTTGGGCACAGTAAGCTGGCAATGGGCACGGTAGGGTGGCACAGTGAGGTGGCAATGGGCACAGTGAGGTGGCAATGGGCACAGTAAGGTTGGGCAATGGGGACAGTGAGGTGGCAATGGGCACATTTCCCCCCCTAGGCTTATACTCGAGTCAATAAGTTTTCCCAGTTTATTGGGGTAATATTAGGTACCTCGGCTTATACTCGGGTCGGCTTATACTCAAGTATATACGGTAAATGAGTTCTAAGGTCAATTTAAAGACATACAAATATAATGTTGGTTGCTCCGTGTTTGTCTGCAGATATCGCCGCAGATTTATTGGAGTTGATGTTGGACAGATTCGTTTCCATGTGTTAACCACTTCGCGCCCGGGCTATAAGCAAAAGACGTCCGCAAAGCGGTCGTCAATTGCTGATAGGACGTCTATAGACGTCCTCTTATTTACTTCTGCGATGCGCGCCACCGCGGGCGCGCGTCGGGGAAAAACTGTGCCCGCCGTGTCAGGCGAGTGCCGATGCGCGTGCCTGGCGGCCGCGATGTCCGCCAGGTGCGAGCGATCGGCTGTCACAGAGCCAGGGACGTGGATCTCTGTGTGTAAACACAGAGATCCACGTCCTGTCGGGGAGAGGAGACGGATGGTGTGTCCCTTGTACATAGGGACAACCATCAGTCACCTCCCCCAGTCAGTCCCCTCCCCCCCACAGTAAGAACATCTAGCAGGGAATATATTAACCCCTTGATCGCCCCCTAGTGGTTAACCCCTTCCCTGCCAGTCACATTTATACAGTAATCAGTGCATATTTTTAGCACTGTTCGCTGTATAAATGTGAATGGTCCCAAAAATGTGTCAAAAGTGTCCGATGTGTCCGCCGTAATGTCACAGTCACAAAAAAAAAAATCGCAGATCGACGCCATTACTAGTAAAAAAATAAATAAAAAATCATAATTCTATTCCCTATTTTGTAGGCGCTATAACTTTTGCTTAAACCAATCACTATACGCTTATTGCGATTTTTTTTTTTACCTAAAATATGTAGAATACGTATCGGCCTAAACTGAGGAAAAAAATAGTTTTTTTTAAAAAAAAATGGGATATTAATTATAGCAAAAAATATTGTGTTTTTTTCAAAATTGTCGCTCTATTTTTGTTTATAGCGCAAAAAATTAAAACCGCAGAAATGATCAAAGACCACCAAAAGAAAGCTCTATTTGTGGGAAAAAAAGGACGTCAATTTTGTTTGGGAGCCACGTCGCACGACCGCGCAATTGTCATTCAAAGCGTGACGGCGCTGAAACCTGAAATTTCGCCTGGGCAGGAAGGGGGTTATGTGCCCAGTTGTCAAGTGGTTAGTTATTTAAAGAAGCATTGTACTTACTTTCCTGAACCTTCACATTGTAAGTGTTCTTCTTGTCATTGAACCATCCAGAGATCTCCACTCTGCAGCAGTATTTTCCTTCATCTTCCTTAGTCACATTAATGATGGTCAGTGACACATTCCCTCGCTCTATATTTCCCAGTAATTGGAATCTATTAGATGTCTTCTCAGTCACTTTGCTGCCATCAGTCTTGATGATAACATTATTATCACAATAGGTCTTAAATAAAGACAATACAATACAGCCACCTCTTCCCCAGCACATGGAGGTTCTTCTTCCATTGTCAGTAACAGAATATGTGCATTGTAGAGTCATTGTATCACCTTCTACTGTCCAGATTTCTGGTTCTCCTGACACCAATACACCTGTAAAGATAAATCAATATAAATCAATCTGTAACTCCAGTCAGAAAAACATAGACCTGTTTTCTGCCAATGACAGCAGCTATTGTCTGCCTGTAAAACATTTCCCACCTGTGCTCTGGTTCCTTTCCTCTGAATCCCCCCATACAATATGGCTGATTTACACCAGACTGACAGTTACATGTTGTTGTTTCTATGGAGCCTATAGCCCTGTACACACGGTCGGACTTTTGGCCAACAAACTTCATTTTGAGCAAGTTGGACCAACAATCCGACCGTGTGTACGCTCCATCGGACAAACTTTTTTTTTTTTTTTTTTTCATCGGACAAAAGTTGGGTCTGCAAACGGACAAACTTTTGGCCAACAAAAGTCCGATGGAGCAAAGTCCGACCGTGTGTACAGAAAACCATCGGACTTTTGTCCGATGGACAAAACAACTAATGTTAAAATCAACCAACAATAGCAGAAGTTGACCAAAGGGTGGCGGTAAAGAGCAGAAAAGAGCAGAAAAACCACGTGATGTTGCAAAAAGTTTTGGGAAAGATTGCAGAAAAGTCCTGTGGTGTGTATGCTATGGGTGTGCCCGACCAACTCTGTTCTGACAAAAATCCAGGGAAAAGTCCGATGGAAGTCCGACCGTGTGTATGGGGCTTAACTCTGTCTACTGACACATCTGAACCACACCGAACCTCATGAGTGGAGTCTTAACACCTAGATATAGAGGGAAGAAATCAACATCACTCCATTTGGAGGTGTTTAGTAAATGTAAATATTGACCAGCCCTTAACCACTTCAATACCGGGCATTTTCACCCCCTTCCTGCCCAGGCCAATTTTCAGCTTTCACCACTGTCACGGTTTGAATGACAATTGCGCGGTCGTGCGACGTGGCTCCCAATCAAAATTGACGTATTTTTTTCCCCACAAATAGAGCTTTCTTTTGGTGGTATTTGATCATCTCTGCAGTTTTTATTTTATGCGCTATAAACAAAAAAAGACTGACAATTTTGAAAAAAAAAAAACACAATATTTTTTACTTTTTGCTATAATAAATATCCCAATTATTTTTTTTAAAAAACGATTTTTTTCTCAGTTTAGGCCGATACGTATTCTTCTACATATTTTTGGTAAAAAAAAAAACGCAATAAGCGTATAGTGATTGGTTTGCACAAAAGTTATAGCGCCTACAAAATAGGGCATAGATTTATTTATTTTTTTTCTTTTTTACTAGTAATGGCGGTTATCTGCAATTTTTGTCAGGACTGCGATATTGTGGCGGACATATCGGACACTTTTGACACTATTTTGGGACCATTCACATTTATACAGCAAACAGTGCTATAAAAATGCACTGATTACTGTATAAATGTGACTGGCAGGGAAGGAGTTAACACTAGGGGGCGATCAAGGGGTTAAATGTGTTCCCTAGGGAGTGATTCTTACTGTGGGTGGAGGAAACTGACTGGGGGAGGTGACTGATGGTTGTCCCTATGTACAAGGGACACAGCATCTGTCTCCTCTCCCTGACAGGACGTGGATCTGTGTGTTTAAACACACAGATCCACGTCCCTGGCTCTGTAACTGCCGATCGCGGGCACCCAGCGGACATCGCGGCCGCCAGGCACGCACGTGACACGGTGGGCACAGCTTTTCCCCGATGCGCGCCCGCGGTGGCGCGCGGGAAACAAGTAAACATGAGGACGTCCAGGGATGCCCTCCCGGCAATTCAGCGCCGTGCTGTAGGCGTCTTTCGTCTATAGCACGGACGCCAAGTGGTTAAAGTAGAACTACATGCAAACATTTTTTTTTTCATTTTGGACAGAGTAATGCCGCGTACACACGGTCGTAATTTCCGAGGAAAAAAGTCAGACGGAATTTTTTTTATCGGATATTCCGACCGTGTGTATGCCCCATCGGAGATCATTGAAAAACTGACAGGTCTTCTAAACTCTCTCTATCTAAAAAAAAATGTTTTGCCTTTAGACTTTAAACAGGAACTGCAGTCTGCTCACATAATTTGTAATAAAAACATCTTTGCCATTCTGAAGCTTCCCTCCAACCACTTTGCATATTATTTTATATATACTGTGATTCTGTACTTGCCAAATATGCTGCAGAAATCTCCCTCCACTGAGTCTGGCTGCAACCATTTTAACTGTGGGCAGCTGAAGTAGGGTGACCACATGTCCCGGATTGCCCGGGACAGTTCCGCATTTTGCAGGTGTTTCCCGGGCACCTTCGTTCCAGGACAATACAGTGTCCCGGAAGGAAACTGACACAGCTACCCCCCGGGCCAATCTGATGCCCCCAAAAAAGGCTGCCACATCACCGCTTTACTCACTGACAGTACTTGTCCTGGCCCGAGAATGCCTGGAGGAGCACAATCCCTGCCCCCTGCTTGTGATTGGACACAAGAGGCAGGATTTATGATTTCTCCAATCACTGTGCTGTGATTCGTTACAGCACAAGCTAATTTTTGGGAAGGGGGGCTGTCCCTGAATGGTAGTTTGGAAATTTGGTCACCCTAAGCTGAAGCTGCTGCCCGTTCACATGCTGGATTTACACAGACACACACCTCCAGCTCTGCAGCTCTCATTGGCCCTCCTATGACTCACCCCCCTCCCCTACATTCCTGGCAAACTCTAACAAGAGTGAGAGAGAGAGAGCTGTGCATTATGTCATAAGCCTAGGCTTTTTACCAGACAAGAAACAGGAAGTGGGCTCCAATCAGGGGGACACCTGTGATTTAAGAAGGGCTCCAATGGGGGGGGGACACCTAATGTTAAGAGGGACTCCGCTGGGGACACCTGAGATGTAAGGAAGCACTCTGCTGGGGACACCTGAGATGTAAGGAAGCACTCTGCTGGGGACACCTGATGTAAGGAGGGACTCCGCTGGGGACACCTGATGTAAGGAGGGACTCTGCTGGGGACACCTGATGTAAGGAGGGACTCTGCTGGGGACACCTGATGTAAGGAGGGACTCTGCTGGGGACACCTGATGTAAGGAGGGACTCTGCTGGGGACACCTGATGTAAGGAGGGACTCTGCTGGGGACACCTGATGTAAGGAGGGACTCTGCTGGGGACACCTGATGTAAGGAGGGACTCTGCTGGGGACACCTGATGTAAGGAGGGACTCTGCTGGGGACACCTGATGTAAGGAGGGACTCTGCTGGGGACACCTGATGTAAGGAGGGACTCTGCTGGGGACACCTGATGTAAGGAGGGACTCTGCTGGGGACACCTGATGTAAGGAGGGACTCTGCTGGGGACACCTGATGTAAGGAGGGACTCTGCTGGGGACACCTGATGTAAGGAGGGACTCTGCTGGGGACACCTGATGTAAGGAGGGACTCTGCTGGGGACACCTGATGTAAGGAGGGACTCTGCTGGGGACACCTGATGTAAGGAGGGACTCTGCTGGGGACACCTGATGTAAGGAGGGACTCTGCTGGGGACACCTGATGTAAGGAGGGACTCTGCTGGGGACACCTGATGTAAGGAGGGACTCTGCTGGGGACACCTGATGTAAGGAGGGACTCTGCTGGGGACACCTGATGTAAGGAGGGACTCTGCTGGGGACACCTGATGTAAGGAGGGACTCTGCTGGGGACACCTGATGTAAGGAGGGACTCTGCTGGGGACACCTGATGTAAGGAGGGACTCTGCTGGGGACACCTGATGTAAGGAGGGACTCTGCTGGGGACACCTGATGTAAGGAGGGACTCTGCTGGGGACACCTGATGTAAGGAGGGACTCTGCTGGGGACACCTGATGTAAGGAGGGACTCTGCTGGGGACACCTGATGTAAGGAGGGACTCTGCTGGGGACACCTGATGTAAGGAGGGACTCTGCTGGGGACACCTGATGTAAGGAGGGACTCTGCTGGGGACACCTGATGTAAGGAGGGACACTGCTGGGGACACCTGATGTAAGAAGGGACTCCGCTGGGGACACCTGATGTAAGAAGGGACTCCACTGGGGACACCTGATGTAAGAAGGGACTCCACCTGATGTAAGGAGCGGCTCTGCTGGGGACACCTGATGTAAGGAGGGACTCTGCTGGGGACACCTGATGTAAGGAGGGACTCCACTGGGGACACCTGATGTAAGGAGGGACTCCACTGGGGACACCTGATGTAAGGAGGGAATCTGCTGGGGACACCTGATGTAAAGAGCGAATCTGCTTGGGACACCTGATGTAAGGAGCGACTCTGCTGGGGACACCTGATGTAAGGAGCGACTCTGCTGGGGACACCTGATGTAAGGAGCGACTCTGCTGGGGACACCTGATGTAAGGAGCGACTCTGCTGGGGACACCTGATGTAAGGAGCGACTCTGCTGGGGACACCTGATGTAAGGAGCGACTCTGCTGGGGACACCTGATGTAAGGAGCGACTCTGCTGGGGACACCTGATGTAAGGAGCGACTCTGCTGGGGACACCTGATGTAAGGAGCGACTCTGCTGGGGACACCTGATGTAAGGAGCGACTCCGCTGGGGACACCTGATGTAAGGAGGGACTCCGCTGGGGACACCTGATGTAAGGAGGGACACTACTGAGGACATGTGATGTAAGGAGGAACTCCACTGGGGACACCTGATGTAAGGAGGGACTCCACTGGGGACACCTGATGTAAGGAGGGACTCCACTGGGGTCACCTGATGGCATCTGGTGGCAGGTGACGTGACAAGTGACACGCTCGGGGCTCCCACTGATTCTACATTATGGTGAGTTGAACTATTTCATTTTATATTACAATCTAATAATCGAAATAATGAGCTTCGATCACCCTGACACCATAACAACCACGGTGCCGTGATGATTGAGGCACCAACACCAGATGTTTGGAGTATCTTTATCTGCTTACTTTTAAACATTCTGAAATACACATATTTCTATTGTGGTGTAGAATCTGGGCCTGCTGTCCCTCCATTCCTCTATTTCCTTCCTTCTCTCTCTCTCTTTTTTTCCTTTGTTTCTCCCTCCATCCCTCGTTCATCTCAGACTCTAACCACACCCCCTTTGAGTCACGTCCCTTATTACGATTAAACTACACCCGTTTTTCGCTGCGGCATGCGAAAACCACGTCCATGTTTCACTCAGCGCGCCACATTTTTCTTTCCCTGCTATGTCACACTTACAAATGAATGCCCGCCCCCTAATTATAATAAGTCTCCGCCCACCGACAAAAAAAGTGTCCCAATATTGTTTTTTACAATGTTGGCAACTATGCTCCTCTCCTAGTACAGAGGTGTAGGCAGGGCCGATCCTAGGGTCACAGGCGCCTGGGTGCAAAAATATTTCTGCGCCCTCGCATGGGTGTGTTCATTATACTAACTCCTCCCCTTTACAAATGTTTCTATGGCAACGAATTAAACACAGAGATGCTCCCCTAAGAAGTCTTTGATACCCTGGGATCCTCATATGATCTCTTAACAATAAACAAAATACAGGAAGAGAGTGCTCTAATGGGAACTGGAAGGGGGGTCTCTCTAACGGACACAGAGAGGGCTGTTAGAAAGAGCCCCCAGACATACTGCAGACATAGTACAAGAGATGGTGAGAGACTGCAGACATGATACAAGACATGGCCAGAGACTGCAGATATGATACAAGAGATCAATACCTCAATTGCAGCCTAGCAGTGCCCAGCAAATTAAGTCTGCCAGTGCCCCTGGATCACGCAGAGTGGCGCCAATCTTCTCAGGCTCCTTCTGTTCTGTCAGAGCAACCTGCTGTGCTGGGGCCTGTAGTGCCCTAGAGGGGACTGAAGAATGCATTCCCACTATGCTGGGACCTGTAGTGCACTAGAGGGGACTGAAGAATGCATTCCCACTATGCTGGGACCTGTAGTGCACTAGAGAGGACTGAAGAATGCATTCCCACTATGCTGGGACCTGTGGTGCACTAGAGGGGACTGAAGAAAGCATTCCCATTATGCTGGGACTTGTAGTGCCCTAGAGGGGACTGAAGAATGCATTTCACTATGCTGGGACCTGTAGTGCACTAGAGGGGACTGAAGAATGCATTCCCACTATGCTGGGACTTGTAGTGCCCTAGAGGGGACTGAAGAATGCATTCCCACAATGCTGGGACCTGTGGTGCACTAGAGGGGACTGAAGAATGCATTCCCATTATGCTGGGACTTGTAGTGCCCTAGAGGGGACTGAAGAATGCATTTCACTATGCTGGGACCTGTAGTGCACTAGAGGGGACTGAAGAATGCATTCCCACTATGCTGGGACCTGTAGTGCACTAGAATAGAGGGGACTGAAGAATGCATTCCCATTATGCTGGGACTTGTAGTGCCCTAGAGAGGACTGAAGAATGCATTTCCACTATGCTGGGACCTGTAGTGCACTAGAGGGGACTGAAGAATGCATTCCCACTATGCTGGGACCTGTAGTGCACTAGAATAGAGGGGACTGAAGAATGCATTCCCATTATGCTGGGACTTGTAGTGCCCTAGAGGGGACTGAAGAATGCATTCCCACTATGCTGGGACCTGTGGTGCACTAGAGGGGACTGAAGAATGCATTCCCATTATGCTGGGACTTGTAGTGCCCTAGAGGGGACTGAAGAATGCATTTCACTATGCTGGGACCTGTAGTGCACTAGAGGGGACTGAAGAATGCATTCCCACTATGCTGGGACCTGTAGTGCACTAGAATAGAGGGGACTGAAGAATGCATTCCCATTATGCTGGGACTTGTAGTGCCCTAGAGGGGACTGAAGAATGCATTTCACTATGCTGGGACCTGTAGTGCACTAGAGGGGACTGAAGAATGCATTCCCACTATGCTGGGACCTGTAGTGCACTAGAGGGGACTGAAGAATGCATTCCCATTATGCTGGGACCTGTAGTGCACTAGAATAGAGGGGACTGAAGAATGCATTCCCACTATGCTGGGACTTGTAGTGCCCTAGAGGGGACTGAAGAATGCATTCCCATTATGCTGGGACCTGTGGTGCACTAGAGGGGACTGAAGAATGCATTCCCACTATGCTGGGACCTGTAGTGCACTAGAGGGGACTGAAGAATGCATTCCCACTATGCTGGGACCTGTAGTGCACTAGAGGGGACTGAAGAATGCATTCCCACTATGCTGGGACCTGTGGTGCACTAGAGGGGACTGAAGAATGCATTCCCATTATGCTGGGACCTGTGGTGCACTAGAGGGGACTGAAGAATGCATTCCCACTATGCTGGGACCTGTAGTGCACTAGAGGGGACTGAAGAATGCATTCCCACTATGCTGGGACCTGTGGTGCACTAGAGGGGACTGAAGAATGCATTCCCATTATGCTGGGACCTGTGGTGCACTAGAGGGGACTGAAGAATGCATTCCCACTATGCTGGGACCTGTGGTGCACTAGAGGGGACTGAAGAATGCATTCCCATTATGCTGGGACCTGTGGTGCACTAGAGGGGACTGAAGAATGCATTCCCATTATGCTGGGACCTGTGGTGCACCAGAGGGGACTGAAGAATGCATTCCTACTATGCTGGGACCTGTAGTGCACTAGAGGGGACTGAAGAATGCATTCCTACTATGCTGGGACCTGTAGTGCACTAGAGGGGACTGAAGAATGCATTCCCATTATGCTGGGACCTGTAGTGCACTAGAATAGAGGGGACTGAAGAATGCATTCCCATTATGCTGGGACTTGTAGTGCCCTAGAGGGGACTGAAGAATGCATTTCACTATGCTGGGACCTGTAGTGCCCTTTGTGAGGAACTGAAGATTCCTCAGTCCCCCCACAGAGGGCACTACAAGTCCCAGCATAGTGGGCTGCCACCAGTCCTCCACACAGCATGAGGAGATTGCAGTCTTCCACCCCTCCCATACACTCACTCCCTGGGGAGAGCCCAGTAGTCATGTAGAACTCACTTACTCCAGGGCTGGTCTCTGCAGGCTCTGACAGTGACAATCATACACTCAGGTGGATCTGTCTCCTCCATTGCTTAAAATTTCCCGCCACACCCCTTTCTCGTGCACAGTACTAAGCCAGGGATTGGAGTGTGGGCGGGGCAGACACAGAGGAGAGGGGCGGGAGGAGGATGAGCAAATCAATATCTCTCTCCTCTCCTGTCCCGTCTCTGCAGAAAGAGGGAGTGTGCTGGCATGGCTTTGGGGGAAAATCAACACACACAGGTGCAGCCAGCCTGTCCATCCCGCCCCGCCCTGCCATGCCATGCCCGGAGACAGCTTCTTCTCACTGAAATTAAGCAACACTGCCCAGGCACAATCTACATCCTGGTCAGTGTTGCCAACCCCCTGAAGTGAAATTTACTGGCAAGGATGCCAAAAATCCTGTACGGCACCAATTTCTTACTGGCAAAAATAATGAAGATTACTGGCAGAGCCACATTTTTTACTGACACTGCAAAACTAGTACCTAAAATTACTGTTTTTAGTGCTAAACAGTGCAAATATCAACATTTCAACTATAAACACACAGCTAATGCTAATATCAATGTGTTTAAGTTAAACAAAAGTAAAAAAACATATTTCTCAATTCACATGAAGGTCAGGTTACTATAACCCAGCCAGCACAGAGTTCCCCCTTACATCAGAGTCTGCAGGATGCCCCCTTACAGTGCAAGGGAACTCTTATGTAAAGGGGAATGCTGCAGATCATGATGTAAGGGGGAACTCTGATGTGGAGGGGGGGCTCTGGTGAATAGAGACCACCTTCCACAGAGTGAATACACTAAGGTAAGGGGGGTACTAATATAAGGGGGAAACCTTTATATCAGTGCCCCCTTACATTATTGTATTCATTCACCTTCTTACATCAGTGACCCCCCCCCCCTCAGAATGGCCTGGCGGCACTGTCACTTACCTCCTCCCAGGTGCACAGTGTGGGGCTCAGTCAGATGGCTCCAGCTTGGTGGCTCTGATCTCCTCTCCCCAGTCCACACGTCTGTTTCTTCCCGGGCCGTAACCCCCATCCCGGCGGCACTCCCACTCTTGACTCCTTTCTAGGATCCCCTCATAGACTGTAGACATGACAAGAGATGGTCAGAGGTTGCGTACACGATACAGGAAGTAGACAGAGACTGCAGACACGATACAGGAGGTGGACAGAGGCTGCGGACACACTACAGGAGGGGGACAGAGACTGCGGACACACTACAGGAGGGGGACAGAGACTGCGGACATACTACAGGGAGGTGGACACTGGAGAGACTGCGGACATACTACAGGGAGGTGGACACTGGACAGAGACTGCGGACATACTACAGGGAGGTGGACACTGGACAGAGACTGCGGACATACTACAGGAGGTGGACAGAGACTGCGGACATACTACAGGGAGGTGGACACTGGAGAGACTGCGGACATACTACAGGGAGGTGGACACTGGAGAGACTGCGGACATACTACAGGGAGGTGGACACTGGAGAGACTGCGGACATACTACAGGAGGTGGACAGAGACTGCGGACATACTACAGGGAGGTGGACACTGGAGAGACTGCGGACATACTACAGGGAGGTGGACACTGGAGAGACTGCGGACATACTACAGGGAGGTGGACACTGGAGAGACTGCGGACATACTACAGGGAGGTGGACACTGGAGAGACTGCGGACACACTACAGGAGGTGGACAGAGACTGCAGACATACTACAGGGAGGAGGACACTGGACAGAGACTGCGGACATACTACAGGAGGTGGACAGAGACTGCGGACATACTACAGGGAGGTGGACACTGGAGAGACTGCGGACATACTACAGGGAGGTGGACACTGGACAGAGACTGCGGACATACTACAGGAGGTGGACAGAGACTGCGGACATACTACAGGGAGGTGGACACTGGAGAGACTGCGGACATACTACAGGGAGGTGGACACTGGACAGAGACTGCGGACATACTACAGGAGGTGGACAGAGACTGCGGACATACTACAGGGAGGTGGACACTGGAGAGACTGCGGACATACTACAGGGAGGTGGACACTGGAGAGACTGCGGACATACTACAGGGAGGTGGACACTGGAGAGACTGCGGACATACTACAGGAGGTGGACAGAGACTGCGGACATACTATTGGAGGTGCCGGAGACACTCTGCGGACATGATGGTGCCCTCCTCACCCCCTCACAGTAGCCTCCTCCTCTGACCACCACCATATTATTTCTCCACATCATCAGTGTGCTGTGTCCTCCTCCTGTGCCCCTTTCACCACTCCACAGGTCAGGGCAGCACTGTGCTGCCCTGACCTGTGGAAAGGTGCACAGGAGCCAGAGGAGGACACAGCACACTGATGATTTCTAGCTAGAAGTAATATGGTGCCGGTAGACAGAGAGCACATCAGTCTCTGTATCCCCTGCATGGCACCATTGGCACGGCTTCACGCTCCAGGCTCACTCACTGACCCCCCCAGTTTCACTCACCTCGAGTCTGTCTCTGTCCTCCACCCTGTCAGTGCTCCGCTCGCTCCTCCACCGGCACCTATGATGATGAGTGCTACTGCAGGACTGAGGACTCGAGTCGCACCAGTCGCTGTGGTCACGCCGGTGTATTCAAAAATGGCGCCAGCGGCGCCATCACATTACTGCGCGTGCGCCGCCCGGCCGAGCGTGAATTTTCCTGCGCTCGGCCGGCTTCGGAACGGCGCATGCGCAGTTGTATGGCCGGCTCGTGGCCATCTTTTTTATGGGCGCCGGTGCCCATAGCGGACATTAACGTACACCCCAAAAAAGGGGTTAAATTAACGTACCGTACGTAAATCTACGTACGGTTGGCAACACTGATCCTGGTAGTTGTTGCCTGGGAGGCGGGCACACAGCACACCTCCCTAGATTCGGCCATGAACTGTCCATGCTGTTCCAAAGCTGGGACAGTTCGGAAGTAGTTTTATTTATGCTAGGGTGACCACATTTCCAAACTGCCATTCAGGGACACCCCCCCAAAAAAGATGATTTTTGACATATTTTTTTGCATATTTTTGGGGCAGGGGCGTATGAAATCAGCGGGTCTGTGTGCAAGATCAAAAGTGGGCTCTAGGCATCAAGAAGATCAACAGAGTGGTCAGGGGGGCCGCAGAGTAGTCAGAGGTGCAGTGGGATGGACAGGGGGACCGTGGGATGGACAGGGGGACAGTGGGATGGATAGAAGCATACCTCCCAACTTTCTGAGATGGGAATGAGGCACACCTATTAGCAAAAATATGTAGACATAGGACACGCCCCCTTTAAGGGAGAATTATACAAAAAAAAACTGGTTAAACCCACAGGTGCTTTTTACCACTACTATTCTTTTATATTGGCTTCTGGGATTTACAAATGCAGCAATTTGGAATATGGGTTAAAGGTTTTGCTCTGTAAAATGCTTTTTAATAGATAATTAGTGCATTTTTAATACAACTATATAGATCAGACTAAAATGAGGGACAAACAAGGAGGAAAGAGGGACAGAGGGACATTGCTCTAAATGAGGGTGAAGGAGGAGGGGGGGGGCTGCTGCAGTGAGAGGCAAACAAGTATTGGGAGAGAAGAGACAGTGAGCAGCTGGACAGAAGGGCCGAGTGGGAGGAGTTGTGTGCAGGGATGCAGGAAACATCTTCAGCTCTGAGGGGTTCATGCTGGGACCTGTAGTTCTTCACTTTTGGGGGGGGGGGGAGTCACATCCCCCAAAAGTGAAGGGTTACAAGTCCCAGCATGAACCCTGCCCTGATATCTAAGGATGTGTCCTCCTTCCATCCAGGGTGTAATCTGTCAGTGTCCTCTTCTGCCGAGTGCCGACCCCTTATCTGACCCTTATCTCCTTATTCTGCACACTACACTAAGAGGCTCCTCCAGGCTCCAGGCTGACACACACACTCGAGTTTCTGAGAAGTGCTGAACTGTGGCTGCTGGGGGAGAGATGACAGGATTTTAACCTCGATGGATGTGTAATGTTGCTCTTCCTTTCATCTGTGCACTGCAGTCTGTCTCAGAGTTTCCTTCTGCATGCCGCTGCCTGGCTGGAGTCCCGAACATACAGGGAGGATGTGGGTGGAGCTAAACAGAAGGTGCAGAGGAGGAAGTTAAATCTCCTCCGCTCTGATAGGTCTCTGCCTCTCTCCTGCTCTGACGTCACTGGTTGCTACACGCCAAGCGGGCATCAAGTAGCAACCAGTTTGGGCACTGAGCCAGCGGCATAGTAAATAAAGTAAAAATGGGTCTCTGGCTCTCTGCCAGCTAGGGGTTCACCACAGCCTGAGACATTGACAATAAGGGGGAGGCGGGAGGGGAGCACTCTGGCACTTCAGCGCCCCCCCCTCTGCAGGCGCCTGGGTGTGGTGCACGCGGCGCACCCGCCTAGGACCGGCCCTGGGTGTAGGGATCCCCGGGACAGAGGTGTAGGGATCTCCTCTCCCGGTACAGTGGTGTAGGGATCTCCTCTCCCGGTACAGAGGTGTAGGGATCTCCTCTCCCCGGTACAGAGGTGTAGGGATCTCCTCTCCCCGGTACAGAGGTGTAGGGATCTCCTCTCCCCGGTACAGTGGTGTAGGGATCTCCTCTCCCCGGTACAAAGGTGTAGGGATCTCCTCTCCCCAGTACCGAGGTGCTGGGATCTCCTCTCCCCGGTACCAAGGTGCAGGGATCTCCTCTCCCCGGTACAGAGGTGTAGGGATCTCCTCTCCCCGGTACAGAGGTGTAGGGATCTCCTCTCCCCGGTACAGAGGTGTAGGGATCTCCTCTCCCCGGTACAGTGGTGTAGGGATCTCCTCTCCCCGGTACAAAGGTGTAGGGATCTCCTCTCCCCAGTACCGAGGTGCTGGGATCTCCTCTCCCCGGTACCAAGGTGCAGGGATCTCCTCTCCCCGGTACCGAGGTGCAGGGATCTCCTCTCCCCGGTACCGAGGTGTAGGGATCTCCTCTCCCGGTACAGAGGTGTAGGGATCTCCTCTCCCCAGTACAGAGGTGTAGGGATCTCCTCTCCCGGTACAGAGGTGTAGGGATCTCCTCTCCCGGTACAGAGGTGTAGGGATCTCCTCTCCCCGGTACAGAGGTGTAGGGATCTCCTCTCCCCGGTACAGTGGTGTAGGGATCTCCTCTCCCCGGTACAAAGGTGTAGGGATCTCCTCTCCCCGGTACCGAGGTGTAGGGATCTCCTCTCCCCGGTACCGAGGTGTAGGGATCTCCTCTCCCCGGTACCGAGGTGTAGGGATCTCCTCTCCCCGGTACCGAGGTGCAGGGATCTCCTCTCCCGGTACAGAGGTGTAGGGATCTCCTCTCCCGGTACAGAGGTGTAGGGATCTCCTCTCCCGGTACAGAGGTGTAGGGATCTCCTCTCCCCGGTACAGAGGTGTAGGGATCTCCTCTCCCCGGTACAGTGGTGTAGGGATCTCCTCTCCCCGGTACAAAGGTGTAGGGATCTCCTCTCCCCGGTACCGAGGTGTAGGGATCTCCTCTCCCCGGTACCGAGGTGTAGGGATCTCCTCTCCCCGGTACCGAGGTGTAGGGATCTCCTCTCCCCGGTACCGAGGTGCAGGGATCTCCTCTCCCGGTACAGAGGTGTAGGGATCTCCTCTCCCGGTACAGAGGTGTAGGGATCTCCTCTCCCGGTACAGAGGTGTAGGGATCTCCTCTCCCGGTACAAAGGTGTAGAGATCTCCTCTCCCCGGTACCGAGGTGTAGGGATCTCCTCTCCCCGGTACCGAGGTGTAGGGATCTCCTCTCCCCGGTACCGAGGTGTAGGGATCTCCTCTCCCCGGTACAATGGTGTAGGGATCTCCTCTCCCCGGTAAAGAGGTGTAGGGCTCTCCTCTCCCCGGTACAAAGGTGTAGGGATCTCCTGTCCCCGGTACAATGGTGTAGGCATCTCCTCTCCCCAGTACAGAGGTGTAGGGATCTCCTCTCCCCATTACAGAGGTGTAGGGATCTCCTCTCCCCGGTACAGTGGTGTAGGGATCTCCTCTCCCCGGTACAAAGGTGTAGGGATCTCCTCTCCCCGGTACCGAGGTGTAGGGATCTCCTCTCCCCGGTACCGAGGTGTAGGGATCTCCTCTCCCCGGTACCGAGGTGTAGGGATCTCCTCTCCCCGGTACAGAGGTGCAGGGATCTCCTCTCCCGGTACAGAGGTGTAGGGATCTCCTCTCCCGGTACAGAGGTGTAGGGATCTCCTCTCCCGGTACAGAGGTGTAGGGATCTCCTCTCCCCGGTACAGAGGTGTAGGGATCTCCTCTCCCCGGTACAGTGGTGTAGGGATCTCCTCTCCCCGGTACAAAGGTGTAGGGATCTCCTCTCCCCGGTACCGAGGTGTAGGGATCTCCTCTCCCCGGTACCGAGGTGTAGGGATCTCCTCTCCCCGGTACCGAGGTGTAGGGATCTCCTCTCCCCGGTACCGAGGTGCAGGGATCTCCTCTCCCGGTACAGAGGTGTAGGGATCTCCTCTCCCGGTACAGAGGTGTAGGGATCTCCTCTCCCGGTACAGAGGTGTAGGGATCTCCTCTCCCGGTACAAAGGTGTAGAGATCTCCTCTCCCCGGTACCGAGGTGTAGGGATCTCCTCTCCCCGGTACCGAGGTGTAGGGATCTCCTCTCCCCGGTACCGAGGTGTAGGGATCTCCTCTCCCCGGTACAATGGTGTAGGGATCTCCTCTCCCCGGTAAAGAGGTGTAGGGCTCTCCTCTCCCCGGTACAAAGGTGTAGGGATCTCCTGTCCCCGGTACAATGGTGTAGGCATCTCCTCTCCCCAGTACAGAGGTGTAGGGATCTCCTCTCCCCATTACAGAGGTGTAGGGATCTCCTCTCCCCGGTACAGTGGTGTAGGGATCTCCTCTCCCCGGTACAAAGGTGTAGGGATCTCCTCTCCCCGGTACCGAGGTGTAGGGATCTCCTCTCCCCGGTACCGAGGTGTAGGGATCTCCTCTCCCCGGTACCGAGGTGTAGGGATCTCCTCTCCCCGGTACAGAGGTGCAGGGATCTCCTCTCCCGGTACAGAGGTGTAGGGATCTCCTCTCCCCGGTACAGAGGTGTAGGGATCTCCTCTCCCAGTACAGTGGTGTAGGGATCTCCCCTCCCGGTACAGAGGTGTAGGGATCTCCTCTCCCGGTACAGAGGTGTAGGGATCTCCTCTCCCCGGTACAGAGGTGTAGGGATCTCCTCTCCCCGGTACAGTGGTGTAGGGATCTCCTCTCCCCGGTACAAAGGTGTAGGGATCTCCTCTCCCCGGTACAAAGGTGTAGGGATCTCCTCTCCACGGTACCGAGGTGTAGGGATCTCCTCTCCCCGGTACCGAGGTGTAGGGATCTCCTCTCCCCGGTACAATGGTGTAGGGATCTCCTCTCCCCGGTAAAGAGGTGTAGGGCTCTCCTCTCCCCGGTACAGAGGTGTAGGGATCTCCTCTCCCCGGTACAATGGTGTAGGCATCTCCTCTCCCCGGTACAGAGGTGTAGGGCTCTCCTCTCCCCAGTACCGAGGTGTAGGGATCTCCTCTCCCCGGTACCGAGGTGTAGGGATCTCCTCTCCCCGGTACAATGGTGTAGGGATCTCCTCTCCCCGGTACCGAGGTGTAGGGCTCTCCTCTCCCCGGTACCGAGGTGTAGGGATCTCCTCTCCCGGTACTGAGGTGTAGGGATCTCCTCTCCCCGGTACAATGGTGTAGGGATCTCCTCTCCCCGGTACCGAGGTGTAGGGCTCTCCTCTCCCCGGTACCGAGGTGTAGGGATCTCCTCTCCCCGGTACAATGGTGTAGGGATCTCCTCTCCCCGGTACCGAGGTGTAGGGCTCTCCTCTCCCCGGTACCGAGGTGTAGGGATCTCCTCTCCCCGGTACAGAGGTGTAGGGATCTCCTCTCCCCGGTACAGAGGTGCAGGGATCTCCTCTCCCGGTACAGAGGTGTAGGGATCTCCTCTCCCGGTACAGAGGTGTAGAGATCTCCTCTCCCGGTACAGAGGTGTAGGGATCTCCACTCCCGGTACAGAGGTGTAGGGATCTCCTCTCCCGGTACAGAGGTTTAGGGATCTCCTCTCCCGGTACAGTGTAGGGATCTCCTCTCCCCGGTACAGAGGTGTAGGGATCATGTAGGGTAATGGGGTGATGTTTCGGGGTACAATCACTCTGCACAACACATCGGGCATCATACCACAGGATGAATGTAATTTATTTGTATGCTTGGAACTGTATTGTTATGTAGTGTAGTTATACGCTGCGTCGCAGTACAGAGTGGAATGTACCCTGTTAGTATTTGTTTTTTGTATATTTTCTTGCAAAATAAAGTATACATTTTCAACCCAAAAAAATGGGGGAGATCCTGGTGAAGTGTACAGAGCCCCCCTCGTCCACCTCCCCCAATCTGAGGAGGGAAATCGGACGATCTTCATCTTCTGCTCACACAGCCCCACCCCCGCACACACTGAGCACCGCAAGTCGGGAAATTACTGCACCGATCTGTACAACACCGCCTGTCTGATCCGCACAGTGATGTCATCATTCAGCGTTCAAACACAAACCACATACAGTAAGTGAACCGGGGATCCGACGCATGCGTAGAACGATCGGGATTTCAGAGGCTCCTACTGCACATGCGTCGGTCGGGAATCTGACGCATGCGTAGAACGATCAGGATTTTTTGCGGCTCCTACTGCGCATGCGTCGACCAGGAATCTGGCGCATGTGTAGAACGATTGGGATTTTGTCGGCTCCTACTGCGCATGCATCGGCCAGGAATCGAACGCATGCGTAGAACGATCAGGATTTTGCCGACTCCTACTGCATGCGTAGAACGATCGGGATTTCAGAGGCTCCTACTGAGCATGCCTCAGGCGGGAATCTGATGCATGCGTAGAACGATTGGGATTTCAGAGGCTCCTACTGCGCATGCGTCGGCCGGGAATCTAACGCATGTGTAGAACTATCGGGATTTTGCCGGCT
Organism: Rana muscosa; assembly: GCA_029206835.1. Classification (NCBI taxonomy): domain Eukaryota; kingdom Metazoa; phylum Chordata; class Amphibia; order Anura; family Ranidae; genus Rana; species Rana muscosa. The sequence continues at coordinate 133,000,117 of CM055118.1, forward strand.
CCTACTACGCATGTGTCGGGCGGGAATCTGACGTATGCATAGACCGATCTGGATTTTTGCGGTTCCTACTGCACATGCATCGGGCGGGAATCTGAAGCATGCGTAGAACGATCTGGGATTTTGGCGACTCCTACTGGGCATGCGTCGGCCGGGAATCCAACGCATGCGTAGAACGATCAGAATTTCAGATGCTTCTACTGCGCATGCGTCGGCCGTGAATCCGACGCATGTGTAGAACGATCAGGATTTCGGGATCGGGATTTCCGAGGCATCCGCTCGTTTATTCATCTCTATGGTGTGTTTACTGAATGTGCTTTTCCTGTACGGCTTCTCACACACAGCACACTGTGATTACCAATCTACACTCCGCTCCTTACAATCCCTCCGGGGGAAATATTACAAATACATTACTGAGCTCAATAATATAATATTCCATATGGATGATTGTCTCCATGGAAACCAATCCTTCTCTACCTAGAACTTCCATCTATTAGATAATAATGATGATCTGCTTGTTACTGACTGATGAACACAACATGATAAAGTTCTATCCCTCCAGTCACACATTACTCTGTGTAAAGATAAATGGAAAGTGTATTCCTAAGTGTAACACGTCTCTCATATATGCAGAAATCTGTGTATGTTGCTAGAAAATGACTTAGAACACCCAAACATTATATATATATATATATATATATATACAGTGGGGCAAAAAAGTATTTAGTCAGCCACCAATTGTGCAAGTTCTCCCACTTAAAAAGATGAGAGAGGCCTGTAATTGTCATCATAGGTATACCTCAACTATGAGAAACAAAATGTGGAAACAAATCCAGGCAATCACATTGTCTGATTTGGAAAGAATTTATTTGCAAATTATGGTGGAAAATAAGTATTTGGTCACCTACAAACAAGCAAGATTTCTGGCTCTCACAGACCTGTATCTTCTTCTTTAAGAGGCTCATCTGTCCTCCACTCATTACCTGTATTAATGGCACCTCTTTGAACTTGTTATCAGTATAAAAGACACCTGTCCACAACCTCAAACAGTCACACTCCAAACTCCACTATGGTGAAGACCAAAGAGCTGTCGAAGGACACCAGAAACAAAATTGTAGACCTGCACCAGGCTGGGAAGACTGAATCTGCAATAGACAAGCAGCTTGGTGTGAAGAAATCAACTGTGGGAGCAATAATTAGAAAATAGAAGGCATACAAGACCACTGATAATCTCCTTCCATCTAGGGCTCCACACAAGATCTCACCCGTGGGGTCAAAATGATCACAAGAACGGTGAGAAAAAATCCCAGAACCACACGGGGGGACCTAGTGAATGACCTGCAGAGAGCTGGGACCAACGTAACAAAGGCTACCATCAGTAACACACTACACCGCCAGGGACTCAGATCCCGCAGTGCCAGACGTGTCCCCCTGCTTAAGCCAGTACATGTCCGGGCCCGTCTGAGGTTTGCTAGAGAGCATTTGGATGATCCAGAAGAGGATTGGGAGAATGTCATATGGTCAGATGAAACCAAAGTAGAACTGTTTGGTAGAAACACAACTTGTGATGTTTGGAAGAGAGATTATGCTGAGCTGCAAGCAAAGAACACCATACCCACTGTGAAGCATGGGGGTGGCAACATCATGCTTTGGGGCTGTTTCTCTGTAAAGGGAATAGGACGACTGATCCGTGTACATGAAAGAATGAATGGCGCCATGTATCGTGAGATTTTGAGTGCAAACCTCCTCCCATCAGCAAGGGCATTGAAGATGAAACGTGGCTGGGTCTTTCAGCATGACAATGATCCCAAACACACCGCCCGGACAACGAAGGAGTGGCTTCGTAAGAAGCATTTCAAGGTCCTGGAGTGGCCTAGCCAGTCTCCAGATCTCAACCCCATAGAAAACCTTTGGAGGGAGTTAAAAGTCCGTGTTGCCCAGCGACAGCCCCAAAACATCACTGCTCTAGAGGAGATCTGCATGGAGGAATGGGCCAACATACCAGCAACAGTGTGTGACAACCTTGTGAAGACTTACAGAAAATGTTTGACCTCTGTCATTGCCAACAAAGGACATATGACAAAGTATTGAGATGAACTTTTGATATTGACCAAATACTTATTTTCCACCATAGATTGCAAAAAAAAATCTTTCCAAATCAGACAATGTGATTGTCTGGATTTGTTTCCACATTTTGTCTCTCATAGTTGAGGTATACCTATGATTAAAATTACAGGCCTCTCTCATATTTTTAAGTGGGAGAACTTGCACAATTGGTGGCTGACTAAATACTAGTGATGAGCCGAACACCCCCGGGTTCGGTTCGCACCAGAACCCGCGAACGGACCGAAAGTTCGAACGAACATTAGAACCCTATTAAATACAATGGATGCGAACGTTCGAATTCTAAAGTGCTAATTATAACAACTATTATGCATGTTATTGTCCTAAAAAGGGTTTGGGAACCCGGGTTCTGCACCAGGGGACATGTATCAATGCAAAAAGAAGTTTTAAAAACGGTCGTTTTTCGGGAGCAGTCATTTTAATGATGCATAAAGTGAAAAAAAAAAAGTCAAATATTCCTTTAAATATCGTACCTGGGGGGTGTCTAAAGTATGCCTGTGAAGTGCCACGTGTTTCCCGTGTTTAGAACTGTCCCTGCACAAAATGACACTTCTAAAGGAAAAAAAAGCCATTTAAAACTGCTTGCGGCTTTAATGTAATGTCTGGTCCCGGTAATATGGATGAAATTCTTTAAGAAAAATGGCATAGCTACCCCATGACCCCCCCCCCCCCTACCCCAGCCCATTACCAGCCCCTTTGGGTCTTGTATGGATATTAAGGGGAACCCCGCACATAAAATAAAAAAGGCCCTATATACTCTGAACAGCCCTATACAGGCGGTGCATACAAGACAGGGACTGTAGGTTTGTTCTTATGTAGAGTCTGTTTGTAATTTTGAACAGGTACATTGTTGAAGTGTAGCTCCAGACCAAAAATCTATTTTTAAACTTTTTGGAAAACATAGGTAAGGGTTATCACCCCTGTAACATTTGTTTTGCTGTCTGTGCCCCTGTTCAGAACATTTCACCTCACTTTCCGTCCCAATGACAACTGTTTTTGAAATGTGGTGTTTTTCTTGAAACAAGGATTGCTGATAAAGCATCAGTACAGAGGAGTAGGGATGAGCTTCGTGTTCGAGTCGAACATACGTTCGACTCGAACATTGGCTGTTCGATCGTTCGACGAAGATCGAACGATTTGGGCCGTTCGCGCCAAATTCGAGTGACGCGAACGGCCCACAATGCACTACGCCATCGCAGTGTCATCCAGGCGCTGTGATTGGCCAAGCATGCACTGTGACCCCGCATGCTTGGCCAATCACAGCGCCGGCAGCGAGGAGAGCAATGATTGGCCACAGGCAGGATGCCTGTGGCCAATTATTGCTGAGGGTGTTTAGTACACGCCCCACACTATAAAAGGCCGCCAGCACGGCGGCCTAGTGTAGTGTGTTCCGGAGCAGGGATAGAGTAGCATAGGCAGGGACAGTGACTGTTATTTCTTTCTTGCTTAACCTGGATTCCTTTAGTTTAGGGAAAGAGAAGGATAGGTAGGGAGAGTGTCAGTGTGTTTTGTGCTTCTGCTATAGTGTGCTTAAAAAAAACATTTATTCTAGGGACAGAAAACTCTAGGTAGGGACAGTGTCAGTTTCTTTCACTCTGCAAGTCCTTGTTTCCAGGGACCTGTAAGGACAGTGAGTTAATTGTCCTTGTGCTATATTGTGCTTAAAAAAAACATTTATTCTAGGGACAGAAAACTCTAGGTAGGGACAGTGTCAGTTTCTTTCACTCTGCAAGTCCTTGTTTCCAGGGACCTGTAAGGACAGTGAGTTAATTGTCCTTGTGCTATATTGTGCTTAAAAAAAACATTTATTCTAGGGACAGAAAACTCTAGGTAGGGACAGTGTCAGTTTCTTTCACTCTGCAAGTCCTTGTTTCCAGGGACCTGTAAGGACAGTGAGTTAATTGTCCTTGTGCTATATTGTGATTAAAAAAAACATTTATTCTAGGGACAGAAAACTCTAGGTAGGGACAGTGTCAGTTTCTTTCACTCTGCAAGTCCTTGTTTCCAGGGACCTGTAAGGACAGTGAGTTAATTTTCCTTGTGCTATATTGTGATTAAAAAAAACATTTTTTCTAGGGACAGAAAACTGTAGGTAGGGAGAGTGTTTTTTTTCTTTCACTCTGCAAGTCCTTGTTTCCAGGGACCTGTAAGGACAGTGAGTTAATTGTCCTTGTGCTATATTGTGCTTAAAAAAAACATTTATTCTAGGGACAGAAAACTCTAGGTAGGGACAGTGTCAGTTTCTTTCACTCTGCAAGTCCTTGTTTCCAGGGACCTGTAAGGACAGTGAGTTAATTGTCCTTGTGCTATATTGTGATTAAAAAAAACATTTATTCTAGGGACAGAAAACTCTAGGTAGGGACAGTGTCAGTTTCTTTCACTCTGCAAGTCCTTGTTTCCAGGGACCTGTAAGGACAGTGAGTTAATTTTCCTTGTGCTATATTGTGATTAAAAAAAACATTTTTTCTAGGGACAGAAAACTGTAGGTAGGGAGAGTGTTTTTTTTCTTTCACTCTGCAAGTCCTTGTTTCCAGGGACCTGTAAGGACAGTGAGTTAATTTTACTTGTGCTATATTGTGCTTAAAAAAAACATTTTTTCTAGGGACAGAAAACTGTAGGTAGGGAGAGTGTTTTTTTTCTTTCACTCTGCAAGTCCTTGTTTCCAGGGACCTGTAAGGACAGTGAGTTAATTGTCCTTGTGCTATATTGTGCTTAAAAAAAACATTTATTCTAGGGACAGAAAACTCTAGGTAGGGACAGTGTCAGTTTCTTTCACTCTGCAAGTCCTTGTTTCCAGGGACCTGTAAGGACAGTGAGTTAATTTTCCTTGTGCTATATTGTGATTAAAAAAAACATTTTTTCTAGGGACAGAAAACTGTAGGTAGGGAGAGTGTTTTTTTTCTTTCACTCTGCAAGTCCTTGTTTCCAGGGACCTGTAAGGACAGTGAGTTAATTGTCCTTGTGCTATATTGTGCTTAAAAAAAACATTTATTCTAGGGACAGAAAACTCTAGGTAGGGACAGTGTCAGTTTCTTTCACTCTGCAAGTCCTTGTTTCCAGGGACCTGTAAGGACAGTGAGTTAATTTTCCTTGTGCTATATTGTGATTAAAAAAAACATTTATTCTAGGGACAGAAAACTCTAGGTAGGGAGAGTGTTTTTTTTCTTTCACTCTGCAAGTCCTTGTTTCCAGGGACCTGTAAGGACAGTGAGTTAATTGTCCTTGTGCTATATTGTGCTTAAAAAAAACATTTTTTCTAGGGACAGAAAACTGTAGGTAGGGAGAGTGTTTTTTTTTTTTCACTCTGCAAGTCCTTGTTTCCAGGGACCTGTAAGGACAGTGAGTTAATTGTCCTTGTGCTATATTGTGCTTAAAAAAAACATTTATTCTAGGGACAGAAAACTCTAGGTAGGGACAGTGTCAGTTTCTTTCACTCTGCAAGTCCTTGTTTCCAGGGACCTGTAAGGACAGTGAGTTAATTTTCCTTGTGCTATATTGTGATTAAAAAAAACATTTTTTCTAGGGACAGAAAACTGTAGGTAGGGAGAGTGTTTTTTTTCTTTCACTCTGCAAGTCCTTGTTTCCAGGGACCTGTAAGGACAGTGAGTTAATTTTACTTGTGCTATATTGTGCTTAAAAAAAACATTTTTTCTAGGGACAGAAAACTGTAGGTAGGGAGAGTGTTTTTTTTCTTTCACTCTGCAAGTCCTTGTTTCCAGGGACCTGTAAGGACAGTGAGTTAATTGTCCTTGTGCTATATTGTGCTTAAAAAAAACATTTATTCTAGGGACAGAAAACTCTAGGTAGGGACAGTGTCAGTTTCTTTCACTCTGCAAGTCCTTGTTTCCAGGGACCTGTAAGGACAGTGAGTTAATTTTCCTTGTGCTATATTGTGATTAAAAAAAACATTTTTTCTAGGGACAGAAAACTGTAGGTAGGGAGAGTGTTTTTTTTCTTTCACTCTGCAAGTCCTTGTTTCCAGGGACCTGTAAGGACAGTGAGTTAATTGTCCTTGTGCTATATTGTGCTTAAAAAAAACATTTATTCTAGGGACAGAAAACTCTAGGTAGGGACAGTGTCAGTTTCTTTCACTCTGCAAGTCCTTGTTTCCAGGGACCTGTAAGGACAGTGAGTTAATTTTCCTTGTGCTATATTGTGATTAAAAAAAACATTTATTCTAGGGACAGAAAACTCTAGGTAGGGACAGTGTCAGTTTCTTTCACTCTGCAAGTCCTTGTTTCCAGGGACCTGTAAGGACAGTGAGTTAATTTTCCTTGTGCTATATTGTGATTAAAAAAAACATTTTTTCTAGGGACAGAAAACTGTAGGTAGGGAGAGTGTTTTTTTTCTTTCACTCTGCAAGTCCTTGTTTCCAGGGACCTGTAAGGACAGTGAGTTAATTTTACTTGTGCTATATTGTGCTTAAAAAAAACATTTTTTCTAGGGACAGAAAACTGTAGGTAGGGAGAGTGTTTTTTTTCTTTCACTCTGCAAGTCCTTGTTTCCAGGGACCTGTAAGGACAGTGAGTTAATTGTCCTTGTGCTATATTGTGCTTAAAAAAAACATTTATTCTAGGGACAGAAAACTCTAGGTAGGGACAGTGTCAGTTTCTTTCACTCTGCAAGTCCTTGTTTCCAGGGACCTGTAAGGACAGTGAGTTAATTTTCCTTGTGCTATATTGTGATTAAAAAAAACATTTTTTCTAGGGACAGAAAACTGTAGGTAGGGAGAGTGTTTTTTTTCTTTCACTCTGCAAGTCCTTGTTTCCAGGGACCTGTAAGGACAGTGAGTTAATTGTCCTTGTGCTATATTGTGCTTAAAAAAAACATTTATTCTAGGGACAGAAAACTCTAGGTAGGGACAGTGTCAGTTTCTTTCACTCTGCAAGTCCTTGTTTCCAGGGACCTGTAAGGACAGTGAGTTAATTTTCCTTGTGCTATATTGTGATTAAAAAAAACATTTTTTCTAGGGACAGAAAACTGTAGGTAGGGAGAGTGTTTTTTTTCTTTCACTCTGCAAGTCCTTGTTTCCAGGGACCTGTAAGGACAGTGAGTTAATTTTCCTTGTGCTATATTGTGATTAAAAAAAACATTTTTTCTAGGGACAGAAAACTGTAGGTAGGGAGAGTGTTTTTTTTTCTTTCACTCTGCAAGTCCTTGTTTCCAGGGACCTGTAAGGACAGTGAGTTAATTGTCCTTGTGCTATATTGTGCTTAAAAAAAACATTTTTTCTAGGGACAGAAAACTCTAGGTAGGGACAGTGTCAGTTTCTTTCACTCTGCAAGTCCTTGTTTCCAGGGACCTGGAGAGACATTGAGTGAATTGTCCTTGTGCTATATTGTGATTAAAAAAAACATTTATTCTAGGGACAGAAAACTCTAGGTAGGGACAGTGTCAGTTTCTTTCACTGTGAAAGTCCTTGTTTCAAGGGACAGAGAAGGACACCTGAAGGTAGCCCTTATTGCTTTTTTCCCATCTCCCTGCAGGCCATCTATTAGAATGTCTGGAAGGCAAACAAGGAGAGGCAGACAGTCAGGAGGCAATAAAAGAGGGCAAGCAGGCTCTGTGTCTGGGGGCAACAGTGCTGGTCGTGGACGCGGTGCATTGTCATCAGCACATGGCCATGGGACACGCTTGTCCTTCTTTTCGGCAGCTGGACATGTTGAGCCACATCATGCCGAAGACTTGGTAGAGTGGATGACCAAGCCCTCCTCCTCCTCCTCATCCTCTCTCACCCAGGCTCAGGGTACTGGAAAAGCAGCTGCCAAAGCGTCGTCTTCCCTGGTATCAATGTCAGACAAATCATCAGTCACTCCTTCCCTAGACCCACCATGTCCTCCTCCTGAGGAGTCCCCCGAACTGTTTCAGCACAGTGTTGGGTACATGCTCCAGGAGGATGCCCAGCGTTTCGAAGGGTCTGATGATGAAACCCAGCTAGAGGAAGGCAGTAGCGTGAGAGCAGACAGAGGGGATGCTCAAGAAGGACACCAATCTGGCAGTCATGTTCCAGCAGCTGCAGCATACTGCCAGATTGGCTCCAGTGATGAGGAGGGAGGGGATGATGAGGTCAATGACTCCACGTGGGTGCCTAATAGGAGAGAGGAGGAGGAGGAGGATGAGGAGGAGGCACATCTCCAACGAGGCAGGATGCCCTTTGGTGGCCAGCGTAAGGGCAGTACACCGACGGAATCACACCGCAGAGCTCCGCCTGTGCAGGGCGCTGCCTCTGCCCGTCATTCAAAAAGTTCTTTGGTGTGGGCCTTTTTTGAGGCTAGTGCATCAGATCGCACAGCTGCTGTTTGCAACATATGTCTCAAGCGTATATCGCGTGGCCAAAACATCAGCCGCTTGGGTACCACATGCCTGACCAGACATATGTTGACCTGCCATGCAGCTCGTTGGCAAGCCTACCTCAAAGACCCACACCAAAGAACCAAGCGGACCTCTCCTTGCACCGCATCAGCTGGGATCTCCAACCCCACTATAACTTCAGTCCTCTCTGAAACATGCACTGAGAGGAATGAAGGTGTAGAATTAGGTGTGTCACAGCCAAGTACTTGCGCCCACTCTGCTAGCAGTACACCGACGTCCGATTCTAGCAGGCAAATTTCCCTGCCCCAGCTGCTGGACCGTCGAAAGAAGTTCACTCCCAGCCATCCACATGCCCAGCGGTTGAATGCTAGCTTGGCTAAATTGCTAGCGCTTCAACTGCTGCCTTTTCAGTTGGTAGACTCGGCCCCCTTCCGTGAGTTTGTGCAATGTGCGGTTCCTCAGTGGCAGGTTCCCAAACGCCACTTTTTCTCACGGAAGGCTATTCCGGCTCTCTACCGGCATGTGGAAGGCAATGTCTTGGCCTCGCTGGACAGGGCGGTCAGCGGTAAGGTGCATATTACCGCTGACTCATGGTCCAGCAGGCATGGACAGGGACGTTACCTTTCTTTCACGGCCCATTGGGTCACTCTTTTGGCAGCTGGGAAGGATTCAGGACAAGGTGCAGTAGTGTTGGAGGTTGTCCCACCGCCACGCCTCCAAAATGCTACTACTGGTTGTGACACACCTCTCTCCTCCACCCCCTCCTCTTCTTCTTCCTCCATGGCCTCTTCCTGTGGTTTGTCCTATGAACCAGCGGTGCTCCGTAGCCGTTCACGGGGCTACGCAAGTACGCAGGCAAAAAGATGCCATGCCGTGCTTGCGCTGGTGTGTTTGGGGGACAGAAGCCACACTGGGGCAGAGGTCCTGTCTGCTCTGCAGGGCCAGGCCGAGAGGTGGTTGACGCCACGCCAGCTTAAGCCAGGAATGGTGGTTTGCGACAATGGCACCAACCTCCTCTCCGCCCTCCGACAGGGACAACTGACCCATGTGCCCTGTGTGGCTCACGTCCTTAACCTGGTGGTGCAGCGCTTCTTGGGCAGGTACCCGGGCTTACAGGATGTCCTGAGGCAGGCCAGGAAAGTCTGTGTGCATTTCCGCAGATCTTATAATGCCAGTGCTCGCCTGGCTGAGCTGCAAAAGGAGTTGAACCTGCCCAAGAACCGCCTTATATGTGACATGCCCACCAGGTGGAACTCAACGTTGGCCATGCTGCAGCGGCTGCACACGCAGCAGAGGGCCATCAATGAGTACCTGTGCGACTACGGCACCAGGACAGGGTCAGGGGAGCTTGGTTTTTTTTCTCCACGCCAGTGGGGCATGATCAGGGATGCATGCACTGTCCTGGCACCATTTGAGGAGGCCACGAGGATGGTGAGCAGTGACAGTGCATGCATCAGTGACACTGTACCTCTTGTCCACCTGTTGGAGCACACGCTGCGTGGAATAATGGACAGGGCACTTGAGGCAGAACAGAGGCAGGAAGAGGAGGACTTCCTTGCCTCTCAAGGCCCCCTTTACCCAGACAGTGTTCCTTCTGTCCCACCCATCGCACAGGAAGAGGAGGAGGAGGAGGAGGAGGAGGAGGAGGAGGAGGAGGATTGTGTCAGCATGGAGGTGGAGGCTGGCACTCAGCATCATCAGCAGCAGTCTTTTAGGGATGATTTACAGTCCCAAGAAACCAGTGGACTTGTACGTGGCTGGGAGGAGGTGGCTGCGGATCATGTCGTCCTTAGTGACCCAGAGGACTCCGGAGCGAATGCCTCAGCAAACCTACGCTGCATGGCCTCCCTGATCCTGCAAAGTCTGCGGAAGGATCCTCGTATTCTTCGGATCAAGGAGAGGGACCATTACTGGCTGGCCACTCTCCTTGATCCACGGTACAAGGGTAAGGTTGCGGACCTTATGTTACCGTCGCAGAGGGAGCAGAGGATGAGACAACTCCGGGAGGCCTTGCAGAAAGGTCTGTGCAACGCGTTCCCAGAGACTGGGAGGTTGCAAACTCCTGGTCCTGGACAACGAGTTGCTGAGGCTTCGGCCAGTCAAAGAAGGAGCGGTGGGGAAGGTGGCCGTCTGACCGATGCGTTCAGACAATTCTTTAGTCCGCAGCCCCAAAGTATGATCGGTTCCAGCAACCATCGCCAGCGTCTGATAAACATGGTGCAGGAATATCTAGGGGCAAGGTCAGACTTGGACACCTTCCCCACCGAAAATCCTCTGGCTTACTGGGTCTTGAGGATGGATCACTGGCCAGAGCTTGCACAGTATGCAATTGAGCTACTGGCCTGTCCTGCATCCAGCGTTCTTTCGGAACGCACATTCAGTGCTGCTGGAGGATTTGTCACGGATCACAGGGTGCGCCTGTCCACCGACTCGGTTGATCGACTGACTTTCATCAAGATGAACCAGTCTTGGATCACCACCAGCTACCACACACCTGATGCTGATATAACAGACTAATTGATTTTAAAATGTCACATCCCTTCAAGACTGATGCTGATGCTGAGTGCCTGTGCTGTTATGTTGACTGGCTATCCTCCTCCTCCGAGTCCTCAATGATACGATTGATGATGATAGCTTGGAAGATCATTTTTGTTTATGGGTGCCGCCACCAGTGCCTAACGCCCAATTTTTCAGCCCCTGTTTAACAGGGGCGTGTAATTACAATTTTTGAAGCAATACTTTGCAACAGGGCTCATTGCTGTGCTCCAAGTACAGTATCTGTGAGGAGTTGCAGTGTTGTGCCACCAGTGCCTAAGGCCCAATTTTTCAGCCCCTGTTTAACAGGGGCGTGTCATTACAATTTTTGAAGCAATACTTTGCAACAGGGCTCATTGCTGTGCTCCAAGTACAGTATCTGTGAAGGGTTGCAGTGTTGTGCCACCAGTGCCTAAGGCCCAATTTTTCAGCCCCTGTTCAACAGGGGCATGTAATTACAATTCTTGATCTAATAATTCACAGCAGGGCCCATTGCTGCACCCACCAAGAGTAACTGTCAGGGCTTACAGTGTTGTGGCACCAGCACCACCATCAAAGGCCCAATTTTTACTACCACTGTTCAACAATTATATGTAATTAAAATTCCTGATATAATAGTTGACAGCAGGGCGTTCCAGCACCAACCAAGAGTAACTGTGAGTGCTTACAGTGTTGTGCCAACACCAACAACTAAGGGGCCTATTTCTGCAGAGTATATACGGCAGGTCCCTACTTTCAAACATCCAACTTACAAACGACTCCTACTTGCAAACGCAAGAAGACAACAGGAAGTGAGAGGAAATCTACCACTAGGAAGGAAAATTCTCTCCTGTAAGAATAAATATGGGAGAAAGGTGTCTCCTCTGTACTGATGCTTTATCAGCAATCCTTGTTTCAAGAAAAACACCACATTTCAAAAACAGTTGTCATTAGGACGGAAAGTGAGGTGAAATGTTCTGAACAGGGGCACAGACAGCAAAACAAATGTTACAGGGGTGATAACCCTTACCTATGTTTTCCAAAAAGTTTAAAAATAGATTTTTGGTCTGGAGCTACACTTCAACAATGTACCTGTTCAAAATTACAAACAGATTCTACATAAGAACAAACCTACAGTCCCTGTCTTGTATGCACCGCCTGTATACGGCTGTTCAGAGTATATAGGGCCTTTTTTATTTTATGTGCGGGGTTCCCCTTAATATCCATACAAGACCCAAAGGGGCTGGTAATGGGCTGGGGTAGGGGGGGGGTCATGGGGTAGCTATGCCATTTTTCTTAAAGATTTTCATCCATATTACCGGGACCAGACATTACATTAAAGCCGCAAGCAGTTTTAAATGGCTTTTTTTTCCTTTAGAAGTGTCATTTTGTGCAGGGACAGTTCTAAACACGGGAAACACGTGGCACTTCACAGGCATACTTTAGACACCCCCCAGGTACGATATTTAAAGGAATATTTGACTTTTTTTTTTTCACTTTATGCATCATTAAAATGACTGCTCCCGGAAAACGACCGTTTTTAAAACTTATTTTTGCATTGATACATGTCCCCTGGTGCAGAACCCGGGTTCCCAAACCCTTTTTAGGACAATAACATGCATAATAGTTTTTATAATTAGCACTTTAGAATTCGAACGTTCGCATCCATTGTATTTAATAGGGTTCTAATGTTCGTTCGAACTTTCGGTCCGTTCGCGGGTTCTGGTGCGAACCGAACCCGGGGGTGTTCGGCTCATCACTACAGAGGAGACACCTTTCTCCCATATTTATTCTTACAGGAGAGAATTTTCCTTCCTAGTGGTAGATTTCCTCTCACTTCCTGTTGTCTTCTTGCGTTTGCAAGTAGGAGTCGTTTGTAAGTTGGATGTTTGAAAGTAGGGACCTGCCGTATATACTCTGCAGAAATAGGCCCCTTAGTTGTTGGTGTTGGCACAACACTGTAAGCACTCACAGTTACTCTTGGTTGGTGCTGGAACGCCCTGCTGTCAACTATTATATCAGGAATTTTAATTACATATAATTGTTGAACAGTGGTAGTAAAAATTGGGCCTTTGATGGTGGTGCTGGTGCCACAACACTGTAAGCCCTGACAGTTACTCTTGGTGGGTGCAGCAATGGGCCCTGCTGTGAATTATTAGATCAAGAATTGTAATTACATGCCCCTGTTGAACAGGGGCTGAAAAATTGGGCCTTAGGCACTGGTGGCACAACACTGCAACCCCTCACAGATACTGTACTTGGAGCACAGCAATGAGCCCTGTTGCAAAGTATTGCTTCAAAAATTGTAATGACACGCCCCTGTTAAACAGGGGCTGAAAAATTGGGCCTTAGGCACTGGTGGCACAACACTGCAACTCCTCACAGATACTGTACTTGGAGCACACCAATGAGCCCTGTTGCAAAGTATTGCTTCAAAAATTGTAATGACACGCCCCTGTTAAACAGGGGCTGAAAAATTGGGCCTTAGGCACTGGTGGCACAACACTGCAACTCCTCACAGATACTGTACTTGGAGCACAGCAATGAGCCCTGTTGCAAAGTATTGCTTCAAAAATTGTAATGACACGCCCCTGTTAAACAGGGGCTGAAAAATTGGGCCTTAGGCACTGGTGGCACAACACTGCAACTCCTCACAGATACTGTACTTGGAGCACACCAATGAGCCCTGTTGCAAAGTATTGCTTCAAAAATTGTAATGACACGCCCCTGTTAAACAGGGGCTGAAAAATTGGGCCTTAGGCACTGGTGGCACAACACTGCAACTCCTCACAGATACTGTACTTGGAGCACAGCAATGAGCCCTGTTGCAAAGTATTGCTTCAAAAATTGTAATGACACGCCCCTGTTAAACAGGGGCTGAAAAATTGGGCCTTAGGCACTGGTGGCACAACACTGCAACTCCTCACAGATACTGTACTTGGAGCACACCAATGAGCCCTGTTGCAAAGTATTGCTTCAAAAATTGTAATGACACGCCCCTGTTAAACAGGGGCTGAAAAATTGGGCCTTAGGCACTGGTGGCACAACACTGCAACTCCTCACAGATACTGTACTTGGAGCACAGCAATGAGCCCTGTTGCAAAGTATTGCTTCAAAAATTGTAATTACACGCCCCTGTTAAACAGGGGCTGAAAAATTGGGCGTTAGGCACTGGTGGCGGCACCCATAAACAAAAATGATCTTACAAGCTATCATCATCAATCGTATCATTGAGGACTCGGAGGAGGAGGATAGCCAGTCAACATAACAGCACAGGCACTCAGCATCAGCATCAGTCTTGAAGGGATGTGACATGTTAAAATCAATTAGTCTGTTATATCAGCATCAGGTGTGTGGTAGCTGGTGGTGATCCAAGACTGGTTCATCTTGATGAAAGTCAGTCGATCAACCGAGTCGGTGGACAGGCGCACCCTGTGATCCGTGACAAATCCTCCAGCAGCACTGAATGTGCATTCCGAAAGAACGCTGGATGCAGGACAGGCCAGTAGCTCAATTGCATACTGTGCAAGCTCTGGCCAGTGATCCATCCTCAAGACCCAGTAAGCCAGAGGATTTTCGGTGGGGAAGGTGTCCAAGTCTGACCTTGCCCCTAGATATTCCTGCACCATGTTTATCAGACGCTGGCGATGGTTGCTGGAACCGATCATACTTTGGGGCTGCGGACTAAAGAATTGTCTGAACGCATCGGTCAGACGGCCACCTTCCCCACCGCTCCTTCTTTGACTGGCCGAAGCCTCAGCAACTCGTTGTCCAGGACCAGGAGTTTGCAACCTCCCAGTCTCTGGGAACGCGTTGCACAGACCTTTCTGCAAGGCCTCCCGGAGTTGTCTCATCCTCTGCTCCCTCTGCGACGGTAACATAAGGTCCGCAACCTTACCCTTGTACCGTGGATCAAGGAGAGTGGCCAGCCAGTAATGGTCCCTCTCCTTGATCCGAAGAATACGAGGATCCTTCCGCAGACTTTGCAGGATCAGGGAGGCCATGCAGCGTAGTTTTGCTGAGGCATTCGCTCCGGAGTCCTCTGGGTCACTAAGGACGACATGATCCGCAGCCACCTCCTCCCAGCCACGTACAAGTCCACTGGTTTCTTGGGACTGTAAATCATCCCTAAAAGACTGCTGCTGATGATGCTGAGTGCCAGCCTCCACCTCCATGCTGACACAATCCTCCTCCTCCTCCTCCTCCTCCTCCTCCTCCTCCTCTTCCTGTGCGATGGGTGGGACAGAAGGAACACTGTCTGGGTAAAGGGGGCCTTGAGAGGCAAGGAAGTCCTCCTCTTCCTGCCTCTGTTCTGCCTCAAGTGCCCTGTCCATTATTCCACGCAGCGTGTGCTCCAACAGGTGGACAAGAGGTACAGTGTCACTGATGCATGCACTGTCACTGCTCACCATCCTCGTGGCCTCCTCAAATGGTGCCAGGACAGTGCATGCATCCCTGATCATGCCCCACTGGCGTGGAGAAAAAAAACCAAGCTCCCCTGACCCTGTCCTGGTGCCGTAGTCGCACAGGTACTCATTGATGGCCCTCTGCTGCGTGTGCAGCCGCTGCAGCATGGCCAACGTTGAGTTCCACCTGGTGGGCATGTCACATATAAGGCGGTTCTTGGGCAGGTTCAACTCCTTTTGCAGCTCAGCCAGGCGAGCACTGGCATTATAAGATCTGCAGAAATGCACACAGACTTTCCTGGCCTGCCTCAGGACATCCTGTAAGCCCGGGTACCTGCCCAAGAAGCGCTGCACCACCAGGTTAAGGACGTGAGCCACACAGGGCACATGGGTCAGTTGTCCCTGTCGGAGGGCGGAGAGGAGGTTGGTGCCATTGTCGCAAACCACCATTCCTGGCTTAAGCTGGCGTGGCGTCAACCACCTCTCGGCCTGGCCCTGCAGAGCAGACAGGACCTCTGCCCCAGTGTGGCTTCTGTCCCCCAAACACACCAGCGCAAGCACGGCATGGCATCTTTTTGCCTGCGTACTTGCGTAGCCCCGTGAACGGCTACGGAGCACCGCTGGTTCATAGGACAAACCACAGGAAGAGGCCATGGAGGAAGAAGAAGAGGAGGGGGTGGAGGAGAGAGGTGTGTCACAACCAGTAGTAGCATTTTGGAGGCGTGGCGGTGGGACAACCTCCAACACTACTGCACCTTGTCCTGAATCCTTCCCAGCTGCCAAAAGAGTGACCCAATGGGCCGTGAAAGAAAGGTAACGTCCCTGTCCATGCCTGCTGGACCATGAGTCAGCGGTAATATGCACCTTACCGCTGACCGCCCTGTCCAGCGAGGCCAAGACATTGCCTTCCACATGCCGGTAGAGAGCCGGAATAGCCTTCCGTGAGAAAAAGTGGCGTTTGGGAACCTGCCACTGAGGAACCGCACATTGCACAAACTCACGGAAGGGGGCCGAGTCTACCAACTGAAAAGGCAGCAGTTGAAGCGCTAGCAATTTAGCCAAGCTAGCATTCAACCGCTGGGCATGTGGATGGCTGGGAGTGAACTTCTTTCGACGGTCCAGCAGCTGGGGCAGGGAAATTTGCCTGCTAGAATCGGACGTCGGTGTACTGCTAGCAGAGTGGGCGCAAGTACTTGGCTGTGACACACCTAATTCTACACCTTCATTCCTCTCAGTGCATGTTTCAGAGAGGACTGAAGTTATAGTGGGGTTGGAGATCCCAGCTGATGCGGTGCAAGGAGAGGTCCGCTTTGTTCTTTGGTGTGGGTCTTTGAGGTAGGCTTGCCAACGAGCTGCATGGCAGGTCAACATATGTCTGGTCAGGCATGTGGTACCCAAGCGGCTGATGTTTTGGCCACGCGATATACGCTTGAGACATATGTTGCAAACAGCAGCTGTGCGATCTGATGCACTAGCCTCAAAAAAGGCCCACACCAAAGAACTTTTTGAATGACGGGCAGAGGCAGCGCCCTGCACAGGCGGAGCTCTGCGGTGTGATTCCGTCGGTGTACTGCCCTTACGCTGGCCACCAAAGGGCATCCTGCCTCGTTGGAGATGTGCCTCCTCCTCATCCTCCTCCTCCTCCTCTCTCCTATTAGGCACCCACGTGGAGTCAGTGACCTCATCATCCCCTCCCTCCTCATCACTGGAGCCAATCTGGCAGTATGCTGCAGCTGCTGGAACATGACTGCCAGATTGGTGTCCTTCTTGAGCATCCCCTCTGTCTGCTCTCACGCTACTGCCTTCCTCTAGCTGGGTTTCATCATCAGACCCTTCGAAACGCTGGGCATCCTCCTGGAGCATGTACCCAACACTGTGCTGAAACAGTTCGGGGGACTCCTCAGGAGGAGGACATGGTGGGTCTAGGGAAGGAGTGACTGATGATTTGTCTGACATTGATACCAGGGAAGACGACGCTTTGGCAGCTGCTTTTCCAGTACCCTGAGCCTGGGTGAGAGAGGATGAGGAGGAGGAGGAGGGCTTGGTCATCCACTCTACCAAGTCTTCGGCATGATGTGGCTCAACATGTCCAGCTGCCGAAAAGAAGGACAAGCGTGTCCCATGGCCATGTGCTGATGACAATGCACCGCGTCCACGACCAGCACTGTTGCCCCCAGACACAGAGCCTGCTTGCCCTCTTTTATTGCCTCCTGACTGTCTGCCTCTCCTTGTTTGCCTTCCAGACATTCTAATAGATGGCCTGCAGGGAGATGGGAAAAAAGCAATAAGGGCTACCTTCAGGTGTCCTTCTCTGTCCCTTGAAACAAGGACTTTCACAGTGAAAGAAACTGACACTCTCCCTACCTACAGTTTTCTGTCCCTAGAAAAAATGTTTTTTTTAATCACAATATAGCACAAGGACAATTCACTCACTGTCCTTCCAGGTCCCTGGAAACAAGGACTTGCAGAGTGAAATAAACTGACACTCTCCCTACCTACAGTTTTCTGTCCCTAGAATAAATGTTTTTTTTAAGCACAATATAGCACAAGGACAATTCACTCACTGTCCTTACAGGTCCCTGGAAACAAGGACTTGCAGAGTGAAAGAAAAAAAACACTCTCCCTACCTACAGTTTTCTGTCCCTAGAAAAAATGTTTTTTTTAATCACAATATAGCACAAGGACAATTCACTCACTGTCCTTACAGGTCCCTGGAAACAAGGACTTGCAGAGTGAAAGAAAAAAAACACTCTCCCTACCTACAGTTTTCTGTCCCTAGAAAAAATGTTTTTTTTAATCACAATATAGCACAAGGACAATTCACTCACTGTCCTTACAGGTCCCTGGAAACAAGGACTTGCAGAGTGAAATAAACTGACACTCTCGCTACCTACAGTTTTCTGTCCCTAGAATAAATGTTTTTTTTAAGCACAATATAGCACAAGGAGAATTCACTCACTGTCCTTCCAGGTCCCTGGAAACAAGGACTTGCAGAGTGAAATAAACTGACACTCTCCCTACCTACAGTTTTCTGTCCCTAGAATAAATGTTTTTTTTAAGCACAATATAGCACAAGGAGAATTCACTCACTGTCCTTCCAGGTCCCTGGAAACAAGGACTTGCAGAGTGAAAGAAAAAAAACACTCTCCCTACCTACAGTTTTCTGTCCCTAGAAAAAATGTTTTTTTTAATCACAATATAGCACAAGGACAATTCACTCACTGTCCTTCCAGGTCCCTGGAAACAAGGACTTGCAGAGTGAAATAAACTGACACTCTCCCTACCTACAGTTTTCTGTCCCTAGAATAAATGTTTTTTTTAAGCACAATATAGCACAAGGACAATTCACTCACTGTCCTTACAGGTCCCTGGAAACAAGGACTTGCAGAGTGAAAGAAAAAAAACACTCTCCCTACCTACAGTTTTCTGTCCCTAGAAAAAATGTTTTTTTTAATCACAATATAGCACAAGGACAATTCACTCACTGTCCTTACAGGTCCCTGGAAACAAGGACTTGCAGAGTGAAAGAAAAAAAACACTCTCCCTACCTACAGTTTTCTGTCCCTAGAAAAAATGTTTTTTTTAATCACAATATAGCACAAGGACAATTCACTCACTGTCCTTACAGGTCCCTGGAAACAAGGACTTGCAGAGTGAAATAAACTGACACTCTCCCTACCTACAGTTTTCTGTCCCTAGAATAAATGTTTTTTTTAAGCACAATATAGCACAAGGAGAATTCACTCACTGTCCTTCCAGGTCCCTGGAAACAAGGACTTGCAGAGTGAAATAAACTGACACTCTCCCTACCTACAGTTTTCTGTCCCTAGAATAAATGTTTTTTTTAAGCACAATATAGCACAAGGAGAATTCACTCACTGTCCTTCCAGGTCCCTGGAAACAAGGACTTGCAGAGTGAAAGAAAAAAAACACTCTCCCTACCTACAGTTTTCTGTCCCTAGAAAAAATGTTTTTTTTAATCACAATATAGCACAAGGACAATTCACTCACTGTCCTTCCAGGTCCCTGGAAACAAGGACTTGCAGAGTGAAATAAACTGACACTCTCCCTACCTACAGTTTTCTGTCCCTAGAATAAATGTTTTTTTTAAGCACAATATAGCACAAGGAGAATTCACTCACTGTCCTTCCAGGTCCCTGGAAACAAGGACTTGCAGAGTGAAAGAAAAAAAACACTCTCCCTACCTACAGTTTTCTGTCCCTAGAAAAAATGTTTTTTTTAATCACAATATAGCACAAGGACAATTCACTCACTGTCCTTCCAGGTCCCTGGAAACAAGGACTTGCAGAGTGAAATAAACTGACACTCTCCCTACCTACAGTTTTCTGTCCCTAGAATAAATGTTTTTTTTAAGCACAATATAGCACAAGGAGAATTCACTCACTGTCCTTCCAGGTCCCTGGAAACAAGGACTTGCAGAGTGAAAGAAAAAAAACACTCTCCCTACCTACAGTTTTCTGTCCCTAGAAAAAATGTTTTTTTTAATCACAATATAGCACAAGGACAATTCACTCACTGTCCTTCCAGGTCCCTGGAAACAAGGACTTGCAGAGTGAAATAAACTGACACTCTCCCTACCTACAGTTTTCTGTCCCTAGAATAAATGTTTTTTTTAAGCACAATATAGCACAAGGACAATTCACTCACTGTCCTTACAGGTCCCTGGAAACAAGGACTTGCAGAGTGAAAGAAAAAAAACACTCTCCCTACCTACAGTTTTCTGTCCCTAGAAAAAATGTTTTTTTTAATCACAATATAGCACAAGGACAATTCACTCACTGTCCTTCCAGGTCCCTGGAAACAAGGACTTGCAGAGTGAAATAAACTGACACTCTCCCTACCTACAGTTTTCTGTCCCTAGAATAAATGTTTTTTTTAAGCACAATATAGCACAAGGACAATTCACTCACTGTCCTTACAGGTCCCTGGAAACAAGGACTTGCAGAGTGAAAGAAAAAAAACACTCTCCCTACCTACAGTTTTCTGTCCCTAGAAAAAATGTTTTTTTTAATCACAATATAGCACAAGGACAATTCACTCACTGTCCTTACAGGTCCCTGGAAACAAGGACTTGCAGAGTGAAAGAAAAAAAACACTCTCCCTACCTACAGTTTTCTGTCCCTAGAAAAAATGTTTTTTTTAATCACAATATAACACAAGGACAATTCACTCACTGTCCTTCCAGGTCCCTGGAAACAAGGACTTGCAGAGTGAAATAAACTGACACTCTCCCTACCTACAGTTTTCTGTCCCTAGAATAAATGTTTTTTTTAAGCACAATATAGCACAAGGACAATTCACTCACTGTCCTTACAGGTCCCTGGAAACAAGGACTTGCAGAGTGAAAGAAAAAAAACACTCTCCCTACCTACAGTTTTCTGTCCCTAGAAAAAATGTTTTTTTTAATCACAATATAGCACAAGGACAATTCACTCACTGTCCTTACAGGTCCCTGGAAACAAGGACTTGCAGAGTGAAATAAACTGACACTCTCCCTACCTACAGTTTTCTGTCCCTAGAATAAATGTTTTTTTTAATCACAATATAGCACAAGGACAATTCACTCACTGTCCTTCCAGGTCCCTGGAAACAAGGACTTGCAGAGTGAAATAAACTGACACTCTCCCTACCTACAGTTTTCTGTCCCTAGAATAAATGTTTTTTTTAAGCACAATATAGCACAAGGACAATTCACTCACTGTCCTTACAGGTCCCTGGAAACAAGGACTTGCAGAGTGAAAGAAAAAAAACACTCTCCCTACCTACAGTTTTCTGTCCCTAGAAAAAATGTTTTTTTTAAGCACAATATAGCACAAGGACAATTCACTCACTGTCCTTACAGGTCCCTGGAAACAAGGACTTGCAGAGTGAAAGAAAAAAAACACTCTCCCTACCTACAGTTTTCTGTCCCTAGAAAAAATGTTTTTTTTAATCACAATATAGCACAAGGACAATTCACTCACTGTCCTTACAGGTCCCTGGAAACAAGGACTTGCAGAGTGAAAGAAACTGACACTGTCCCTACCTACAGTTTTCTGTCCCTAGAATAAATGTTTTTTTTAAGCACAATATAGCACAAGGAGAATTCACTCACTGTCCTTCCAGGTCCCTGGAAACAAGGACTTGCAGAGTGAAATAAACTGACACTCTCCCTACCTACAGTTTTCTGTCCCTAGAATAAATGTTTTTTTTAAGCACAATATAGCACAAGGACAATTCACTCACTGTCCTTACAGGTCCCTGGAAACAAGGACTTGCAGAGTGAAAGAAACTGACACTCTCCCTACCTACAGTTTTCTGTCCCTAGAATAAATGTTTTTTTAAGCACAATATAGCACAAGGACAATTCACTCACTGTCCTTCCAGGTCCCTGGAAACAAGGACTTGCAGAGTGAAATAAACTGACACTCTCCCTACCTACAGTTTTCTGTCCCTAGAATAAATGTTTTTTTTAAGCACAATATAGCACAAGGACAATTCACTCACTGTCCTTACAGGTCCCTGGAAACAAGGACTTGCAGAGTGAAAGAAAAAAAAACACTCTCCCTACCTACAGTTTTCTGTCCCTAGAAAAAATGTTTTTTTTAATCACAATATAGCACAAGGACAATTCACTCACTGTCCTTCCAGGTCCCTGGAAACAAGGACTTGCAGAGTGAAATAAACTGACACTCTCCCTACCTACAGTTTTCTGTCCCTAGAATAAATGTTTTTTTTAAGCACAATATAGCACAAGGACAATTCACTCACTGTCCTTACAGGTCCCTGGAAACAAGGACTTGCAGAGTGAAAGAAAAAAAACACTCTCCCTACCTACAGTTTTCTGTCCCTAGAAAAAATGTTTTTTTTAATCACAATATAGCACAAGGACAATTCACTCACTGTCCTTACAGGTCCCTGGAAACAAGGACTTGCAGAGTGAAATAAACTGACACTCTCCCTACCTACAGTTTTCTGTCCCTAGAATAAATGTTTTTTTTAAGCACAATATAGCACAAGGAGAATTCACTCACTGTCCTTCCAGGTCCCTGGAAACAAGGACTTGCAGAGTGAAAGAAAAAAAACACTCTCCCTACCTACAGTTTTCTGTCCCTAGAAAAAATGTTTTTTTTAATCACAATATAGCACAAGGACAATTCACTCACTGTCCTTCCAGGTCCCTGGAAACAAGGACTTGCAGAGTGAAATAAACTGACACTCTCCCTACCTACAGTTTTCTGTCCCTAGAATAAATGTTTTTTTTAAGCACAATATAGCACAAGGACAATTCACTCACTGTCCTTACAGGTCCCTGGGAAACAAGGACTTGCAGAGTGAAATAAACTGACACTCTCCCTACCTACAGTTTTCTGTCCCTAGAATAAATGTTTTTTTTAAGCACAATATAGCACAAGGACAATTCACTCACTGTCCTTACAGGTCCCTGGAAACAAGGACTTGCAGAGTGAAAGAAAAAAAACACTCTCCCTACCTACAGTTTTCTGTCCCTAGAAAAAATGTTTTTTTTAATCACAATATAGCACAAGGACAATTCACTCACTGTCCTTACAGGTCCCTGGAAACAAGGACTTGCAGAGTGAAAGAAAAAAAACACTCTCCCTACCTACAGTTTTCTGTCCCTAGAAAAAATGTTTTTTTTAATCACAATATAGCACAAGGACAATTCACTCACTGTCCTTACAGGTCCCTGGAAACAAGGACTTGCAGAGTGAAATAAACTGACACTCTCCCTACCTACAGTTTTCTGTCCCTAGAATAAATGTTTTTTTTAAGCACAATATAGCACAAGGAGAATTCACTCACTGTCCTTCCAGGTCCCTGGAAACAAGGACTTGCAGAGTGAAATAAACTGACACTCTCCCTACCTACAGTTTTCTGTCCCTAGAATAAATGTTTTTTTTAAGCACAATATAGCACAAGGAGAATTCACTCACTGTCCTTCCAGGTCCCTGGAAACAAGGACTTGCAGAGTGAAAGAAAAAAAACACTCTCCCTACCTACAGTTTTCTGTCCCTAGAAAAAATGTTTTTTTTAATCACAATATAGCACAAGGACAATTCACTCACTGTCCTTCCAGGTCCCTGGAAACAAGGACTTGCAGAGTGAAATAAACTGACACTCTCCCTACCTACAGTTTTCTGTCCCTAGAATAAATGTTTTTTTTAAGCACAATATAGCACAAGGACAATTCACTCACTGTCCTTACAGGTCCCTGGAAACAAGGACTTGCAGAGTGAAAGAAAAAAAACACTCTCCCTACCTACAGTTTTCTGTCCCTAGAAAAAATGTTTTTTTTAATCACAATATAGCACAAGGACAATTCACTCACTGTCCTTACAGGTCCCTGGAAACAAGGACTTGCAGAGTGAAAGAAAAAAAACACTCTCCCTACCTACAGTTTTCTGTCCCTAGAAAAAATGTTTTTTTTAATCACAATATAACACAAGGACAATTCACTCACTGTCCTTCCAGGTCCCTGGAAACAAGGACTTGCAGAGTGAAATAAACTGACACTCTCCCTACCTACAGTTTTCTGTCCCTAGAATAAATGTTTTTTTAAGCACAATATAGCACAAGGACAATTCACTCACTGTCCTTACAGGTCCCTGGAAACAAGGACTTGCAGAGTGAAAGAAAAAAAACACTCTCCCTACCTACAGTTTTCTGTCCCTAGAAAAAATGTTTTTTTTAATCACAATATAGCACAAGGACAATTCACTCACTGTCCTTACAGGTCCCTGGAAACAAGGACTTGCAGAGTGAAATAAACTGACACTCTCCCTACCTACAGTTTTCTGTCCCTAGAATAAATGTTTTTTTTAATCACAATATAGCACAAGGACAATTCACTCACTGTCCTTCCAGGTCCCTGGAAACAAGGACTTGCAGAGTGAAATAAACTGACACTCTCCCTACCTACAGTTTTCTGTCCCTAGAATAAATGTTTTTTTTAAGCACAATATAGCACAAGGACAATTCACTCACTGTCCTTACAGGTCCCTGGAAACAAGGACTTGCAGAGTGAAAGAAAAAAAACACTCTCCCTACCTACAGTTTTCTGTCCCTAGAAAAAATGTTTTTTTTAAGCACAATATAGCACAAGGACAATTCACTCACTGTCCTTACAGGTCCCTGGAAACAAGGACTTGCAGAGTGAAAGAAAAAAAACACTCTCCCTACCTACAGTTTTCTGTCCCTAGAAAAAATGTTTTTTTTAATCACAATATAGCACAAGGACAATTCACTCACTGTCCTTACAGGTCCCTGGAAACAAGGACTTGCAGAGTGAAAGAAACTGACACTGTCCCTACCTACAGTTTTCTGTCCCTAGAATAAATGTTTTTTTTAAGCACAATATAGCACAAGGAGAATTCACTCACTGTCCTTCCAGGTCCCTGGAAACAAGGACTTGCAGAGTGAAATAAACTGACACTCTCCCTACCTACAGTTTTCTGTCCCTAGAATAAATGTTTTTTTTAAGCACAATATAGCACAAGGACAATTCACTCACTGTCCTTACAGGTCCCTGGAAACAAGGACTTGCAGAGTGAAAGAAACTGACACTCTCCCTACCTACAGTTTTCTGTCCCTAGAATAAATGTTTTTTTAAGCACAATATAGCACAAGGACAATTCACTCACTGTCCTTCCAGGTCCCTGGAAACAAGGACTTGCAGAGTGAAAGAAACTGACACTGTCCCTACCTACAGTTTTCTGTCCCTAGAATAAATGTTTTTTTTAAGCACACTATAGCACAAGCACAAAACACACTGACACTCTCCCTACCTATCCTTCTCTTTCCCTAAACTAAAGGAATCCAGGTTAAGCAAGAAAGAAATAACAGTCACTGTCCCTGCCTATGCTGCTCTATCCCTGCTCCGGAACACACTACACTAGGCCGCCGTGCTGGCGGCCTTTTATAGTGTGGGGCGTGTACTAAACACCCTCAGCAATAATTGGCCACAGGCATCCTGCCTGTGGCCAATCATTGCTCTCCTCGCTGCCGGCGCTGTGATTGGCCAAGCATGCGGGGTCACAGTGCATGCTTGGCCAATCACAGCGCCTGGATGACACTGCGATGGCGTAGTGCATTGTGGGCCGTTCGCGTCACTCGAATTTGGCGCGAACGGCCCAAATCGTTCGATCTTCGTCGAACGATCGAACAGCCGATGTTCGAGTCGAACGTATGTTCGACTCGAACACGAAGCTCATCCCTACTAAATACTTTTTTGCCCCACTGTATATATGTAGCACACACAACCCTACTTTCCTCCGCCGATAGCGGGGCACACCTGCTACTTGCCCGGTATCCCCTCCCGGTGTATAGAGAGGAGCGAGCGGTGTTATTGTTGGGTCTTGCAGCAATTACCTCTCTAGAGTGGACCCCTTCTCTCCGTTGTCTAGGCAGAAATCTTTCAGAATAAGGCCAATGTCCACACAGAAGTAAAACCCAATCAGCAAGGTTTTATTCTTTATACTTGAGGTAAACTTGAAGAGAGAGAGTAGGAAGTTGAGAAAGTAGGGGAAGGTTCAGGCACGCAACACTTAAAGCTCAGTGTCAGTCTTTCGTCGCCACTCAAGCCTGAGTGGGTATCGCTCACCCGGATAGTCCCTTTGAGAGCAGTCCTAGCCAGGGCAGCCATCAGGAATTTTGGGGCCCCTTACACAGCACACAGCTTCAGGCATGGGCCCCCTGGAGCCGAGGAGAACCAGGGGGGGGGGGGGGTGCTGCCGCTGCGAATTGAGAAGCGGGGGGGGGGGGGGGGTGCCACGAATTGAGAAGCAGGGGGTTTGGGTGCTGGCGAACACAAAAAAAACAGAAGAACAAAAAAAGGGGGGTTGCCATCCAGGGCCCTGGGGACCTCTGGGCCCCTTACAAAAAAAATGATAAAAAAATTAATATATAAAAAAAAGGGAGGTCCAGGCCTCTGGGGAACTCTGGGCCCCTTACAAAAAAATAAAAAAAATAATTAAATAAAATAAATAAATAAAAAAAAATTAATAAAAAAATTAATAATATTTTTTTTAATAAAAAAAAGGAGGTTTCCATCCGGGGCCCTGGGGACCTCCGGGCCTCTGGGGACCTCTGGGCCCCTTACAAAAAATAAATAAAACATTTAAAATAAATAAATAAATAAAAAAACAAATTAAATAAAAAAATGAATAATAAAAAAAAATTATATATTTAAAAAAAAAAAAAGGCGGGTTGACATTAGGGCCCTGGGGAACTCCGGGCCCCTGAGGACCTCTGGGCCCCTTACAAAAAAAAAGGGGGGGCCATCCGGGCCCCTGGGGACCTCCGGGCCCCTTACAGGTGTACTGCCTGTACCCCCCTGATGGCGGCCCTGGTTCTAGCAGCCGGGATGGAGCACGGATAAAAGAGTCGATGAATCCCTCTTAAGGCGAGTTTCCAGGCCTCTTCCCGAGACAGCACTACCGTCGCTAATCTCCCCTGGGACTGATCCTCCCCTGGACTCCTTTCCTAAAGTTAGGCTCCCTACAAGTGGGCAGCCTGGGATTCTTCTCTGAGGTGTAGGCCCTTGCCAGCAAAGCTGGGCCTACATTGCAGCATTGAAACCTCGGGCTTAAAGTGCCCGAGGCCCAAACACACTTGCGCACCTTATGCCATGCGGGCCACGAGGCACACTTACAGGACCGAAGGTCCCCTGGAACGCCTCACACCTAATGGCGTCTGCCCCTTATGTACCATGTATATGTATATATTTTTTATTTTTTTTGCAGAGGCTTTAAAGAATAAAATGGTTGTTGTCATTTTTTGTCACGCGGTATATACCTCATGTTTTTGGTAAAACATAAAAGATGTCACCCTGAGTAAACAGACATGTCACACTTTAAACTTGCGCATGCACATGGAATGGCGCCAAACGTAATGCAAATATGCAGCCTCGGCTTGAAGGGGTTGTACCGGGAATGATATTCAGCTGCACACATAGCCCCAGGTTTTTTTTTTAGAGCCGGCGGTTGGCTTTTTTGTGATAACAACAAATGCGGCTAAGCAGCCGATCGGCTGTTATTCCAAGCATCGGGAGGCCCGAGCGACCGATGCTGGCCGGAGACCCGAACAAAGCCAGAATCAGCTTCAATCGGGTCTCAGATCTGCAGCTGCTGGGTGCCCACACTTGTTATGCTGGCGCCGGAGGGAGGCGAGGGAGAGAAACAGGCGGCCGCATCGCTGGATCGTGGGACAGGTGAGTGTGTGTTTATTAAAAGTCAGGAGCTACACTTTTTGTAGCTGCGTACTTTTAATAAACACAAAAGCGGCCGCAACTCTGCTTTAAATACACTTCCTGCAATGAGCATCAATTTTTTCCTAATTACATGAGATGATATGAGCTTCTGGCTGCTGAGAGACACTCGCTGGTGGACACCGGAACTGCAGTCTGTAGATCTGGGAGCCACAGTGCCACCAGCAGATGAACCCTTTCCTGACACATATGTAGTCTTCAGCAACTTTTGATGTTGCTTATAGGGATGCCCTGCTGCATAATTAACACAAAGGGACACTTTCTTGAAAGGTACACCATTCAGAGAATGCCTTGCATTTTCTCAATACAGTAAGTCCCCTACTTACAAACAAGTTCCATTGCAGGAACTGGTTCGTAAGTCCAACCTGTTTATAAGTCCAGCAGAGATCAGCGCTTGCAGACAAAGGCTGCGAGCGCTGATCAGTGTGTTCCGGCGCTGGGGGGTTCCTGGGGATTACTCAATATGGCATGCAGTGGCCAAAGGTTAGAGAGGCCCCTGAGAGACATTGGTCCACATCGTCTCATTGTCTCATACTGTCGGGAATAGTGGGAGAATATCCACATAGTGTTGCTTGAAGGCCCCCCAATCTATCTGTCATGCTCACTCAGTCTGAGTTTGTACGGACTTCAGGGGACAATGGCTAACTACCTGTAGCGGGTATTTAAATTGGGGGGGAGCATCTGGGTTATTTAACCCAGATGTACTAATTGTTAGGGAATCTGAGAATCCCTTTTTGTGGTTCTTGGAGGACTCTGGTGGTGCAGGGTTCCCTGTGGCCTGCTGGTGGCGTTGTCGCCCTGGGCTGGAGTTGAACCGGCACCGCAAGACTGCTCCCTTTTTGTCCTTTCCTGGCACTGGTACAGCGGGGCGGGGAACCCACTGTGACGCAGGGGGAGAGCAGATAAAAGGGGCGGACGCCCTGACCTTGGGGTTCAGAGTTGGAGGACGCGGCCGCACCCAGGCACCTTCAGCCTGGGTGCTGGTGTTCCGGAGTTCCGGGCCCAGGTGCCCTTGACCTGGCCGGAGCGAGAGATGGAGTCCATCCCAGGCACGTTAAGCCTGGGGTGAGGTACTACTGCCGGAGCCTGGGGCCCAGTAACTTCGACTGGGTTCCGCGAGGGTGGAGGAGTCCGAGGGGCCCTAAGGTGTTGGGACCCGTATCTGAGGCTGGAGGCCGGGGAGTGTAACCCTTCCGAAAAGTCCGGTACAGCATTAACCCGGTGACGGCGGGGCCTCTGGTAACTCCCTTGGAGGGATGTCTTCCCCCTGACAGGGGCTGTAACGTAGCAAAGGTAACTCCAGTTCCTGTTCACTAGAGTCGCTGGAAGAGACTCTGAAGCCAAAAATTCCATTTAACAGCCACTGTGCTTAGCAACTGTTGGTGAAACCTCAACGGTTTAGTTTTCTTTGAGGATTGTGCCTTGACCTACTCTCCACCAATACTGAACTGTTCTATGGGTCTCAAACTGTCTGCTCGCAAACGACTATTTGTTTGCCGTTATGGAATAAATAAATGTTGGACCTTTTCAGTGTGTGGTACTCCAATAACTGGGAGCAAAGGGGGTTTTCTGCAGAACAGACTTGGCTCTAAGCGTATACACAGGCCGCAAATACAACTAGATACTGGCCTTCACCTCTACATGCTGTAATCGAGAGGACATGGGCCGTGGCGCACCTCGCTCTCCCCTCCAAGATACCCCTAGACCAGAGCCAGAATAACCGATAAAGAAGGGGGTGAGGGCCGCTACACGTGGGGGCTCGCAAGTCCGGGATGTGTGTTTCGTGTATGGAGCTGAGAACGTCTGTGTTGGGACTTTGCTACCCAGTGGAGTTCCGAGTAGGTCGGCCATGTTGGCAGGCGCGCCACGAGGCACACCATAGCTGCACAGTTCGTGGGCTGGGAGAAGGAAAAGCCCGTGAACAAGTGCAGACTATGGGAGGAGTCTGGCCATGTGGAAGTAGTCACGTGGGGATTCTGGCGCGTGTTGGTCGGTGCGCAATGGAGCAGCAGACAGTCGGGATGACCTCAAGTACCCCGTGGATTCCGGTTCCTTACCCCACGAAGATGACTTTCTTTGCTGCTTCCATAACAGATACAGGAATAAGGCTTAGGCCCCGAGGACGTTTGGCTCTGTATGTATGCAGAGACATAGAGGCCCTCGGTGTGATCTGTCCTGGCTGCTCGGGACTGGTGGTCAGTTTGAAGCCATTCGGGCGATGTGAGGCCTGCAAGGAGTTTCTTTTTGAGGTGGAACCATTCACAGAAAGGCCCTGAGCCTTCCACCTCAACTGCCTCACAGGTACCGCCACTCTGGAAGGGGAGATTCAGGTCTTTGCGGAGATTTCTGTGCGCGCTGACCAGGGCAAGGAGAGTGCCCAACCAGAGACTGAGAGAGAAAAATCAGAGGATGCTGCTTCAGTCACCACAAGCTCCCTGCTCCCACCTCCGAAGAGGAAAGTCGGCCTTGTACAGGCATCCTGTGGTCGTGGAAGAGCTTCGCCCCGCTGCTTGCCTGGCCTGGATGGATCCGGTGGGAAGAGCCCTGGACATCCCTGTTCTTCTGAGGGCCCGGGTGAGCCAGGGGTTGGGACTGTGTGTGTGGTTGGAGGTGTCTGGAGTCTATTGCTGGTGGGGCCTGTGGGGGAGGGTGGTTCCCCATCTGCTGGGAGTTGCCTGCCCGCGGAAATGTACGACACATCCGACCTGGAATCGCTGTCCGATGCTGGCGATGATGGCGAGATTGACGAGGTCTTTCACCGCGAGGGTTGGGACAGGATGCCGTTACCCGTGCTCCGCGCACCAAGGGATCTGTCCATGTCAACAGGGGATAGTACACCCCGGGTGGAGGTCCCGGATGCCGGGGAGGAATCTGGTCTCTTGCTTGCCCTTCCATCCTGTGAATCACCTGCTGTTTCATCCGTTCCGGTGACGGGAACGCAACGTTCATTGCTGCGGGCTCCCAGGTCCAAGCCAACGGAGGTAGTTAAAGTACCTCGGCATCCGGAGTCCATTGTCCAGCCTGGAGAAGGAGATCGTGCCACCATGCCACCTCTGGCCCGGCTACAGCGGCTCTTCTGTCAGAGAGTTGCCCGTGAATATGGGTGGGAGTACCCATACCTACCCCGGGACTTGCTTTTTGAAGTGGAGGTCCTGCGGCAGCGATGGTACGATGAGTTTGTCTGGAAAAAGCTCAAAGTGCCCCATGCTCGCCGATATCTTTCATGCTCATCCCCCGTGTCCAAGAAGTTCAAGGACTGTAAAGTGGAGTGGATGTTGGGTCGGCATATCCATGCGGACAAGGTGCTTATTTGTCGCAAGGACGGAGAGAACATTGAGTATAATGTGGAGATTCTTGATAGGCACCTGAAGCCCTTGTTCCTGCCGCACCCAAAGTTCTACCTTTAGGAGAAAAAGACTCCTGTGTGTTTTCTGTTACTCATTGCTGGACTTTCCGGAGAGCCTTTGTCGGAACGCAATGACTGTGCTCTAGTTTTTTTTTTGATTTGAGTGTTTTACTCTTTTGGAGAAATGGGAGCTGTTACTGTTGTTCTCCCTCCTTCTCCTTGCACTTCAGAGAAATCATTGACTTTGGGGTTTTAGTCAGTGTAGAGAAAAAGAAAAGAAGAAAGTTGTCTGGAAGATTCGACCAAGTGTTATTACCGTGGCACTGTCACCAGGTGGCGGTGCTGCGCAACGACTGTTTGTTTTTTTACACTTGCATCACCATGCTCATTGGAGTGAATGGGTCTTTTCAAGGAGAGGCCCGTTCATTCCAAGAAAGACACACATTGGGGCTGATTTACT
The DNA here is from genome assembly GCA_029206835.1 of Rana muscosa. Lineage (NCBI taxonomy): Eukaryota > Metazoa > Chordata > Amphibia > Anura > Ranidae > Rana > Rana muscosa. The sequence goes on from CM055118.1 coordinate 133,031,562, forward strand.
AATAATAGTGCGCTGCGCCGGTTCTAACCTTAATTGGTGCGCCGGATAACTCCTTCACTGGGCGCAGGAACCAGCGGCGCACAGCGGCGCACAGTTATAGTAAATACAAATGTCAGCGGCGCTCTATTGAAAATGAATGGTTCCCTATGGGAGCCAATTGATTTGAATAGAGGTCGCCCAGGAAGTCGGATGCAGCGGATCCAACTCGCGGGGCGACTCGTGTGCCGGCTGACACAGGGACAGCGCGACTTTGCGAGGCAACTTGGACACGACCTGAGCGTGAAGCAGCCGCTCAAGTCGTGTCCTAGAGGCGACTAGCTGGCCGAGAATATCTCCAGCGCGATGGCATCGCGCTGGTTCTCGGCAGCCTCGCTGTCCCGTGTTTGGTATGTATCATGAAGGGGAACTCCACGCCAAATTTTAATGAAAAAACCGGCATAGGTTCCCCTTCAGGAGCATACCAGGCCCTTAGGTCTGGTATGGATTTTAAGGGGAACCCCCTAAGCCAAAAAAACGGCGTGGGGGTTCCCCCAAGATCCATACCAGGCCCTTAGGTCTGGTAAGGTTTTAAAGGGAAACCCCCTAAGCCCAAAAAAACGGCGTGGAGGTTCCCCCAAGATCCACACCAGGCCCTTAGGTCTGAACAGAGGAAAGGAAAAACGTACCGCTCAAAAGCTTGAGAATTCACCAAATAGCTGCTTCCGCCCGGTCACTCACACAGGTGCTGGCTCTGCACTGATGCATGGGAGAAAAAGAAACCCTGGACTGCCGCACTCTGTATAGACAGTTATTTATTCCAAAATTTCAGGTAAAAAATCCAAATTCAAAATAAATCCATAAATCCAAAACAACAAATGCAGATGGTGTGCATGCAGGGAAGGGTGGCTAACGCGTTTCACGTCACGAATTGACGCTTACTCATAGCTAGGGTGTGTGGGAATCAATAGAGGTATAAATGAAAAATAAAGTAACTTTACACCAATCAGTACTGAAAGAACACAGCTGACTGGGATAACCTTATGTTTGATTCCGGCACTCCCAAGAAAGGGTGAGGGGGGAAGGGAATAGCACTCTTTTGAAGACCATTCACAAAAATACAAAATTACAAAATGTGTATAAATTATAAACTAAACACTTAATGCTTAAACATAGACACACCAAAGTGTGTCTATATATTATTTAAAGTGAATGAATATGACAGTGATAAGTATGAATGTCAATTAATTAAGTTCAAAAAATGAACGGAAAAATCTTTTTAAATGAAAAAATAAATGAAAAGTGAAAATGTGAAAATGTTTTTTGGAGATGGTGAGCCATAGATGTAAATATATTCATGTATGTGAAATAATTATTATGTGATATTCGTGTGAATTGAAATAATAATAATAGTAATTTACGAATACTCCAAAAAACCATAATGATGAATTAATTAATAAATAATAAATAATAAAATTTAAATGCACAAAATGTGCACAATACGTGCTACTGCCAAACAGACTGTGTGACAATTACATAGGGAAATGTGAAGAATGATAAATATGGATAAATAAATGATAAGTGATCATGAAGGAGATATATGTGTGTGTATAAAGTGTAAAGAAATGTCCATATATGAATGTCTATAAATGTGCTATATAACATAATATATAAAACACCTTGTAATGGGTCAATGGATATAATACAATATGCCATAGAACAAAATAAACATGGATAAATCAATAAAATTTAAATAAATATCATGTGTGAATATATGCATTTACCGGAGACACATGTCTCTCCTGTATGCACACATGAACCTTGGACTTTCAACTTTAAACATAAACATAAATAAGAAATGTGTAATAAATGAGTATAAGAATGTACAAAGATATGCACGATAATATACAATAAAATCATGCAAGGGGGGTACATGAAAATGTGTGTAAGGAAATTCGGATGTTCAGATCCATATAGGAAAATGGTATTGAACCACACACAATACTATCTAGCAGGATGACCATGCATCTTTGCATAGATGTACCCTCATCTCTGCGGTTTAAGATGTAAACCCAATATTCAAATAATGATAAAATCATGATATTAACCTTAATTGTCAAGGGAATCTGTTAAAATAGTGCGTATGCACATGTCAATCACCGCACTTATCCAAAATCAAAAATTAAATAATATATGAACATATAAAAGTGTGCATGGTGGCCGGGCATGTGCATAGACACTATGGTACCTAAGTACTGGAAGCCGATGCTCATAATCACGGAATGTATTAAGAACGGAATTACTATTAGTCCGAGGACTGGTAGTTGATAATAGCTCGAAAATTGTCGTCGTGGTGTATGGGCATTTATAAAGAAACAAAAATGTAAAAAATATAAAAAAATATAATATCAAAAATTGAAAAAAATCAAAAGGATATTTTTATCCTATGTAGATATATTACATTAGAGTTACGTCCATACAAACACGGCGACAAATGATTGGAGTAATTGGCCATCATTGATTTGAAAAAATCAAAATAAAAAAGGTTTACAAATATGTGTTTACAAATATGTATACAAAGGTAGATGTAAACAGAGGTAGAACAGATACAATGATGCTTGGCCTCACAATGATTGATCTCCAAAAATCCTCTGGAGGACAAGAAACACCAATGATACTCATTAGAAAAAAGGGACAGGACACTGTGCAGACAGGCTCATGTTTCAAGTCTAACGCACCAAAGGACAGGATATGTACTAAATTTGCAAAATTCCAATGCAATAAAGCACATCCTTGCAAATTATGCTATAAATCTCAAAAAAAGGGGTCCTCTGTGCGAAAGTCTTGAAAACAAGTTATGGGAAGAAAAAAAAAAAAAAAACACAACACTAGTACTCATTACAAAAAAAGGGGACAGGACACTGTGCAGACAGGCTCATGTTTCGAGTTGGAGAGAAAAAAAAAACAAAAAAAAAACACAACACTGGTACTCATTACAAAAAAAGGGGACAGGACACTGTGCAAACAGGCTCATGTTTCGAGTTGGAGAGAAAAAAAAAAAAAAAAACACAACACTGGTACTCATTACAAAAAAAGGGGACAGGACACTGTGCAGACAGGCTCATGTTTCGAGTTGGAGAGAAAAAAAAAAAAAAACACAACACTGGTACTCATTACAAAAAAAGGGGACAGGACACTGTGCAGACAGGCTCATGTTTCGAGTTGGAGAGAAAAAAAAAAAAAAAAAAAAAAAAAAACACAACACTGGTACTCATTACAAAAAAAGGGGACAGGACACTGTGCAGACAGGCTCATGTTTCGAGTTGGAGAGAAAAAAAAAAAAAAAAAAAAACACAACACTGGTACTCATTACAAAAAAAAGGGGGACAGGACACTGTGCAGACAGGCTCATGTTTCGAGTTGGAGAGAAAAAAAAAAAAAAAAAAACTATATGCCCAAAGATGTGCATGTGTGGACCATGAAAAGTGCGAAATATGAATGCAATAATGCATAATTTCGCAACTGCAGTTATAAATTATGAAATAAATGACAAAAAAATGTTTTTTGTTCAAATTGTGAAGACAAGCAGTATAAGGAAAAACCAACACTAAATGAGAGGATCATTGTAACAATGAAGCAAGTTATCATGATAACTTATATGCTATCCATATGGGATGCATCTTCACAGATAATTTAATAAAAATGTGATACATCCCATTCATAATTTAACCCTGTGGGGCGTCTAGTGTCTAGTAGGAAGATCCACCGAACTTCTTGTCTGCATAGTGTATTAAATTTGTCCCCACCCCTAACGGGTCTGGTGATCCTTTCCACTCCCTGTATAGTGAGGCTAGAGGTGTTTTTATGATGAACCTCGTTCCAATGTCGTGCTACGTTGGTCATGTGGTCCTTATCAATATCGTAAAGATGATCGTATAACCGATCTTTGAGGCGTCTGGTAGTTCTCCCAATGTATTGTATGGAACACTGTGTACATGTGATTTTAACAGATTCCCTTGACAATTAAGGTTAATATCATGATTTTATCATTATTTGAATATTGGGTTTACATCTTAAACCGCAGAGATGAGGGTACATCTATGCAAAGATGCATGGTCATCCTGCTAGATAGTATTGTGTGTGGTTCAATACCATTTTCCTACATGGATCTGAACATCCGAATTTCCTTACACACATTTTCATGTACCCCCCTTGCATGATTTTATTGTATATTATCGTGCATATCTTTGTACATTCTTATACTCATTTATTACACATTTCTTATTTATGTTTATGTTTAAAGTTGAAAGTCCAAGGTTCATGTGTGCATACAGGAGAGACATGTGTCTCCGGTAAATGCATATATTCACACATGATATTTATTTAAATTTTATTGATTTATCCATGTTTATTTTGTTCTATGGCATATTGTATTATATCCATTGACCCATTACAAGGTGTTTTATATATTATGTTATATAGCACATTTATAGACATTCATATATGGACATTTCTTTACACTTTATACACACACATATATCTCCTTCATGATCACTTATCATTTATTTATCCATATTTATCATTCTTCACATTTCCCTATGTAATTGTCACACAGTCTGTTTGGCAGTAGCACGTATTGTGCACATTTTGTGCATTTAAATTTTATTATTTATTAATTAATTCATCATTATGGTTTTTTGGAGTATTTGTAAATTACTATTATTATTATTTCAATTCACACGAATATCACATAATAATTATTTCACATACATGAATATATTTACATCTATGGCTCACCATCTCCAAAAAACATTTTCACATTTTCACTTTTCATTTATTTTTTCATTTAAAAAGATTTTTCCGTTCATTTTTTGAACTTAATTAATTGACATTCATACTTATCACTGTCATATTCATTCACTTTAAATAATATATAGACACACTTTGGTGTGTCTATGTTTAAGCATTAAGTGTTTAGTTTATAATTTATACACATTTTGTAATTTTGTATTTTTGTGAATGGTCTTCAAAAGAGTGCTATTCCCTTCCCCCCTCTCCCTTTCTTGGGAGTGCCGGAATTAAACATAAGGTTATCCCAGTCAGCTGTGTTCTTTCAGTACTGATTGGTGTAAAGTTACTTTATTTTTCATTTATTCCTCTATTGATTCCCACACACCCTAGCTATGAGTAAGCGTCAATTCGTGACGTGAAACGCGTTAGCCACCCTTCCCTGCATGCACACCATCTGCATTTGTTGTTTTGGATTTATGGATTTATTTTGAATTTGGATTTTTTACCTGAAATTTTGGAATAAATAACTGTCTATACAGAGTGCGGCAGTCCAGGGTTTCTTTTTCTCCCAGGCCCTTAGGTCTGGTATGGATTTAAAGGGAAACCCCCTAAGCTGAAAAAACGGCATGGGGGTCCCCCCCAAAATCCATACCAGACCCTTATCCGAGCACGCAACCTGGCAGGCCGCAGGGGAAGAGGGGGGGACAAGAGCGTCCCCCCTCCCTCCTGAACCGTACCAGGCCGCATGCCCTCAACATGGGGGGGTGGGTGCTTTGGGGCAGGGGGGCGACCTGCGGCCCCCCCACCCCAAAGCACCCTGCCCCCATGTTGATGGGGACAAGGGCCTCTCCCCGACAACCCTGGCCGTTGGTTGTCGGGGTCTGCGGGCGGCGGGCTTTTCGGAATCCGGGAGCCCCCTTTAATAAGGGGGCCCCCAGATACTGGCCCCCCCACCCTATGTGAATGAGTATGGGGTACATCGTAAAAGTCAATAAAAAACACAACACAGGTTTTTAAAGTAATTTATTACACTGCTCCGGGGGTCTTTCTGCCGGGCGCCCCGCTATCTTCTTTCAGCTCTTTTGCTAGCGGGGTCCCGGGCTTCGTCATCGCCTTCTTCCGACTTCGGGGTCTCTTGTTCTGTTGTCCGGTGTCGTCTCTGCGCTCTCCGGTTGTTCTCCCGCTCTCCGGTGCCTTCTCCACGATCTCCAGTTCTTTCTGCCTTCTGCCGGGCGCCCCGCTATCTTCTTCCAGCTATTTTGCTAGGGGGGTCCCGGGCTTCATCGTCGCCTTCTTCCCTCTTCTCTCCGCCCGATGTTGCCATGTCGCTGTCCGCCGCTACAATGCTCTGGCAGCTGAGCACGCCCACTTATATTGGCATGGGCGTGGTCACCGGGTGATGCCACCGCTGACCCCGCCCCCGTATGATGTCACAGTCCGAGGAATGATGGGACTGTGACGTGCTACGGGGGCGGGGTCAGCGGTGGCATCACCCGGTGACCACGCCCATGCCATTATAAGTGGGCACGCTCCGCGGCCAGAGCATTGTAATGGCGGACAGCGACGAGGCAACATCGGGCGAAGAGAAGAGGGAAGAAGGCGACGATGAAGCCCGGGACCCCGCTAGCAAAAGAGCTGGAAGAAGATAGCGGGGCGCCCGGCAGAAGGCAGAAAGAACGGAGATCGTGGAGAAGGCAATGGAGAACAGAACAAGAGACCCCCGAAGTCAGAAGAAGGCGACGACGAAGCCCGGGACCCCGCTAGCAAAAGAGCTGGAAGAAGATAGCGAGCGCCCGGCAGAAAGACCCCCGAAGACGACGAGAAAGCCCGGGACCCGCTAGCAAAAGAGCTGGAAGAAGATAGCGGGGCGCCCGGCAGGAAGACCCCCGAAGTCGGAACAAGACGACGAGGAAGCCCGGGACCCCGCTAGCAAAAGAGCTGGAAGAAGATAGCGTGGCGCCCGGCAGGAAGACCCCCGGAGCTGCCTAATAAATTACTTTAAAAACCTGGGTTGTGTTTTTTATTAACTTTTTTTGCCACCAGGTGAATGGGTAGGGGTACGATGTACCCCATACTCATTCACATAGGGTGGGGGGCCGGGATCTGGGGGGCCCCTTATTAAAGGGGGCTCCTGGATTCCGATAAGCCCCCCGCCCGCAGACCCCGACAACCAACGGCCAGGGTTGTCGGGAAGAGGCCCTTGTCCCCATCAACATGGGGACATCCTCCCCATGTTGAGGGCATGTGGCCTGGTACGGTTCAGGAGGGAGGGGGGCGCTCTCTCGTCCCCACCTCTTCCCCTGCGGCCTGCCAGGTTGCGTGCTCGGATAAAGGGTCTGGTGTGGATTTTTAGGGGACCCCACGCTATTTTTTTAAAATTTGGCGGGGTTCCCCTTAAAATCCATACCAGACCTGAAGAGCCTGGTATGGATTTATAGGGGGACCCCCACGCTATTTTTTTTTTTTAAGTTTGGCGGGGGTTCTCCTTAAAATCCATACCAGACCTGAATGGCCTGGTATGGATTTTGGGGGGACCCCCACGCCATTTTTTATTCATTTTGGTGGGGGGGTCCCCTTTGAATCCATACTAGACCCAAGGGCCTGGTATGGACCTGGGGGGGGGGGGCCCACGCTGTTTTTTTCCAGTTTTTTTTTTTTTTAGAGCCGGCAATGTTTATTTTTTTTACATTTCCTTTAACAACCAGCTATAAGCAGGTTAAAAAAAAAAATTGCCGCAAATTCGTGATACTTGCGTTTTGGATGCGGGTCCATTGAATTCTATTACATCCAAAACACTGTTTTTGGCCTTGAAAAAAAATCTGCTGTTGCGTTTAAACTCGTTTTTCACAAAGCCTAAAAATGCCTTCAGACGCCAAAGATTTCCACGTTTCAGACGCGGTACCAGCGTTTAGACGTATTTTGGTTTAGAAGCGTTTTTAAAGGTGACCTATTTTTTTACATTGGTAAACTCAAAAATTAGGGCAAATGAGGAAAAACCATTAAAAATATATATATACCGGTATATCAAAAAAATAATGCAATTGCTTCCATTGCATTGTGGACAATCCACAACTTGGGGCAGGTGACGTGGCAAGTGGACAATCCACAACTTGGGGCAGCTGACGTGGCAAGTGGACAATCCACAACTTGGGGCAAGTGATCTGGCAAGTGACACGCTAAATACAGGTCCTTCTCAAAAAATTAGCATATTGTGATAAAGTTCATTATTTTCTGTAATGTACTGATAAACATTAGACTTTCATATATTTTAGATTCATTACACACAACTGAAGTAGTTCAAGCCTTTTCTTGTTTTAATATTGATGATTTTGGCATACAGCTCATGACAACCCAAAATTCCTATCTCAAAAAATTTGCATATCATGAAAAGGTTCTCTAAACGAGCTATTAACCTAATCATCTGAATCAACTAATTAACTCTAAACACCTGCAAAAGATTCCTGAGGCTTTTAAAAACTCCCAGCCTGGTTCTTTACTCAAAACCGCAATCATGGGTAAGACTGCCGACCTGACTGCTGTCCAGAAGGCCATCATTGACACCCTCAAGCAAGAGGGTAAGACACAGAAAGAAATTTCTGAACGAATAGGCTGTTCCCAGAGTGCTGTATCAAGGCACCTCAGTGGGAAGTCTGTGGGAAGGAAAAGGTGTGGCAGAAAACGCTGCACAACGAGAAGAGGTGACCGGACCCTGAAGAAGATTGTGGAGAAGGACCGATTCCAGACCTTGGAGGACCTGCGGAAGCAGTGGACTGAGTCTGGAGTAGAAACATCCAGAGCCACCGTGAACAGGCGTGTGCAGGAAATGGGCTACAGGTGCCGCATTCCCCAGGTCAAGCCACTTTTGAACCAGAAACAGCGGCAGAAGCGCCTGACCTGGGCTACAGAGAAGCAGCACTGGACTGTTGCTCAGTGGTCCAAAGTACTTTTCCTGACAGACTCCATGGCAGAGTACGTGTGGGTTAACCCCGCCTCCTCTCCACAGCTATAGGACCCCTTACCCATAAATTTGAGGTCACCTCCACAGACAGGTGTTCCTTTTTTGTCCTCCTCACATGGACCCTTCATTATGCAATTCAGGTGCAGTCCAGGATGTCTGTCGGATCAGGTACGAGTTGTGCGGTGCACCCAGGGCCCAGCTATGAGCGGGTGAGTGGTTTTGGGCTGATGGATACCCCTATGGTGGAAGGGATGTGGCCCCAGCGTACCATGACGGACGGTGGATCTCAGCTGGCAAGGTCTGAAGACTTTTTCTATTTCCATGGCAGATAGTTTTTGTTTGTTTGTATGTCTTTCTCTGCTGTTTTTTCTCTGTCATACAGCGCCGCTAAGCTTAGTATATGTGTGGAACGCTTTTGCGTTCCAGGATGCCATTCCCTTCCTGATCCCGGCCTGTTAAACGTCTGCGCATGCGCAGAGCCACGGTGAAACCGAGGCTTGGTTTTCACGCATGTGCAGTATGGTGGAGGGGTCAGGGGCTGTGCAGGCGCAGTAGGTTCGGTCCCTCCGATGCATGCGCACAGCGGGACCGGCCATGACGTCATTCCGGCGGGTGATTTAAACCGCTGAGGAGCCCTATACAGGTGGGATAACCTGTGGGCATATAGCAGCAGCCTCCCGGAGTCTCAATACTACCAGGACGGGGTAAGCACTTCTTGGCAATGTAATGCATGTAATGCTTGTAATGCTTAGTGTCTCTTAAAGGGACAGTTTTAAAAAAAAAAAAAAAACAACGTTTTTTTTCTGCGCTGTTCTTGCATTGATTTGCTTATCCTTAGTCTAGGTAGTGGAGTTACGCATCATTGTGTGTCTTCCTCGTCATGGACTCATCTGCACCGCCGTGTGGCCAGCCCTCCCGCACAAGGTCTGTGCGGAGTGGGTAGGGGGTTGGTGTCTTTGGTGTCATTTTTTTCTGGTGGTTGCTAACGGTTACAACCTGCCCACCTTCCTCCCCCTCCCTTTGTCTGTATTATCTCTTACAGCCCGGCTACATCAGTTCATCGGTCACAGGATAGGGACCTTGCCAGGCTGCACCATCATCATCATCACCATCATCATCACCATCACCAATCATCCTCCAGGTCCAGACGTGACACTCCATCTGGGACCCACTATCATAGGGGACGCTCACATTCCCCCTCTAAATATAGGAGATGTTCCCATTCCTCCTCAAGTCACCGCTACCACCACCGCGATGATCGCTCTGATCACAGAGCCTGTTGGGGATGTAAAACTAGAATCCCAGAGGGCAAATCGCTGTGTGACCCATGCTATGCCCGAGCGGTCGGTGAGAAAGAGACCGAAAAATCAAAATCTTGAGTCTCTTATTAAACGTGTGGTACAGCAGTCTATGATGGAAATAGATGCCCCCCCACACGAGGAGCCAGTCCACCACCTTGTCTGGCTCCTTGGCTGACGAGGCCCAGGAGGATCCTGGCCAATTCCAGCCCCATGATTCCTCCCATAATTCCTCGCAAGACAAGATGGAGGGAGATGATTCTGTGATTCCTCCCATGATTCCTCGCAAGACGAGATGGAGGGAGATGATTCTGTAGTGGGATTCGACTACGCTTTAGTCTCTCCACTGATCAAGGGAGTGATGGAAACCTTAAAGTTGGAAGATACCACTGCCCCCCCCCCCCCCCAGAGAAGCAAAGGTACTGTTTAAGAAACTGGGGAAAGAATGCTCCAATTTCCCACCGAGCTGAAAGGAGTGTTTAAGGAAGAATGGAGCAAGGGGGATAAGAAGGTTTGGAAAATGCTCCCCTCGTGGATGCAGCAGTAATGCGCCTAGCGAAGCATGTCACCCTCCTGCTAAATGACACTGTATCTTTTAAAGATGGTCTGGATTGAAAGATTGACCAAGACATTAAGAGAATATATAACTTGAACGGTATGGCTTGCAAACCAGCCCTAGCTCTTGCAGTCACCTCCAAAGCAATGGAGGCCTGGGTGGAAAATGTTGACTCCGTTCTGAAAGGTGTCTCGGAGGAATTGGCACAAAGTTCAGCAGTGCAAGAACTTGAACTGTCTATCGCCTTTTTGGGAGAAGCTTCAATTGATCTCATCCGCTTGATGGCTAGATCCATGCTATCTTCGGTCACAGCCAAACGAGCACTATGGTTGCGCCCCTGGCTTGTTGATCCTGCCTCAAAGCAGGCATGGTGCAAAATTCCTTCTGAAGGAACTTCCTTGTTTGGAAGCAAACTGTATAATGCCATTTCAAAGGCTACAGGCGGAAAGTCGGGATTCCTCCCTCAGGACAAACGTCCGTTTAACCAAAGAAAACCTCAGCAGAGACACAGTACAGAGCGTTCAAGAGAGGCATGCTCCTATAGGCCCGGACGGGATTTTAGGAGAAGCTGGAACTGGAATAGGCAGATATCTTTCCAAAAAATCTGGCAAGAAACAGACGCCCGGTGGGCGCGAGCCAACCAAGTCCTTTTGAGATTGGGCCCGCCCAAGCGGTCAGGTAGGGGCTCGCCTACGTCTCTTCCGGCACGTCTGGGTGACCTCGATCTCAGATTATTGGACCATCAAAACGGTCTTAACAGGTCACGCATGGTCCTTCACCAAGGTCCCTCCATGCAGACCAATGCAATCTTCACTGCCTCAATCAGAAGAAAAACAAGTTCTTCTTTCATATGTGAATGCCCTGAAAGATCAAGGAGCAGTGGTGCTCGTCCCAAAGGACGAGGAATTTCAGGGGGTATACTTCCCCCCTCTTCCTAGTACAAAAGAACGGCTCTTGGCGTCCAGTTATAGATCTCACTTTCCTGAACAGGTACATAAAGCACGAGAAATTCAAGATGGAATCACTCTCAACCATCCAAAAAGTCGTTCAACCAGGCGACTGGTTGATCTCAATAGATGTTAAGGACGCGTATTTTCATGTTCCCGTGGCAGAAGAATTCCACAAATACCTTTTGATTTCAGGTCGAACGAGAGCACTTACAATTTATTTGTCTTCCATTCGGACTAACGACCTCTCCAAGGGTCTTTTCCAAGGTACTGTTGGTAATTGTGTCTCTTATCAGAATACAGGGTGTGCGTCTGTATCATTACCTGGACGATCTGCTACTACTATCCCAAGACAAGCAGCAGCTGCTGATCCACAAAGATCAGGTGATCTCTACATTGATAGAGTTCGGATGGCTCTTAAACTGAGAGAAAAGTCAGCCAGAACCGACCCAACGCCTAACCTACCTAGGAGCTCAATTCAACACAGTAGAGAATACCATCTCTCTTCCGGAAGAAAAAATCCCGGTCATTCGGGTAAGAATATCTTTAGCCCTAGACTACTCTCACCTAAGGGCGTCACAGTGCCTGAAGATAATCGGCACGATGGTGGCCACGTTCCCCATGGTCAAATGGGCAATGTGGAGGCTTCGGCCTTTTCAATCAGGATTCCTTCAGCAATGGAAGACAGACGATCGCAATCAGCTGATCAGGACTACTCAGTCAATGAGGAACAGTCTTCTCTGGTGGCTTCAACACAAAAACTTGTTAACATGCCACTCCCTTGCTCCCATCCAATGGATGACTGTTTCATCCGATGCCAGCAATGCGGGCTGGGGAGCACATTGTGGGGCATTACTGGCTGAGGGCAAATGGGATGCCCATCTCCACATTCCAGGGTCAAACGTTCTGGAATTGCGTGCGGCATGGTGTGCCCTTCAAGCCTTTTCCCACCTTCTGAAAGGGAAGTCGGTCCTACTCAAAATGGACAATACCACCGCTGGAGCATATGTGAAGTGACAAGGGGGCACTCGGAGCCCCACCCTTCTCCAAGAGGTCAAACCTATCATGACCTGGGCTCAGAGGAATCTACTCAACTTAACAGCAGTCTTCATTCCAGGGGAGCAGAACATTCAAGCGGACTTTCTGTCATGCAGCAACCTAGACAACAACGAATGGTCACTGCATACACAGACATTCAAGTGGATCCTATCGTTGGGAATCGATCCAGAAGTGGATCTGTTTGCATGCCCCTGCAATCACAAAGTAGACAGATACTACACTCGAGGTCGGTGCAGTCAAGCCTTCGGAGTAGATGCATTAACAAGCCAATGGAAATTCAACAAGGCATATGCCTTCCCTCCACCTCCGATCATGCAAAATTCCTGCAGCGGCTCCAGTTGGAGAAAGGCGAAGTGATAACAATAGCACCATACTGGCCGAACAGGCCATGGTTTCCTCTCCTGAATCTGATGAGCTTCAGGCTAGAGTCTCTTGGATGTGCTTTAGGGGTATTCTCTACCCTTATGAGCTCCAGAAAGCCTAACACAAACAAAACCTACAACAGAATCTGGACCAGGTTTGTCAGCTTCATGACTTCTGCTGGAAAATCTTTCAGAAATCCTGGAGTTCAAGACATTTTGAGTTTTCTCCAATCAGGCTTGGATCTTCCTTTGTACTCTGAGGGAACTGATTGACAAGTTTCAGCCTTATCGGCATTTTCAGGAACATCATAGGCAACTCATCCCCTGGTTCAACAATTCTTTCAGGGGGCTTCGAGAATCAGGCCTCAGAGGAAACCTAGATTCCCCAAATGGGATCTTCCGCTCGTCCTTGATGCTCTTTCAGCACTCAACAACAAGGATCTTTCTATTAAGGACTTATCAATCAAACTGGCCTTTCTAGTGGCCATTACTTCAGCCAAAAGGGTTTCAGAAATAAGCTTCCTGGGTTGTCAAGAACCCATTTTGGCTTCTTCCCGGACCGAGTGGTCCTTATTCCCATGCTTGGGTCTAAGCCAAAAGTCACGTCAGTTTTTCACAAGAATCAAGAAATAGTCCTTCCTACTTTCAATTCTCCGGAATCAGCAGACAATCATCCCTTGGATGTTGGCGAGACTCTGAAAGAATACTTGCGAGTTACTTCATCTTTTAGAAGCTCGAACTACCTGTTCTTGTTACACACTGGTAGCAACAAAGGAAAGAGGGCTTCCTCCAGAACGATAGCGGCCTGGATTGTTCAATCTATCCAACAGGCCTACAGGGCAAAGGGCTTGGCTCCTCCAGAGGCGGTGACGGCTCATTCCACCAGAGGCATGGCAGCCTCATGGGCAGCAGCTCGACACGTGGCTCCTGAAGTGATATGCAAGGCAGCTTCGTGGTCTTCCATTATTACTTTTATGACTCATTATTGTATTGAGCCTGCTTCCCTTTCCTCTGTTACTTTTGGTCGAAAAATCCTGTCAGTTGACGGGAAAGATTAAAATATATTTTTTTTGAGCAAGCATACCCTCCCGTGTGGATTGGCTAGTTATTTCCCACACGTAGTCTGCCATGGAGTCTGTCAGGAAAACAGAAAATTTATTACCAAATACTTACCGTAATTTTCCTTTCCTGATAGACTCCATGGCAGACGGAGTTCCCACCCATGAATTAAAAATATGAGAGTTGAAATTTGAGTCGGCTAGTTACGGAACACCTGTCTGTGGAGGTGAGCTCAAATTTATGGGTAAGGGGTCCTATAGCTGTGGAGAGGAGGCGGGGTTAACCCACACGTAGTCTGCCATGGAGTCTATCAGGAAAGGAAAATTACGGTAAGTATTTGGTAATAAATTTTCCGTTTTTTCGGATGAAAGCAAATTTTGCATGTCATTCGGAAATCAAGGTGCCAGAGTCTGGAGGAAGACTGGGGAGAGGGAAATGCCAAAATGCCTGAAGTCCAGTGTCAAGTACCCACAGTCAGTGATGGTCTGGGGTGCCATGTCAGCTGCTGGTTTTGGTCCACTGTGTTTTATCAAGGGCAGGGTCAATGCAGCTAGCTATCAGGAGATTTTGGAGCACTTCATGCTTCCATCTGCTGAAAAGCTTTATGGAGATGAAGATTTCATTTTTTAGCACGACCTGGCACCTGGTCACAGTGCCAAAACCACTGGTAAATGGTTTACTGACCATGGTATTACTGTGCTCAATTGGCTTGCCAACTCTCCTGACCTGAACCCCATAGAGAATCTGTGGGATATTGGGAAGAGAAAGTTGAGAGACGCAAGACCCAACACTCTGGATGAGCTTAAGGCCGCTATCGAAGCATCCTGGGCCTCCATAACACCTCAGCAGTGCCACAGGCTGGTTGCCTCTATGCCACGCCGCATTGAAGCAGTCATTTCTGCAAAAGGATTCCCGACCAAGTATTGAGTGCATAACTGAACATAATTATTTGAAGGTTGACTTTTTTTGTATTAAAAACACTTTTCTTTTATTGGTCGGATGAAATATGCTAATTTTTTGAGATAGGAATTTTGGGTTGTCATGAGCTGTATGCCAAAATCATCAATATTAAAACAAGAAAAGCCTTGAACTACTTCAGTTGTGTGTAATGAATCTAAAATATATGAAAGTCTAATGTTTATCAGTACATTACAGAAAATAATGAACTTTATCACAATATGCTAATTTTTTGAGAAGGACCTGTACAACTACACTGCTGCTCTCTCAGTTGCTGATACTCACTCTGGTCTCAAAAAATAGCTGAAATCGTTAATAATACTGTTTTTGGAGCTTAGGGCGGCTCCTTATCATGTTTCCTAACTAAACGCATATAGACGCAAATCTGGTAAAACGCGGCATGCAAACGCCACAAAGCGCGCCTTTCTAAACGCCGCTTTCAAACTTAGTTCTAAATACTTTGCACCAGCGTCCCGTGTACATGGGGCCTAAAAACACCTATGCCATTTACAGCTCAAAAACGCCATGGTGGCCATGAGGCCAAAGGCTAACATGGAGAGACGTTTTTAAGCTGCAAAAAAACGCTCAAACAAGCGGCTTGAAAAACGTCCGTGTGCATGTAGCCTTATATTAACCACTTGCGCACTGGCCACTTAAACCCCCTTCCTGCCCAGACCAATTTTCACATTTCAGCGCTGATGCACTTTGAATGACAATTGCGCGCTCATACAACACTGTAACCCAATGAAAATTTATTATTTTTTGGCACACAAATAGAGCTTTCTTTTGGTGCTATTTGATCACCTCTGCGGTTTTTTGTTTTCTATAAATACAAAAGACTGATTTTTTTTAAAAAAAAAAGGATATTTTAACCACTTCAGCACTGGGCCTATTCTGGCACTTCTCTCCTTCATGTAAAAATCATACATTTATGGCTATAAAATTACTTAAAAACCCCAAACATTATATATGTTTTTTAGCAGACACCCTAGGGACTAAGATGGCGGTCATTGCAAATTTTTATCTCGCTCGGTATTTGCGCAATAAATTTTCCAACGCCTTTTTTTTGGTGAATAAATGGATTCATGAATGTAAAAAAAATTACAAAACAGTAAAGTTAGCCCAATTTTTTGGGATAATGTGAAAGATGTTGTTATGCTGAGTAAATAGATACCTAACATGTCACGCTTTAAAATTGCGCACACTCATGGAATGACACCAAACTTCAGTACTTAAAAATCTCCCTAGGCGATGCTTTAAATTTTTTTTACACGTTACCATTTTGGCACTACAGAGGAGGTCTAGTGCTAGAATTGTTGCACTCGTTCTAACGCACGCAGCAATGCCTCATATGTGTGGTTTGAACGGCGTTTACATATGTGGGCGGGACTTACGTGTGTGTTCGCTTCTGAGCGCGAGCTACCGGGGACATGGGCGTTTTTTCTTTTTTTGGATTAATTTTTTTTTGTTTTTTACTTTTTTGTATTTCTTAGGGCCCCTTTCACACGGGCGGACCGTATGTCCGTTTTTCACCCATCCGTTTTTGGATGAAAAACGGACATACATGTATCCCTATGGGACAGCGGATGTCAGCGGATGAACATCCGCTGACACCTGATCTTACCCGTGTCCGCTACGCTCCGTTTTTCAGGATAGAAATTTTTTTATTTTTCTATCCGTCTGCGGAGCGGATCGGATGAACACGGACAGACGGTCCATGTTCATCCGATCCCCCATAGGGGATAGCGGAGATCTGACAGGGCGGTCCCTGCACAGTGTGCGGGGACCGCCCAGTCATCCGCCGGCTCAGCGGGGATCAACGGAGCGATCCCCGCTGAGCAAGCGGAGGTTCACGGGGCGGATCATGACTGATCCGTCCCGTGTGAAAGAAGCCTTACTCTTTTTTTAACTTTTTTGTTTTTTGGATCACTTTTATTCCTATTACAAGGAATGTAAACATCCCTTGTAATAGGAATCTATTGTGACAGGTACTCTTTATGGAGAGATGCAGGGTCAATAAGACCCCACATCTCTCCTCCAGGCTGGAAAGCATGAGATCGGTCAAAAAAAATTCACCAATCTCATGCTGACAGCCGAGATCACGGCTTGATTTACATACGGGAACCTGGCGTGATGTCATAACGTCGCGCCCTGGCCTCCGACGGTCATAGAGATGACTGGTGACCATCTGGTCACCAGTCATCTCTATGCTTCCCATCCGACGCAGGCCAAATTATCCGAGCCAAAGATGGCACGGGAGAGCCCGGAGAAGCACCGGATGGCGGCAGGAGGGGGGGGAACGTCCCCTCCCGCTGCCTATAAGAACGATCAAGCGGCGGAACTGCCGCTATGATCGTTTTTATCGTGCACAGAATCGCCGGCTGAAAACCGCACAAAGCCAAGGACGTCATTTGACGGTGGGCGGTAGGAAAGTGGGTAATATTTCGAAAATTTAGACAAAAGGTAATTTTACTCCTTCATTGATGTACACTGATGGGCTGCACTGATGGGCACCGATAAGGTGGCAAGGGTGATCACTGAGAGGTGGCATTGCTAGTTGGCACTGGTGGGCATTGAGAAGTGGCACTGCTAGGTGGCAATGATGGGCACTGATAGGCAGCACTGCTAGGTGGCACTGATTGGCAGCAGTGGTGGGCATTGATAGGTGGCACTGGCAGGGGCTACTGATTGTCACAGATGACGCAGAATTGCCTCTTCCTCTTCGGGCCCGATGTCCCTTGCACATAAGCCGGTGATTGCCTTTTTTTTATGCTCACGCTGTCAGCACAAGGAGAAAACAAAAACCATTACCCAGCTTTTGTTTACATCATGTGATCAGCTGTCATTGGCTGACAGCTGATCACATGGTAAAGGGCAGGGATCGGCCCCTTACTTGGATCTGTCATCACCCGAGTCTCAGTGACTCTGTGACCACAGCGCGCGCGCACAAAGGGGAGGACGTTTATTGACGGACTCCCGGCAATTGAGGACCATGCTGTGGCTGGCGATCAGTTATAGCGCTGATCTCAAGTGATTAAAGAGGGTCTAAATGGGCCATTGACATGCATCACAATTCAACCTAGGAATGTGTCTTTGCAATGTTAAACTAAATGAAATCCTTTCTTATTTTTGCTTGGGGATAGAGTGAAGAGGGATTACACGTTTAGACAGTTTTTGGGGATGTCTGCACCCCTGATAAGGTGAAGACAATTCTCAAATTTGGCCACTTTATCCTTCCAAATAATTCACTTCCTGTCACATAGCCACACAGGAAGTGAGGGGAAATCCCTACCAATGTCTTTCCTTGGGGACACACAGGTCAATCTAAATACTTTCCCCATTATGTACATTGCACTCCAGCATTTTGCTGGGTACACCCCAAATTATTAGTTTTTTTGGACTTTGGGGTTTATTTAATAAAGGCAAATCTACTTTGCACTACAAGTGCACTTGCTGGATATCCGAAAGGGAAATGCAAGCAAACAAAAAAACCACCATCTTTGCTTTTACATGATTGGATGTTACAATCACCAGTGATCCCTCAGATTTTCAGCAGCTACACTTTTACTGCAGAGTGGATTTGTCTTTACTAAACCCCAAACTACCCAATGATTTGGGATGTACACAACAAAGTCCTAGAGTGCAATTTGCTTAATGGGGACACTAGTTAGATTGATCTGTGTGTCCCCAATAAAAGACATTGGTAGGGTTTTACCTTCACTTCCTGTTTAGCTGTGTGACAGGAAGTGAAGCCAATTTTACTACAAGGGGACACAAAGCCTAACCTTTAAAAAAAAAAAAAAAAAAAAACACAAGCAGGGGTTCTAACACTTACTTTGTTTCCCTCAA
The DNA here is from genome assembly GCA_029206835.1 of Rana muscosa. Taxonomy (NCBI): domain Eukaryota; kingdom Metazoa; phylum Chordata; class Amphibia; order Anura; family Ranidae; genus Rana; species Rana muscosa. The sequence continues at coordinate 133,050,374 of CM055118.1, forward strand.
AATGCCCACAATTAGAATTGTATTGCCTTGAGATATTTTTAAGTGCAGTGCTCTAAATCAGTGCTTCTCAAGTACCCCCAACAGGCCATGTTTGCAGGTTTTCCTTCATCTTGCACATGTGCTTCAAATCACAGTCAATGGTTTGGTATTTTGGACAGCAATTCTCCATGAGATAAATTCACAAAACATGTCCTGTTGGGGGTACTTGAGGACTGAGGCTTAGAACCACTGCAGTAAAAAGGAAAATTGAATACTTACCGCTCTGTATTTTTCATTTCCTGGTGACTCTCCATGGCAGCACACAATTCATGCATATGCTAGCATGAAGGCACCAGGGTAGACAAATCACACCTATTGTTTTGACATGCAAATCAGCTGTCACATTTATTGCAAAGAAAACGCGAAACAAAACTCAAAACTTTGCATCAAATTGTATTGGTCAACAAAACAAAGAATAAAAAATAAGAAATTAAAAATTCAAAAACAGGGTCAATTTGAAACAGTTACAGACTCACAACATCTTGATAAAGATTTTGCTAAATAATGCAGCACAGACAATTAAATCAAAGTAAACAAACGACAAACATTAACAACATCAAAATTAGTTCAGGGGAACATTTCCCCCTCACCAAAAAATACAATCCACAAAATAAACCAAACACCTGTTTTGCAAAGACATAACAAATAAAATGCATGTGTTACAAACTCGATAAGGACACCAAAATGTAAATTTTGCCGGACACACACTTGCCTCTTTTCAGGGCAAGGGAGGGAATGCTAACTGTGAGCTTTATATAACCTATGTTTGTGAGCTAATGAGGCAATTGAAAACACATGCACAGTCCATTAAACACCCAAAATGCAAGTTCACCCAATGTAGAGACTGAACTTCAAAGTGGCTACACCTGTTAAGGATGTCCTTCAATTACTTACCCATAAAAACACTCTCTGAACATGCCCCGAAATATCCAGGTGCTGTTCACACACAAAAAGCACGCAAAAAAAATCTAAGTCCCTGGGCATGCGCATAACAACACAAATACAGCTATCAGAAAATAACCCCCCCCTGTCCAAAATTAAGCACATCATCCAGCATGCTACAAAATTAGGGATGGGACAATTACCCCCCCCCCCCCACCAACAAATACCATTGCAGTCTATGGGAACTGACTTGTTAATTTTGCTAGTCCCCACTTGGCTGGCTTTTCTTCTAGTTATTGGCCTTAAAATGGGGGCCCAGGTCCCACCCTAAGGGACATATATCAATGTCACCAATTTGGACAACACCAAAAACAAAACAAAGAGAAGTGCCTTTAAATATGCCAAATTGCTTAAGGGCCATTTCACACCACATGCAGTCCATTGCGTTTTTATGCATCAAAAATGCATGGAAAGTTGGTTATATGGTTCTAAATGGCAGTGTTTGTTCCAGTGCGTTCCAGTTCCCCAAAAAAAGTATAACATGCTGCATTTTACCCGCACTGGACTGTACTGGAACGCAGCAAAACGCAGAATAAACGCACTGGAACGCACCGGAACAAACCTAAATGCACCAAAAACGCACTGGAACACACTTGTCCTTCTCTTTGGTTAATAAAAAAGAGGGGTGAAAAAATAGCACTGGATTGCCTCTAAAACGTAACAAAAATGCACTGGAACGCATCAAAAACGTGCATGCAAAAAAGCACCTGGAATGCATCCGGATTGCGTTTCTATGGTGTGAACTGGCTCTAGTTCACACCATAGAAACGCAGTCTGGATGCGTTCCAGGTGCTTTTCTGCATGCACGTTTTTGACACGTTCCAGTGCATTTTTGTTAAGTTTTTGATGCAGTCCAGTGCTTTTTTTTCACCCCTTTTTTTATTAACCAAAGAGAAGGACAAGTGTGTTCCAGTGCATTTTTGATGTGTTTTTGATGCAGTCCAGTGTTTTTTTCCCCCTCTTTTCACTTAGGACAAGTGTGTTGCAGTGCGTCTTTGGTGCATTTAGGTGCGTTACGGTGCATTTCAGTGCGTTTTTGGTACATTCCGTTGCGCTTTTGATGTGTTTTGCTGCGGTCCAGTACAGTTCTGTACCTAAAAAATGCAGCATGACCAATTTTTTTTCCTTTATGAAACGCACTGGAACGGACTGCAGTGGTGTGACCTATGCCATTAGCATTAATGTGATCAACTTTCTTTGCGTTTTTCATGCATCAAAAAAATGCACTGCACTGCATCCGTTGTGAACTGGCCCTAAATATCATACCTGGGGGGTGTCTATAGTATGCCTGTAAAGTAGTGCATGTTTTCCATATTTATAACAGTTCGGGAGCAAAATGACATTTCTAAAGTAAAATAATAGTCATTTAAAAGTCCTCGCGGCTGTAATGAATTGCTGGTTCCCGTCAATACAGATAAAAGTAATTGAAAGTCTTTGATAACACAAAAAAAAAGCGTGGGGGTCCCCCAAATTCAATTACCAGGCCCTTCAGGTCTGGAATGGATATTAAGGGGAACCCTGCCGCAAATTAAAAAACAAATGCGTGCGGTTCCCCCAAATATCCATACCAGGCCCTTCAGATCTGGTATGGATTTTAAGGGGAACTCCACCCCAAATTTAAAAAAAAAATGGCATGGAGTACCCCCAAAAATCCACACCAGACCCTTATCCGAGCACGCAACCTGGCAGGCCGCAGGAAAAGAGGGGGGGGGACGAGAGAGCGCCCCCCCTCCTGAACCGTACCATGCCACGTGCCCTAAACATGGGGAGGATGTCCCCATGCGGATGGGGACAAGGGCCTCATCCCCACAACCCTTGCCCGGTGGTTGTGGGGGTCTTCGGGTGGGGGGCTTATTGGAATCTGGAAGACCCCTTTAACAAAGGGGACCCCCAAATCCCGCCCCCCCTGTGTGAAATGGTAATGGGGTACAAATGTACCCCTACCATTTCACAAAGAAAGTGACAAAAATGTAAAAAATGACAAGAGCCGGTTTTTGACAATTCCTTTATTAATGTCTTCTCCTTTCTTTCATCTTCTTCTTCCATCTTCTTCTTCCATCTTCTCCTTTCTTCCATCTTCTCCTTCCATCTCCTTCTGTTCTCCATTCGGGTTTCTTCCTCCATCTTGTTCTTCATCTTCATCTTTATCTTCATCTTCCTTCTTCCTTCGGTCTTCTCGTCCGCATCTTGCTCTGGCGTCTTCCCTTCTTCTTTCTTCGGCCGCTCCGTTTGAATTGGAGGTTCCCGCTGTGCGACGCTTCAGTTCTTCAGTTCCCCTCTGGCTCCGCTGCCACCCGGTGACCCCGCCCCCCTCTGACGCACATGGATTTCACGGGGACTTTCCCCGTGGTGTCAGAGGGGGGCGGAGCCACCGCGTGGCAGCGGACCAAGAGGAGAACTGAATCGTCGCACAGCGGGAACCTCCAATTCAAACGGAGCGGCCGAAGAAGAAAGAAGAAGAAGCCGGAGCAAGATGCGGACGAGAAGACCGAAGGAAGAAGGAACATGAAGATGAAGATAAAGAGGAAGATGGAAGAAGAAACCCGAATGGAGAAAAGAAGAAGATGGAAGAAAAGAGAAGACATTAATAAAGGAATTGTCTAAAACCGGCTCTTGTCATTTTTTACATTTTTTTACACTTTCTTCGTGAAATGGTAGGGGTACAATGTACCCCATTACCATTTCACACAGGGGGGGCCGGGATCTTGGGGTCTTCCAGATTCCGATAAGCCCCCCGCCCGCAGACCCCCACAACCACCGGGCAAGGGTTGTGGGGATGAGGCCCTTGTCCCCATCAACATGGAAACATCCTCCCCATGTTGAGGGCATGTGGCCTGGTATGGTTTAGGAGGGGGGGCGCTCTCTCATCCCCCCCTCTTTTCCTGCGGCCTACCAGGTTGCGTGCTCGGATAAGGGTCTGGTGTGGATTTTTGGGGGGACTCCACGCCATTTTTTTTTTAATTTTCGGGAAGACCGGCCCCTAGTGGAGGGGCCGGCAGAAGGACAACGGAGAGCCGGACGAGACGACGGGAAGACCGGGCCTCCGCTAGCAAAAGAGCTGGAAGAAGATAGCAGAGGCCTGGCGGAAGAAAGAACCAGAGAGCGGGAGAAGAACCGGAGAGCGGGAGAAGAAGAAGGCGCCGGAGAAGACCGGGCCCCGCTAGCAAAAGAGCTGGAAGAAGATAGCGGAGGCCCGGCGGAAGAAAGAACCGGAGACCCCCGAAGTCGGAAGAAGACCCCCAGAGCTGTGCAATAAATTAATTTAAAATGCTGTGTGTGTTTTTTATTGACATTTTTTTTTCCACCAGGTGAATGGGTAGGGGTACGATGTACCCCATACTCATTCACATAGGGTGGGGGGCCGGGATCTGGGGGCCCCCTTATTAAAGGGGGGCTCCCGGATTCTGATAAGCCCCCCGCCCGCAGACCCCGACAACCAACGGCCAGGGTTGTCCAGAAGAGGCCCTGTCCCCATCAACATGGGGACAGGGTGCTTTGGGGTGGGGGGCCGCAGGTCGCGCCCCTGCCCCAGAGCACCAAACCCCTCATGTTGAGGGCATGTGGCCTGGTACGGTTCAGGAGGGAGGAGGGGGGCTCTCTCTCGTACCCCCCTCTTCCCCTGCGGCCTGCCAGGTTGCGTGCTCGGATAAGGGTCTGGTTTGGATTTTGGGGGGGACCCCCACGCCGTTTTTTTGGCGTAGGGGTTCCCCTTCAAATCCAGACCAGACCCAAGGGCCTGGTATGCTTCTGGAGGGGGAACCCATGCCGTTTTTTTATTTAAAATTTGGCCTGGTGTTCCCCCTCAAGATTCATACCAAACACAGTGCCTGGTATTGGCGGGGATCCAAGTCGGATCCCCGTTCATTGAAAGTCGGACATATGTCGGCTTCATGTCGCGGGGCAAAGTCGGATCCAAAGTAGGCTGTCGTGTCGCACTAGTGTGAACCCAGCCTAAGTTCTCCCCAGTAAGCAACTGTCCACACCAACTGAAAGGTCCAACTCTTATTTATTCTTTTTAGCACAATAAACAGTCTCTTTGAGAGCAGACAGGTTGGGACAAGACACAGGTCAGATAAGGTGGGAGGAGGTCCAGGCACAAACTTGAATTTGGGTTTTCTCCTGTCTTGATTAGCACGAACAGGTTGGCGCACGGTCTCTGCCACAGACCATGAAGTTGGTCACTGCCACTGACCGGGTGAAAAAAGATGAAAGCCACTGCCACTGACCTTAGGTGCGTAGTGTCACTGCCACTGTGACTTAAAGAACACGCACTTCCTTCCGTTAGTAAACTGGCCCTTTATAGGACAAGAACATCCCTCCGGAGAGATACCAGAGGCCCCATCTGTAACCACGACTCTGCGCTGGGTCTTCAGAAAGGGTCACCTCCCTGGCCTCCTCATCCTGGATACGGGTCCCCTCGCAAGGCAGATCCCTGGGAGTCTCGGTTCCCGGCGTATCCCAGCCGAAGGCTGCTGGGCTCCAGGCCTTTCTCCAAAGTACCTCACCCCAGACTGAAGGTGTCTGAGATGTAACAGCAGCTCCGTCTCCGGGCCTAGGGCACCCAGAGACAACCCGACCAGGCCTCCGGTCCTAGGGCACCCAGAGGCGACACACATGCACCCAGGCTTAAGGTGCCTGAGCGCGGAACCGACCCCTCTGAAAGATGGCCGCCCCCTTTTATATCCTCTCCCGACAGGCACAGCAGGTTCCCCGCCCCGCCGTACTGCTGCCAAGAGGGGACAAAAAAAGGCACAACCTTGTACTGCGGTTCAACCCAGGCCCATGGCAACAGCGCCACCAATAGGCCCCAGGGAACTACACACCAGTACCATCTCTCAGGGACAGAAATGGTCCATGAAACCTAACAATTGCTGCATCTGAGCCTAGTTACCACTCAGATGCTTCCCCCTAAATGTAACCACCCACTACACATTGTTTATGGTACATGGCCCCCTTAAGACAAATGAAGGACTGAGACAAAGAATGCCTTTATACATGTCTCAGCTACGTTCTGACGGAGCTGGTGTGACCCAGCGAAACACGTTGATGTCATGCTCTCGTGCGTCTGATACTGTTTCACCCTCCCTCTGCTTCCACTGAGGCTCTGATGCATTGGCGTGGGAAAGATCGAGGTCCCTGTGCTAGGGCACCATTGGCGTGGAAAAGATCGAGGTCCACTTGAGCCGCCTGGAGGTAGTCTTGGCATTAAGCTATTCTGTCCTATGAGAGCTATGCATTTGCACCTGACACACACTTGACTCATCTGCTGCGAGGAGATCTTTCTGTAGCCTGGTATTCCTGCACTGTCTGTGGCCATTCATCATACTCATGGAGTTCATAAGCCGATATCACTAATGTTGCTATCTGCTGCTCTCACTGCAGTTGTTGTGTCCCTTGCCAGGGAGATTTACCTACATTTAATGCCTGCACTATCAATGCTTACTTGCTATGCATGCTTGCTTGCATGTTGGTTAGCATTAGCCCATTGCTCCTCTATTGCTCTGTCATACCCCAAACTTGCTTGAGCTTACTGCGTCTCATGTTACTTAAAGTTGTGAGATTTTGTCCAAGTTTACTCTTCTCATAGACTGCCTTACATTAAGGTGACCAGATTTTTAAAATGAAATCCGGGGACATTTTTTACTGGTAATGGCAGCAATCAGCGACTCATACCTGGACTGCGATATTGCGGTGGACAAATCGGACACTAATTCACACTTTGTGGGAACCAGTGACATTAATGTAGTGATCAGTGCTAAAAATATGCACTGTCACTGTACTAATGACTCTGACTGGGAAAGGGATAACATCTAGGACAATCAAGGGTTAAATATGCGCCTAAGAAATTCTTTCTTACTTGTGGAGGAGGTGCTTTTACTAAGGGAAGGCCATAGATCCCTGTTCCTGCTTTGCAAGAACACAGGATCAATGTCTTCCATACTGACAGAACAGCAATCTGCCTTGTTTACATAGGCAAACCACCGTTCTGCCTATGTACATAACGATCAGCGGGTACCGGTGGACATTGAGTCCGCCAGAGCCGCTGATTGGCTCCCATACCCAAAAATGCAGGATCATGCATATACGTGATCCTGCGCAGCACGGCCGTTCTGTAGCAGTAAATCTGCAATCAGGCGATCAGCAACTGGATAACATCATCAGCATTATAATAACTCACAGGCAGCAGGCACTCTATCATGACTCTGGCTGGCTCTGTTACAGTGTGTCACATAACATGGCTAGGTGCGGTGGAGCGGGGGGTGTGTAATTCATATATTTTTTTTTTATTCTGCACTGACTGTCTTTGAAATTGCCCCAGCCCCTGTTCAAATCCAATCTGGGGACAAAACCGGGGACAGACTTGGTCTGGGGACAGTGTCCTCAATCCGGGGACTGTCCCCAGAAACCGGGGATGTCTGGTCACCCTACCTTACATACATAAAAATGTAAATGGACTTTATACTCTAAACTGACATTTCTACATTTATCCTCTGACCTCTATAAATACTGTAGCAGAGCGTCCCACAGAGAGTCCTGTTCGGGGTTTATACATCTCCCAGGCTCCTCTCATACACATTCAGGGATCTCTGATCCACAATCCAGTTCGGATCTTGGTCCTCTCCCCCAGGCTAATTTAAACTCACCTGAGACAGCCAGCCATTGCTCTCAGCCTGAGAAACAGACAACACTGGTCTGTGAGAGCAAAAGGTTGGTTAAAGGCTGTTAGGCCCTTTTTACACTGGGGCGGGCAGGTGCGGTGGCGGTATAGTGGTGCGATTTTCAGCGCCGCTATACCGTCGTTATCACCGTGGTATGCTAGTGAAAAAGGGCCGAAAAAGGGTTAATACCGCCCGCAAACCGCGGCTATTGCCGCGGTTTGCGGGCGGTATTACCGCGGTGTCCCATTGATTTCAATGGGCAGCCGCGGTAAAGGAGCAGTGAACACACCGCTCCTTCACCGCTGTAAAGATGCGGCTAGTAGGACTTTTGGAGCGGTCCTGCTAGTGCACCGCTTCAGTGTGAAAGCCTTTGGGCTGTGTATGTCTCTGTGTCTGTGTCTGTGTGTCTCTGTCTGTGTGTCTCTCTGTCTGTGTGTGTGTGTGTGTGTGTGTGTGTGTGTGTGTCTCTCTCTCTGTGTGTGTGTGTCTCTCTCTCTGTGTGTGTGTGTGTGTGTGTGTGTCTCTCTCTCTGTGTGTGTGTGTGTGTCTCTCTCTCTGTGTGTGTGTGTGTGTGTGTGTGTGTGTGTGTGTCTCTCTCTCTGTGTGTGTGTGTGTGTGTGTGTGTCTCTCTCTCTGTGTGTGTGTGTGTGTGTGTGTGTGTGTGTGTGTCTCTCTGTCTGTGTGTGTGTGTCTCTCTGTCTGTGTGTGTGTGTGTGTGTGTGTGTGTGTGTGTCTCTCTCTATGTGTGTGTCTCTCTCTCTCTGTGTCTGTGTGTGTGTGTGTGTGTGTGTGTGTGTGTGTGTGTCTCTCTCTCTCTCTCTCTCTCTGTGTCTGTGTGTGTCTCTCTGTCTGTGTCTCTCTGTCTGTGTGTCTCTCTCTCTGTCTGTGTGTCTCTCTCTCTGTCTGTGTGTCTCTCTCTCTGTCTGTGTCTCTCTCTCTCTGTCTGTGTGTCTCTCTCTCTCTGTCTGTGTGTGTCTCTCTCTCTCTGTCTGTGTGTGTCTCTCTCTCTCTGTCTGTGTGTGTCTCTCTCTCTCTGTCTGTGTGTGTCTCTCTCTCTCTGTCTGTGTGTGTCTCTCTCTCTCTGTCTGTGTGTGTCTCTCTCTCTCTGTCTGTGTGTGTGTCTCTCTCTCTGTCTGTGCATCTCATCTCATCTCATCTCATCTCATCTCATCTCATCTCATCTCATCTCATCTCATCTCATCTCATCTCATCTCATCTCATCTCATCTCATCTCATCTCATCTCATCTCATCTCATCTCATCTCATCTCATCTCATCTCATCTCATCTCATCTCATCTCATCTCATCTCATCTCATCTCATCTCATCTCATCTCATCTCATCTCATCTCGAAGTTGGGATGAGTGGCAATGCTGGCGGGGAATTCTGATCAGCCAACTCTTGATCAAGGTCATCTGCTGATCTGAGAACTGGAGTGGGGACTTTTAATGGCAACTATAATCACTGGTAGCATTACTCACTGTGTCTCTGGCTTCACTGTGTCTCTGACTTTGTGGTGTCTCGTAGCAGTGACGCCTATGCCAAAATCAGCAGATAGGGTCTCCTCCAGCCCCTCACACTGCACATTCCTCTAGTCTCTGCCCCCCAGCCATGCTGTGAACTAAATGTGCGGCTGTGAAGAGGCTGAGTGGGCGGCCGCGGGCTTCAGGAACAGCCCACCTGGGCTGCCACAGGCTCCAGAGACAGCCCTGCTGGGCAGCCGCAAAAAGGCTGGGAGAACAGCCCAGGATTCGGTGACCCCTGACAAATCATCATTTGACCCCCGAGGGGGTCCCAACCCCCAGGTTGAGAACCACTGCTCTACAGGATTACTCCTTCACTGTAAAACACAGGCCAGGTGTTGAGATGGGGAATGTAGATGCCCTGTCCCGGGTTCACTCCTGTTGGGCCACAGGTGTTCCAACCCTGGGGTTGAAACAAGGGGGGAGGATGTGTAGCAGATAGTGATGAGCCGAACACCCCCGGGTTCGGTTCGCACCAGAACCCGCGAACGGACCGAAAGTTCGAACGAACATTAGAACCCTATTAAATACAATGGATGCGAACGTTCGAATTCTAAAGTGCTAATTATAACAACTATTATGCATGTTATTGTCCTAAAAAGGGTTTGGGAACCCGGGTTCTGCACCAGGGGACATGTATCAATGCAAAAAGAAGTTTTAAAAACGGTCGTTTTTCGGGAGCAGTCATTTTAATGATGCATAAAGTGAAAAAAAAAAAGTAAAATATTCCTTTAAATATCGTACCTGGGGGGTGTCTAAAGTATGCCTGTGAAGTGCCACGTGTTTCCCGTGTTTAGAACTGTCCCTGCACAAAATGACACTTCTAAAGGAAAAAAAAAGCCATTTAAAACTGCTTGCGGCTTTAATGTAATGTCTGGTCCCGGTGATATGGATGAAAATCTTTAAGAAAAATGGCATAGCTACCCCATGACCCCCCCCCCCTACCCCAGCCCATTACCAGCCCCTTTGGGTCTTGTATGGATATTAAGGGGAACCCCGCACATAAAATAAAAAAGGCCCTATATACTCTGAACAGCCGTATACAGGCGGTGCATACAAGACAGGGACTGTAGGTTTGTTCTTATGTAGAATCTGTTTGTAATTTTGAACAGGTACATTGTTGAAGTGTAGCTCCAGCCCAAAAATCTATTTTTAAACTTTTTGGGAAACATAGGTAAGGGTTATCACCCCTGTAACATTTGTTTTGCTGTCTGTGCCCCTGTTCAGAACATTTCACCTCACTTTCCGTCCCAATGACAACTGTTTTTGAAATGTGGTGTTTTTCTTGAAACAAGGATTGCTGATAAAGCATCAGTACAGATGAGACCCCTTTCTCCCATATTTATTCTTACAGGAGAGAATTTTCCTTTCTAGGGGTAGATTTCCTCTCACTTCCTGTTGTCTTCTTTCGTTTGCAAGTAGGAGTCGTTTGTAAGTTGGATGTTTGAAAGTAGGGACCTGCCGGATTTCTTTATCTGCAGAAATAGGCCCCTTAGTTGTTGGTGTTGGCACAACACTGTAAGCACTCAGTTACTCTTGGTTGGTGCTGGAACGCCCTGCTGTCAACTATTATATCAGGAATTTTAATTACATATAATTGTTGAACAGTGGTAGTAAAAATTGGGGCTTTGATGGTGGTGCTGGTGCCACAACACTGTAAGCCCTGACAGTTACTCTTGGTGGGTGCAGCAATGGGCCCTGCTGTGAATTATTAGATCAAGAATTGTAATTACATGCCCCTTTTGAACAGGGGCTGAAAAATTGGGCCTTTCGTGGTGGTGGTGGTGGTGGCGTTGCCACAAGACTGTAAGCCCTCAGAGTTACTCTTGGTGGGTGCAGCAATGGACCCTGCTGTGAATTATTAGATCAAGAATTGTAATTGCATGCCCCTGTTGAACAGGGGCTGAAAAATTGGGCCTTAGGCACTGGTGGCACAACACTACAACCCCTCACAGATACTGTACTTGGAGCACAGCAATGAGCCCTGTTGCAAAGTATTGCTTCAAAAATTGTAATGACACGCCCCTGTTAAACAGGGGCTGAAAAATTGGGCCTTAGGCACTGGTGCCACAACACTCCAACCCCTCACAGATACTGTACTTGGAGCACAGCAATGAGCCCTATGGCAAATTATTGCTAAAAAAATTGTAATTACACGCCCCTGTAAAACAGGGGCTGAAAAATTGGGCCTTAGCCACTGGTGGCGGCACCCATAAACAAAAATGATCTTCCAAGCTATCATCATCAATCGTATCATTGAGGACTCGGAGGAGGAGGATAGCCAGTCAACATAACAGCACAGGCACTCAGCATCAGCATCAGTCTTGAAGGGATGTGACATGTTAAAATCAATTAGTCTGTTATATCAGCATCAGGTGTGTGGTAGCTGGTGGTGATCCAAGACTGGTTCATCTTGATGAAAGTCAGTCGATCAACCGAGTCGGTGGACAGGCGCACCCTGTGATCCGTGACAAATCCTCCAGCAGCACTGAATGTGCGTTCCGAAAGAACGCTGGATGCAGGACAGGCCAGTAGCTCAATTGCATACTGTGCAAGCTCTGGCCAGTGATCCATCCTCAAGACCCAGTAAGCCAGAGGATTTTCGGTGGGGAAGGTGTCCAAGTCTGACCTTGCCCCTAGATATTCCTGCACCATGTTTATCAGACGCTGGCGATGGTTGCTGGAACCGATCATACTTTGGGGCTGCGGACTAAAGAATTGTCTGAACGCATCGGTCAGACGGCCACCTTCCCCACCGCTCCTTCTTTGACTGGCCGAAGCCTCAGCAACTCGTTGTCCAGGACCAGGAGTTTGTAACCTCCCAGTCTCTGGGAACGCGTTGCACAGACCTTTCTGCAAGGCCTCCCGGAGTTGTCTCATCCTCTGCTCCCTCTGCGACGGTAACATAAGGTCCGCAACCTTACCCTTGTACCGTGGATCAAGGAGAGTGGCCAGCCAGTAATGGTCCCTCTCCTTGATCCGAAGAATACGAGGATCCTTCCGCAGACTTTGCAGGATCAGGGAGGCCATGCAGCGTAGGTTTGCTGAGGCATTCGCTCCGGAGTCCTCTGGGTCACTAAGGACGACATGATCCGCAGCCACCTCCTCCCAGCCACGTACAAGTCCACTGGTTTCTTGGGACTGTAAATCATCCCTAAAAGACTGCTGCTGATGATGCTGAGTGCCAGCCTCCACCTCCATGCTGACACAATCCTCCTCCTCCTCCTCCTCCTCCTCGTCCTCTTCCTGTGCGATGGGTGGGACAGAAGGAACACTGTCTGGGTAAAGGGGGCCTTGAGAGGCAAGGAAGTCCTCCTCTTCCTGCCTCTGTTCTGCCTCAAGTGCCCTGTCCATTATTCCACGCAGCGTGTGCTCCAACAGGTGGACAAGAGGTACAGTGTCACTGATGCATGCACTGTCACTGCTCACCATCCTCGTGGCCTCCTCAAATGGTGCCAGGGCAGTGCATGCATCCCTGATCATGCCCCACTGGCGTGGAGAAAAAAAACCAAGCTCCCCTGACCCTGTCCTGGTGCCGTAGTCGCACAGGTACTCATTGATGGCCCTCTGCTGCGTGTGCAGCCGCTGCAGCATGGCCAACGTTGAGTTCCACCTGGTGGGCATGTCACATATAAGGCGGTTCTTGGGCAGGTTCAACTCCTTTTGCAGCTCAGCCAGGCGAGCACTGGCATTATAAGATCTGCGGAAATGCACACAGACTTTCCTGGCCTGCCTCAGGACATCCTGTAAGCCCGGGTACCTGCCCAAGAACCGCTGCACCACCAGGTTAAGGACGTGAGCCACACAGGGCACATGGGTCAGTTGTCCCTGTCGGAGGGCGGAGAGGAGGTTGGTGCCATTGTCGCAAACCACCATTCCTGGCTTAAGCTGGCGTGGCGTCAACCACCTCTCGGCCTGGCCCTGCAGAGCAGACAGGACCTCTGCCCCAGTGTGGCTTCTGTCCCCCAAACACACCAGCGCAAGCACGGCATGGCATCTTTTTGCCTGCGTACTTGCGTAGCCCCGTGAACGGCTACGGAGCACCGCTGGTTCATAGGACAAACCACAGGAAGAGGCCATGGAGGAAGAAGAAGAGGAGGGGGTGGAGGAGAGAGGTGTGTCACAACCAGTAGTAGCATTTTGGAGGCGTGGCGGTGGGACAACCTCCAACACTACTGCACCTTGTCCTGCATCCTTCCCAGCTGCCAAAAGAGTGACCCAATGGGCCGTGAAAGAAAGGTAACGTCCCTGTCCATGCCTGCTGGACCATGAGTCAGCGGTAATATGCACCTTACCGCTGACCGCCCTGTCCAGCGAGGCCAAGACATTGCCTTCCACATGCCGGTAGAGAGCCGGAATAGCCTTCCGTGAGAAAAAGTGGCGTTTGGGAACCTGCCACTGAGGAACCGCACATTGCACAAACTCACGGAAGGGGGCCGAGTCTACCAACTGAAAAGGCAGCAGTTGAAGCGCTAGCAATTTAGCCAAGCTAGCATTCAACCGCTGGGCATGTGGATGGCTGGGAGTGAACTTCTTTCGACGGTCCAGCAGCTGGGGCAGGGAATTTTCCTGCTAGAATCGGACGTCGGTGTACTGCTAGCAGAGTGGCCGCAAGTACTTGGCTGTGACACACCTAATTCTACACCTTCATTCCTCTCAGTGCATGTTTCAGAGAGGACTGAAGTTATAGTGGGGTTGGAGATCCCAGCTGATGCGGTGCAAGGAGAGGTCCGCTTTGTTCTTTGGTGTGGGTCTTTGAGGTAGGCTTGCCAACGAGCTGCATGGCAGGTCAACATATGTCTGGTCAGGCATGTGGTACCCAAGCGGCTGATGTTTTGGCCACGCGATATACGCTTGAGACATATGTTGCAAACAGCAGCTGTGCGATCTGATGCACTAGCCTCAAAAAAGGCCCACACCAAAGAACTTTTTGAATGACGGGCAGAGGCAGCGCCCTGCACAGGCGGAGCTCTGCGGTGTGATTCCGTCGGTGTACTGCCCTTACGCTGGCCACCAAAGGGCATCCTGCCTCGTTGGAGATGTGCCTCCTCCTCATCCTCCTCCTCCTCCTCTCTCCTATTAGGCACCCACGTGGAGTCAGTGACCTCATCATCACCTCCCTCCTCATCACTGGAGCCAATCTGGCAGTATGCTGCAGCTGCTGGAACATGACTGCCAGATTGGTGTCCTTCTTGAGCATCCCCTCTGTCTGCTCTCACGCTACTGCCTTCCTCTAGCTGGGTTTCATCATCAGACCCTTCGAAACGCTGGGCATCCTCCTGGAGCATGTACCCAACACTGTGCTGAAACAGTTCGGGGGACTCCTCAGGAGGAGGACATGGTGGGTCTAGGGAAGGAGTGACTGATGATGAGTCTGACATTGATACCAGGGAAGAGGACGCTTTGGCAGCTGCTTTTCCAGTACCCTGAGCCTGGGTGAGAGAGGATGAGGAGGAGGAGGAGGGCTTGGTCATCCACTCTACCAAGTCTTCGGCATGATGTGGCTCAACATGTCCAGCTGCCGAAAAGAAGGACAAGCGTGTCCCATGGCCATGTGCTGATGACAATGCACCGCGTCCACGACCAGCACTGTTGCCCCCAGACACAGAGCCTGCTTGCCCTCTTTTATTGCCTCCTGACTGTCTGCCTCTCCTTGTTTGCCTTCCAGACATTCTAATAGATGGCCTGCAGGGAGATGGGAAAAAAGCAATAAGGGCTACCTTCAGGTGTCCTTCTCTGTCCCTTTACTTAAGGATTTCTAAATATGGTTGAGGATGATTGCTTTTGCACAGAATAGCACAACGACAATTTCCCTGACTGTCCAAAAAAACAAGGATTTCAAAGATGGTTGATGAGGAATGCTTTAGCACACTATAGCACAAGGAGAATTCCCTCACTGTCCTTCCCTGTCCCTAGAAACAAGGATTCGCACAGTAAAAGACACTGACACTCTCCCTACCTATAGTTTTCTGTCCCTAGAAAAAATGTTTTTTTAAAGCACACTATAGCACAAGGAGAATTCCCTCACTGTCCTTCCCTGTCCCTAGAAACAAGGATTCGCACAGTAAAACACACTGACACTCTCCCTACCTATAGTTTTCTGTCCCTAGAAAAAATTTATTTTTAAAGCACACTATAGCACAAGGAGAATTTCCCTCACTTTCCTTCTTTGTCCCTAGAAACAAGGATTATCACAGTGAAAGAAACTGACACTCTTCCTACCTATAGTTTTCTGTCCCTAGAAAAAATGTTTTTTTAAAGCACACTATAGCACAAGGAGAATTCCCTCACTGTCCTTCCCTGTCCCTAGAAACAAGGATTCGCACAGTAAAACACACTGACACTCTCCCTACCTATAGTTTTCTGTCCCTAGAAAAAATGTTTTTTTAAAGCACACTATAGCACAAGGAGAATTCCCTCACTGTCCTTCCCTGTCCCTAGAAACAAGGATTCGCACAGTAAAACACACTGACACTCTCCCTACCTATAGTTTTCTGTCCCTAGAAAAAATGTTTTTTTAAAGCACACTATAGCACAAGGAGAATTCCCTCACTGTCCTTCCCTGTCCCTAGAAACAAGGATTCGCACAGTAAAACACACTGACACTCTCCCTACCTATAGTTTTCTGTCCCTAGAAAAAATGTTTTTTTAAAGCACACTATAGCACAAGGAGAATTCCCTCACTGTCCTTCCCTGTCCCTAGAAACAAGGATTCGCACAGTAAAACACATTGATACTCTCCCTACCTATAGTTTTCTGTCCCTAGAAAAAATGTTTTTTTAAAGCACACTATAGCACAAGGAGAATTTCACTCACTTTCCTTCTTTGTCCCTAGAAACAAGGATTATGACAGTGAAAGAAACTGACACTCTTCCTTCCTATAGTTTTCTGTCCCTAGAAAAAATGTTTTTTTAAAGCACACTATAGCACAAGGAGAATTCCCTCACTGTCCTTCCCTGTCCCTAGAAACAAGGATTCGCACAGTAAAACACACTGACACTCTCCCTACCTATAGTTTTCTGTCCCTAGAAAAAATGTTTTTTTAAAGCACACTATAGCACAAGGAGAATTCCCTCACTGTCCTTCCCTGTCCCTAGAAACAAGGATTCGCACAGTAAAACACACTGACACTCTCCCTACCTATAGTTTTCTGTCCCTAGAAAAAATGTTTTTTTAAAGCACACTATAGCACAAGGAGAATTCCCTCACTGTCCTTCCCTGTCCCTAGAAACAAGGATTCGCACAGTAAAAGACACTGACACTCTCCCTACCTATAGTTTTCTGTCCCTAGAAAAAATGTTTTTTTAAAGCACACTATAGCACAAGGAGAATTTCCCTCACTTTCCTTCTTTGTCCCTAGAAACAAGGATTATCACAGTGAAAGAAACTGACACTCTTCCTTCCTATAGTTTTCTGTCCCTAGAAAAAATGTTTTTTTAAAGCACACTATAGCACAAGGAGAATTCCCTCACTGTCCTTCCCTGTCCCTAGAAACAAGGATTCGCACAGTAAAACACACTGACACTCTCCCTACCTATAGTTTTCTGTCCCTAGAAAAAATGTTTTTTTAAAGCACACTATAGCACAAGGAGAATTCCCTCACTGTCCTTCCCTGTCCCTAGAAACAAGGATTCGCACAGTAAAACACACTGACACTCTCCCTACCTATAGTTTTCTGTCCGTAGAAAAAATGTTTTTTTAAAGCACACTATAGCACAAGGAGAATTTCCCTCACTTTCCTTCTTTGTCCCTAGAAACAAGGATTATCACAGTGAAAGAAACTGACACTCTCCCTACCTATAGTTTTCTGTCCCTAGAAAAAATGTTTTTTTAAAGCACACTATAGCACAAGGAGAATTCCCTCACTGTCCTTCCCTGTCCCTAGAAACAAGGATTCGCACAGTAAAACACACTGACACTCTCCCTACCTATAGTTTTCTGTCCCTAGAAAAAATGTTTTTTTAAAGCACACTATAGCACAAGGAGAATTCCCTCACTGTCCTTCCCTGTCCCTAGAAACAAAGATTCGCACAGTAAAACACACTGACACTCTCCCTACCTATAGTTTTCTGTCCCTAGAAAAAATGTTTTTTTAAAGCACACTATAGCACAAGGAGAATTCCCTCACTGTCCTTCCCTGTCCCTAGAAACAAGGATTCGCACAGTAAAACACACTGACACTCTCCCTACCTATCCTTCTCTTTCCCTAAACTAAAGGAATCCAGGTTAAGCAAGAAAAAAATAAATGTCACTGTCCCTGCCTATGCTTCTCTTTCCCTGCTCCGGAACACACTACACTAGGCCGCCGTGCTGGCGGCCTTTTATAGTGTGGGGCGTGTACTAAACACCCTCAGCAATAATTGGCCACAGGCATCCTGCCTGTGGCCAATCATTGCTCTCCTCGCTGCCGGCGCTGTGATTGGCCAAGCATGCGGGGTCACAGTGCATGCTTGGCCAATCACAGCGCCTGGATGACACTGCGATGGCGTAGTGCATTGTGGGCCGTTCGCGTCACTCGAATTTGGCGCGAACGGCCCAAATCGTTCGATCTTCGTCGAACGATCGAACAGCCGATGTTCGAGTCGAACGTATGTTCGACTCGAACACGAAGCTCATCCCTAGTGTAGATCTGTAGTCCCCTGAGATAGCTAACAACAATATAGTTGATACTGGTAGGATTAACAAATATATTTTTGAATTTACCAAACAGATATACCTAGAGCAGGGATGTCAATTTAATCCTGGGCTGCATCAGCAGTATGATCATAGCTCCCAACCATCCCTGATATAGAGGGACTGTCCCTGATTTGGAACAAAGTCCCTCTGTCCCTCTTTCCCCCTCATTTGTCCTTTCATTTTGGTCTGATCTATATAGTTGTAGATAAAATTCACTATTTATCTATCCAAAAGTTTTTTACAGTCCTAAACCTTTCATCCAAATTCTAAATTGCTGCATTTGTAAATGCCAAAACCCCCCAAAAAAATATTAAAAGCCAACAGCTACAAATCCTGCAGCTGCTGACTTTTAATAAATGGACACTTACCTGTCCAGGGTGCCCGGCAGCCGAAGCCGAGCAATCGCTCATCTCTTGGCTGCCCTTGCCGCCATCCTCGGTGAGGGAATCAAGAAGTGAAGCGTTGCAGCGTCACTGCCAGGTTCTCTATTGCACATGCGCGTTCTCAGTGCACCCCGCTGTCTCCTGGGACCAGTGTGACAGCGGGGGGGAGGGGGAGGGGAGGAGAGGAGTGAAGTGACTCCCGTGGGAGTCTATTCCTGGAGGTGGGTGCAAATACCTGTATATACAGGTATCTGCACCCCCTCCCTCCTGAAAGGTGCCAAATGTGACACCGGGGGGGGGGTTCTGAAAAGCGGAGGTTCACTTTTTGTGTGGACCTCTGCTTTAATACACATCGTTTGCTATTTGTATCTATGCAATAGCCTTTGTTTACCTTTAATAAGTGATCATTATGGTGCTATGAAATCCTCCTAAGCCCTGTTTCACACTAGTGTGACTTGTCATGAAACTTGAGAGTTAAAATTTGCATGACAAGTCGCGTTCCATTAAGTGCAATGGAACCGTTTTAATAAGAGCGACTAGAGTCGCTCCAACTTAGAAAAAGGTTCCTGCACTACTTTTGGTGTGACTTTAGCACGACTTGCATTGACTTCTGTTAAACAGTTCTGTGGCAAAGTCGCACTGGGATGTCGGCTTCAAAGCAGTGTGAACTGGGGCTAATACTGTAGTTAATTTGTGTTAGACTTCTCCTCCTTTCTTAAGATGGGTGTAATGATTAAATCATGTATTCAGTCTACTTCCCCTTTGAGAGTATTTTTTGCATGAATTTATGTATTTTAATAGCAGGTTGATTGTTTTTAATTAAATTTTAGTGTTTAATTTTGTTGTAAATAATGTTTAAGATTTTGCATCATCTATTTTTTGGCCACAAGATGGAGCAATTCCCATTGTATCATGTGGGCTTGTTATGTCCACATGGCGGAGCTTTGCTGCAACTCAGGTGTTTAACTGGTAATTGCAGGTAGCAGGCTTTTTTTATTTAGAAGCAACATGATGGCTTCTGTTCAGCCTATTCCCCAAAGACGTTGTTTCCGACGAAACAAGTAAGGCACGGCTTGTACGTGATGTCATCACGCACCAGGGCCGATCAGAGTCTGCGTTTTTGTAAGCTTTCAGCCTACTATTGCTCCAGTTTGGAGCACTGATCCTCTGGTCTAAAGCATTAAGTGTGATTGTGACATTACTGTCAAATCTTTTTGGGATATAATAAAAGGCTCACGTTTTTAACATACCGTATATACTCGAGTATAAGCCGACTCGAGTATAAGCCGAGGTACCTAATGTTGCCCAAAAAACTGGGAAACCTCACTGACCCGAGTATAAGCCGATGCCCCACTGTTCCCTGTAAAAAGAAATTTTACATTGTAATTATTACCTGTAAAGAAGTTGCGGCTGCGGCGTCCATCGTTCAAATTCTGCGGCGTCCATCGTTCAAATTCCGCGGCGTCCATCGTTCAAATTCCGTGGTCTCTTCCTGTTCCTTACTTGATAGGCGAGTCTCAGCAGACACTCTCCGCCTATCACGATCATTCTCTCATCCTTAGTTTTCCCAGCAGACACTGTGTTGGGTATTCCGCCAATCACAGACGTCTGCTGGAAAACTGAGGATGAGAGAACGTTCATGATAGGCGGAGAGTGTCTGCTGAGACTCGCCTATCAAGGAAGGAACAGGAAGAGACCGCGGAATTTGAACGATGGACGCCGCGGAATTTGAACGATGGACGCCGCGGAATTTGAACGATGGACGCCGCGGAATTTGAACGATGGACGCCGCGGAATTTGAACGATGGACGCCGCAGCTGCAACCTCTTTACAGGTAATATTTACAATGTAAAATTTATATGACTCGAGTATAAGCCGAGGGGGGGACTTTCAGCCCCAAAAAAGGGCTGAAAATCTCGGCTTATACTCGAGTATATACGGTATTTAACTATGTGAGTATGTACTTTTTTCTGATGCTAATCTATGTAAGTGGAGGTGTGGCGCTTGTTCCTGTGCTAGGAGCCATTGTAGCAATATACAACCAAAGCCTGTTTGACCATCTATCATTATACGGTCCATCATATCTGGTAAGAGGCCTCTGTTTATGGTTGTCCACGGTGGTGGAATTCTTTTCAGGTTTAGGTGCGTTATTTGCCCACTGATGAATTCGGGTTCCTATATGCTATTACAATCATAAAGGTGATTGCATCTGAACACTTATGTTTGAGCTCACAGAAGGAAAGATTTGTGGACTGTTACGGACTTTCATATTAATTTGATTATTAATATTTTTATTGTCTGTTATTATTTTAGCGCTGCTGTTTTTGTTGATTTAGTGTTTCACAATTTGTATCATAATTGCACATTAGCTGCTTTTGTATATACTTCTTTTTGATCTAGTGCGGATATATTTAGTTTTTTTATTTTGATATTTGAATTGTTCCTCCCCAAGAGTCATCCCACTGCTTACATCAGGGCTGAGGGCTCTTGAGAGAATTACTGAGGCAGAGTGCTGTGATGTTTTCAGAGTTATGTACAGTACCCTACCAACCCCTCCCACCAGCCATGATTTGCCTGCACTGCATAGAGAAGAACATAGACACATGGATAACATTGCTGGGTCTAAAGTAAACAATGTAATAAAAAATGTGATGATTTTATTTAAAAATTGTGTAGTGTCTTGATGGGTAAGGGGTGAGGGGAGGACCCAGGGAAGGCAAAATATGAGCCGTTTAAACATTGAATTATAAAAAAGTGGCACAAGGAGATGTTGTCTACTGATCCTTGAAATTTAGTTGTATAATGTTGTGGCCATGTAATAATTTTCCAAATCCAGACTAGATGATGAGCCATGCAATATAGTGTTGTAAAATGTTTTCACAATAAAAAATATCAAATGAGAATATGTGACAGAAGATAATTTGAAAACAAGTTGAATTTTATTTTAGGTGTTAGTTCATTATCACAAATACAAAATCAAATTAAAAAAGTAAACAACAATATATACATCAGTAGACATTGCTGGTGCAACTCTTAAACTGGAATGTGGGTAAGATTAAGTACCATAGAGCCAGGCTAAGGGAGTGAAACATTGGGCTGGCAGTGCCCAGTGCTATCAAGTTAGAAAACGCCCATATTACTTATTGACTATAAGGTCAAATCATCTATAATATGTCTTTAAAATGCACAGGCTGTTGTAAACTGATTGAAAGAAACAGCAAATTACTTTGTTATAAATCTGACATTGCTACATAATTTCAGAAATGTAACAAACATAAGATAGCTCAATATCTATTAGCTTATTAGAGAACCATAAATATTAAGCTGATAGATGGTGAAGAGACATAACAGGTGACATCTTATATAATACAGAATAATGAACCACCAACAGTCCCTTAAGACATTAGTATACCTACATGAGTGAAGCAATGCTCCACATATGAAGGTCTCCAATGCACATATCTCCAGCAAGGTTGGAGCAAGAATAACCACTACCTTTGACTCCTCTATCCACTTCATCCATCCATGTATACCAAAGTAAATTTTTTTTTTTTCCATAGGCCCCGCTCTTCTTATAGGTAGTTGTTCATAGAAGATAAGCTGGGTGAAGCAGCCCAGTCCCTGACAGAGGATGGTGTATCTGAATCCCATCTCAGGAGAATCATCCTGCACGCTGCAAATAAAGATTTGGCAACTGCAAGGGTAATGTGGGTAGCAATATCGGCTGCATCCAGATACCCCAAAACACAAGAAAGGGTAATATTAGAGGGACGTGTACCAAAGACTCGATTTATGATGATAACCTCACCCAAATACATCACCAGATTGGGACATCTTAATAATACTGTAAGTGTGTTAGGTCACCCTGAAATGAACCACATTTAGTGCGGAATGGGGTGTCTCACTCCCCTATTCTGTGCAGAAACTCAGGGGTAAGAATGAAAGTGTAGAATGAAAAAAACTGGGTCAACCTACGGAATAGATCTACAGACTTGAGATAAAGCTTGCAATATTTCCTCCCGCACTTCCCCAGACAGATGAAATTCTGTCTCAAATCAAATTCCAAACTAGGCGTGCACAGCCTAATGCATTAGGGTGTGCACCCTTAAGCTGAAACACACATGCATGTGTGTGTGTCTACATATATATGACCCCCGGCACATTGATCTCCCTGCTGGCACAATGAAAGAGAAGAGCATAAACACTTCTCTTATGGCAGAAATGGTAAGAGGGAGATCTTTCCCATGTTCCTGTTGCTACACAGAGCGATAACACTAATGCGCATGAGGTGATTAGGGTGTGCCTGGGCACAGCCGGCACACCCTGTGCGCCTGGGCACATCCGGCACACCCTGTGCGCACGCCTATGAATTCCAATGTTTGCTCACAACGTAGATGAAACTTGGCAAAGGATTAATGTAGTAGATATACATTGAGAGAGGATATCAACCCTCAACCTAATAAGCAACACTGTGGCATGGCAAAAATAGGTTTTGACAGACCATTGGAATTATGATGTTTCCTTGGTGACTTTCAATATATTTTATAATCTACTTTGGGGAGTACATTATCAACAGTATACTGTATAAGGTGAGTTGTGACTAATATTTAGAGAGCAATACATTCTCATTATTAAAGCCCAACTCTCAGCATTTTTTTTTCAAATGGTGCTCAGCAGGTTAAAAAAAAAAAAAAGACCTGCAAGACTCATTCCAGTACAGTCATTTTTTTCCCGCCAAGTTTTCTGGGTTGAATGACAGCCAGTGCCATTCAACCTGGAAGACTGAGGATGTACTGTGAGTGCAGGGCGTCATGGATCTAGTTCTTAAAGGAAATGGCACTCCTGCATTGACAGTGTAATATTGTAGAGACTGGCCCCCATTGATGAAAAGAGGGAGAGAGGACCAAGTATGTCATGTAACTGATCAGAAAGCATCTGGAAAAGGTACATACAAAAAAAATTAAGCCTAATATACATGTGGGGATTTTCGGTGGGAAAGGACAGGGGAGGAGAAGTGAAAGGGAGGTGGACACTCAGAGTTGGACATTTAGAGATAACCTTAATCTGGATAATATTGATGTTACTCATAACTGTCAATGAAATTGTATGTGAAGAATCATCACTTAAAGACTATACTCTTTTAAACAAATACAAGGCATTTTGTGAATGGTGGCAGTGCCCAGTGAGCGACTCCCTGTGATCAGTATGCAGAAGGAAAGCCGCTTGCACAGGACCCAGAAGATTGCAGTGATCACTGTAATAGCAGCAACTTCTACAGTGATTGTCAGCTGTTCCTCAGGTATGGGATATGCATACTTACATTGGCCCAACTATGAAATAAAGATCATACCTAGACTTCAGCTTTAAGGATAAACCCAATCAACTAGCATGGAGGAGTACAACGGATCTTTTACCAGAGCCTGAAGATGAATAATTGTAAAAAAACAGGCAAAATTAAGATATATTTGAAGACCACTCCTTGTGAAAAAGCTTTTATCTTCAGTTGGGACCAATTCATGTTTCATTTATTTTCAGCACTAGAGGACAGGCAGCTGGAATCTGGTTGTGATGGGCAATGCTATCATTTGGAAACAGTCTTCAATTTTCACACTTGGGTGTAACTTGTACAATTAACTGAACAAATAGTTCTCGTTGGCTGAAAAGCTTGAAATGCAGAAATTCATCTTTAGTTTTGTTGGTAGTCCTTCGCTTTTATAATGTAGGTTTGTCAGCCTCAACTTTATCCACTTCAAGTGTGACTGTTTGTGAAATTTCAGCGTCTGTTTCTGACAATGGAGCTTCGGCATGACTGACCAGTTCCAAACTGAGATAAAGGAGATAAAGAGAATTAAAAAGACAGAATTAAAGAAGATTGCAGGCAAATGCAAAATTAAGTATTTCAATTATTACTTGCAATGTTTTCCTTTTCATAATTTATATTTGTTCATTAGTAATGTGTCTCTGAACTTGCTATCATATTTGACTAGTCCAGGACGAGTCGATTCCCTGGGACATCCTTCTCCCTCATTGCACTTCATAGCTTTCTCCCCTTCTGGGGGTGTCTAATAACTGTCTGTGCTGGACCAGCTCCTCCCCTCACCTCCCTACTAACCTTTTATGTAGTTGCCACTGGGAGGTGAGGATCGAAGAAGAATACTATAAAGTGTCTTTTGAGTGACTGCTCTATGTTTTCTGGATGTGCTGACATCACTAGGGCCACTGTTAGGAATCATGGGGCCCCGTACAGCCTACCTGACGGGGCCCCCCCCCCCACACACACACCTGACGGTATTTTATACAAAATTTTCACACAAAAAATACATGAAAAATGGACACAAATGCCACCCCAATTCTCCCTCCCAGTACAAATCTCCCTCACCCCAAAAATTTACCAGCCTAGCACACATCAAACTTTCTATCCTAGCACAAATCTTCTTCCGCCAAATCTCCCCTGCCTGCAAAATCCCCCCCCCCAATCCCTCCTATTACCCCCAAATTCTCCCACCAGCTCCTAGTACACAATCACACCCATCTCCCCTCCCATCACAAATCTTCCTTCTTCAATCCCTCTCCTAGGACAAATTCCCACAAATCCCTCCTCCTAGCACAACCCCCTCTAAATTACTCTTCCCAGCACAAATTATTACTCCCTACTGAAATCCCCCCCCCCCAGCACAAGCATCCCCTCTCCTGGTTCAACCCTCCCCCCACCCCAAATCCTCCTCCTAACACATATTCTCCATCCTTAAATCCCCATTACTTTTCCCAGCAAAGATACCCACCCATTCACCTCCCCCAACTTACAGGGAGAAGCCACTACAAAGCCAGCAGGAGGTGTGCTGTGTTCTGTTCTGTCCTGTCAGAAGATCGTTCATCTACAGTATACAGCACATGAGACCGGATCTGACTGTACATCACATTGCACTGTATACACACACCGCCCCTCTATCTCCTCCAAGGGTTGCTTGTGGCAGCAGGAAATGTGGATAGGGGGCGCTGTGTGTATACAGTGCAATGCGATATACAGTACGAATGATCCGGTCTCATGTGCCGTATGTGGAACGCTCTTCTGCACAACACAGCGCACCTCCTCCTGGATGTCTCCTCTCTGCTCTAGCCTCCGGTCTCCTTGTCCCAGCTGTGAGTGCGAGTGGGGCAGGGGAAGGAGCTCAGCGGCAGCAAGCCAGGTTCATTATCCCTCCATGTCTCTACATACTAATAGTATGTTCTTTGTCTCTGCACTGAGAGGGAAACTCAATCATATGGTCAGCTGCTGCACACAATATTGTGGACTAGACAGGTGCAATGCAAGTGAAAAAAGGTGCTGCGCTATACCCTTAAAACTATTCATAAAGCATGTTTGTGTTGTTTAATTCTTAAAGTAAACTAAACCTTCAATCTTTACTGTGTCTTCATTTTCTATGCTAAACCATATTGCTGTGCAAAACCACAGTATTGCTCCATGCTATCTGCAGAGTTTTGCTCTTCAATCCTTACTGTCTTCAAATTCTGTACAAAACCACAGATTATTGCTCCATACTATCTGCAAAGTCTTGGGCTCAGTTCACACTAGATCCTGCGCAAATTCGCTGCAAATACAGTTTGGCTGAAATTCGTATTGCACAGACATTGCATGTGGTCTGCACTGTGCACAGCAATGCGGTGTGAATCACATGCGATGTCTGGCATCCCAGCAGTGTGAACCGGCCCTTAAACTTTAAGATGTATTTAAGCAATGCTCTGTCGTCTGTGCAAATAAACAAAATATAAAATTAAAAATAACCTTCAATTCCTACTGTCTTCAACTTCTGTACAAAACCACAGATGATTGCTCCATATTATCTGCAGAGTATTATTCTTAAACTTATAATAAGATTAAAACAATGCTGTATTCTATGTGCAAATAAACATCAATTGTGCAAACTGCAAAATCTTGTTCATTAAGACCTGCGGAATATTGTTCTTATGTTTCCAAAATTCTGTCATACAAAAACTGCAGATTATTGCTCCATAAAATCTTAAATTCTTAAAAAGAGAAGTAAAGGAATAATTTTTTTTTTTATAATCATACTTTCTTCGGTGAATGCAACATCAGTCCGATGCTGCCTTTGTCCCCCGGCATCCCTACACTGAGAACCAGGCGATCGAACACCGCCAATTGCTCGGTTCTCACAGCTCCGTGAGCAGAGAGCTGCAGACTGTCAGTCACATCTCTCTGCTCTTCCCCCCTCCTCGCTCGTAAGAGCGCTGGGCTGGGGGGGGGGGGCGGAGCGCCCACCTTAGGCTCTCAGCGGCTTGCTGAGTGGCTGAGCGGGGTATCAGTCCAGGCACCTGGGGGTTCCGGACTCCCATTATCGGGATGATGCGGTGCCTGGACTGATTTCTGTGACATCAGCAGAGAGAGAACTTCAGTCCGCTCTCTGCTGAAAATGGGTCACATGAGTGCAAAACTAACCCACGCTTCCCTATGGGATTACAGGAGGGACCATGGAGAAGACTTTTAGACTTACAGATATTTCAGGCTTCGCATTTCGCGCAAGGAAGGACGATTAATTGGCCCTCACTTAGGGAATTAACTTCACCTAACGATCGCTTTGGCCTTGATTTCTGGAGTGGAGTTCAACTGAGACATTTTTTTAATACCCTACCACCCCTGGAGGTTTTCCTAAGACCATTGACTCCTTTAGAAAAGTTGTGTGAAGAAACAGGCCCTTGTTACCATACACTTTCCAAAATATATGGATTATTGATTGCCCCCCCAGAAGATTATGTTCCCCCATATATAAGGAAGTGGGAAACAATATTAGACAGGACATTTACGCAGGTACAACATAAGCAGATTATAAAGTGGGCGCTAAAATCATCTATATGTACGAGGGCCCAAGAAACGAACTTTAAAATCATGACGAGATGGTATCAAACACCATCACTGCTTAACAAATATTTTCCGGTGATCTCAGATAAATATTGGAGATGCCAAGAGGAAAGAGGGACATTGCTCCACGTGTTTTGGTCATGCTCGAAGTTAGCACATTTCTGGAGGGAGGTACGTCAGATAGCACAAAAATTTACTGATTATAATATACCAGAAGACCAGGCTTTATTCTTGCTGCATGTTTTTGAAATATCAGAGGAAATATACAGTAGATCAATTGTACGTCATCTTATTAACGGTGCTAGAGCATGTATTGCCCGGCAGTGGAGAGATACGAACCCCCCAACAATCTTTCTATGGTTTAATAGAATTGAAGAAGTAAACAAGATGGAGGACTTGACACTCTCACGTCAAGACCGTCATGAGATTTATTCCAAAACCTGGGCACAATGGAACATATTTAAATACTCGGAAGTAGGGAAAACCCTTTATTGTAACCCAAGAAGAGGTGGGGGGAGCTAGAGCTCATCTACCTCCCTGTCCGACCCGAGAGAAATATTTTTTTTTTTTTTTTTGTTAAGGTGAGGTAACTAAAGTTTTTTAGAAGATGGTGGGTAATAGGAGGGGAAGAATCAAAGGAACAGGAATATTCCAATGGAATTAGATTTATGCTCTATTTAAGATCATAAGAATGTGTTAGATGGTTTGGGCCCGTGGGGCATTTATTGGTTTAAACTGAAAGAGGAAAATGTGTTATTTGATTACTCCCCCTGTATGTTGGATAAAATAGATAAATAAGGAAATTGAAAAAAAACTAATTGCACTCCTGTGATACGGAGAAGTCCAGCCAAACAAGCTTTGGCTGGACTTCTCCTTTAACGTGCATTCAAAAGGTAAATATACTGTGCACTGTAAGGCCCCTTTCACACTGGGGCGAGCATATGCGGTGACGGTATAGCGGCGCGATTTTCAGCGCCCTATACCGTCGTGTTTACCGCGATATTCGGCAGCTAGCGGTGTGGTTTTAACCCCCGCTAGCGGCCGAAAAAGGGTTAATACCGCCCGCAAACCGCGGCTATAGCAGCGGTTTGCGGGCGGTATTACAGCGGTGTCCCATTGATTTCAATGGGAAGGAGCGGTAAAGGAGCGGTATACACACCGCTCCTTCACCGCTCCAAAGATGCGGCTTGCAGGAGATTTTTTTGTCTCCTGCCAGCGCACCGCCTCAGTGTGAAAGCCCTCAGGGCTTTCACATTGCGAATGCTGGGGCAGGAGTATTTGAGGCGTTATTTATGCGCTATTTTTAGCGCAAAAACCCCTGAAATACGCCTCAGTGTGAAAGGGGCCTAAGTGCACTTGCTCCAGAGCTTTATAAATTAGGAAAAGCTTCACTCTACAAAGAATACCCAAACATATGCAAGGAAAATATTACCCATGTGTCCCAAATGCTCATTCATACCATTGTTGTGCAATTGTATGTAGCGGGTATTTGAATTTAAGGGAAGCATCTGGGTGGTAGTGTAACCCAGATGCACTGATTGCTAGGGAATCCGAGACCCTTTTTTATGGTTCTTGGAGGACTCTGGTGGTGTGAGGTTCCCTGCGGCCTGCAGGTGGCATTGTCGCCCTGGCCGGAGTTGAACCCACACTGCAAGACTGCTTCCTTTTTGTCCTTTCCTGGTGCTGGTACAGCGGGGCGGGGAACCTGCTGTAACGCAAAAGGCGAGGGGATAAAAGGGGTGGATGCCCTGACCTTGGGGTTCAGAGTCGGAGGACGCAGCCGCACCCAGGCACCTTCAGCTTGGGTGCTGGTGTTCCGGGCCCAGGTGCCCTTGACCTGGCCGGAGCGAGAGATGGAGTCCATCTTAGGCACCTTTAGCCTGGGGTGAGGTACTATGGCGGATGCCTGGGGCTCAGTACCTTCAACTGAGTTCCGCGAGGGTGGAGGAATCCGAGGGGGCCCTAACTCCTTGGGTGCCTGTGTCTGAGGTCGAGGAGACTGGTGAGCGGAACTTCTCTGGAGAGTCCGGCACAGCATTGCTGGTGACAGAGAGGCCTCCGGTGACTCCCTTGGACGGATATCCTTCCCCTGACAGGGGCTGTGCTAGTGAAGGTAATTCATGTTCTACCTCATATAGTCAGTGGCAGTGACTATTCGCCATTGGTGACACCACAGTGGTTAGCGATACTTTAAAGGATTGTGCCTCGACCTACTCCCATTAATACTGAACTGTTGCAAAGGTCCCAACTTGACTGTGCTGTATGTTTATTCGCTGAGAAGAATAAAACTGTGTTGGACCTATTCAGTGTGTGGAACTCTGGTTACTAGGAGCAAAGGTGAGTGAATCCGAGGAGAGGATTTGACTCTGGGACACCTACACAAAGCCCGATCTTTCTGGCCTTCACCTCTTCACTATGGAGGACATGGGCCGTGGTGTATCTCATCCCTCTCCACGGTACTAACACCCCTAGACAAAGACAGACAAGCCGAGAATGAGAAGGGGTGAGAGGGGTGAGGTCGCTACATGTACAATGAGTAAACACGCCAAAAAGTGCCTCTCATTCTCCACATGCCCCAATGTGCGGCACTCACCAGATAATAAGACCCCTTAAATTAAAAAGAAGGCCTGACAGTGCTATTTGTTCTCTTCCAGAGCAGCAAAATGTAAAAAATGTCCGCATATTGCGTAAAATCTTTTTTTATTTACTATCTCCAGCACACTTCACTTTATGTACTCACATAAAATTACCATAGGGTTGCCTTTCTTATGCTTCCTAATTTCTAAGATGGGCGTGTGGTTCACAGAGTGGAAGTGACATCACAAATGAAGCATTTCATCTTCAGGGGAAGGGACCCAAAAAAATTTGTGCACATTTGTATGCTTTTGCACAGAAATTAAAGACACATAAAGGATTGAAGGGCAATACTCTGCAGATAGCATGGAGCAATAATCTGTGGTTTTGCACAGCGGTATGGTTTAGCACAGAAATTGAAGAAACGGCAAGGATTGAAGATTCATTTTATTTTATTATATTTTAAGAATGAAATAATAACACAAACCATTTTCTAAAAAGTTTTATTTGGTTTTACACATGGTTTATGCTTAGTTTTTATAGTATAGCACTACACCTACTTTATGTTTTATGTAATGTCGTTTTATTGAAAATTTTAACTAATAACTTTATACTTACTTGGGATCAAAGCCAAAAAGATAGCGTCCTCTTTCTTTACCTGGATTAGGAAACAGGAATAGGTGAACATTTAGATGTATCATTTTGCTAGCATTTTAAAGCCACCGAGGAAAATGTATGTACTTTTATTCCTGTCATGAAGACGTAGGAACATTAATTTTCACACCGGCCCAGTGGGTATTCTCTAAAACAGCTGTGACATCATGGTTAAAGCGGAGTTCCAGCCTTTTTATGTTTATTAAAAGTCAGCAGCTACAAAAGTAGGAAGTTGACAGGAAGTCTTAAGCCCCGTACATACGAAAAATGTCGTCCGAGGAAGAATCGTACGATAATCGGATCGTTAGTACAGAGCTTCGAGAGCCGATCATGACAGTTCATCCGATATTATTTTATCAGACAAGCACGAAAATTTTCCTCGTACGATACCAGATCGTATGATTTTCGTTTAGTCAGTACAGTTGTCATCCGAAAATACAATACAAATACATTACAACACATGACATCACTTCCGATTTTTTTTTCTGTCGTACGAGAATTTTCGTGACTTTAATAACCTATTTCATTTTTCTTGCGACTATTAAGCGAAAAAAGTCGTACGATCTGTCGTACGATATTCGGATCGTGTGTACGGGGCATTAATCCTAAAGAAGCCCCCACTCCCCACAAAAAAAATGACATGCCAAATGTGGCATGTAAGGGGGTGAGGAGTGCTTAAAGCGGAAGTTCCACTTGGAACTCCGCTTTAAAGGAAGCTTAGCACATGTTTAAAATATAGCTTGATATTTAAAATGTATGTGCAGCTCTGCTAGAATAACTCTGGTCAATTTCAAATACACAGATCTGAAACCCCTGACCACATACAACTTCTAGCCCAGTAACTCAGTAAGTAGTGAGACAAAGATTGTGGATGACAGCCATGGTGGTTTAGAAACCAAGGAGGCACTACTGTATGTATATGTCAGTTCTGACCAGGGCCAAAGTTTTGCATAGCCAACACAGGCATTGGCAGGGCAGCAGTTTATCTGGAGGCAGCATACTTCCAACCACACATGATGTTAATAACTGTCAATAAATCATTGCCATATATAATAAACTTTCCTTTTTCAGGCGTTTGGCTGAACACAAGACTTTGGGCTTTTTCAGTACCAGCCAAACGTCATAAACATAATGATAGAAAAAACACTACTATTTATGATGTTTAGCTCCTGTGGAATTTGGGGGGCCCCACACCATTATTTCCACCCTGCCATCCAGGTTGGACTCTCACCATGGATAAGGGTTGGGGTCTGGTATGTATTTTTAAGGTTAACCCCATGCAGTTTTATTTCTTTATTTGTGTGGGGTCCCCCAAAGAAATCTATATTAGACCTTTATCTAGGCTAAGGGTCTGATGTAGATTAAGGAAATCCCCCTTTGTTTACAAACAGCAGTAAGAGGTTGGGAACTGTCATTTACCAGTAATTTAAATAGCTTTCTTTCTTTTGTGTAAATGTCAGTTTTTCTGTAGTAGGATGTATACAACGTACAGATGTGCCAATTCACGGGCAGGTTAAGAGCATTCTCTGGCTTGTTACTTACAGAATTGTGCAATTTTAATGTTGACTATTAAAAAAAATGATGTTCCCTGACAAACTTAATTTAATTTTTTATTTTTATTTTTTTCTTTGGTACACGTTTCTCATGGCAGTGCTCTGCCCCCATCTCATTTGTTTGACAATCCGTTGCCTATTAGCCTAAAAAATGGCACTACGTTTTTTTTAACATTCGGCCACCATTAACTTTGGATGCAACACACAAAGTTAATAGTGTTCACTGAACCCAGGTACAGCTCATCCCTAGTTAGGACATCTGATCCAGGGGCAGACAACCTATTTGAACAGACTGTGTGGCTGCACAAGGGCCCTCTGAAGTTTAAAAGCCCTGTTATACTAGATGTGAGTTTGAGACCTTCATGTGGACCTAGTCACTGCTATGGCAGGAAATAGGGGTGCATTTTTCATGGTTCTTTATAATGTCCTAACTGTGCTTCTGGTTTTTAAAATTGAAGTCGTGTTGGGCAGCATGCATCTCCATCACGCCCTACCTAACCAGACCTGATTCATACAGACTGCTTTAACCATTTCTTCTTGATGTTATTTGGATTGGAAGTGACAGGAATGTTCACTGGCAATAACCCATCTGCCTACTAGAGCCATGCAATAGTTCTTGGTATCACCATGCTACCTATCTGAACAAGCCTTGTTTGCCATTGCTTAACCACTTTTTTCACTCAATCCGGGGGCTTTACCCTTTTGATCAGAGTGGTCTTTTGTATGGTTGCTATCTATCCAATGCACAGTGAATAAGAGTTTGTAGTTGACCAGTCAGAGACTCAAAATTCTTCTTGATTTTATAAATGTGATACTAAAATTCACCAGTTAACTGGGATTTTCGGGGGAAAGGGGGTGGTGGCACAAAACAGTTGACCTACAGGGGCAGAAAGTGCAACCCGACCTACTGGAGGACACGTTCTCATTAAATAAGCCTTCGCTCAGTTAACTGAATTAGAAAAACAGCTACGTATATGTTTATAGCACTTGAGTACTGATGGCCTTTGCAATGTATAAGGTATGGGTACTCTTTAAGAGCAATGGTAGCGCTTACCTCTGAACTTTAGAATGAGCAGGAAAACCACAACTATTACGATTAATGATATACAAACTGCAGTGATGATCATATGGAGAGTCAGACTACTTTCCTGTGAGAAAAAGATGTGTGAGAACAGTGCAGCCAAAATTAAAAAGGTTTTAAGAACATAAAGACTTTGAGTTGCTACAAGAATACATACTGTAAAGCCTTGTACACACGGCCAAGAATCTCGTCAGGAAAAAACACGTCGTTTTTCCTGACGAGATTCTTGAACAAGAATCTTGTCCCGGCCGAGTGTACACATGTACGATTCAAAAGAACCGCCGTTCTTTTTGAATGGCACGAACGCGGTGACGTCATCGACTACGACGAGCGTGCGCTCGTCGCATTCGATGCCGTCGCCGCCATCTTGCTACACCCTACCTATGCCTAGGAAGCTACCGCGCATGCGTCAAAGTCATTTCGAGCAATACGCGGGTTTCCACGGCGACAGGTAAGTGTACACACTCTCGGGTTTCTCGTCGGGAAACAGGCCGACGAGAATCCCGACGAGAAAATAGAGAGCAGGTTCTCTATTTTTCTCGTCCAGATTCTGGCCAGTTTTCCTGACGAGAAACCTGAAAGCCTCGTGCACACGGCCGGTTTTCTCAGCAAGAAAGCTCTCCCGGCAGTTTTCTTGTCGTTTCTTGACGAGAAAACCGGCCGTGTGTACGAGGCTTCAGTCTATGGCACACTAGCAACTCAAGCTTACCAGCAACAAACCTGTTAAAATGTAACATGCCTTCTCCTATGGTGCTGTCCCCTTTGTCTGAACAAATGTGGCAAAACGCATAGCCTAGGCCCCTGAATATTTATAAACTAATAATGGCTTAAGGTCCCATTATCCCCACATGAAGGAACCTCCGGGTAAAAAGCATGGAACATTTAACAAAAAAATAATGCTCTACTGTATATCTGAGTCTACAACAGTTTAACCACTTCAGCTTGGGAAGGTTTACCCCCCTTCACAACCAGGGCAATTTTTGCGATACGGCACTGCACTACTTTAACTGACAATTGCGCGTCCATGTGAGGCTGTACCCAAATAAAATTTGTCCTTTTTTCCCACTAATAGAGCTTTCTTTTGGTGGTATTTGATCACCTCTGCGGTTTTATTTTTTGCGCTATATACAAAAAAATACCACCAATTTTGAAAAAAAATATATATATTTTTTTACTTTCTGCTATAAAACATTCCCAATAAAAAAATGTAAAAAAATTTATTTTCTTCATCAATTTAGGCTAATATGTATTCTGCTACATGTTTTGTTAAAAAACAAAAAACAATACGTGTATATTGATTGGTTTGCGCAAAAGTTATAGCGGCTACAAACTATGGTATATTTTTATCTATTCTTATTTTTACTAGTAATGGCAGTGATCAGCGACATAGCGGGACTGCGATTTTGCGGCGGACAAATTGGACACCTAACTGACACTTTTGGCACTTTTTGGGGGACCAGTGGCACCAATACAGTTATCAGTGCTAAAAAAAAAATGCACTGCTACTGTACTAATGACACTGGCAGGGAATGGGTTAACATCAGGGGCAATTAAAGGGTTAACTGTGTTCCCTAGGAGTGATTACTAACTGTGGGGGGGGGGGGGGGGTGTTGTGCTTTGACTGTGGAAATGTAGCCAGACCTGATTCATACAGACTGCTTTAACCATTTCTTCTTGATGTTATTTGGATTGGAAGTGACAGGAATGTTCCTTAGCAGGAACACAGGATCAGCACATTCCCCTCTCGCAGAACGGCGGTCTGCCTTGTTTGCATAGGCGGACCGCTGTTCTGCCTTTCTCCTGAAGGATCAGCAGGTCCCTACACCTGCTATACCTCCAGCGGGCATGATTTTCTATCATTGGCAGGATAGGGACACTATGCAGAGTTGGATTTGACAAGATATGTACTTTAAGCCCTGGTTCACACTGGTGCGTTTTGACATGCGATTTGACATGTCAAATCGCATGTCAAAACGCCGATATTTGCCACAAATTGCCGGCAATGGCACCGTCCTAATCGGTGCGACGCCGCATCTGCGGCGCTGCACCGATTTCAAAAAGTAGTTTCTGTATTACTTTTTGCGATTTCGGCCGCGATTTACATTGACATCTGTGTCAGATGTCTTTGTAATCACAGCTGAAATCGGAACTGCCAGCAAGAGTGAAATCGTGCGAGTTCAGCTGAACTCGCACGGCTTCACTCCCGCAGCCCAGTGTGAACCTGGGCTTATGTGCGTTATTATAACATTTTTAATAAATAAACTGCCCATTGCTGCAATAGATGGTGCTTCCCTGTCTATACTGGGCTCACACACACACACACAGGAGTGGTGGGGGAATTCGCATGCGATTCGGACAGAAAATCGCCCCCTTATATCTGTTCACATCACATGCATTTCTTTGCAGAGCGATTTCAGCCCATTATACCACACTTAAAGTGGTTGTAAATCTCTGCCGTGAAAAAAGAACAAAGTACATCCTTCTAATATGTACTTGCCTCAATCCAAAGCACTAAGTGTAATTTCTATCTGTTGTCTAATTCCTTTGCTATGTGCGTGATGTCACTATGAACAAGAAAAAGTCATAGGTCCACTTTATGATTACCTCTTTCTCCATTGTTGCCATATTCCCTGAGAAGAGGTCTGAGTTACCTGGAAAAAAAAAAATATATATATATATATACACACACACACACATTAGAACTGTCTGTATATTAAGCATGGTAAACTGGAACAAAGTCTACAACAGTAGACAATCTCTTTTTTATTGACAGATCATACTTATAAGCACTGATGGGAATTCATCTATAAGGCCAGATTCTGGGTTTGCCTTGTAAAAATGTATGGGCTTTTGTGTGTCATGTTATTTTTTTCGTGGATTGACTGTGCCTGTTTTTTCTGTGTGCTGTTGGGAAGATTTTTCTCTACTTCCTGTCATCCTGAGATGCAACAGGAAGTGAGAGGAAATCTCTACAAAGTGAGGCCTCGTACACACGGCCGAGATTCTCGTTGAAAAAAACATGTCGTTTTTTTTCGACGAGATTCTTGGACAAGAAACTTGTCCCGGCCGAGTGTACAGACGCTCGATTCAAAGAACCCGCGGTTCTTTGAATGGAGCGTACGCGGTGACGCCATCGACTACGACGAGCATGCGCTCGTCACATTCGATGCCGTCGCCGCCATCTTGGTATACCCTACGTATGCCTAGGAAGCTACCGCGCATGCGTCGAATTCATTTCGAACATGCGCGGGCTTCCGGGAGGACAGGTAAGTGTACACACACTCACTTTTCTCGTCGAGAAACATGCCGACGAGAATCTCGACGAGAAAATAGAGAGCAGGATCTCTATTTTCTCGTCGAGATACTTGACGCTTTTCTTGACGAGAAACCATACACACGAACGAATTTCTCGGCAAAAAATCTCTGCCAGCAAGTTTCTTGCTGGTTTTTGCAGAGAAACTCGTTCGTGTGTACGAGGCTTGAGGGTAATTTCTCCCTTAGATAGTTGTCACTGGAACGGGTGTTCCTAAAAGAAGATATACCCTCATCTCTTATTCTAATAACAACTGTAAAAAAAATGAAAATTTCCCATCACTTTCTGTCCTAGTAAAAATGGTCCCTAAGACAAATATGGATAGCAGGGACACAGACAATAACAAAAAACATGAACACTCTCTCTACAGATGAAATGCAGAATCAAAGTCTGTGTACCTATACCATTTAATTTACTCATGTGTTGCCATCTAGTGGATGCTTTGAAGATTTTCCCTACAATCACTGTCCACACAATCTATACACAAATTACCGTTTTCGCTGGAATTGGGCGCAGGCTGTGAAGGAAGCGTATCTCTAGGGTTATGATGGTCAAATGCTTCATGGGGGTGAATCAATTCTTCAGAAAAATCACAAATCACAAATGGTTCTGAAATGGAATCACCAAAATTATCCAACTATACAGAAGTAACACAGCAATAAATGCTTTCAATATGAGTTGATGTGCAGGTCTAAGTGG
This sequence comes from Rana muscosa, assembly GCA_029206835.1. Taxonomy (NCBI): domain Eukaryota; kingdom Metazoa; phylum Chordata; class Amphibia; order Anura; family Ranidae; genus Rana; species Rana muscosa. The sequence goes on from CM055118.1 coordinate 133,087,343, forward strand.
ACATTGATTATTGTTCTACAGCTAAACATTAGGGATGAGCTTCGTGTTCGAGTCGAACATACGTTCGACTCGAACATCGGCTGTTCGATTGTTCGACGAAGATCGAACGATTTGGGCCGTTCGCGCCAAATTCGAGTGACGCGAACGGCCCACAATGCACTACGCCATCGCAGTGTCATCCAGGCGCTGTGATTGGCCAAGCATGCACTGTGACCCCGCATGCTTGGCCAATCACAGCGCCGGCAGCGAGGAGAGCAATGATTGGCCACAGGCAGGATGCCTGTGGCCAATTATTGCTGAGGGGGTTTAGTACACGCCCCACACTATAAAAGGCCGCCAGCGCGGCGGCCTTGTGTAGTGTGTTCCGGAGCAGGGAAAGAGAAGCATAGGCAGGGACAGTGTCATTTTTTTCCCTTTACTAATCCTGGATTCCTTGTGTTTAGGGACAGAGAAGGATAGGTAGGGAGAGTGTCAGTGTGTTATTCTGTGCTAAACCTTGTTTGTAGGGACAGAGGAGGACAGTGAGGGAAAGTGTCAGTGTGCTATTCTGTGCTAATCCTTGTTTGTAGGGACAGAGAAGGACAGTGAGGGAAACTGTCAGTGTGCTATTCTGTGCTAAACCAATCTTGCTGAACCATATTTGAAATCCTTGAGTTTAGGTACAGAGAAGGACACTCGGGGAAACTATCAGTGTGCTATTCTGTGCTAAATCTTGTTTGTAGGGACAGAGAAGGACAGTGAGGGAAAGTGTCAGTGTGCTATTCTGTGCTAAACCAATCTTGCTGAACTATATTTGAAATCCTTGAGTTTAGGGACAGAGAAGGACACTCGGGGAAACTATCAGTGTGCTATTCTGTGCTAAATCTTGTTTGTAGGGACAGAGAAGGACAGTGAGGGAAAGTGTCAGTGTGCTATTCTGTCCTAAACCAATCTTGCTGAACCATATTTGAAATCCTTGAGTTTAGGGACAGAGAAGGACACTCGGGGAAACTATCAGTGTGCTATTCTGTTCTAAACCAATCTTGCTGAACCATATTTGAAATCCTTGAGTTTAGGGACAGAGAAGGACACTCGGGGAAACTATCAGTGTGCTATTCTGTGCTAAATCTTGTTTGTAGGGACAGAGAAGGACAGTGAGGGAAACTATCAGTGTGCTATTCTGTGCTAAACCAATCTTGCTGAACCATATTTGAAATCCTTGAGTTTAGGGACAGAGAAGGACACTCGGGGAAACTATCAGTGTGCTATTCTGTGCTAAACCTTGTTTGTAGGGACAGAGAAGGACAGTGAGGGAAACTGTCAGTGTGCTATTCTGTTCTAAACCAATCTTGCTGAACCGTATTTGAAATCCTTGAGTTTAGGGACAGAGAAGGACACTCGTGGAAACTATCAGTGTGCTATTCTGTGCTAAATCTTGTTTGTAGGGACAGAGAAGGACAGTGAGGGAAAGTGTCAGTGTGCTATTCTGTCCTAAACCAATCTTGCTGAACCATATTTGAAATCCTTGAGTTTAGGGACAGAGAAGGACACTCGGGGAAACTGTCAGTGTGCTATTCTGTTCTAAACCAATCTTGCTGAACCATATTTGAAATCCTTGAGTTTAGGGACAGAGAAGGACACTCAGGGAAACTATCAGTGTGCTATTCTGTGCTAAATCTTGTTTGTAGGGACAGAGAAGGACAGTGAGGGAAAGTATCAGTGTGCTATTCTGTGCTAAATCTTGTTTGTAGGGACAGAGAAGGACAGTGAGGGAAACTATCAGTGTGCTATTCTGTGCTAAACCAATCTTGCTGAACCATATTTGAAATCCTTGAGTTTAGGGACAGAGAAGGACACTCAGGGAAACTATCAGTGTGCTATTCTGTGCTAAATCTTGTTTGTAGGGACAGAGAAGGACAGTGAGGGAAACTATCAGTGTGCTATTCTGTGCTAAACCAATCTTGCTGAATCATATTTGAAATCCTTGAGTTTAGGGACAGAGAAGGACACTCGGGGAAACTATCAGTGTGCTATTCTGTGCTAAATCTTGTTTGTAGGGACAGAGAAGGACAGTGAGGGAAAGTGTCAGTGTGCTATTCTGTCCTAAACCAATCTTGCTGAACCATATTTGAAATCCTTGAGTTTAGGGACAGAGAAGGACACTCGGGGAAACTATCAGTGTGCTATTCTGTGCTAAATCTTGTTTGTAGGGACAGAGAAGGACAGTGAGGGAAAGTGTCAGTGTGCTATTCTGTCCTAAACCAATCTTGCTGAACCATATTTGAAATCCTTGAGTTTAGGGACAGAGAAGGACACTCGGGGAAACTATCAGTGTGCTATTCTGTGCTAAATCTTGTTTGTAGGGACAGAGAAGGACAGTGAGGGAAAGTGTCAGTGTGCTATTCTGTCCTAAACCAATCTTGCTGAACCATATTTGAAATCCTTGAGTTTAGGGACAGAGAAGGACACTCGGGGAAACTATCAGTGTGCTATTCTGTGCTAAATCTTGTTTGTAGGGACAGAGAAGGACAGTGAGGGAAAGTGTCAGTGTGCTATTCTGTGCTAAACCAATCTTGCTGAACCATATTTGAAATCCTTGAGTTTAGGGACAGAGAAGGACACTCGGGGAAACTATCAGTGTGCTATTCTGTGCTAAATCTTGTTTGTAGGGACAGAGAAGGACAGTGAGGGAAACTATCAGTGTGCTATTCTGTGCTAAACCAATCTTGCTGAAGCATATTGCAAATCCTTGTGTTTAGGGACAGAGAAGGATAGGCAGGGGACAGTGTCAGTGTCTTTGTTGCTAAGCCTCCTGCACAGTATACACCTGAAGGTAGCCCTTATTGCTGTTTTTCCCATCTCCCTGCAGGCCATCCATTAAAATGTCTGGAAGGCAAACAAGGAGAGGCAGACAGTCAGGAGGCAAAAAAAGAGGGCAAGCAGGCTCTGTGTCTGGGGGCAACAGTGCTGCTCGTGGACGCGGTGCATTGTCATCAGCACGTGGCCATGGGACACGCTTGTCCTTCTTTTCGGCAGCTGGACATGTTGAGCCACATCATGCCGAAGACTTAGTAGAGTGGATGACCAAGCCCACCTCATCCTCCTCATCCTCTCTCACCCAGGCTCAGGGTACTGGCAAAGCAGCTGCCAAAGCGTCCTCTTCTCTGGTATCAATGTCATCATTAGTCACTCCTTCCCTAGACCCACCATGTCCTCCTCCTGAGGAGTCCCCCGAACTGTTTGAGCACAGTGTTGGGTACATGCTCCAGGAGGATGCCCAGCGTTTCGAAGGATCTGATGATGATACCCAGCTAGAGGAAGGCAGTAGCGTGAGAGCAGAGAGAGGGGATGCTCAAGAAGGACACCAATCTGGCAGTCATGCTCCAGCAGCTGCAGCATACTGCCAGATTGGCTCCAGTGATGAGGAGGGAGGGGATGATGAGGTCACTGACTCCACGTGGGTGCCCAATAGGAGAGAGGAGGAGGAGGAGGATGAGGAGGAGGCACATCTCCAACGAGGCAGGATGCCCTTGGGTGGCCAGCGTATGGACAGCACACCGACGGAATCACACCGCAGAGCTCCGCCTGTGCAGGGCGCTGCCTCTGCCCGTCATTCAAAAAGTTCTTTGGTGTGGGCCTTTTTTGAGGCGAGTGCATCAGATCGCACAGCTGCTGTTTGCAACATATGTCTCAAGCGTATATCGCGTGGCCAAAACATCAGCCGCTTGGGCACCACATGCTTGATCAGACATATGTTGACCTGCCATGCAGCTCGTTGGCAAGCCTACCTTAAAGACCCACACCAAAGAACAAAGCGGACCTCTCCTTGCACCGCATCAGCTGGGATCTCCAACCCCACTATACCATCAGTCCTCTCTGAAACCTGCACTGAGAGGAATGAAGGTGTAGAATTAGGTGTGTCACAGCCAAGTACTTGCGGCCACTCTGCTAGCAGTACACCGACGTCCGATTCTAGCAGGCAAATTTCCCTGCCCCAGCTGCTGGACCGTCGAAAGAAGTTCACTCCCAGCCATCCACATGCCCAGCGGTTGAATGCTAGCTTGGCTAAATTGCTAGCGCTTCAACTGCTGCCTTTTCAGTTGGTAGACTCGGCCCCCTTCCGTGAGTTTGTGCAATGTGCGGTTCCTCAGTGGCAGGTTCCCAAACGCCACTTTTTCTCACGGAAGGCGATTCCGGCTCTCTACAGGCATGTGGAAGGCAATGTCTTGGCCCCGCTGACTCATGGTCCAGCAGGCATGGACAGGGACGTTACCTTTCTTTCACGGCCCATTGGGTCACTCTTTTGGCAGCTGGGAAGGATGCAGGACAAGGTGCAGTAGTGTTGGAGGTTGTTCCACCGCCACGCCTCCAAAATGCTACTACTGGTTGTGACACACCTCTCTCCTCCACCCCCTCCTCTTCTTCTTCCTCCATGGCCTCTTCCTGTGGTTTGTCCTCGGAACCAGCGGTGCTCCGTAGGCGTTCAAGGGGCTATGCAAGTACGCAGGCAAAAAGATGCCATGCCGTGCTTGCGCTGGTGTGTTTGGGGGACAGGAGCCACACTGGGGCAGAGGTCCTGTCTGCTCTGCAGGGGCAGGCCGAGAGGTGGTTGACGCCACGCCAGCTTAAGCCAGGAATGGTGGTTTGCGACAATGGCACCAACCTCCTCTCCGCCCTCCGACAGGGACAACTGACCCATGTGTCCTGTATGGCTCACGTCCTTAACCTGGTGGTGCAGCGGTTCTTGGGCAGGTACCCGGGCTTACAGGATGTCCTGAGGCAGGCCAGGAAAGTCTGTGTGCATTTCCGCAGATCTTATAATGCCAGTGCTCGCCTGGCTGAGCTGCAAAAGGAGTTGAACCTGCCCAAGAACCGCCTTATATGTGACATGCCCACCAGGTGGAACTCAACGTTGGCCATGCTGCAGCGGCTGCACACGCAGCAGAGGGCCATCAATGAGTACCTGTGCGACTACGGCACCAGGACAGGGTCAGGGGAGCTCGGTTTTTTTTCACCATGCCAGTGGGGCATGATCAGGGATGCATGCACTGTCCTGGCACCATTTGAGGAGGCCACGAGGATGGTGAGCAGTGACAGTGCATGCATCAGTGACACTGTACCTCTTGTCCACCTGTTGGAGCACACGCTGCATGGAATAATGGACAGGGCACTTGAGGCAGAACAGAGGCAGGAAGAGGAGGACTTCCTTGCCTCTCAAGGCCCCCTTTACCCAGACAGTGTTCCTTCTGTCCCACCCATCGCACAGGAAGAGGAGGAGGAGGAGGACGAGGAGGAGGAGGATTGTGTCAGCATGGAGGTGGAGGCTGGCACTCAGCATCATCAGCAGCAGTCTTTTAGGGATGATTTACAGTCCCAAGAAACCAGTGGACTTGTACGTGGCTGGGAGGAGGTGGCTGCGGATCATGTCGTCCTTAGTGACCCAGAGGACTCCGGACTGAATGCCTCAGCTAACCTATGCTGCATGGCCTCCCTGATCCTGCAAAGTCTGCGGAAGGATCCTCGTATTCTTCGGATCAAGGAGAGGGACCATTACTGGCTGGCCACACTCCTTGATCCACGGTACAAGGGTAAGGTTGCGGACCTTATGTTACCGTCGCAGAGGGAGCAGAGGATGAGACAACTCCGGGAGGCCTTGCAGAAAGGTCTGTGCAACGCGTTCCCAGACACTGGGAGGTTACAAACTCCTGGTCCTGGACAACGAGTTGCTGAGGCTTCGGGCAGTCAAAGAAGGAGCGGTGGGGAAGGTGGCCGTCTGACCGATGCGTTCAGACAATTCTTTAGTCCGCAGCCCCAAAGTATGATCGGTTCCAGCAACCATCGCCAGCGTCTGATATACATGGTGCAAGAATACCTAGGGGCAAGGTCAGACTTGGACACCTTCCCCACCGAAAATCCTCTGGCTTACTGGGTCTTGAGGATGGATCACTGGCCAGAGCTTGCACAGTATGCAATTGAGCTACTGGCCTGTCCTGCATCCAGTGTTCTTTCAGAACGCACATTCAGTGCTGCTGGAGGATTTGTCACGGATCACAGGGTGCGCCTGTCCACCGACTCGGTTGATCGACTGACTTTCATCAAGATGAACCAGTCTTGGATCACCACCAGCTACCACACACCTGATGCTGATATAACAGACTAATTGATTTTAAAATGTCACATCCCTTCAAGACTGATGCTGATGCTGAGTGCCTGTGCTGTTATGTTGACTGGCTATCCTCCTCCTCCTCCTCAATGATACGATTAATGATGATAGCTTGGAAGATCATTTTGGTTTATGGGTGACGCCACCAGTGGCTAAGGCCCAATTTTTCAGACCCTGTTTAACAGGGGCGTGTAATTACAATTTTTGATGCAATACTTTGCAACAGGCCTCATTGCTGTGCTCCAAGTACAGTATCTGTGAGGGGTTGCAGTGTTGTGCCACCAGTGCCTAAGGCCCAATTTGTCAGCCCCTGTTCAACAGGGGCATGCAATTATAATTATTGATCTAATAATCCACAGCAGGGCCCATTGCTGCGCCCACCAAGAGTAACTGTCAGGCCTTACAGTGTTGTGGCACCAGCACCACCATCACCACCACCACCACCACCAAAGGCCCAATTTTTCAGCCCCTGTTCAACAGGGGTATGCAATTATAATTATTGATCTAATAATTCACAGCAGGGCCCATTGCTGCACCCACCAAGAGTAACTGTCAGGCCTTACAGTGTTGTGTCAACACCACCACCACCACCACCACCACCACCAAAGGCCCAATTTTTCAGCCCCTGTTCAACAGGGGCATGCAATTCTAATTATTGATCTAATAATTCACAGCAGGGCCCATTGCTGCGCCCACCAAGAGTAACTGTCAGGCCTTACAGTGTTGTGGCACCAGCACCACCATCACCACCACCACCACCACCAAAGGCCCAATTTTTCAGCCCCTGTTCAACAGGGGTATGCAATTATAATTATTGATCTAATAATTCACAGCAGGGCCCATTGCTGCACCCACCAAGAGTAACTGTCAGGCCTTACAGTGTTGTGTCAACACCACCACCACCACCACCACCACCACCAAAGGCCCAATTTTTCAGCCCCTGTTCAACAGGGGCATGCAATTATAATTATTGATCTAATAATTCACAGCAGGGCCCATTGCTGCGCCCACCAAGAGTAACTGTCAGGCCTTACAGTGTTGTGGCACCAGCACCACCATCAAAGGCCCAATTTTTACTACCACTGTTCAACAATTATATGTTATTACAATTCCTGATATAATAGTTGACAGCAGGGCGTTCCAGCACCCACCAAGAGTAACTGTGAGTGCTTACAGTGTTGTGCCAACACCAACACCTAAGGGGCCAATTTCTGCAGAGTATATACGGCAGGTCCCTACTTTCAAACATCCAACTTACAAATGACTACTACTTGCAAACGGAAGAAGACAACAGGAAGTGAGAGGAAATCTACCCCTTGGAAGGAAAATTCTCTCCTGTAAGAATTAATATGGGAGAAAGGTGTCTCCTCTCTACTGATGCTTTATCACCAATCCTTGTTTCAATAAAAACACCACATTTCAAAAACAGTTGTCATTGGGACGCAAAGTGAGGTGAAATGTTCTGAACAGGGGCACAGACAGCAAAAAAAATGTTACAGGGGTGATAACCCTTCCCTATGTTTTCCAAAAAGCTTAAAAATAGGTATTTGGCCTGGAGCTACACTTAAACAATGTAGCTGTTCAAAATTACAAACAGATTCTACATAAGAACAAACCTACAGTCCCTGTCTTGTATGCACCGCCTGTATACGGCTGTTCAGAGTATATAGGGCCTTTTTTATTTTGTGTGCGGGGTTCCCCTTAATATCCATACAAGACCCAAAGGGGCTGGTAATGGGCTGGGGTGGGGGGGGGGGGGGTTGATGGGGTAGCTATGCCATTTTTCTTAAAGATTTTCATCCATATTACCGGGACCAGACATTACATTAAAGCCGCAAGCAGTTTTAAATGGCTTTTTTTTCCTTTAGAAATGTTATTTTGTGCAGGGACAGTTCTAAACACGGGAAACACGTGGCACTTCACAGGCATACTTTAGACACCCCCCAGGTACAATATTTAAAGGAATATTTGACTTTTTTTTTTTTCACTTTATGCATCATTAAAATGACTGCTCCCGGAAAACGTCCGTTTTTAAAACTTCTTTTTGCATTGATACATGTCCCCTGGTGCAGAACCCGGGTTCCCAAACTCTGTTTAGGACAATAACATGGATAATAGTCGTTATAATTAGCACTTTAGAATCCGAACGTTCGCATCCATTGTATTTAATAGGGTTCTAATGTTCGTGCGAACTTTCGGTCCGTTCGCGGGTTCTGGTGCGAACCGAACCCGGGGGTGTTCGGCTCATCACTACTAAACATATGTACATTTTTTGTGTAGATAATTATCATCTATCAAGTATCTGGTTCTTCTGGACAGGATTATGTGTAGATGGTGGTCTATGTAAACCACAGAATTTAAAGGAACATCAACCTCGTTCTTCCAACTTTCTCAATACGATGGGTATGAGTACCACATATATTTACATCTTAGGGGAACTTGAACTTGAACAAAACACCCCCCTACATACAATATAGCTCTGTCCAGCAGCAAAAAACAACATCAGCAAGCCCCCCCCCCCCTCAGGCAGCGGAGGACATTGTTACTGCACCAGCGAGTGGCTCATGTACACAGAACATCCTGGCAGCAGCTGGATAGTAGAGGACAGTGTACAGCTGTGCCGCCCGGGTGTAGAGCAGATTGTGACAGGCTTGGGAGTGAGAGACAGAAAGGAGGAGGACACATTCAGGCACGACCATAGCGCTGGAGGTGTGTTTCCAGCTGAAGAAAAAAAAACTGCCAAAGGTAGAAATGCCACTGCTTACTTACTGGTGGTAAAGCACGGACAACAGTTCAGACGTCTGCCCGGCGCTCCCCCCCCCCCCCCCCCACATACAGTACAATCCTACTTCCGGCTATCCATATCTTCATCAAATCTGGCGGGCTGTGGAAGGAGGTGGGCAGGTTATAGCAGACATCTGAATGCTGATTGGCTGAGAGTCGGCCGGGGGGGCAGACAATAGGCACAGATAGGATTATATTGGATCGGCTAACTCTCAGGCATCCTCGGAACATCCTCAGCCACTCACGAGCGCCCCCTTCATGTGGCGCCCATGGCACTTGCCATATGTGCCATACCCTGGATATGCCACTGATGGTAGTTGCTTTAGCTGCCAAATGACGCCTGATTCCACACAACACAGCTCTGTCTGGCTAGTGGCTAGTAAGCGGACCTGATATTTGCCTGTTGCAAATTAAATTTTACTAACAAGTCTCTACCCCACCCTATGACTGGACCCTGAAAAATTAGCTCATCTCTCTGTCACTCTACTCTCTCCTCCTATCAGCATGCTCTTTGCATTGCAGCACACCTAATTGTCTCCCCACCACCTTATCAAGTTCTGCTGTAAAAATACAGTACAAGAGGCACATTTAGCCAAATTTGGTAACTTGTACTGCTTGAAATTAAATGTAATAATAGTTACAGGGTTGCATTAGTGTGTCATGTATCTGCCTAAAGTCCAGCTATGAATACTCCAATGAATATTTAAATGTCTATTTTGCAGGAAATGGATTGCATCATTTGGTGGAGCTCAGCACTCAAAGGGAAAACTGATGTCTTACACGCCCAAACTCCACCCACATTCACACCAACACCACCCAGGTTTTACAGTTTACTAATTTGTTCCATCATTAGAACTTGAATCCTTCTGTGTGTTCTTAAAGTGGAACTTTAGTGAGAAAATGTAAGTCCTGCTAGATCGCTCCGTTTGCAGGTATAGCTATATAAAACATTACAAATAAGTGCCTATACTGTTTAATATCCAGTACTACACTCTCTCACCCTGCTCTGCACATGCTCAGTTGCTCTCTATTTTTCATCACTTTGCTGAATTTGTAGAGGCCGATCTTCTGACAGCCTAAAGATTTAATGCTGCTCAGGGGCTCTGGGCTTCAGCAAAATGGCAGCAACCAGCAACAAGAAACAAGAGCAATGCTTGAGGCAATTTACAGCACACACTGTATTTAGTAGCATAATTATTAATGTGGAATGTATGTTCCTTGCTAAAGAATGTTATTTTTTTTATCAAGTTGTTATGGGTAAATTCCACTTGAAAGCTTAGCTCCAGGCAAACAGAGAATGGCATAGTTGAGATATACTGTGTTTGGGTATTGTCCTGCTTTTCAAAACATGTGTGGTTCTCTTCATCCATTCTTGGGACCCAGACTCTCCTGCCAGCCAGCATAACAAGGTCAATGACCCCACTTTTCTCCCCTGCAGCTAACTGGTACAGCTTGGTCTCTGGAATGCCAACCCTCCAACCTCCAGCTGACTGTTTGATCCATGAAGATGTTTGACTGCTCTGATGAGATCATCGCTGTACTCACTTTGCTTTTTGTTCCCATCAGGCAGCGTCCATTGGCAGGTCTGGCAATTGGCCATTAAATTGCAGGAATCAGGGTAGTCCCCTGTACCCAGAAGATTTTTTTTTTGGCTACTGGAACACTAGCAGGGAAGTAGCCCCTCTAGCCCGTAGAGGACCCATTTACAGCATTTATGTTTGCTAATGCCACCTCCTGATGACATCTCAGATGTGACGAAACACATAGGGCGGGATTTCCAACTGCATCAATTCCGCTCTTTGGAACGCACACCGGCTCCCACAAGGATTCGAAGCGGGGGCGTCTCATAAATGTTTTGGCAGATCGTTCCTGGTGCCAGTGGAGGCACTATGTTTATGAGTGGCAACTTTTATATTTTATTGATGGAATTTTAAATAAAATTTTAAATAAATAATAAAAAAAAAAACGGTTTTACGCTATGCATGCTAATCTCTGGCTTCCTTTTGGTTGATGTATGGAGAAACCAGCCGAATAGTGGTCCTAGGTGGATGGAATACCTATATAGAGGGTCTATAATTTAAAGCTGTATTGACCTTCCTAGGCATATGCACAGAGGATCAACAACTTTCGGTGAGTTCAGTCCCTGGAGGGTGGAGGCTGATGGAGTGAAAGCACAAGTTGCTTTTAATTGCAAGGACTATAACACAAGCTGATTGCACTTTTTTTGTGCTGTTGCACTTTGATTTACAGCGGGTAAAATAAGTCACCATTTTTCGAGGTAAATATATTTCTAAAGGTGCTATTAACATGACATTTTTACCACATGTCTGGAAGTGGAACTAACATAATTTCACAATAAACTGGCCACAGGTGCTCCTCGCAAGATTTCTGACATAGGAGTGAAAATAATTATCAGAGGAGCTGTCCAAGAGCCAAGGACCACTTGTGGAGAGCTTCTGAAAGACCTGGAATTAGCAGGTACAATTGTTTCAAAGAAAACAATAAGTAATGCATTCAACTGCCATTGCCTGTATGCACGCTCCCCATGCAAGACTCCACTGCTGAATAAAAAGCATGTTGAAGCTCGTTTAAAGTTTGCTGCACAACATTTAGACAAGCCTGTGAAATAGCGGGAGAAATAGCATGCTCAGATGAGACCAAAATGTAACTCTTTGGATGCCATAATACACACCATGGTTTGAAGTCAAATCACCCCAAAAACACCAAACCAACAGTGAAGTTTGGAGGTCGGAACATCATGGTCTGGGGCTGTTCTTCAGCACACGCTACTGGCAAACTTCATATCTTCGAAGGAAGGATAAATGGAAAAATGTGCCGACTGACCATTGCCATAAATGCAGACTGACCATTGCCATAAACGCAGACTGACCATTGCCATAAATGCAGACTGACCATTGCCATAAACACAGACTGACCATTGCCATAAACGCAGACTGACCATTGCCATAAACGCAGACTGACCATTGACCCCCTGTCCATAACTGACATAACCCACCTCTTCATTCCCACCCATGCACAACCCACCTCTGCACCCCCCACCCTTCTCCAACTCACATCTACACACCCACACTCTTTGGCAACTCACATCTGCACCCCCTGTCTACAACTCACCTCTGCGCCCTCTTTCTGTGACTCACCCCTGCGCCCTCTTTCTGCGACTCACCCCTGCACCCTCTTTCTGCGACTCACCTCTGCACCCTCTTTCTGCGACTCCCCTCTGCGCCCTCTTTCTGCGACTCCTCTCTGCGCCCTCTTTCTGCGACTCACCCCTGCACCCTCTTTATGCGACTCACCCCTGCACCCTCTTTCTGCGACTCACCCCTGCGCTCTCTTTCTGCGACTCACTTCTGCGCCCTATTTCTGCGACTCACCTCTGCGCCCTCTTTCTGCGACTCGCCCCTGCGCCCTCTTTCTGCGACTCACCCCTGCGCCCTCTTTCTGCGACTCACCCCTGCGCCCTCTTTCTGTGACTTACCCCTGCACTCTCTTTCTGCGACTCACCTCTGCGCCCTCTTTCTGAAACTCACCTCTGCGCCCTCTTTCTGCGACTCACCCCTGCGTCCTCTTTCTGCGACTCACCCCTGCGCCCTCTTTCTGCGACTTACCCCTGCACTCTCTTTCTGCGACTCACCGCTGCGCCCTCTTTCTGAAACTCACCTCTGCGCCCTCTTTATGCGACTCACCCCTGCGCCCTCTTTCTGCAACTCACCTCTTCACCTAGAGTTGCCACCTCATCCCTTTAAAACCAAACACATATTGATTACACAGGGTGTGTGGCTGATTAAGGTGGTACTTAAACTCACTTGGTGCCTTACCTGCATTAAATTAGCCTCAGAACCTGTGTAATTCATATGTGTTCAGGTTTAAAGGGATGAGGTGGCAACCCTATCTTCACCCCATGTCTGTTACTCACTTCTGCATCTCCCATCCTTCTGCAATTCACCTATGCACCCCTGGCCACAACTCGCCTTTGCACCTTTTTCTACAGCTTATCTCTGCAACCCCCCAACAGCTAAGCTTTTCATCTCTTTAACTCAGCTCCCTCTGTATCTCCTCAGCTTTGCATAAGCCCCCCCCCCAACCCCCTTCTTTCTGGCTTTACCCACGCAGTGTACAGCACTTGTGGCTGCAACTCTTTTCACTTGCCAGTGGCAGCCATGGGATCATCAGGCATGGGGGTCGCCATATGGACGTCTGAAGCTTAGCATGTAATGCCCCGCCCCCACCTCCTGCCCATGATCACACAGCGCCGGGCAACTGTCTCTCCGTTGTTGTCCGTTGTTTCGGTGCAGCAGCTCGGAGATTCTGTGGAAGCCAGCGGGAGAGGTGAGATCCGGGCTGTCACTAGTAAGCACAGAATTGAGGCTTCTGTGTTTACTAGTAACAGTAGACGCGCTGAGCCTAGATGTCACGGGGGAGGGTAGGCGGAGCCTCCGTCAGTTGCTTAGAGTGCAGCCAATCACTGGCCGCTTATGGGGCGCTAGTCCCCGCCCTCCCTCCCCGGCCAAGTCACGCCGCTGTTTCATGACTACAGGCCTGCCTGGGGGTCTGTTGCTGGGGACGGTTTGTGTGCAGGAGCCGGGACTCGGCAGAGGGGAGGATTTTTAGTGCGGAGATGCCGCCCCCAACAAAGTGCAGGGGGCGGTGCCTGACGTATATTCGCACCATAAGACGCAGAGACATTTTCCCCCATATTTCTGGGGGAAAAAAGTGCGTCTTATGGTGCGGAAAATACGGTAATTTCTGAACTCATTTGTTTTGGTTTCTTTGTATGTATGGATTGCATGGGTTGTTACCAACATGTGGTGACAATTTTATGTCAATAGCACCTTTAGAAATATATTTACCTAGAAAAATGGTGACGTGTTCAATACTTATTTTACCAGCTGTATATGTGTGTGTGTATGTATATATATATATGTATATATATATATGTGTATATATATATATATATATATATATATATATATATATATATATATATTTTTTTTTAAAACATAAATTGAAGACAAAGATTTGTACCTGTGCTCAGAGGCTGTGCTTCGGTGGTAGTCTCATCAATGGGGGTAGTGTAGGATGGGCTTGATAATGGCGGTGATGATACTGTAGTTAGAACAGCTGGTGCTGAAGTAAATACTGTTGGTGTAGGCTGTGGAGTTGTAGTTCTTTTGGCTGTAGGTACTGTGGTAATTTCCATAGTTTCCTCACCTGTAGGTACTGCTATGGTGGTTCTGGCAGGTGTAGGTGGGGGTGTGGAATTGATTTTGGTTATAAGTAACAGAGTTGTAGCTTTTACAGATGTAACTGATGGCGTGGTGGCCTTCGCCGTTGTAGGTAGCCGAGTAGTTTTCCTGACAGGTGGCCGGGTCCTTTGGGGCGTTGTCCTCCTTGTGGTTGTCGGTGGAGTCGTTGGTGGAGCTAGAAAGGTAAAACATGTTATTTTAACAAATGGAGCTATACAGATTTTAAGTATATAGCTCTAATGTTTATACCTTTTTATAGAAGATATTGCGAGCTGATAAAATTACAGTGGACACATTATTGTACTACCGCATACAATTTCCGAAGTGACCTTTCAATTGACATAAGTGGATGGGAACTCTTCCTACTTAAAGGAAAATTATAGGCAAAGAATTGGGTATAGATGCTCTCATTTGCTATATAACTTTGTAATAAAAGCTGAAGTCTAAGCAGATATAAAAGTCACACATTTATTTAGCTCTGTACTTATTAATAAAAGCATTTTTGTTCAATATAAGCAGTGTAAGTACTTAAATTTGGATGGGTATTTAGCATTGTGCAGTGCCTGCACGGCAGAGCTCAGACTGTGAGAGAGAAGCAGCACAAGGATTCAATTGGCTGTGCTGAAGTGCAAGGAGCATGCTGATAGTAGGAGAAAGCAAGAGTGCTCTCTCTGATTGACAGCACAGCGCTTTCCACATTTCCTGTGATGAGGAACTAGCGTTCTTTGCGCCAGTTAAGGGCGCAGGGGTGCTGCCCCCCAAAACCATGAGCCAGGCCCCTAATCTACATGCAGGGCACCGGACACATGGATTTCAATGGGAGTTTTTTTTTTTTAAGCACATGATTAGAGCTTGAGACTCTAATTGGCTTCAAAATAGGGTGGGCTCGGGGCGCAAAGCACTTGATAAGTTTTTAGGATGCTTGATCACTTGATCAGTTTTTAGGAAGTACCGTATATCAAGATTTATTCTTTATCTTATTTTTTTTTGTTTGTTAAATGATTATGGGTCAAGTCAAAATGTTTCAGGGGAATTACAGAGCCCCCCAACCCCCTTTAAGGATAAAAGTAGGGAATTTAGGACACAATACTAATTTGTATAAGTACATGCATTTGATTGCATGAATCATCAGATGGAAATTAAAGCTGTAGTAATGTCCGCTTATGACTTGTACCTACAGGTACAAGGTAATAGTACCTACAGGTACAGGTAATAGGGCTTGCCTGTAGGTACAGTGAATATCTTCTAAAGGTGTATCATTTAGGAGATATTTACATTTGTTGAGGCTGGTGACATCACCGGTGCATGTGCACTGTGCTCTCAATAGATGGCCGCGATCGTGACTCCGACTGGCATGCAATATTTATATATTTTTTATAATTTAATTTCTTCTTTTTTTTGTTCACAATTCTTTTTTGGGGGGAGAAGGTTGGCAGTGGGTGGTGTCAGTAGAGATGTGGACGGTGTTAATAGTTTTCTATTTTTATTTTGTTTTTCTTTGCAATTTTATTGGGTGAGCGGACCTGATGGGGAACTTTAGAAGGGGCGGGTCTATTCATTTAATACACTGCGGAGGAAGTTCCCCATCAGGTCCGCTCAGGCTCAGCCAATGACGGACAGCGCTGGACATTGGATCGCCGCGGGACACTGGGTTTCATCGCTGGAATGTTTTTTTTTTTTTTCTTTTTTTAATAAAGGACTTTTCCAAGGTGTCTGTGTGTTTTTTTTTTTTTTACACTTTCTTCATGAAATGGTAGGGGTACAATGTACCCCATTACCAATTCACATAGGGGGGCCGGGATCGGGGGGTCCCCTTTGTTAAAGGGGTCTTCCAGATTCCGATAAGCCCCCTGCCCGCAGACCCTCACAACCACTGGGCAAGGGTTGTGGGGATGAGGCCCTTGTCCCCATCAACATGGGGACATCCTCCCCATGTTGAGGGCATGTGGCCTGGTACGGTTCAGGAGGGGGGGCGCTCTCTCGTCCCCCCCTCTTTTCCTGCGGCCTGCCAGGTTGTGTGCTCGGATAAAGGGCCTGGTAAAATTTGGGGTGGAGTTCCCCTTAAAATCCATACCAGACCTGAAGGGCCTGGTATGGATATTTGTGGGAACTCAACGCATTTATTTTTTTTAATTTGTGGCAGGGTTCCCCTTAATATCCATACCAGACCTGAAGGGCCTGGTAATTAAATTTGGGGGGACCCCCCACGCTTTTTTTTATTTTTTATCAATGACTTTTCTATGTATTGCCGGAAGCCGACAATTCATTAAAGCCGCGAGTGAGTTTTAAATGACTTTTTTTCCTTCTGAAATGACACTTTGTGCAGGGACAGTTCTAAGCACGGGAAACAAGCGCGACTTTACAGGCATACTATACACACAGCCTAGGTACGAAATTTAAAGGAATATTTCACTTTTATTGTTTCACTTTAAGCATTATTAAAATCACTGCTCCCGAAAAAACGGACGTTTTTAAAACTTCTTTTTGCATTGATACATGTCCCCTGGGGCAGGACCCGGGTCCCCAAACACTTTTTAGGACAATAACTTGCATATAAGCCTTTAAAATTAGCACTAAATTTCTCCCATAGACTTTTCGAATTTGCAGCGAACACCCCAAATTGTTCGCTGTTCGGCGAATGGGCGAACAGGCAATGTTCGAGTCGAACATGAGTTCGACTCGAACTCGAAGCTCATTCCTACTAGTAACTAGTCCATGTCAAGCTAAAACAGTTTTTTAGTTTTAGATAGATTGGTAAGGGGTTAGAACTGCTCTCAGGTTTTAATAGTTGAGCGTGTTCCTCTGTAGAGATTCAAGCTCACTGTTTTTCCTGGTTGACTATTTTCCTGATACAGAAAACTACAGGAAATACTAAATTTTTGAATCGTCACAGCAATTGGGAGTGAGGGGAAATCTCTCAATGGGAAGAGGGGATCATCTTGCTATTGAGAGATTCCTTCCGGCTCTTGGGATATTCCCAACTCTATCCGAAAATGAAAAAAAAAAATGTTTTGGTATGGTATGTTATGGTGTCTGATGTGGAGTATGGGGTCTGATGTGGGGTGTAACCAAACACACCAGGTCCATTTGGGTACTAAAGCAAGCTCTAAGGTTACAAAAGACCTAAACACAATAAAAATAATATAACATTTTGACCCTTGACAGGATTGATGCAAGAGGGTGCTATTTTACCCTCGTCTAATTATCGAGGTTATAGTTGTCATTTTATCTGGAGAAAAATACCGGCTTTGTGATCTCTTACCGACTAATAACATGGGCAACATTCCCCTTTTTTAAAAGCCAGACGACAGGTGCACTAGGTCAACCAATGGGTACAAAATAAAAGCTAAACTTCAGTATCTTTATGTTATGAACTAACAAGTTTATTTGATAAAACAGTGAAAAAAGTAAGCATGTGCAAAGTGCAGTAACCTTGGGCCATGTGCAAAGTGCAGTAACCTGTGGCAATATGCAAAGTGCAGGGAATGTTCCGCAAAAACAGGGTCACTTGTCAGTTATGCAGGAACCCATAAAAATCATCTTGTAAATAAAAAATATTTTGCTGACACAGGTTACTGCATCAGTAAAATATTTTTTATTTACAAGATGATTTTTATAGGTTGCTGCATACCTGACAAGTGGCCCTGTTTTTGCGGGACAGTCCCTCATATTTTTTTATTTATATTTTAGTTGAGAATGCATTTAACAATGTCAGTGGCTGCAACATTTGGCCAAAGAAAGAATTAAAAATGACAATATACAGTTCTTAAATATGGTTTAAAAGTAAACTAGTACAACAGAGTCTAGAAAGGAATCACAATAAGCATCAGGATGAAAGCGGTCAGTAAAACTTAATAGGTGGAGATGGGATGGGAGTGGGGGAAGACCTTAATTACTAGATTTACTAGGGTCATTAATTATCAGTATAGTTTGATACCACTGGGGAATCTTGGAAACACTTCATTATAGACTGTTGGGTACCAACTGGTAGGGTTTAAATAAAGGATTCCCAAACGTTACAAAATTACAGCCCCCTATTTTAAAAGTTGACACCCTAATTTCTTGCAGCATGTCCCTCCGAGCAATCGGTAGTAAACAAGTTGCCCAGACAAGCGGCATGTGAAGTTTGCCGCCATTTTATCCTATTGCAGGAAAAGTGTCCTCCCAATTTTTGTGGTTACTGCTCTTTGCATATAGTCACTTCACTTTGAACTGCCTTATAGAAAAAGATTAAGATCAAGCTCATCTGCTTTGGCTTCAGACTTTTCCCTGTCACCTTTTTCCATGTCCAGTTTGATGTTTTTTCTCTCATCATTGAACCACCCATGATGTTCTATGCGGCAACAGTATGTCCCGGCATCACTCATGCTTGCTTGGCTAATAGTTAGAGAGATCTGGCCTCTTGCAATGTTGTCATTGAGCTGGTAGCGGTCAGATGACCGATGTGTGACTTGGTGTCCATCAGTCCAAATAAGAACTTCATTACACTTGGAGTTGGGGCAGCTTCCGCGTCCCCAGCACATGGAGGTGATGTCGCTGTTTTTTTTGACGTTATAGAAACAAGGCAGAGTGATAGACTGCCCTTCTATTCCTCTTACAGTCTGGGCACATATCAGAGGAAACGCTGAAAAAGAGGGATAACAAAAGATTTATTAGAAATTTATAAATTAGACAGCTGTCTGCAACAACCGCAATCCAGTGCTCAGTCCAGAAATACAAACAGTCAGCTCCTGGGCTTCCTTTGCTGCTACAAAGTGCACTAAAAGGTTCAAGTCAGACTAATGATCCTGCCATGGCAGACTACCAGGAACAAGATCTCCAAGACAGAGGACCCATGTTTTTTTACAACATTGTTCTCTCTCTGGCTGCACCAGTTAGGTATCACTTCTCCAGTGCAACCTCCTGGCCAAAGCCATAGGAGCAAATGAGTGTTCCATTTTGCGATTCTGTTGCCACCAGTGACAGGAATGCTAGTTTGACTTGGACCAAAGAAATCTCTCCAGCACACAAGTCTTTGTGATGCCCCAGCCCCACATCAACCCTCAGGTCTCATTGGGCAACTTGGTTTAGATGTATAATAAACTTTAAAGAACAAGTGCATTTCATACACAGTGCATTGATTCTTTTTACCCCCATCCCTGACCAAACAGACTACATCTTCCAACTCCACAGATGCATATTTACTAAGATCCGGCAGCCATGACCCCCTGTGCTTGTTATGTTTCTTGACATCCAGCTCTGTAAGTCCTCTATCTTTTCTGACTGCACCTGCGCAGTAGAGCTCCATAAAAGTCTATGAAGCTCATCTCCATGTGTCTTCCAGTCAGGTGATGGAGGTAGACAAGCCCCCTGAATATTGATGGGGCTCTACTTCTCATCTGCCACCAGGAGAGAGAGAACTTGTACTGGATGTAAACAATGCCTGGAGGCCATAGCTGTTCAATCTCAGTAAGTATACATCTGTGGAGTTGGAGGGTGGGATCTGTCAGGGAATTAGTGCAGTTTGTATGAAAGTGCAATTATTCTTAAAAAGCCTCTGATGACATTGCTGCTATGCTTTGTAAGGGGCACATCACAGGAGGAGGCAGAATCACAACACAGAAACTGGTGTTGATTGTAGACTCCATTCTAAAATAATGGGAAGCCAATAATGTAGCTCCCCACTGTACATATCAGAATCGCTCAGCAATTAGTGATGCCACAAAGCCATCGCGTTTCGGATACTCAACAGCCCCCTCCCCTTCATCAGGGTTTAAATGATGGCAATGAATTCACAGAGATGCTAGACAATGGTTACAATGGGGCTGATTTCCGAAACGTTTGCGCCATGAGTATTGGCGCATCTGCGTGCGCAATGGCTGTTTTGGTATTTACAAAACATTAGCGCCTGTAGCGCAGCCCTATTTGCCATTTACTATAGTGTTGTCGGCGGACGGTAGGAGGTGCTCAGTGCGCCACTATGGACCTGGCGCACGGCATGTTAAACACTAAGGGGCTGATTTACTAATAACAGTGCGCTGCGCTGCTTCTAACCTTAATTGGTGCGCCGGATAACTCCTTCACTGGGCGCAGGAAGCAGCGGCGCACTGTTATAGTAAATAGAAATGTCAGCGGCGCTCTATTAAAAATGAATGATTCCCTATGGGAGCCCATTGATTTGAATAGACGTCGCCCGGGAAGTCGGATCCGACTTGCGGGCGACTCGTGTGCCGGCTGACACAGGGACAGCGCGACATTGCGAGGCGACCTGGACACGACCTGAGCGTGAAGCAGCCGCTCAAGTCGTGTCCTAGAGGCGACTAGCTGGCCGAGAATGTGTCCAGCGCGATGTCATCGCGCTGGTCCTTGGCAGCCTCGCTGTCCCATGTTTGGTATGAATCATGAAGGGGAACTCCAGGCCAAATTTTAATGAAAAAAACGGCGTGGGTTCCCCTTCAGGAGCATACCAGGCCCTTAGGTCTGGTCTGGATTCTAGGGTGAACCCCCTAAGCCGAAAAACGGCGTGGGGGTCCCCCCCAAAATCCAAACCAGACCCTTAGGTCTGGTCTGAATTTTAAGGTGAACCCCCTTAAGCCGAAAAATGGCATGGGGGGTCCCCCAAAATCTAAACCAGACCCTTATCAGAGTACGCAACCTGGCAGGCCGCAGGGGAAAAGGGGGGGACGAGAGAGCGGCCCCCCTCCCTCCTGAACCGTACCAGGCCGCATGCCCTCAACATGGGGGGTTTTGTGCTTCGGGGCAGGGGGGCAACCTGCGGCCCCCCCACCCCAAAGCACCCTGCCCCCATGTTGATGGGGACAAGGGCCTCTTCCCGACAACCCTGGTCGTTGGTTGTCGAGGTATGCGGGCGGGGGGCTTTTCGGAATCCGGGCGCCCCCTTTAAAAAGGGGGCCCCAGATGCCGGCCCCCACCCTATGTGAATGAGTATGGGGTACATCGTACCCCTACCCATTCACCTGGTGGCAAAATAAGTCAATAACAAAAGACAACACAGGTTTGAAAAGTAATTTATTGGGCAGCTCCGGGGGTCTTCTTCCGACTTCGGGGGTCTTTCTGCTGGGCCCCCGCTATCTTCTGCCAGCTCTTTTGCTAGCGGGGGTCCCGGGCTTCCTCGCCGTCTTCTTCCGACTTCGGTGGTCTCTTGTTCTGTTCTCTGGTTCTTCTCCGGTGTCTTCTCCACGATTTCCGGTTCTTTCTACCTTCTGCCGGGCACCCCGCTATCTTCTCGCAGCTCTTTTGCTAGCGGGGGCCGGTCTTCTTCGTCGCCTTCTTCCCTCTTCTCTTCGCCCGATGTTGCCTCGTCGCTGTCCACCGCCGCAATGATCTGTCCGAGCAGCGGTGCCACTTTTATTGGCATGGGGCGTGGTCACCGGCTGATGCCACCGCTGACCCCGCCCCCGTATGATGTCACAGTCCCGGGGAATGATGGGACTGTGATGTGAAATGGGGGCGGGGTCAGCGGTGGCATCACCCGGTGACCACGCCCCATGCCAATAAAAGTGGCACCGCTGCTCGGACAGATCATTGCAGAGGTGGACAGCGACGAGGCAACATCGGGCGAAGAGAAGAGAGAAGAAGGCGACGAAGAAGACCGGCCCCCGCTAGCAAAAGAGCTGCGAGAAGATAGCGGGGCGCCCAGCAGAAGGCAGAAAGAACCGGAGATCGTGGAGAAGACACCGGAGAAGAACCGGAGAACAGAACAAGAGACCCCCGAAGACGGCGAGGAAGCCCGGGACCCCCGCTTGCAAAAGAGCTGGCAGAAGATAGCGGGGGCCCGGCAGAAAGACCCCCGAAGTCGGAAGAAGACGGCGAGGAAGCCCGGGACCATCGCTAGCAAAAGAGCTGGCAGAAGATAGCGGAGGCCTGGCAGAAAGACCACCGAAGTCGGAAGAAGACCCCCGGAGCTGCCCAATAAATTACTTTTCTAACCTGTGTTGTCTTTTTTTATTGACTTATTTTGCCACCAGGTGAATGGGTAGGGGTACGATGTACCCCATACTCATTCACATAGGGTGGGGGGCAGGTATCTGGGGTCCCCCTTATTAAAGGGGGCTCCCGGATTCCGATAAGCCCCCCGCCCACAGACCCCGACAACCAACAGCCAGGGTTGTCGGGAAGAGGCCCTTGTCCCCATCAACATGGGGGCAGGGTGCTTTGGGGTGGGGGGGCCGCAGGTCGCCCCCCTGCCCCGAAGCACCAAACCCCCCATGTTGAGGGCATGTGGCCTGCTACGGTTCAGGAGGGAGGGGGGCTTCTCTCTCGTCCCCCCCTTTTCCCCTGCGGCCTGCCAGGTTGCGTGCTCGGATAAGGGTCTGGTTTGGATTTTGGGGGGACCCCCACGCTGTTTTTCAGCTTAAGGGGGTTCACCTTAAAATCCAGACCAGATCTAAGGGTCTGGTTTGGATTTTGGGGGGGACCCCACGCCGTTTTTCAGCTTAGGGGGTTCACCTTAGAATCCAGACCAGACCTAAGGGCCTGGTATGCTCCTGAAGGGGAACCCATGCCGTTTTTTTCATTAAAATTTGGCCTGGAGTTCCCCTTCATGATTCATACCAAACATGGGACAGCAAGGCTGCCGAGGACCAGCGCAATGACATTGCGCTGGACACATTCTCGGCCAGCTAGTCGCCTCTAGGACACGACTTGAGCGGCTGCTTCACGCTCAGGTCGTGTCCAGGTCGCCTCGCAAAGTCACGCTGTCCCTGTGTCAGCCGGCACACGAGTCTCCCGCAAGTCGGATCCGACTTCCCGGGCGACCTCTATTCAAATCAATGGGCTCCCATAGGGAACCATTCATTTTCAATAGAGCGCCGCTGACATTTCTATTTACTATAACAGTGCGCCGCTGCTTCCTGCGCCCAGTGAAGGAGTTATCCGGCGCACCAATTAAGGTTAGAAGCAGCGCAGCGCACTGTTATTAGTAAATCAGCCCCAATGTATCACAGATTTAAGCCAAATTGTTAGAAAGCAATGTCCATCAGCAGCTGGGTCGAGCATCTCAAACCAGCAGCTGACGGACTTTGCTTTTTTTTTGCATTTAAGCCTTGATGAAGGGGTTACATTTAAAAAAAAAGTCACTGACCTTGTGATAATGTTTATCTCATCACACTTTGGAATAAATCTGTGTCTGAATGATTACATTTTGGTGTGGTGCTTCAATCTCACAATTCCTCAGTTACAAACCAAGGAGACAGTGAAGGTCCTTTGGTGTAGAGAAGCTACAAGCCCAAGGAATCCAGACATACCCCTATTCCCTATATAATATTAAAGTAGTTGTAAACCCTCTGGGGTTAGTTGCACCTACAGGTAAGCCTAGATTAAGGCTACTTTCACACGGAGGCGCTGGATGCGCTGGCGGTATAGCGGCGCTATTTTTAGCGCCGCTATACCGTATTTTTTGCCGCGATTTGCGGGCGCTAGCGGGGGGCATTTTAACCCCCGCTAGCGGCCGAAAATGGGTTAAAAACACCCACAATAACGCCTCTTTGCAGCGTTTTGCGGGCGTTTTGGAGGCACTACCCCATTGATTTCAATGGGCAGGGGCGCTATAGGAGCGGTATTTTTACCGCTCCTATCGCGCCTCAAAGATGTGGCTTGCAGGAGTTTTTTGACCCTCCTGCAAGCGCAACGCTCCAGTGTGAAAGCCCTCGGGCTTTCACATTGGATACAATTGAGCGGCTTTTTTGGGGCGCATTGCAGGTGCTATTTTTAGCGCAATAGCGCCTGCAAAGCCTTTAGGTGTTTGCAATATCTCGTAAACCTACACGGTTTAGGAGATATTTGCCAAAAATAGTACACCGATGTCTGCGGCGCTTGCGCGCCGTAGACAACAGCGTAGGCGCACTGTAAGGCCCCTTTCACACTGGGGCGGGCATATGCGGTGACGGTATAGTGGCGCGATTTTCAGCGCCCTATACCGTCGTGTTTACCGCGATATTCGGCCGCTAGCGGTGCGGTTTTAACCCCCGCTAGCAGCCGAAAAAGGGTTAATACCGCCCGCAACCCGCGGCTATAGCCGCGGTGTCCCATTGATTTCAATGGGAAAGGATCGGTAAAGGAGCGGTATACACACCGTTCCTTCACCGCTCCAAAGATGCGGCTTGCAGGAGATTTTTTTGTCTCCTGCCAGGGGACCGCCTCAGTGTGAAAGCCCTCAGGGCTTTCACATTGAGAATGCTGGGGCAGGAGTATTTCAGGCGTTATTTATGCGCTATTTTTAGCGCAAAAACGCCTGAAATACGCCTTAGTGTGAAAGGGGCCTAAATGCCAGGTTTTATGAATCTATAACGGCGGCTTTTACAGCTCCCGCACGCATGCGCGGAGTGACGTTTTCGCCGTTCCGGCCAATCACAGCGCCGGAGCGACGATACCCGGAAGTAACCTTCCAAAGCGATGTCTGCGGCCGGAGGGGGAGACGGGGACGGCTTCGGGTGCTTCGATCTAAGGTAAGTAATGCATAATGAGCTAGTATGCTAGTCATACTAGCTCATTATGGCTTTGTCTTGCAGGTTTTTTATTTTTTTTAAATCCAGGTTTACGACCACTTTAAGATAATCATAGGGTTCCAGTGCTAGCCTTTCCAATTTCTTTCTTAAATCACATCGAAGATGGTGGTCTCCAGCAGCAGTCTCATGAATGTCTACACACAAGGGAGGATTTTTACAAGTTAACAACATATATAAAATCCATTAAATGCACATATCTTATATGAAGATGTTTGTTGAAGTGAATGGTCTGGCTGCAGGGTCTCTTTAACCTATCTCCGCCTGTAGTTTTCAGCACAGCCCACAAGTATTTAAATAGAAAGAGATAAAGCATGCAATAACAAATATAGAAATGTCCTAATAATTGACAGTTTTATCACATA
The DNA here is from genome assembly GCA_029206835.1 of Rana muscosa. Taxonomy (NCBI): domain Eukaryota; kingdom Metazoa; phylum Chordata; class Amphibia; order Anura; family Ranidae; genus Rana; species Rana muscosa. The sequence continues at coordinate 133,112,400 of CM055118.1, forward strand.
ACTAAACAAAGAAAGTTTCTAAATAACAGGAAACCAACAAGTATGACGAAATGTGAGGAGATATTCAGAATTCTGGCACCCTCATGGCGAGATGGGTAGAATAGAAACTTACACATCAGCATGTTAACTTCCTTGTATCTTATCAGCAGGTTCACAATTTAAAAAAGTGAAACAAGCCACACAATCTCAAGTGTCACAATGGCACTTGACCTAGAGCAAAAAGTGTCAACAGCTGGGGCACGTCCGGTATGGATGACTTTTCTCTGTGTAAGAGGGTTTCAATTTGCAGAAGTGCAACCATCCTTAGTACCTTCCATTGGTTAAGTCGGGTCAGCCATGTACCACAATACCTAGATTTCAATATAAACTGTACCTGACATTCTCTTCAGCAGTGATGGTCAACTTACTTGATAAATGGGGTCTCAAGGGCAACCCTGACATGCCAATGAGCCACACATATTTAGTGAATGTAATGCTACAGAAAGCTTTGCTACATCTGTTGTATCTGATAGTTAAAGTCTACAAGCATTGTAGGCTATGAGTATACTAAAACAGATGGTCAGAGACTATGGGCATGCTACAAGAGATGGTCAGAGACTATGGGCATGCTACAAGAGATGGTCACAGACAATAGGCATGCTACAAGAGATGGTCAATGTCTATGGGCATACTAAAGAAGATGGTAAGAGCCTACAGCATGCTACAAGAGTTAGTCAGAGTGTTGGGGTCTGCTACAAGAGATGGTCAGACATTGCAAACATGCTTCCACATTTGTGGTCCCTAACGACCCCATAATTCTTACTTTTGCTACATCTCTCAACAAGATACATTATGGGAAAAAAAACATGGGATGGACAGCTCAGAGACACGTAAGTAGTGTGATGTAAAAGAAATGAACACAGAGGGCTGCACAAAAAGTGCAAAAGGGCCAATGATGCTCTACAGTTTGTTACCAACTCCAATGAGAATATTTTTCTTATTATTTGATTAGCCAGTGGGTCTAAACCATTGGAAGATTCTGGGGCCTGTGGTTTGCGCTTTTAATGTACTAGTAATAAAAAATAGAACAAAGATATTGAATATACAAAGCCGGATTTAACACAGATGTGTCAATTGCTGCTATGATTCTGCTTCTTTAGCTACAAATCTGTCATTACACAGCCTAAATCAGGAATAAAAATGTGTTAATCTGTCCCAATCAAACACTGAATCCATTCACATCATATTGTGCTGAATGGCCATTTCAGGGGATAATCTTGACAAGTTGTCCACACAGGGCTCCTTCCTGGAGTGGTTCAGGGAGGATAGAAACATACACTTCAGCACATTAACTTCCTCATATCTTATCAGCAGTTTCACACAATTAAAAAGTGACACAAGCAACACAACCTCAAGTGTCAACCTGGCACTTGCCGTAGAGCAAGAAATAAAAACAGCTTGGGCATGTTGTGTAAGATGCCTCTTCTCTGTATTAGTGGGTATGATGGTTCAAATTTGCAGAAGTGTAACGGTCCTTAGTACCATTCAATAGAACTATGTTAAAATGGAAGTAAACCCTCCTATTGTTTTCAGCCATGGAGGCTGCCATCTTGGCCTCTATTTAATCTTTAACTGCCATGATGCTGCACATCTGATGAGTTATGACATCAGCCATTGGATGGTTCTACAGTTTGGCTAAGAGCACAAACAATGTGACCGTTACATTTCTGGCACGTGCTGGGAATGTAACTGTTTTTTTTAAACTGTTAAATCGATGAGTTTACTTCCGCTTTAAGTTTGGTTTGTCATGTACCACAAAACGTGGTAGATTTCCATATTATCTGTCCCTGATATTCTCTACAGCAATGGTGTTCAACTTAGTTGATATAGGGGGCCTCAAGTGCAGCCCCTGACATCCCCAAAGGGCGTCACATAATATTCAGAGAATGTAATGCTACAGAAAGCTTTCAGAGATTGTAGACATGCAACGGGAGAAGGTCAGGGACTACAGGCATGCTACAAGAGATATCAACAATCAAAATGCAAAGGTTCCACTTCAAAGTGGTGCTGTGACCTAAAAATATAATGTAAATCTTCACAAATAACAACCAAAGTCCATAGAAAATAAAGTGGCTTATAAATAAAGAGTCCACCAAATAGTGCAAATTCAACAGTGTTCAAATTTTCTCCCATTGAGACTAACTAGAATCACACATCACCTTGTGTGCACTGGTGATCCCTCTCCCCAGCAGGTGCACACTCTCCAAATTTATATGCCTCCCACTCTCATGGTTTGCATAATACACAACCATGAGAGCGGGAGGCATATAAATTTGGTGAGTGTGCATCTTCTGGGGAGAGGGATCACCAGTGCACACAAGGTGGTGTGTGATTCTAATTAGTCTCAATGGGAGAAGATTTGAACACTGTTGATTTTGCACTATTTGGTGGACTCTTTCTTTACGGACACTTTATTTTCTATGAACTTTGGTTGTTAGTTGTGAAGATTTACATGATATTTGTAAGTCACAGTGCCACTATGAAGTGGAACCTTTACACTTTGAGAGTTGGTATTTCAAATAATTTTATGGTGGCAACAGTGAGAGATATATTTGTACACATGTATGATAATTTGCTCTGTATTTAGGACGTTTTCTAGCATAGATAGGTTTTATTATTAGTAGTATTTTTACTTTCTCATGAGGTTGGCTCCTCCACAGCACAGAGATTACTTTGCACAGATGCTACAAGAGATGTTCGGAGCCTTTGGACATGCTAGAAGAGATGGTCAGAGCCTATGGGCATGCTACAAGAGATGGTTAGAGACCATGGGCAAACAATGGTCACAAACTATGGCCATGGTACAAGAGATGGCCAGAGACTGCAGTCAGGCTTCAGGAAATGCTTCAACATTTGTGGTCTATACAGACTCCTTGAAAAGTATTTGTGCCATATCTCACAGCAAGACCTATTAAAATTATTAGAGGAAAAAAACAAAAAAATGGGATGAACATCAAATAAAAACATAGGAGTTTATTTACTAAAGCTAGAGAGTGCACAATTAGTAAAATTTCTGCATAGAAACCAGACAGCGTTTAACCTCAGCTTGTTCAAATTAAGCTTTGGCAATAAAACCTGTAGGCTGATTGGTTTCTATGCAGAACTTATTAGTAGCAATTGAGCACTGGGCATATAGAAATAAATACATTGTGGGACTGTTGGTCCTGCATTATACTTGATGATGTCACAGCTTTGCTCGTTAGCTGGAGCACCAAAGAGAAGACATTTTGGGGGCACCAATAGCATGGAAGGAGGAACCTGAAGGAGCAAGTGTTAAGGTAGATAGAAATGCCTTTTTAGGAAAAAATTAGGAAAGCAAGGTACGCCAAAACTAAGTGCAGCAGAAGATGCAAAGAATGGGGAATGAAAGGGAGTAGCCATTTAGGCTCCCCTTTCCTCATGGGATCACTGTATCTGCAAGGTATTAGGTGGTAGATAAAAAAAAAAAAAAAATGACAGTGATGGCCATAGGGCCAGGAGAGGTCAATAGTTCAGGATGGGTCAAGAGAAGGTGAAGTAGCTAGGACAGTAGGGATTGGTTAGGCAAGTCAGCTGCTTTAGAGGGTTCTGGAAGGTTTGGGAAGTAGTCAGGGATTGGTTAGCAAAATCAGGTGTCAGTTGGGAAGATTCTGGAAGCTGGTTTTGGCCTATTTAAAGAACAGCTGCGTTTAGGTCAGTGCTGCAGTACCTGAATATTCCAGCAGGAGGAGCTCGCGTGCCGCTATGGAGTCCCTGATTCGCCAACTGATTGACAGAGCTGAAGCCACAGGAGGGGAGGATTGGATCCGGCGATGTCTCACCTTACCTTCAGATCCAGGCCTGAGCAGCACGGACCCCCGGTCAGCGGTCGAGGAGCCGGCGCGCATGCGCACCAGCGGACCCCGGAGCGATAGGACGACATGCCCTGGGGACAGCGGTTGCGGGTGGAGTTTTACCCCCCCAGCCTATCCAGCCTGCCTTCCAGCAAGAGGCTCGCCTGGGCGGGAGGACTGGACACAGGAGTACCGGTTCGTCAGCCCTTTATGAGGACCTGTTAACCGACAGAATCCCTGTGCGGTGCGCATCTCCTGAGATTTCCCCTGGAGCGAGCCATGCTCAGGGTTCAGCTGGTGAGTCTAATACAGCTTCTCAATTGTCTGTTTTGTCTGCTTCGTTAGAACAATTGATTACTATTATGTGGGCACAGGCTGCTACGCAGCCTGTTCCCGGAGAGAGTGCAGTGTCCAGAGTTTGGTCAGCTGTTTCAGCTGATCCCTCTGTTGTGCCTCACCTGTCTTGCAGTTCAGCCAGCAGTAGTTGTGAGGCAGCTAAGAACGTTTCTGAGTCTTTGAGTAAAGAATGCATGCCATGTTTTCTATCCCCTTTAGGATTCCATTTACCTGTGTCAGTTAAAGAGAGGGTTTGGAAGGGGGAATATATTGATTTAAGTGCACTTCTCCCTCCTTCTAAGGAGTCCTTTAGGTATGACAGGAAGGATGGCAAGTCTGATGAGGAGCGTCGCAGAGCTCTCAATAAATCCTTTTATGGTTGGTTACAAGCATTTATCATATATTCCAGTATTGTATGGGAGAAATTCCCTGAGAAAAGTCCTTTTTTGTTTCAGCATATTGATATTATTTTAGAGGCTTATAGGAGCTTTAATGGTTTAGCATGGTTACTATATGATGAAGCTTTCAGGCAGAAACTGGCAGTGCAGCCCTCCCTGCAATGGGGTTCTAAGGACGTGGGCCTCTGGCTTAACTTATTCTTACCTCAGAAGCAGCCCTTTTCACGTCCACCCATGTCGGCTGCCCCCCAGCCATCTGCTGCTGCAGGCTATAGGAAAGGCTTGTGCTTTGCTTTTAATGACACACAATGTAAATGGTTGACATCTTGTAAATATAAGTGAGAGTGTGCATTTTGTGCTGGTAATCGCCCAATCTTTAAATGTTTTCGGAAATTACAGTCCAACGCAAAGGAGGATTTTTCCAAAAGCAGCCACGCCAGTGATGCTATCAAACATGCTTCCGTGGCTGCAACTCTACCCAAACCAGCAGATGGCTTTCTTGCTAATTGAAGGTTTTTCAGTAGGTTTCCAGCTACCTAGCTTTTCTGGGGTTGGTTGTGCTATGATAGACAATTTAAGGTCAGTGGAGGACTCCCCATCAGTAGTGCGAGCAAAGCTTTTGAAGGAAGTCAAGGCAGGTAGGATGGAGGGCCCTTTTGACCACCCCCCTTTTGCTAATTTCAGGATTTCCCCCTTGGGTTTGGTTCCAAAGAAAGAGCCGAATGAATTTAGTTTGATTCATCATTTATCATTTCCGTTTGGTGCTTCATTGAATGATCAAATTGACACTGAGTCGGTATCAGTGTCCTATGCATCATTCGATTTAGCTGTAGAGAAAATTCGGGGGTTAGGGAAAAATGCCTTGATGGCAAAAGGGGATATTCAATCTGCTTTTCGGCTGCTTCCTTTGAATCCAAACTGTTTTAGCTTATTAGGGATATATTTTGAAAATCTGTTTTATTTTGATAAAGCATTACCAATGGGCTGTTGACTTTCTTGTTTTTATTTTGAAGCGTTCTCCACGTTTGTTGAATGGGTGGTAAGTATGAGCGCAAATTCTTCCTGCCTTATTCATTATTTAGATGATTTTTTTATTTTTAGGTCCTGCAGACTCTAGCGCTTGTTTACATCTCTTGTCTTCCTTCCAAATGGTGTGTCAGCATTTTGGAATACCATTGGCGGGAGATAAGACGGTGCTCTCTACAACCTGTATTGATTTTTTGGGTATAACGTTGGATTCTGTCGTGATTGAATTTCGATTGCCCGAAGAAAAAATCTTTAAGTTGTCACAGACATTAAGTTTATTCTTTAGGAAACATAAAGTGACACTAAAAGAGATGCAATCCCTCTTGGGCCAATTGGCCTTTGCAACTCGGGTATTGCCAATGGGCAGGGTTTTTTCTAGGAAGCTATACGCTGTGATTGCAGGTCTAAAAAAACCCTCCTCGCATATTAGGTTGTCTTCTGATGTGAAGCAGGATTTGATGGCCTGGTTACAATTTCTGGAGCACTTCAATGGGAAAACCATGTAGCAGCATGAATTCATGCCAGCCAGTGATTTTTATTTGGAAACTGATTCTGCCGGCTCGGTTGGTTTTGGGGCAGTTTGGAGATCTCATTGGTGTGCTGCAGTTTGGCCAGACAGGTGGGTAAGTACAGGTCTATGTAAGAACATAGTTTTATTAGAATTATTCCCAGTGATTGTGTCCTTGGAGGTCTGGGGTAAATTTTTTGCGAATCGAAGGTTGCTAGTTAGCACTGATAACAAAGGTGTAGCATTCGCAGTCAATTGTCTCTCCTCTAAGTCTCCTCCTGTTGTTTCTTATTTAAGACATTTGGTTTTTCTGTGCTTAAAGTGGAACATCTGTCTGAAAGCGCGATACGTCCCTGGTAAAACTAATGTGGTCGCTGACGCTCTCTCTCGCTTGCAGATGGACCAGTTTTTCCAGCTTCTGCCGGGGGCAGATCCAGTGGGGGTGCCTTTCCCTTCCCATTTATGGGAACTAGTCTAATTTTCCGGAACATTCAGAACTCAGTGGCCCCTTCAACATGGAGGAGCTACAGTGCTTCGTGGGTTTTGTGGTCATCCTTTTTAATATCTCTTCGTTTGTCTTTGACTGATCATTCTGAGGAGTTGGTGCTTCAGTTTCTTCAGTCACTGATAATGAAAAACTATTCTTGGTCTCATATTAGTAAGACTCTGTCTGGTATCTCCTTTTTTCTGCGCCTTTTTAATCTGCCAGCATGCCACAGTTTTTTCTCTGTGTGGCAGGTTTTGAAGGGGTATAGGAAGGGTAATTTTAGGAAGGATGTTAGGTCTCCTATCACCTCCACTATTTTGTCCCAGATCTGCGGGATAACTTCTGTTATATGCTTTTCCTCGTATGAAGCTGTCCTGTTTAACTCGGAATTCACACTTGCTTTCTTTGGGGCATTTAGGGTCTCTGAGATTCTTCCTGCCTCCAAGAAGAAGGGTTCAGGCATATTACTGTCCAATGTATTTATTTATAAAGAAGGTATTAAGCTATTTCTAGGTGCTAGTAAGACGGATTCCGTAGGTGTAGGTGAGTGGGTGTCTTTACATAAGTGTGGTTTCAGGTCTATTTGTCCAGTCGAAAGGCTTCAGGCTTACATAAATATTCGTCCTCATTTTTCACGTTTATTGTTTATTCATGAGGATGGATCGCCGGTGACTATTTACCAATTTTCGTCAGTCCTGAAGAGATGTGTCGCTCGTCTTCGTTTAGGTCATGCTAAGATAACGACGCATTCCTTTCGCATTGGCGCGGCTACAGAGGCCGCTGGGCTGGGTCTTGAAGGGAGTGCGATTAAAAAGTTGGGTAGATGGAGGTCAGACTGTTACAAGCTGCACATTCGCCCTTATTAATTGTTTATTTTATTTCAGGTCATGATTTTAGGGCATTCTTTTATTTTTTGGGCACAGAAGAGAGCTGCGAATAGAGTTTATTCAGAAGGTTTGGGCCTGGATTCTTCAGTTTTTCATGTCCACTGGTTTGGTCGTAGAGGTATGGTGTGGGAGGATCTTCTAGTTGACCTGGGGAGGCTATATGCTCTGTATGATGCTCCGGATATCCTATTATTACATATAGGTGGTAATGACATTGGTAAATTGAAAACGTTTGATTTGATTACGAATAGGAAGGATACGTTTATGTTTTTGCGTATTGCCTCCCCAAATACGGTGATTGTCTTTTCTGAGATAATTCCGCGTTTGCGGTGGTTAGAATCTTGCATGCTTAAGCCTCTTGACAAGGTCAGGAAACGCATTAATAAAGCAATGGAGAAATTCCTGGTCCCGGAGTTGGGTATATCATTTCGGCATCATGAGCTTGATGGTGGGTTGCAGGGTCTGTATAGGGATGATGGGGTGCATTTATCTCCCATAGGTTTAGATATATTTAATATGAACTTGCAAACATGCATTGAGTTGGCCGCGGTTTGGGGTTGTGGCGAGAGGGGTGCTGCAAGCCCCCCTCCCGCCGGTTGGGAGAATAAGGAAGTTTAATTTTAATTGATAATCGGCTCGAGTCTCAGTGGCTGGGTTGAGTATGGTTATTGGTAAATATTTTGATGAATGCTATATGTTTGGAATATAAAATATTGGTGTATTACTAAATATATTTTTTGGTAAAACCAATGGATCAGGCCGTGGCCAATAATAATCCCAAAAAAGAAAAAATAAAATAATTTCTACGACCTTTTGAGAGTTTGTATGTTCAATATGAAATAAATTCTGGTTATAAAGATATATATGTTTCCGGGTTTTATTTGCTCTATGCATGTTTGCAGTATGCATGATACATGTGATCCCATAGTATATTTAATTAAAATCGGCCAAATGGCTACTCACATTTATATAAAGATCAATAGGCATATAACAGTACAGTGGTACCTTGGATTACGAGCATCATTCGTTCCAGAAGAATGCTTGTAATCCAAAGCACTCGTATATCAAAGAGAGTTTCTCCATAGGAGTCAACGGAAACTCAGATAATTCATTTCACAGTGACTTCTATTGTATGCAGTACCGCATGTGGCCAGAGGTGGGGGCGCTGGAGACACTTGGAAACACTCGGAGACCGCTCGGATGCAATCAGAGACACTCAAAGGGGCTCAGAGACACTCTGGAACGGAATGTCTTCGATGGGCTCTGAGTGCACCCGAGCGCCTCCGCGCGGCTCAGACTGTCACCGGCGCCCCTGCACCTCTGGCTAAAGATGGTACTGCACACCTCAGAGGCTTGAATCCTGCTCAAACCGAGTCAGGATTATTAAAAATAATAGCTTGTATTGTGAAACACTCGTTAACCACGTTACTTGCAATCCAAGGTATAACTGTATAATACTGTGGTCACTCAGCGGGTTCCCGGTGGATGGTGGTGTATAGATGTTATGACGAAAGGAGAGAAACAATCGGCCAGACATCCGTTTGGTCGTCTCGGAACCAGCATGAAACACACTCGCAAACACGAGTCGCATCGGAAGTCACGTCAGAACATGGAGAAAATGTTTTTAAAGCATCCACTTCTTCGTCAGATCTAAATGGCTATTGATCTAAACAGTCTCATTTTAATTAAATATACCATTCTTTGCATCTTCTGCTGCACTTACAAGTTTTTTGCATGGGCATTCCAAAATAGAGCACAGTTAATAAACTGTTTGATCTCATATTCATGTCGTCTGTCAGAATTGGTGAAGACCTTTGAACGTTCAACATGTCAGACAACTGCTAGACGCTGGACATCCGGTCGGACGTTGATACGTCGAGTCAGGAGACCCATGAGTGAGTGTGCCGTAAGCTCGTCCAGTCAGTCCATGTGGAAGGGGCGGCTCAAGGTTGCGCGCACCTATTGGAACGCATGGTGGAGCGCAGGGTGGAGATGGCGCCACCTACGTCAATGCATTTCGCACATGTGACCGTGCACTTCATCAGGATATATGCTGTTCAGTATCCACGTCTTTTTAAAGGGCAGATGCCCAATTTAGCATCAGTTACGTCAGAACTTCATTTTAGGGCCATCTTGTGGTGACAGATCATATTGTAATAATTAAAATAATTTAAACACTGGAGAAACAAGGAAAAATTGAATGTATACAGCAAACTCAGTCTATTTATACATAAGTAATGCAAATCCTGTATCTACACAGGATAAGGTTGTGAGTTTGAGGCTTTAGAATGAGCATAATAAGGTTCATTAAAAAAAAAAAGTTATTTTACTTAGACATAGCCATTGTTTTATCCTTTAGGCTGCAAAGTACCTAGCCTGAATGTCCAGGATTTTCCTTTCCGAATCCTAACACTGTGTCATAGTCACCTCTATGGTCTATTAAGTTAAAGACGAAAAAACCCCTTAACTTTCAGATCGGTAGTTAGCCCACCATGACATTGTAAGAAGTGTTGTGCTACGGGGGTATCTTCTGATTGCTTAATACTTTTTAGGTGTTCACCAAATCTGACCCGAAGATGACGTTTGGTTTTGCCTACATAAAGTTTTTTGCACGGGCATTCCAAAATATAGAGGACCCACATTGTAGCACAGGTAATAAACTGTTTGATCTAATTTTCATGTCGTCTGTCAGAATTGGTGAAGACCTTTGAACGTTCGACATAGCTGCACATCCCACAATGCCCATAGGGGTACATTCCTGTCAACCTAGGTAGGTCCGTAAGCCATTTTCTATTGAGTGGGTGAATGTACTCTGATTGGACAAGTGTGTCATCAAGGTTTCTGGCACGTTTTGCAACCATATGAGGTCTAGAGCCCACAATGGGCTTCATGCCTTTCGAACGAATATACAGTACCATTCTTTGCATCTTCTGCTGCACTTAGCTTTGGCGCACCTTGCTTTTCTCCAATTGTTCTTCCAGAGACTGCTTCGCTCTCAAGGGAGCTGCCATTAATGCTGCATACTTTTACTTCCTGGACTTTACAGACTTTTAGTTGTCATATTAGTGTGTTTCGGTACCATCTCGTGCGCCATTCTGTTTTGTCTTGTCTAGGAAAAAATTAGCAACAAGCCCCACTGCAAAGTGAATTTTTCAGTTCTCCAAATTTCAGCTTTAATTTGTGCCTAGAGATCGGTTTTAGGAAATGATGTAAGAGACCACAATACATTCCTAATAATAAAAAGGTTGATTGCTGCACAAATTATAAGGATAAAATCGAACATGGGACCCACTTTACAGATTATGGAATTATAACATTTGTTAATTGGCACAGATTCATCCAATTGATGGGATACCTTCAAAGCTAAAGGGAATCAATGCATAAAAAACAGTGATGAGACAAAGGAATGTCTCCAAAAAGATAGCAGTTATAAGGATCAACCACGGTGTATCAAAAAAAAAATAGAATTTTTTTTTTCAGTTCCCCAAAGTTCAGCTTTAATTTTTGCCTAGAGATCGGTTTTAGGAAATGATGTACGAGACCACAATACATTCCTAATAATAAAAAGGTTGATTGCTGCACAAACACTTAATTTGAATGTATTGTTGGCTGTAAATTGCTGTGTAATATGCTGAATCTTAGAGGAGAAGAGAGATAGGAAGTCATTATAACAAGATGTGTGTAACATGGAATATAGACCATGTGTGTCTGCTCACAGACGTGACACGTTAACCTCTGGGCTCCCAGTAAGTCTGCAATACATTCCATTACTATGACACAGTGATGAGGTTGAGCTGTAACAAGATCACTGTACATAGAGAATGAGACCCCCTCCCTTCGTATTAGGCCCCCTCACTCCCTGCAAAGGAAACAGAAAAACATTCCTTTGCAGACCCCCTGCAAAATCTGCTTTCATTTGGATGCCTGAATGCAATCAGATTGGTAAAAAGAGCACTGGCATGTCCAGCAGTTCACAAATCAGATAAAGGAATGCGTTTCAGATGAGTTCTTCAGTATGTGAATAAAGTCACTCATGACAGATTCCGTTTCATTCTCAGTACAGTACAATCATCGTCCCTTTCAGTCCTTGGCTAGCAAATATCGCACTGCTCTTTTTCCTATGTGCTAAAAAAACTTAAAGTGCATGCAAACCCAAGATCTTCTTTTTCAGTATGTTTGTCTAATGGTATGCAGTTTTTATTAAGGAAATCATTTTTTTCTCATCTGTTGGTAGAGATCCTGCCAGTAACAGCACTTCCTGTTGCAGGCTGAGAATTCTAAAGCTGGCCATATATTATACAATTTTCTTATTCAATTTCTTTTAGATTTACCTTCAACTATGTAGTACAAGGGTCTGATTGATTCCATGCAAATTGAAAGTGTTTAGGTTTGAGCTCATATTCTGTGGCTTTGGTAAATCTAAAGCCTCGTACACACGATTGGATTTTCCGATAACAAATGTGTGATTGTAGGGTTTTGTCGGAAAATCCGACCGTATGCTCCATCGGACAATTGTTATCGGATTTTCCGACAACAAATGTTTTATAGCAGGCTTGAAAACTGTCTGACAACAAATGTGTTCCGTCGGATTATACGATCGTGTATAAACAAGTCCGTCGGAAAAAAATCCAAAGTACAAACACGCATGCTCCAAACCCATGCTAACCATAGCACAACATTAGCAGAAGTTGCCCAAAGGGTGGCGCTAAAGAGCTGAAAAAACACGTAGTTTTGCGTTTGTTGGTTAAAAAAGTTCTGCCGTCTGTATGCATACCAAGTTCATGGCCAATGCCCTTCGAACAAAATTCCATGGATTTTTCCGATGGAAATCCAATCGTGTCTACGAGGCTTTAAGGAAAATTGTACAAGAAAATTGTACAAGAAAATTGTATAATGTATGGCCAGCCTAAGCCATTGCCTCAAACTCAGGAGAAACATTGTCAGCTTGGCCTGTGCCATTCAGTTGTCTATAAAGTCTGCTGGAAGCTTTCGCAGCCCTAACAGGCAGTGCAGAAGCCAACTAAAAGAGGACACACAACAGGCTGACAACACTGCTGCTACTTGGTAGCTGGTTAGTGTGGTCAGCTTCCAAACAGGAAACGCTGTTACTGGCAGGATGATGGGGTGGGAAATCTTTTTATATGAGATAGATAAAGACTAATTTCACTTTTCTTGCATTGTTTCAAAGTACAACCATAATTAGAATGTAACATAAAGCATGGTGCCATTTCATAGCCCCCCATCCTCAAACAGTGCCCCCCACCCCTTCCTTACATGAATCACAGGGTGCTTCTCCCCACAGGCTTCCACTGACTTCCTTATCATCCCCATCAGCCCCATCATCGATTCACAGACCCATTCACCCAGATCTGTGAATGAAAGCCTACAAGTCCCATCTGCCACTGTGACAGAGGGACTCATAGATCTTGACAGGGCATGTGGTGACATACACATAGTACAGCGGAACCTCTGATTACGAGCATAATCCATTCCAGGAGAATGCTCGTAATCCAAAATACTCACATATCAAAGCGAGTTTCCCCATTGAAGTCAATGGAAACGAAAATAATTTGTTCCGCATTGACTTCAATACCTCATGCGGCCAGAGGCGGGGGCGCCGGAGAGCCTCGGAAACGGCCGAAAAGGCCCGAGGACACTTCAGCTGACTTCGGCAAACCTCGGAAAGACTTTGTTCCCCCGAGATTTGCCAAGGTCAGCCGTGCTGTCCTCGGGCCTTTCCGTGCATTTCCGAACGTTGCCGATTGGCGACGTTCGGCTCTGCTCGGCTCCAGGCGCCCCCCCACCTCAGGCCAAAAGCGGTACTGCACACCGCTTTGGCCTGAATCGTGCTCGTTTTGCGAGACAACACTCGCAAACCGAGTTACGATTTTTAAAAATACAGTGCTAGTATTGCGAAACGCTCGTTAACCGCGTTACTCGCAATCCGAGGTTTCACTGTATATTGATTAGTTCCTTCAGCTCCATAACTGAAGGTCTGTACCTTAGCACAGATCTGGGACTGGAGAATAGTCTGCAGGAGCCTGAGCAGACCTGGAATCCACTGATCACAGTTGCAATGCTTTGCTGGTTTCCTAACGAAAGGAAAAGGAAACAATGTTTCCTATTTTTTTCTTTCTTTTTTTTTTACAAAAGGTAAAATATGCCTTTAAGCAAAGAGTGGATGGTGTCGTTTTTTATTATATTAACTCATTGGTTAATTTGGTGCTAATATCTCTTTTAACAAAACTATATCTTATGGGATTTCAATTTTCAGCACTAAGTGCTAGTTCACACCAGACGCAGTTCCGTGTGCTTTTTTTCGGCACTAAAAATGCACGCACCGTGTTTTCCATGTATTCCAATGGCTCTAGTTCACACCAGTGCAGTCAGTTCCAGTCATTTTCTGGTCAGAAACTGACCAGAACTGACTGTATTGGTGCAGAAAAAACGGAACTGCACGGAACTGCATCTGGTGTGAACTGGCCCTTAAAGCTGAACCCCGGGTACGATCTTAATTGCATAGCTGCATTGGTCCAGCTTGGAGCAATGTAAGTATGCATACCGTATTTGCCGGCGTATAAGGCGACTGGGCGTATAAGACGACCCCCTAATTTTCCAGCTAAAATGTTGGTCTTGGGATATACTCGCCGTATAAGACGACCCCCTTCTAGTCATGCCTCATCTCACTGTGCCATTACATGCCTCACTGTGCCATTGAATACCTCACTGTGCCATTGCATACCTCACTGTGCCATTGAATACCTCACTGTGCCATTGCATGCCTCACTGTGCCATTGCATGCCTCACTGTGCCATTGCATGCCTCACTGTGCCATTAAATACCTCACTGTGCCATTGCATGCCTCACTGTGCCATTGAATACCTCACTGTGCCATTGCATGCCTCACTGTGCCATTGCATGCCTCGCTGTGCCATTACATGCCTCACCTCGATGATCCCATACCTTATCCCTGTATGCAGAGTCTCAGTCAGACCGCGGCCGTCCATTTTTCAAAAGCCGTGCCTCCTCCTCGTGCTGTTCTGTGATAGGCGGAACACTCAGCTTCCCAGCAGAGCCTCTGTTCAAGCGGTTGTATACCGCAAAACTTTTTTTTTTTTTTTGGGTCAACCTGCAAGGCAAAGGTATAATGAGCTAGTATGACTAGCATACTAGCTCATTATCAATCACTTACCTTAGATCAAAGCCCCCGCAGCGGTCCTCGGACGCGTCCTCCGTCGAATCCATGATACCCGGAGTGACTTCCGGGTATTGCCGCTCCGGCGCTGTGATTGGCCGGAGCGGCGATGACGTCACTCCCGCACATGCGCGGGGAACGGCACGATCCCCGCGCATGCGCGAACTACCAGCAGTGTACGGCAGGCTCCCATTCAAGAGCCGCCGCGCTCAGTGCGCCTGCGCCATTATCTACGGCGCGCATGCGCCGTAGATAGTGGTACAGTTTTTTTTGCAAATATCTCCGAGACTGTGTAGGTCTCGGAGATATTACAAGCACCTACAGGTAAGCCTTAATGTAGGCTTACCTGTAGGTGCTTGTACAAAATTTGGGTATACAACCACTTTCAGTGTTCTGCCTATCATGGATGCCCTCTCGTCCGAGGCCGAGGATGAGAAGACATCCGTGATAGGCGGAACACTGAACAGAGGCTCTGCTGGGAAAATGAGTGTTCCGCTTATCACGGAACAGCACGAGGAGGAGGCACGGCTTTTAAAAAATGGACGGGCGCGGTCTGACTGAGACTCTGCATACAGGTACCGGCATATAAGACGACCCCCTGAGTTTTGAGGCATATTTTTAAGCATAAAAGGTTGTCTTATACGCTGGAAAATACGGTAATTCATATCTGATGGAGCTCTGAGGAAGCTGGAAATCACTGTAATAGTCACCACAAGTACAGTGATAGCTGCAATCTCCCAGGTCCTATGTCAAGCAACTGTCCCTCTACACACTGACCACAGGGCTCATTTGCTCAGCACCACCATCATTCACAGAATGCTTTGAATTTTGTCAATGAATACAAGACATTATCTGATTAGATAAAGTTGAAATCTTGACATTATCATCCCTCTGCTCCAGGTCAGTTTTGGGTGAAAGCTAATTAACCTATCAGTACTGTATGCTTTGGATTGTGAAAAAAAAAATGGACCCCTCAGTAAAAAAAAAAAACAACAACATAGAAACTTCACACAGATAGTGTCCCTGAAGGAAATAAAATCCAGAACTCCAGTGCTGCAAGTTAAAAAATGCAATCACCTCACAATACTAAACATGACTGTGAAGTGGCGCTAGGAGCTGTGATGTGCAGTAAGGGTGACAACTGTTATGCTGTTTTCTAGTCATTATAACAAGGGTGGACATACTGTTTGTGCAGACTGTGTAGCTGGGCAGGGGCCCTCTGGGACTAAGGGGCCCATTCTTACTAGATGTGAGTCAGATGGGTGCTGGGGTTGCTCCAACTGTCATATATATTTGGACACGGCTTACTTCTATCAACCTGTTAATTAATTGAGACACAAGTCTATTTACTTGTCCAGAAGTGTTGGCCCTAAAATTGGTCTTGCATAGGGACCTCTTGGTGACTCTGTCACAGTCTATGATCACTCAGTATCCCAAATTCAACTTCTTCTGGTCAGCCATTGAAAAGCCAGGTGTTGTCACTATGTTGGTTTTGTCACTTGATACCTGGGACTAATGTCAGTAATCTTCCTAATTGGTTCAACAGATTTGAGCACTAGTAACACACCAACTATGGCACTATACTGAAAATCAGAACAGCATGTCGCCGAAAACAAAAAAAAAAAACATATTAATGGCCCTGGTTTGGGAATGGAAAGTCCAACAAATTCATATAGGCTTCATGGTGCAGGTATCTACAAACTTGTTGCATATCAGTACAAACTTTTATTGTTTGAATTTATGCTCAGAGACTACAGACTCAAGCCTCGTACACACGGCAGGTTTTCTCGGCAAGAAAACTGCTGGGAGAGCTTTTTGCCGAGAAAACCAGCCATGTGTATGGTTTCTCGTCGGTAAAACTGCCGGGAATCTCAACGAGAAAAATAGAGAACCTGCTCTCTATTTTCTCATCAGGATTCTCGTCAGCCTGTTTCCCGACGACAAAACCGTGCGTGTGTACGAGGCTACAAGCTTACCTGTCCCCAGGTAAGCCCGCGCAATGCTCGATGAGACTTCGACGCATGCGCGGTAGCTTACAAGGGTAGTGTAGGGTGAAGCTAGATGGCGGCGACGGCATCGGATGTGACAAGCTCATAGTCGATGACTTCACCGCGCTCTTGCCATTCAAAAGAATGGTGGTTCTTTTGAATGTGCGTGTGTACACAGGGCTTGGTAAGAAAAGCTTGCCAGGAATCCCGTCAAGAAAACCGGCGTTTTTTTTTAGACGGGATTCTCGCTCGTGTGTACAGGGCTTCAGTTCACAAAGCTAACACACTAACATAAGGACCTTTATTTTCAAAAAAGTGACACTTTTTTTTTGTTATGAGACCAATGAGATTTGGGAATCCAAGTCACGTGGCTAAAATAGAGGTCTTTATATGTACTGTCTAATACGTGATCTTAATAAACCTAATTGTTTAAAAAAAAAATAAGAGGTCTTTATCCTTGTGTTGGGCCGAATTCACACTTCGGCTGAGTGTCTTTGGTCATTTTGCAGGCTTTTTTTGTACTTTTTTTCAGGTGTCTGCGGCTTGAGCATTTGTTTTTTAAATTATTTTAGCCAATGGAAAGCTAGTTACTGGGAAAGATAGGGATGTGCATTGAGTTTTCACATATTTTATTGCGCTTTTCCAGGCGCTCCCATTGAAGTCTATTGGGGCACAAAAGAAGCTCATGCACTACAATCCTTCGATTGTAAAGAAAAAAAAAAACATCTCTATACAGTACTTACCTGCTCTGTGCAATAGTATTGCACAGACGGGCCCCGAACCTCCTCTTCTCTGGTCCCCCACTGGCACTCCTGGCTCCTCCTCTCTGTCAAGTGCCCCTATGAGAAGCTTCTTCCCATGGGGGCACTCGTGTGTGCTCGCTCCTGAGCCTGCTGTTGCATCCATTGACACAGACAGCGGGACTCGACCCTGCTCCCTCGTCACTATAGTTAATTGACAGGAATAGGAGCCAATTGGTTCTGCTGCTATCAATCTGCCCAATAAAGAGGGAGACAGCAGCAAAAGCCGCTGCTCTTATGCACATCGCTGGACCGGATCGGGCTCAAGTAAGAATAACCACTTTAACCACTAAAAATCATGAAATTTTGGCACTGCAAGCTATAAAATACTCAGGTGTGAATGAAGCCTTAAGGCAAACCTTTATTATATTGCAGCTTACCAATACTTAGATGTGACGGCTGCATAAGCTTCCTTTATAGGCTTGCTTTCTTCTATTTCCATCTGGTGATCCAGCCAGCAAGTCTGTTGCTTTTCAAAAGCACAATCTCTCCAACAGAATGTATCATGTTTACATGGGTGAAACAAACCATTTAATACTGGCAGGGGTGATTAAAAGATTTGCTTTTATTTATTCCTGCAAAACCCTTTATCCCAAAAGGAGAAAAAAAAACTGTTTGCTGTAACTGATTATAGAGTGTGAGCTGGAGTTTGGTCTCAATTTGTTAGTGTATCTAAATCTGCTAATACCTTTACCACTACCCTGCCCCCAGACTGACAATTCTGCTGTCTGCTTTGCCACCTGTGCTCATTCAAACAGAGTGGTGTCTGTATAACACAGGAGGTGTGTTACTGGCCAGATCACCAGGTGAAAACAGAAGGAAAAAGACAAAGAAAACAAATGCAGACACCACATCTAAGAATGGTGTATAATGTATTTTTGGTTTTGGGTTTAATACCGCTTCAAAGCTTTGTGAATTGAGCCTCATATAGATTTCTGTGTGTTTATATTTGCATAGCTAGTTTAACGTTTCACGTTTTTTAACCAAGTGTGCCAACACATACTTATGAAAAGACCCGAGGTGTCTTGCAGTAGTAGATTGCCAATAATTCTAAAGCCTATCTAAACCCAGGAACCAAATGAAATACATTGCAGCTTACCAGTCCCTAGAAGTAGTGGCTTATTATTTTTTTTCCAGGCTAAGTACAATTTTTGCACGTACAAAAAACTACCTGTTGATCCATCCAGAGACCTTGGCTCCTTGGAACTTCCTGTGCACCAAACTGAAATCTCAAACAATGTTATCAGCTTTTGTAATTATCTACTGTGACCTACAGAACACCTCCCCCTATGTAATGAAAATGAGGAGGGGAGGGGGTGTTTGTAGCCAAAATTAGCAGAACAACCTTGGGTGACAACGTTGCTCCTCCAAGTACAGTGAGTGAGTGTTGTCACCCTTCTGCCATGTAAGCAAAGCATTGCATCCGCGGCATAGGTACAGCCCTGAACACCCGCATTGCTTTTTTTAGGTGGGCTGTGTGGGGGCAGTAAAATCGCAGCTTAACTGCCTGCTTTTACCGCCCTCTGGCCACTCTTTTAAAGTCTTGGAAAACAGTATTTTTTTTATTTAAATCAAGTTGCCATATAAAAAAAAGGTCAACACAAACAATACAATTACAAACAGTTACTGTACAATTCAATGGACTGCTCATTAAAGTTCAATGAACATTTTTTCCCTGCAAAAAAGAAACATTTCTGCTTTGTATTTGCAACTGCAGCTATTACATTTTTTCATGCAAAGGCAATTCTTTCTGTTAAGTCCTTTAAGAAAGTGTTGCTGCTTACCGGCAGAAAGAAGAAGGAAGGCAATTGCCAGAGTCTCCCTGGAGCATCTGTACATCATCCTGACTGCTGGAGTGTGTTGGTGTCCTCTGCAGGGACTGACCACTTATATGATACAATAGACTTGGAGCTGGTCACTCCCCCTGCACACATACAGCACATGTCACCCTGTACGGCTTGCAGCAAACATCCAGCACACCATCTGAGATTTGCAGCCTCATGCATTAAACTGAGCTTTTAATATGCAAACATACCAGGCAGTTATAAAACAGCCCCTTTTTTTCATTCCCTCTGGTACCCAATGACCTAAGATTTGGCTGATCTTTGCAGAGCAATGGGTGGGGGTGCTGGAGTTAACCAGCGTAAGAGTCACAGCTGGATTAAGTATTGTTTGCAGTAAAAAAAAATCCACATGCGTTGTAGGTTCTTTCTGATATTTTAGGTAAACAACAGCATTTTTAAACATAAACTTGTAAACCACAGTCTAAAAGCGGTTGTAAAAGGGACCATGTTTAAAGGGGCAGTCCACCCAAAAGTGTTTTCCTAGATATGGAGTATGGTGGGCTGATTTCCTTAAGTCAACTCCAGTCTCCCCGCATCCACCACCCCAGAGGACCACTTGTGCCCTTGAGTCCCCACCCACCCCTGAATTTGATGGTCAGTAATGGGCCGCCTGTAGCACTGGTCAGTGAGTCTCCCCGCCACCCCTGACGTCTGTAATCAGTGAGGGGCTCCTGCCTCTGACATTGCTGGTCAGCTATTCTTCCCCTAACCTGACATCGCTGGTCAGCAAGGGGCCCCTGCCTGACATCAATGGTCTACAATTTGCACCCCCACCTGAAATCTCTGGTCAGCAGGGAGGTCCCTACTCCTTCACAAAGCTGGTTGGTGAGTTGAACCCACTGCTGACATTGCTGGTCAACAAATCCGCCCTACTCCTGACGTCACTGGTCAGCCTACACTGCCTGCCCCTGACATCACTATTAAGCAAATTACCCTCACCTATGACATCACTGGTCAATGAATTGTTTCCATGCCAGACAGGTCAGTGATCACCCACACCCCAGACATCGCTGGTCAGCAAGGGGCCCCTGCCTGACATCAATGGTCTACAATTTGCTCCCCCACCTGAAATCTCTGGTCAGCAGGGAGGTCCCTACTCCTTCACAAAGCTGGTTGGTGAGTTGAACCCACTGCTGACATTGCTGGTCAACAAATCCGCCCTACTCCTGACGTTACTGGTCAGCCTACACTCCCTGCCCCTGACATCACTATTAGGCAAATTATCCTCACCTATGACATCACTGGTCAATGAATAGTTTCCATGCCAGACATGGTCAGCAAAGGATGTCTTTCCCTATCACTGGTCAGTGAGTACCCACACCCCAGACATTGCTGATCAGCAAGGGGCCTCTTGGCTTAATATCAGTGGTCGGTGAGTATCCCCACCCCTGACATCGCTGTCCAGCAAGAGGCCTCTTCCCCTAATATGACTGGTCAGTGAGTACCCCACCCCTGACATTACTGGTCAGCAAGGGGCCTCTTCCCCTAATATGACTGGTCAGTGAGTACCCCACCCCTGACATTACTGGTCAGCAAGGGGCCTCTTCCCCTAATATGACTGGTCAGTGAGTACCCCACCCCTGACATTACTGGTCAGCAAGGGGCCTCTTCCCCTAATATGACTGGTCAGTGAGTACCCCACCCCTGACATTACTGGTCAGCAAGGGGCCTGTTCCCCTAATATGACTGGTCAGTGAGTACCCCACCCCTGACATTACTGGTCAGCAAGGGGCCTCTTCCCCTAATATGACTGGTCAGTGAGTACCCCACCCCTGACATTACTGGTCAGCAAGGGGCCTCTTCCCCTAATATGACTGGTCAGTGAGTACCCCACCCCTGACATTACTGGTCAGCAAGGGGCCTCTTCCCCTAATATGACTGGTCAGTGAGTACCCCACCCCTGACATCTCTGGTCAGCAAGGGGCATCCATGCCTGACATCACTGGTCAGCAAGGGACCCTTGTCCTACACATGATATACATTAATTGACAAACAAACATTGGTTTGGCTACTTTGATTGGCATTCACTGACTTCCAAAAAACAGATGGTTGTCCAGACATAACCCAACAGACTGACATAAACACTAGCAAGAAGAACATAGTCAGACAACCAGATTAATGTATGTAGCGGGTACTCCAAATTTAAGGGGGTCTCCAACTCCAAATTTAGGGGGATGACCCGAGCACTAGTATGGCTCGGGCCTTCTAATTGTGCTGGAAGCTGCTTTGATGCTATGTGCCTATGTAGGGTTCCCTGTGGCGCTGCCATGTTGGGTCAAGGTTGAACCATAGGTTGCATTGGCGTGATTGGATGTCCTTTCTCGGCTACCATGCAGTAGGCGGATTCTGCCTGCTGTGCATGCCGGGAGAGGATATAAAAGAGGCAGACGCCATTAGTTCAAGGAGAGACCCAGGGACAAGTACCCGGAGAAGTGCGCCCCTAAGGAGGGGGTGCGTACCCCGACTGAAGTGTCTCAGGCACCTTCGGCCTGAGACCGCAACGTTCCGGGTAGGCCCAGTACCTTTAACTGGGTCTACAGGCAGAACTTTGGAGTCCTAGGATGCCCGGGTGAGGGTATCCGCTCTGACCAAGAGGAATCCAGGGGAGGATCGGTCCCATAACAGGAGATGAGTGATAGTCAGATTGCTGTCTCGGGAAAGGCCTGGTGACCTGTCGGAGGGAAGGATCCTATGCTCCACAGAACTGACCCTGCGGAGTGCTGCTGCTCTTCGAGGACAGACTGAACTTGTCCTTGGAGGATTTAAATTGTTTGTTCGAGCTCCACACCGGCTGCTAGGACCATTGAGGGACTATCCGGGTGAGCTGTACGCACTCGGGACCGAGTGGTGATAAATCTGGGAGTTCTGTGCCTGAATCTGCTTTAGTTCAACTACTATCTCTCTCATCTACTCTCTCTTACCTATCAAGCAAAGATACAAAATAAACTCAACGTTGGAGTTTAAGTGGTTTGGACGTTGACTTTATTAAAGAAGGGAAAAGTACAGACTCGTCTCTACATTCTGGAGGTAACTCGCTGCGGGACCCAGGTACATGTACACCGCCTGACCTCTAAACTAGAGGACACAGGTTTGTGGCATGGGTGCCTCTCTTCTTTCCCCTAGAGAGGAGAGGGTAGTGCTACATGTAGAATAGATGTAGATCACACACAGGGGTATGAGATGAGGCCTCCTGCAAACAAGCATCCAACTCTACAAAAAAAAGGATGGTATCTCAGCCTAGTTTAGGGTAGGTCCTGTCCTAGAAGAGACTACCTTGCCATGGTGGGCATGCTTATAATCTTATGGCCAACAATGGGAGATTCATGTAAAGTTATTTTTTTGAGCTTATGATTAAAGCTAAGGTTTAGGTATGGCAATTTCTACATAGTTACATTGTGTATGTGCCATACCTGGCTAATTCTTGAGGAAGCTGGAAATCACTGTAGTAGGCACCACTTCTTCAGTGATCTCCACTAGCTTCCTGCTCCATTCAGGGAACACTGCATTTTCAAAAATAATATGTTGTGTTCTCCAATTGGACAGGATGGAGATTGTGACATCACGTTGTCCAATTAGAGAATGCTTTAAATTTATTGAGAAAAAGCAAAGTGCTCCCTTAATAATGCCCGCGCTAAGTGAGTGTCTTGTGATCATAATTTAGCTGGGGAGCCACTCAGCCACTCAGGAGGACCCAGAGGCTAATGGAGTTAAAACAATGTAATTACCGGTAGGTAAAAATTGCCATACCCAAACTTCATAATTACAAAGTTCAGATGGAGTGAGATTAATAATAATTTTACATCAGGGACACCACCCCTTAATTATATATTGCAAGACAAAGTACACCGAATTGGGACTTTAAATTGTGCCTCAAGATGGTGTATCCCACAGTTAAAAACTAAAAAAAGAGCTTTAACACAATGTTTAAAAATGTACGGTAACCAACATAGTATATGAATAATAATTTCATGTTCGCATAAGTAAGTTATAGGTCCAAGGGTCGATACATCAGCCAAAATTGTAGCTCATAACAGCGAGTCAATGCAAATTAGCCAATGGGTTTTGCAGGATTGTTTAAAATAAAATAAAAACTTTAGATTTCCTTCATTATTTATAATATCTTCAGGCACAGATGCTCTAAGAGCTTTGGGTAAGATTTTCAATCCTGTCTTCTGACAGGTTGTTTCAAATAAAATGTGCACTTACATACAATTGGCTACAGCCATTTTAGACCCCTAAAAAAGACCTGTATAAGTTAACGGATCTTTTTTGGCTTTTCTCATCATTTAATTAATGTTTTTCTATACATATACAGAATATACAATTCTGCTGTCAAGAGGTCCCCCTAGTTTGGTCCCTGGACTTTCTCCTCCTCACGGGCCAATGGGGACATTGATAGTGTTGTTGGGCCCTTTCTGGACTTTTGGCATCAAGTCTGGGGATTTTTTCAGAAGGCAGAGGTGACTAGATTTGAATTTTTTTGGATGTAGGTTTTTTTGTGTGTATTGAACTTCTTCAGGGAGGATAGTGTTTTTTGTATTGTTGTTATTTTATTTTTTGGGGGAGATCATCAGGGGTCAACTGGCCCTGAGGAAGCGGGCAATCCGTGAAACATAACGCCCCATTTTCATCGATTCACTGTTATGTGATACAATTTAGTCTGATGTATTGATCTTTGGACCCATAAGATTTTTTATTATAAAGCCGTTTTGAAAAAATTAGCATCATTCACCGTCTTGCAATACTTTCCTTTTCTTTTCTTTTTTTTACCTAAGACAAGTGTGCCTATTCCACATGGGGCAGGTTTATATTACAGACAATGTACATTTTTAATTGCAGTAGTCTGAAACCTGGGACAAAGTATAGTCCTCTTTCTGTTCAATACTTGCTGTTTTTATTTTAGCACATCATGCATTATCTTAATCACACATCATGTATTAAAAATATATCAATAGGAACAGAGCTGCTCCTATTGATCGTATCAGATCATATTAACCTATTATGTACCAAAAGCATGTACTGAGTCAACATTACCCTTTCATGATGTCCTGTACTGTATTTTGTTGTGGAACTTGGAGTGCACACCTGTGCATACATTCCTGGCATTGAGACCATGCTTTCAATGGGCAGAAACCAATCAGCATGGCTCTTAATCATGCAATTGCTATGACAGTAAATCATAAAAGAATAGAAATTTCAGAGTCCTTAAACCAGTAGTAAACCCAAAACCCAAAATGTATTATATTGCAACTTTCCAGTCATTAAATGTGGTGGCTGCATTCGTTTTCTTCATTTTAGGCTTTGTCTCCCTGTTTTCCCCTGGTGATCTGGCCATTAACTCACCTCCTGTATTAGAGTGCCCTCACTCTGAATGAAGCAGCAATAGAGACACCTTTGGACAGCAGCATTGTCAGCCTGGGGAAGGATGATGTTAGATCAGACATCCCAAGTTTCCCGGGAGGTGCGGGAGTCTCCCACATTTTGGCTGCGGCTCCCTGACATCCGCAAGCGCCGCGCGATATCCTGGCTACAGGGCCGATCCAGGGAAAGCCGCTTAGCAGAGCCAGCGCTGAAACTTCCCCCCTGCTGCTCGCATAGCCAGACAGGAAAGGAGAGAGAGCTGCTTCTACTCCTCCTCCTCCCGTCCTCTCCTTCTGTGTCTCCCCCGCCCACACTCCCCTACAGTGTGTTCTGCCTACCAGAAGGGGGTGTGTGAGCGGGAAGAATGAAGCGCAGCAAGCCCTGGAGCCTTATCCATCCATCCATCCTGCCTCCCAGTGAGTACTCTGATGTAAGGGACATCCTTCCTTCCTTCCACCCTCCTGCTCCCCCCTGTACTGTGCCCACTTACCCTCCCCCTGTGGTGTACCCTCCTGCCCCCTGTACTGTGCCCACTTACCCTCCCCCTGTGCTGTACCCTCCCGCCCCCTGTACTGTGCCCACTTACCCATGGCAAGCGAGAACACGGATCTTTGCCACATAAAAGTATTCCACTCACTTTTAAAAGTGCCCAACCTCACCTCGGCACCAATATAAACAGCCTTGCCAGGAACTCGCACTGTTGTGCCTCAGGCTAGGAACCATTGTGCGTTCCAATCACCAGAAGTTTGGGGCGTGACATCAGAAAGGTCCCAGAAGTGACAGCATTTCTGGAGCCTCAACTAGTTTCGCCAACCTCGTCTTCAGGAAGCCTTCAGAACTCTGTCTGTATGAAGACCTTGCCCCAAAATGCATAGTCAGCTTATTAAATAGTGGCCCCTGTCTGATGTTAAAATCTTGCATTATATATTTAGAAAAGTGAAGTAATATACCTCCCTTACACCAAGCTTCTGCACAGAAGAGAGGGACATCATGGTCCTTCTGGCACCAAGATCCAGGTAACGGTCTTAAATTTTGCAAGATGATTCTTCGCCATAATGTAGAAGTGTCACCTTGCAAATTCAAATAGAAAATATAGCGCCAAAAAAACAATAAATATTTATACAAACAAATAATGTGAAAAAGTCTCTTTCAAATTCAACTTCAGTGTTATTTCCTTCTTCACCATAACATGTGCATCAAGTGAAGATCCATAAAACTTCAATCGCCCATCAAGGTGAAAACTCACCGGAAGGTTGGCTTAAATTACAGGAAGCAAACATACATGTCAGTAATAAGTAGGGTTCTCCTTTAAATCCGCCCCAGCTTCTGTCCGACTCCTCCAAATCTTTGGCTTTGCCACAGTTGTATGAGATTGCTGTATAGACAAAGCTCACATACTAGAGAAATAAAAGGGGGACCATAACGTAGTATTTTAAGTATTTAAATCAATAGTGAATATGCTAGTTATACACACTACTCACTAAATATAAACGTGGATATAACCACAACAAACACATATATTTATGAGATCTTCCATCGTGATAAAAAGGTATCCACCCAGAAAATGTGTTCCACCAATCACCAGACAGAATACAAACTCACCAGAGATATTGCTGGCCAGTAATTATCAGCATATCACGCCAGTTTAAAATACATGATGTCCTCTTTGAGGCAACTCCAGCTTCCTTATCTTGCAAGATTTGGGATTCTCAGAAGCTCACTGAAAGGACCACGTGACATCACACTTGTGGAAGCTTGCAGAAGGGTACCTAAATATACACAGATCAGCCTTAACTTCATGACCACTGACAGGTAAAGTGAAAGAACACTGATTACCTTGTTACAATGGCATCTGAAATTGGTATCATATATTAGGCAACAAGTGAACATGTTGTCCCTGAAACTGATGTGTTGAAAGCAGAAAAGATGGGCATCACAGTTTGTTGTGTATGGGGCTGCATAGCCACAGATCAGTCAGGGTGCCCATTCTGACCTGTGTCCACAGCCAAAAGAAGCTACAATGGGTACATGAGCATCAGAACAGAAGCCACTTTGTATGGTGCGTGCTCCTGAGCACTGCTGTATGTGTCCATAGACACACACATCGCAGCTTGAACATGCCCTCCACTCCCTCCTCACTCCCTCCATGTTCCTCCTGCAGCAGCTGAATGCCTGCAGAATGGAGGGGTGGAGAAGCAGACATTCAGCGGCTGTAGGAACATGGAGGGTATCAGCTCTTCTTTATGCCGCCCCTCCTGTCCAGGTGTAGAGGCGAGCCGCATGGACTCCATGGAGCATGGGGCTGGGTCGCAATGTGAGACCTGTAGTTACACCTTGCTTCAAAGGTCTAGTGGTGTTCATGTCTTGACAGGTTAGGGCTGTTTTCGTGGCAAAAGGGGACCTACTCCTAATCAATATTGGATGGGTGATAATAAAGTTATGGCTCATGGGTGTATGTATAGGGGGATCAATTGAAATATCTGGAGAAGTATACATTTTCTAATTTACAGGCAACAATCATCTTTTAGGACATTGGCTGGCAAAAAACTGTTAAGCCGTGTACACACGATGGACTGTTTCCATCGGACAAACCGATCGTGTATGGGCCCCATCGGTCTTTTTTCCATCAGTGTTTAAAAATAGAACATGTTTTCAATTTATCCGATGGTTAAAAAACCGATAGCAAATTACTATCGTCTGTGGGGAACTCCATCGGATAAAAAACCCACGCATGCTCAGAATCAAGTCGACGCATGCTCAGAAGCTTAATTTTTCTCGGCTCATCGGAGTGTTTTACATCACCGCATTTGAAATGGTCGGTTTTTTGACTGATGGTGTGTGGGCAAGACTGATGGAAGACAGTTACATCGGATTTCCGATTGAAAAAAACCATCGGATTAGAATCCATAGGATATCCGATCGTGTGTACAGGGCTTTAGTGAGTGTTCTCCTTCTATGGAGAGACCTATTAAAGCTAAACTCCAGGTAGATATAAATGTACAGTTCTGTATTACCATACCTTCCAAGTTTGTGAGATGGGAAAGAGGGACACCCGTTAGCAGAAATATGTAGGCAAAAGACACACCCATGCCATACCCCATTACATGAAGAATTATTGCACAAAAATGATTGGTTGCCCTCTACTGTTAGCTACTGTTATTCAACTATTGTTCACTGTAGGGGGTTGGTTCCATTGAGCCCTTTATATCCCTATACCCAGTTTTGTATCTTGGAAAGTTCCATACATTTTTCTCCCCCTTTTTATACATAATGTTGGACACTCATAAAGGTATTTTTGCTACCAGGTCATTATCCCCTGAATTACTCCCTGGCTGTAGAGCTAGCTGGAAACGCACCAGTGGTGATTACATATATCTGATATCCAACTAACCTACTATGCATCATGTTTGTGATGTGACATTGCAGGAATACAATTTTTTGTGCTTTGTCTATTTTACTTGTTGGCTGTTATTTATCTCACATATTCTATCCATCTTGTTGTTTAAAAGAGCTCCCTGAAGAAGACTCAATAAGCTGAAACACGTAGGGGTCTCGTCTGGGCCCTTACGCCCTTGGATGGATGGAGATATTTTGTTTTTTATTCTTTATACAGATCATGTATTTGCACTTTGTATGAACGTGTATCCAATTATTGGTTTTAAACTTTTTGGGATTTTATCATATTAGTGATGTCTATTGGGGCCTCACAAAATCCCGTCCATAGTTTTTTGCTTGTTAGTTACATATTGGGATGTGACACCAATATTACTGGGTGCTCCTATGTTTAATAGTTTACTACTGTTGCCTATATACACTATAATACCAAAAGTGAAAGGAAAAACATCCTGGACGGCCGCACACCGTTAAAAGGCGTCTTTATTGTAGAAATGAAGTAAAATCCAGTGCAGTACAGTCAAAGCATATGTGGAAAAAACAAGGACAAATAGCTAACGCATTTCACATTGTTTGATGCTTAGTCATAGCTGATAATACCAAAAGTATTGGGACACCTGCCTTTACACGCACATGAAATTTAATGGCAATAACAATATTGAGTTGGCCCACCCTTTGCAACTATAACAGCTTCAAATCTTCTTGGAAGGCTGTCCACAAGGTTTAGGAGCATTTCTTTGGGAATGATTGATCGTTCTTCCAGAAGGGCATTTGTGAGGTCAGGCACTGATGTGGACGAGAAGGCCTGGCTCACAGTCTCTGCTCCAATTTATCCCAAAGGTGTTCTATCGGGTTGAGGTCAGAACTCTGTGCAGGCCAGTCAAATTCCTCCACTATAAACTCGCTCATTCATGTCTTTATGGACCTTGTTTGTGCACTGGTGCGCAATCATGTTGGAACAGGAAGGAGACAGTCCAATATTTTCACTTGTTTGAAAAATAAACACCATTAAGAGCCCATTCACACAGGGGCGTCTTTGGATCCGACTCCAAATCGCCCCAGGTCGCCCCTAGTCGCCTCAGGTCGCGCTGGCTGAAGAAATCAATGTAAGTTAATGAAGCCGTCCTTATGCACACTACTGCAGTCGCTCCGACTTCAAAAAAGGTCCCTGTACTACTTCAATCCGACTCCTAGGCGACCTGTAACCATTCATTTCAATGGGAGTCGCCTCTCCCTGTCTTAATAGGAGCGACTCTCCAGGAAGATAACATACATTTCTCCTGCAAAACTCTCTCTCCCCCCTCCCTCCCACAGAGCTGATTCTTGTTTGATTGGCCACTGGAATGTCTCTTGTCCTGCAGGCAACTTGGAGTTGCCTTGTAAATAGCTCCAGGTCGCGCTGTGATTCATACTCAGGTCGTGTCTGAGTTGCCTCATAAAATCGCGCTGGAAGTCGTGTTGCCCCTGTGTGAATGGGCTCTCAGTGTCCAAAGAGTGACTTCTAAATTCTTAAGACCCCATTCACACAGGGGCAACACGACTTCCAGCACGATTTTATGAGGCAACTCGGACACGACTTGAGAATGAATCACAGCGCGACCTGGAGCTACTTACAAGTTGCCTGCAGGACAGGAGACATTCCAGTGGCCAATCAAACAAGAATCAGCTCTGTGGGAGGGAGGGGGGAGGGAGAGGTTTGCCTGATAAATGTATGTTTTCTTCCTGGAGAGTTGCTCCTATTAAGACAGTGAGAGGTGACTCCCATTGAAATGAATGGTTACAGGTCGCCTAGGAGTCGGATTGAAGTAGTACAGGGACCTTTTTTGAAGTCGGAGCGACTGCAGTAGTGTGCATAAGGACGGCTCCATTCACTTACGTTGATTTCTTCAGCCAGCGCGACCTGAGGCGACTAGGGGCGACCTGGGGCGATTTGGAGTCGGATCCAAAGACGCCCCTGTGTGAATGGGCTCTTAAGAGTGACTTGTGTGACGACCTCCACCACTAGTAATGGTTAGCAGCTCACCTCAGCAAGTGGACCCCTGAACTAGTCAGTCAGGTCACATAAGCAGTTCCCTCTCTGGGATAAGAAACATCAGAATCACGTGATTCTGCGTGATGTCACCCGCGTCCCATGCTGACACATGCCTCCCAACTGGCACGGATTGTGCGGGTTTTACCCGCAGAGGCTCCTCCTTCCCGCACTCCCGCGAGACTATCATGTTTCCCGCACAGCAGGAAACATGAAGAGAAGAAGAGGAGCAGCAGCAGCAGGTAAGAGCCCCCCCCCCCCGCAATCGGCACACTAGTATGCCCCCCCCCGATCGGCGGCCGCCCGCCGCGCCCCAAACCCACCCCCCCCGCTTAAAAATATTATTATTTTTTTTATTTTATTTTTTTGCAAGTCCTTTTTTTTTTTTTTTTAATGTTCCGCTCAACAACTAACAACTCTGGTTGGCAGGGGAGAGGGGACATCAGAATGTCCCGCGAAGGGACTTTACAAAGTTGGGAGGTATGCTGACACTCGTGGATACACATAGATACGCTGCTATTCCGCACTGAGGCACAGTGCCACCTTTGTAAGTTCATTTTACGCTTTTTAATGTTCAATAAATGTTTTAAATACGGAGAGCACTAGATGTCCTTGCTTTTCCTTTATGTATCTGGCTTCCTGGATCTGACTTCCTGGATTTGATGTTGTGACTGACCAGCGCTTTGAGTCCATCCAGTCACACTGGTGTGCATTTTACTACAGTGATTCTGATGTTTCTTATCCCAGAGAGGGAACTGCTTATGTGACCTGACTGACTAGTTCAGGGGTCCACTTGCTAACCATTACTAGTGGTGGAGGTCGTCACACAAGTCACTCTTAAAGAATTTAGAAGTCACTCTTTGGACACTGAATGGTGTTTATTTTTCAAACAAGTAAAAATATAGGACTGTCTCTATCATACAAGTTTTCAGTATATACTTTTGTCTATTTTATGTTTGCGCTGCACTGCTTTTTTATAGTTTCATATGGGGATTTGATATTTTGAACCTCAGTGTTCCAGCTGCTGTCTTGTTAGGGTTATTTGCGCTGGTTGATTTGCTTTTATTGGAACAGGAAGGACCCATCCCCAAACTGTTCCCACAAAGTTGGGAGCATGAAATTGTCCAAAATGTCCTGGTATGCTGATGCCTTAAGATTTCATTTCACTGGAACTAAGGGGCCAAGCCCAACCCTTGAAACACAATCCTACACCATAATCCCCCCTCCACCTAATGATTTGGACCAATGCACAAAGCAAGGTCCACAAAGACATGGATGAGCGAGTTTGGGGTGGAGGAACTTGACTGGCCTTCCTGCACAGAGTCCTGACCTCAACCCGATAGAAAACCTTTGGGATAAATTAGAGCAGAGACTGTGAGCCAGACCTCCAACATCAGTGCCTGACCTCACAAATGCGCTTCTGGAAGAATGGTCAAACATTCCCATAGACACACTCCTAAACCTTGTGGTCAGCCTTCCCAGAAGAGTTGAAGCTATTCTAACTGCAAAGGGTGGGCCAACTCAATATGAACCCCTACACACTAAGACTGGGATGCCATTAAAGTTTAAGTCAATACTTTTGGTAATATAGTATATACTGTATATATATATCTGCCCTATTCTGTGCAGTGGTCACCTTCCAGTATATCATTAGGTGAACTTGCAGTAGAGTTTATGCAGCTTACATGAGCTTCTACATGTTATAACATGAAATGTGCTTTAGCATCGGCTAATGCCTTTATTTGTGTATTTTTGTGTACAAAAATTCTTCATAAGCTTTCCAGTAACCTTCTTGACTCTTTAAAATTGCAGTTTCCGTTTTGCTACGGTTTCAGTAATTTTCATGTCTCATGACATTGTATTCTACCTAGATCAGCTTCAAGAAACAGGAAGGGGTCAACTTGTTAGCTATTTTACTCTATTTAGTTTGTCTAAAACATTGAAAATAAAAAATCACTAAGTTGAATTTTTACGTAGAATATTGATTCTCATTTTATTATATGCAGCATAATGGGAAACACACAACAGGAAAAGGGTCTCCTTTGCTTTTATGACTTTCTTGCAGCATATTCTATATTGATTTAGTCCTGCCCGGCGCATCACTGAGATGCCGATGCGCGTGCCTGGTGGCCGCGATGTCCGCCAGGTACCCGCGATCGGCCAGTACACAGACAAGGACGTGGATCTCTGTGTGTAAACACAGAGATCCACGTCCTGTCAGGGAGAGGAGACCGATGCTGTGTCCCTTGTACATAGGGACACACCATCGGTCACCTCCCCCAGTCAGTCCCCTCCCCCCACAGTAAGAATCACTCATAGGGCACACATTTAACCCCTTCCTCGCCCCCTAGTGTTAACCCCTTCCCTGCCAGTCACATTTATACAGTAATCAGTGCATATTTATAGCACTAATCGCTGTATAAATGTGATGGTCCCAAAAATGTGTCAAAAGTGTCCGATGTGTCCGCCATAATGTCGCAGTCCTGACAAAAATTGCAGATAACCGCCGTTACTAGTAAAAAAAAAATAATAAAAAAATGTCAGAATTCTATCCCCTATTTTGTAGACGCTATAACTTTTGCGCAAACAATCAATATACGCTTATTGGGATTTTTTTTAACCAAAAATATTTAGAAGAATACATATCGGCCTAAACTGAGAAAAAAAATTGGGATATTTATTATAGCAAAAATCAAAAAATATTGTGTTTTGTTCAAAATTGTCGCTCTTTTTTTGTTTATAGCGCAAAAAATAAAAACCACAGAGGTGATCAAATACCACCAAAATAAATCTTTATTTGTGGGAAAAAAGGACGTCAATTTTGTTTGGGAGCCACGTCGCACGACCGCGCAATTGTCATTCAAAGTGTGACAGTGCCGAAAGCTGAAATTTCGCCTGGGCAGGAAGGGGGTATATGTGCCCAGTAAGAAAGTGGTTAACTTTGGATAGTAAAACATTTTTTTATCTTCCAGTAAATACCTTATACAGCCCACTTCCTGTTTCTTGTCTGGTAAAAATCCTAGGCTTATGACATCATGCACAGCTCTCTCTCTCACTCTCGTGAGAGCTTGCCAGGAAGGGAGGGGGATGAGTCATAAGAGGGCCAATCAGAGCTACAGAGATGGAGGTGTGCCTCTGTGTGTCTGTGTAAATCCAGGAAGTGAATAGGAAGCATCAGCTGTCCACAGTTAAAATGGTTGCAGCCAGACTCAGTGAAGGAAGATTTCTGCAGCATATTTGCAAGTACAGAATCACAGTATATATAAAATAATAGTCAAAGTGGTTGGAGGGAAGCTTCAGAATGGAAAATATGTTTTTATTACAGAATATGTGAGCAGTCTGCAGTTCCTCTTATGCCCTGTAAACACGATCGTTTTTTCGATGAAAAAAGTCCATCGGACTTTTTTCCATCGGTGTAAAAAAATAGAACATGTTTTAAATTTTTCCGATGGAAAAAAACCGATAGGAAATTCCGATCGTCTGTGTGGAACTCCAATGGAGAAAAAACCCACGCATGCTCAGAATCAAGTCGACGCATGCTCAGAAGCATTGAACTTCATTTTTCTCAGGTCGTCTGAGTGTTTTACGTCACCGCGTTTTGGACGGTCGGAATTTTGTCTGATGGTGTGTATGCAAGACTGATGGAAGTCAGCTTCATCGGAATTCCGACGGAAAATTCCATCAGATTTTATTCTATCGGAAATCCGATCGTGTGTACAGGACATTAAACTACTCCTTGCTCTCAGATCTCTTCTACTCTTTCTATCAATAAATTCCTCCTCTCCAAAAGTCTATTTGGTATAACTAGCCTATTTCTTCTCTCTCAGCCCCACTGCTAATTCCTATAAACTTCTCTTCCCATATTGCATTTGCCTCTTTATAAACATTATAAAGTGCTCTACCCAAATTTAAATTGCAGAAATGTGGCTAATATGTTTCAGCACTTTTTTGGCTTTGCCAGGAGATTACTGTTTGAGAAAGGGTTTAGGTTCAGACTACAGCAAAATGTCTCTCTTCCTGGGAGATCATTTCTATTTGTAGGCTTCCCTGTTCCACATGATGACATTATCACATCATGCATGCACATTATACACATAATGATGTCATTGCACAGCACATGTCATTAACAGGTATGTGCATGTCTTCTCAATTCCAGCTCTTCTTTATGGCCACCCGAGACATTTTTATTGTCATCTACTGAGTAGTCCATCATATCTCAGTTATTAATAAAGGGGAATATGTAAATTCTTCATTCAAAACATTGGGTGCTTTTAGGTTTAATGTAAGGATCTACTGTACTTCAGTCTTAAGCAGAATCTTACTTAAGTCTCCTTTGTTGGAATGCAACTTTCTATCCAATTTTAGGCAGTCTAATGGTGGTTACCCCTATTCACTACCTATGCATGTCTAGCTAGGGTTTTCTCTCTTTTTAACAAAATGTCATTCACATGCTATAAAACCCATCTTCCAAACTGTCTAACCCTACCGTCTAATCATCTGGGGCGCAGGTGTCAAACACAAGGCCCGCGGGCCGAATCCAGCCCTCCAGGCCATTTCATGTGGCCCTCGCACCTCTCCTGCAGCTGCAGGAGAGCTCCAACCCTCCTCTGGTCCTACTCCAGACCCTTACTTTCTGCTTTCATGCAATGCATCCAGCTTCTTCCCAGCAGCAGCATAAGGAAAGGGGGGGTGCACTGTGATGTAAGTGAGAGTGGGGGGACTCAACTTCTGATGGTGGGGTGGCTCTTGACATCTAATGTAAGGGGAGGGGACGCACTGGACATCTAATGTTACAGATACAACCTGGCTCTTTTGAGGGCAATCATAATGCTGATGCGGCCCACGATGAAATTGAGTTTGACACCCCTGATCTTGGGGGTTCTCTCTTTTTAACAAAATATCATTCACATGCTCTAAAACCCATCTTCCAAACCGTCTAATCATTTTTCCTATTTATAATTTATAACAGGGGGCTTTTGCTTCATATATCACTCCTGTGGAGCAACTATTGTAAAATATATTCTCTGTCCTTTTACCATTTCGGATTATCAAATTCCTTTACAGTAAGTATATATCAACATTAGTGATGAGCCGAACACCCCCGGGTTCGGTTCGCACCAGAACCCGCGAACGGACCGAAAGTTTGCACGAACTTTAGAACCCTATTAAATACAATGGATGCGAACGTTCGAAATCTAAAGTGCTAATTATAACGACTATTATGCATGTTATTGTCCTAAAAAGGTTTTGGGAACCCGGGTTCTGCACCAGGGGACATGTATCAATGCAAAAAGAAGTTTTAAAAACGGCCGTTTTTCTGGAGCAGTCATTTTAATGATACATAAAGTGAAAAAAAAATGTCAAATATTACTTTAAATATCGTACCTGGGGGGTGTCTAAAGTATGCCTGTGAAGTGCCACGTGTTTCCCGTGTTTAGAACTGTCCCTGCACAAAATTACATTTCTAAAGGAAAAAAAGCCATTTAAAACTGCTTGCGGCTTTAATGTAATGTCTGGTCCCGGTAATATGGATGAAAATCTTTAAGAAAAATGACATAGCTACCCCATCACACACCCCCCCCCCCTTACCCCAGCCCATTACCAGCCCCTTTGGGTCTTGTATGGATATTAAGGGGAACCCCGCACACAAAATAAAAAAGGCCCTATATACTCTGAACAGCCGTATACAGGCGGTGCATACAAGACAGGGACTGTAGGTTTGTTCGTATGTAGAATCTGTTTGTAATTTTGAACAGGTACATTGTTTAAGTGTAGCTCCAGCCAAAAAATATATTTTTAAGCTTTTTGGAAAACATAGGGAAGGGTTATCACCCCTGTAACATTTGTTTTGCTGTCTGTGCAGTGTGCACCTGTTCAGAACAGTTCACCTCACTTTCCGTCCTAATGACAAATGTTTTTTGAAAATTTGGGGTTTTTATTGAAACAAGAATTGGTGATAAAGAATCAGTGTAGAGGAGACACTTTTTTTCCCATATTAACTCTTACAGGAGAGAATTTGCCTTCCTAGGGGTAGATTTCCTCTCACTTCCTGTTGTATCCTTCCGTTTGCAAGGAGGAGTCGTTTGTAAGTTGGATGTTTGAAAGTAGGGGCCTGCCGTATATACTCAGCTGAAATTTGCCCCTTACATGTTGGTGTTGCCACAACACTGTGAGCCCTCACAGTTACTCTTGGTGGGCGCATGAATGGGCCCTGCTGTGAATTATTAGATCAAGAATTGTAATTGCATGCCCCTGTTGAACAGGGGCTGAAAAATTGGGCTTTTGGTGGTGGTGGTGGTGGTGGTGGTGTTGACACAACACTGTAAGGCCTCACAGTTAGTCTTGGTGGGCGCAGGAATGGGCCCTGCTGTGAATTATTAGATCAAGAATTGTAATTACATGCCCCTGTTAAACAGGGGCAGAAAAATTGAGCCTTAGGCACTGGTGCCACAACACTGCAACCCCTCACAGATACTGTATGTCAGGGTCACCTGTGGCCAGGTGACAGATGCACACCGTAGGGGGACAGGAGTGCACCGCGAGGTAGTGAACCCTATGGCTGGCTTCTGCGGATAGGAAGCTGGGTGGTTGTGGAAAGCGGGACCAGAGGAGCACAACCGGGATCCCAACGGAAGCGAGAGCCAAGATTCCCCAGGGCGCGGAGTCTAAGACCCAGCTGGTCTTCTCCAGGGCCTCTAGTGGTGAGGATGTTACGCTGCAGGCTGGGACCAGGTCGCGGCCCCTGGAGTTTCCTAGCTCACGCCCCGTAGGATAAGGGGAAGCAGCAGCACACGATAGAGAGAACCGAATAACAAGCCGAAGGTCAGGGGCCACAAGCAGACAAGGATAACGAAGAACGAGCCGAAGGTCAAGGGTCACGAGCAGACAGGGATAGTCGGGGACAAGCCAATAACGTAACAGAGAGACAGACGTAGCACACGGCAGGCAGGAACCCAAACACACAATGCCTAACAAACACGTTGATCAGCAAAGCAGGCTTGCAGTGCACAGGTTAATATAGTGTTCAGTGATAGGGCCTGGGGTGGAGTCAGGCTGGGAGGAGATTATAAAGGAAGCCAGGTGATGGAGGTCTGGTCTCTAGATGAACACATGAGGAGGAAGGTACGATGGCAGACAGACATTAATGCATATCCATGACAGTACCCTCCCTCTTACGAGGCCTCCCCCTTCCCCGCCTGGGCCCAGGTTTAGAGGGAAACTTCAGATGAAACTCCTTTAACAGACGAGGTGCAAAGACCTCAGATGCAGTGATCCAAGACCTCTCCTCAGGACCAAACCCTTTCCAATGAACGAGGTACTGAAGAACGCCTTTACAGAGTCGGGAGTCCAGAATTTGACTGATCTCGTACTCCTGATTATCCTCAGAGACAGGCGCCACGGTAGGGAGAGGACGAGAGAATTTATTGAGGACTAAAGTCTTTAGAAGAGCAACATGAAAGGAGTTAGTGATTTTAAGGCTCTTAGGAATCTGGAGTTTGAAACAAACCGGATTCAGTTTAGCAGTTACCGTGTATGGACCGATGAATCGTGGAGCAAACTTCAGAGAAGCAACTCGGAGCTTGATGTTCCTGGTAGAGAGCCAGACTTTGTCCCCTGGCTGAAGAGAAGGCGGTTTACGCCTGCGGCGGTCGGCAAAGCCTTTGAATTTTCCAGCAGCTGCCCGGAGGGAATCATGAACGTGACCCCAAACGGAATTGAGAGACTCCTGAACCGAAGCCAAAGCTGGAATGTCTGGAGAACAGATCATGGGAAGAGGAAGTTGAGGGCGTTTTCCATAAACTGTGAAAAAGGGTGTCTTCTGCGAACTGGTATTCACATGATTGTTATGGGAGAATTCTGCCCACGGGAGTAGAGAGGACCAATCGTCATGGTGAGAAGACACAAAGGTGCGAAGAAAGACCTCTAACTCCTGATTAACCCTCTCAGTCTGTCCATTGGATTGGGGATGGTAAGAAGAAGAAAAATCCAAGACAATATTGAGGGATTTGCAAAAGGCTCTCCAAAAACGAGACGTGAATTGGACTCCCCTGTCGGAAACAATATGAGAAGGGACCCCATGTAGGCGGAGAATTTCCCGAATGAAAATGGGAACCAAGGCAGGGGCAGAAGGAAGACCAGGAAGAGGAACAAAATGAGCCATCTTGGAGAATCGATCGATTACCACCCAAATTACTGTATTATTCTCAGACAGTGGGAGATCGGTGATAAAATCCATGGCAATATGGACCCAGGGTTCCTTAGGAATGGGCAAGGGCATGAGGAGACCAGCAGGAGCTTGTGTGGAGGATTTGGACTGAGCACAGACATGACAAGCTTTAACGTAGTCTTTGACGTCTGAGCGGAGATTAGGCCACCAGTAGTGACGACTGATGAGTAGGAAGGATCGGAGGAATCCAGAATGCCCTGCCACCTTGGAATCATGTCCCCAACGAAGGATCTTAGCTCTTAGCTCAGTGGGAACAAAGGTCTTACCAGGCGGAATTTTAGACTTCAGGGTGGTAGAGTGGGCAACAATGCATGAGGTGGGAATGATCGGCTCAGGTTCAGGGGCGGACTCCTCGTCCAAAGTGTCAAATGACCTAGAGAGCGCATCAGCCCGACCGTTGCAGGAACCAGGTTTGTAGGTAATCGTGAAATTAAAACGGGCAAAGAAGAGACTCCACCTGGCCTGTCTAGGATTCAGACGTTTAGCATTCTGTAGATACTGTAAATTCTTGTGATCGGTAAAGATCGTTATGGAGTGAGGGGAACCCTCCAAGAGATGACGCCACTCCTCTAACGCCAATTTAATTGCGAGAAGTTCCCGATCACCGATGGCATAATTCCTCTCTGCCTGAGAATTTTTTTTGGAGAAGAACGCACATGGTTGGCGTCTCTTCTCAAAGATTTGAAGAAGCACAGCTCCCACCCCCATTGAGGAAGCGTCCACTTCAATAAAAAATGCATTCCCAGGATTTGGTCTCCTCAAGAGGGGGCCAGAAACAAAGGCCTGTTTCAGGTTGTGAAATGCAGAGACAGCTTCGGGAGGCCAGTCTCTGGCATTCACACCCTTCTTGGTCAAAGCGATAATAGGCGCGGCAATGGAAGAGTAATTCCTTATGAACTGCCTATAATAATTAGTGAAGCCAAGAAAGCGCTGTGTGGCCTTGAGGCTAGCAGGAAGAGGCCAGTTGGTGATAGCCAAGACCTTCCCAGGGTCCATACGAAGCCCCGAACATGAGACGAAGCACCCCAAAAACAGGACCTCAGAACATTCAAAGGAACATTTCTCCAGCTTGGCATAGAGATTGTTCTCTCTAAGACGTTGAAGTACAGTGCGGACATGGTTTCTGTGGACGAGCAGATTTTCAGAAAAGATCAGAATGTCATCCAGATAGATGACAACAAACTGGTACAGCAGATCTCTGAAGATTTCATTGACAAAGTTTTGAAACACGGCTGGAGCATTACACAGACCAAAAGGCATCACCAGATATTCGTAATGCCCGTCTCTAGTGTTGAATGCAGTCTTCCATTCGTCACCCTCCCGTATTCGAATGAGATTGTACGCGCCTCTGAGATCCAACTTGGTGAAAATGGAGGCACCCTTCAACCTATCGAATAGCTCAGATATTAAGGGTAAGGGGTATCGATTTTTAATAGTAACCGCATTTAAACCCCGATAATCGATGCAGGGTCTTAAGGTACCATCCTTTTTGGCAACAAAAAAGAACCCTGCCCCTGCAGGCGATGAGGATTTCCGGATGAAACCTCTCTCCAGATTCTCTGCTACATACTCCGACATGGCCTGGGTCTCTGGGATGGACAGAGGGTAGGTACGACCCCTGGGTAGAGTTGCTCCGGGGACAAGATCAATAGCACAGTCAAAAGACCTGTGGGGAGGAAGCACCTCAGCTGATTTTTTACAGAACACATCCCGGTAATCGCTGTATGCGGCGGGAAGATCAGAAGAAACAGAAGTGGCAGCAACCGGAAGACTCTCCTTGGGGGTCACCTTGAGAAGACACGACGAGAAACATGAGGAACCCCAGGCCAGGATCTGCCCAGAGACCCAGTCCACATGTGGAGAGTGGAGCTGTAGCCAAGGGAGGCCCAATACAACTGGGGTAGAGGCCTTGGGTAGAATAAGAAAGGATATCCACTCCTGGTGGAGAATCCCTACCGACATCCTAATGGGTAGCGTCTGGAAGCGAATAGGGCCCCCTGGGAGAACAGTGCCATCAATTGCCGAGACTACCAATGGGGTAGTGAGAGGTGAAAGGGTAAGCTTCATAGAAGAAGCAGTTCTCCAATCCATGAAATTGCCGGCAGCCCCGGAATCCAGGTATGCAAGGGTTGACTGAGGAGAAGTGCCTACATGAAGGAACACCGGCAAGAGCAGGCGAGAAGGTGATGTTTCTGGGTCCAATACTCCACCTTCCAAATGTATTAGACCCGAGCGTTTCCCGGACGAAGCGAGCAGGAGTCACGAAAATGACCCTTGCCCCCACAATAGAGGCACAAGCCCAGAGTTCTGCGCCTAGCACGTTCTTCGGGGGTTAGTCTGGTCCGGCCCAGCTGCATAGGTTCTTCAGCAGGTAGAGGATGCTCCACGGAATGAAGGGAGGGGAGCTCAGACTGGCTAGGACCCAGAGAGTGCTGGCGTCTTTTTTCTAAGGACCTCTCTTGAAAACGAATGTCGATCTGGTTGCATAATGAAATTACATCGTCCAGACCGACGGGAATGGCTCTTCCCGCTAATTCGTCTTTCACTCGGTCAGAGAGGCCATGTAAAAAGGTAGCGACCAGGGCCTCATTATTCCAGCTCAATTCAGCTGTGTGGATACGGAACTGAAGAGCATATTGCCCCACTGAACTAGATTCTTGGCGAAGACGTAAGACAGCACTAGCCGCTGAAGAAGCCCGAGCCGGCTCTTCGAAGATATTACGAAAGAGCTTCAAGAATTCGGACAGACTGGAAACCACCGGATCGTTCCTCTCCCACAGGGGGGCAGCCCAGGCCAAAGCTTCACCGGAGAGGAGGGAAATGATATAGGCTACCTTAGCCCGGTCAGATAGGAAGCTTTGAGGCTGAAGCTCAAAATGAATAGTGCATTGGCTGAGAAACCCCCTGCAGGCCTTGGAGTCCCCAGAGAAACGGAACGGAGCTGGCAATCTTAGTGAGTGTGAGGCTGCGACTGGTGCGATAGGTACAGCCGCTGGTTGTACTTGGGGTTGCGGATTCGGGGTTCCCAAGGAGACCTGAAGCTGCTCGAATCGAGAAGCCAGATCCTGGAGGAATCGCATCACCTGGGTCTGATTTGATTCCTGGGTCTCAAGTCTGCGAACTATGCCCTGCAATGGATCATCCGCGGGAAGCGGGATGTCAGCCGGGTTCATGGCTGATCAAACTGTCAGGGTCACCTGTGGCCAGGTGACAGATGCACACCGTAGGGGGACAGGAGTGCACCGCGAGGTAGTGAACCCTATGGCTGGCTTCTGCGGATAGGAAACTGGGTGGTTGTGGAAAGCGGGACCAGAGGAGCACAACCGGGATCCCAACGGAAGCGAGAGCCAAGATTCCCCAGGGCGCGGAGTCTAAGACCCAGCTGGTCCTCTCCAGGGCCTCTAGTGGTGAGGATGTTACGCTGCAGGCTGGGACCAGGTCGCGGCCCCTGGAGTTTCCTAGCTCACGCCCCGTAGGATAAGGGGAAGCAGCAGCACACGATAGAGAGAACCGAATAACAAGCCGAAGGTCAGGGGCCACAAGCAGACAAGGATAACGAAGAACGAGCCGAAGGTCAAGGGTCACGAGCAGACAGGGATAGTCGGGGACAAGCCAATACCGTAACAGAGAGACAGACGTAGCACACGGCAGGCAGGAACCCAAACACACAATGCCTAACAAACACGTTGATCAGCAAAGCCGGCTTGCAGTGCACAGGTTAATATAGTGTTCAGTGATAGGGCCTGGGGTGGAGTCAGGCTGGGAGGAGATTATAAAGGAAGCCAGGTGAAGGAGGTCTGGTCTCTAGATGAACACA
Source organism: Rana muscosa (assembly GCA_029206835.1). Lineage (NCBI taxonomy): Eukaryota > Metazoa > Chordata > Amphibia > Anura > Ranidae > Rana > Rana muscosa. The sequence continues at coordinate 133,154,547 of CM055118.1, forward strand.
TGAGGAGGAAGGTACGATGGCAGACAGACATTAATGCATATCCATGACACTGTACTTGGAGCACAGCAATGAGCCCTGTTGCAAAGTATTGCATCAAAAATTGTAATTACACGCCCCTGTTAAACAGGGGCTGAAAAATTGGGCCTTAGCTACTGGTGCTGGTGCCACGACACTGCAACCACTCCCAGATACTCTACTTGGAGTGCAGGAATGAGCCCTGCTGCAAAGCATTGCATAAAAATTGTAATAACACACCCCTGTTAAACAGGGGCTGAAAAATTGGGCCTTAGCCACTGGTGGCGGCACCCAGAAACAAAAATGTTCTTCCAAGCTATCATCGTCAATCGGATCATTGAGGAGGAGGAGGATAGTCAGTCAACATAACAGGACAAACTCTCAGCATCAGCATCAGTCTTGAAGGGATGTGACATTTGAAAATAAATTAGTCTGTTATATCAGCTTCAGGTGTTTGGTAGCTGGTGGTGATCCAAGACTGGTTCATCTTTATGAAGGTCAGTCGATCAACAGAGTCGGTGGACAGGCGCACCCTGTGATCCGTGACAAATCCTCCAGCAGCACTGAATGTGCGTTCTGAAAGAACGCTGGATGCAGGACAGGCCAGTAGCTCAATTGCATACTGTGCAAGCTCTGGCCAGTGATCCATCCTCAAGACCCAGTAAGCCAGAGGATTTTCGGTGGGGAAGGTGTCCAAGTCTGACCTTGCCCCTAGGTATTTCTGCACCATGTATATCAGACGCTGGGGATGGTTGCTGGAACCGATCATACCTTGGGGGTGCGGACTAAAGAATTGTCTGAACGCTTCGGTCAGACGGCCACCTTCCCCACCGCTCCTTCTTTGACTGACCGAAGCCTCAGCAACTCGTTGTCCAAGACCAGGAGTTTGTAACCTCCCAGTCTCTGGGAACGCGTTGCACAGACCTTTCTGCAAGGCCTCCCGGAGTTGTCTCATCCTCTGCTCCCTCTGCGACGGTAAGATAAGGTCCGCAACCTTACCCTTGTACCGTGGATCAAGGAGAGTGGCCAGCCAGTAATGGTCCCTCTCCTTGATCCGAAGAATACGAGGATCCTTCCGCAGACTTTGCAGGATCAGGGAGGCCATGCAGCGTAGGTTAGCTGAGGCATTCAGTCCGGAGTCCTCTGGGTCACTAAGGACGACATGATCCGCAGCCACCTCCTCCCAGCCACGTACAAGTCCACTGGTTTCTTGGGACTGTAAATCATCCCTAAAAGACTGCTGCTGATGATGCTGAGTGCCAGGCTCCACCTCCATGCTGACACAATCCTCCTCCTCCTCCTCCTCTTCTTCCTGTGCGATGGGTGGGACAGAAGGAACACTGTCTGGGTAAAGGGGGCCTTGAGAGGCAAGGAAGTCCTCCTCTTCCTGCCTCTGTTCTGCCTCAAGTGCCCTGTCCATTATTCCATGCAGCGTATGTTCCAACAGGTGGACAAGAGGTACAGTGTCACTGATGCATGCACTGTCACTGCTCACCATCCTTGTGGCCTCCTCAAATGGTGCCAGGACAGTGCATGCATCCCTGATCATGCCCCACTGGCGTGGTGAAAAAAACCCGAGCTCCCCTGACCCTGTCCTGGTGCCTTAGTCGCACAGGTACTCATTGATGGCCCTCTGCTGCGTGTGCAGCTGCTGCAGCATGGCCAACGTTGAGTTCCACCTGGTGGGCATGTCACATATAAGGCGGTTCTTGGGCAGGTTCAACTCCTTTTGCAGCTCAGCCAGGCGAGCACTGGCATTATAAGATCTGCGGAAATGCACACAGACTTTCCTGGCCTGCCTCAGGACATCCTGTAAGCCCGGGTACCTGCCCAAGAACCGCTGCACCACCAGGTTAAGGACGTGAGCCACACAGGGCACATGGGTCAGTTGTCCCTGTCGGAGAGCGGAGAGGAGGTTGGTGCCATTGTCGCAAACTACCATTCCTGGCTTAAGCTGGCGTGGCGTCAACCACCTCTCGGCCTGCCCCTGCAGAGCAGACAGAACCTCTGCCCCAGTGTGGCTCCTGTCCCCCAAACACACCAGCGCAAGCACGGCATGGCATCTTTTTGCCTGCGTACTTGCGTAGCCCCTTGAACGCCTACGGAGCACCACTGGTTCCGAGGACAAAGCACAGGAAGAGGCCACGGAGGAAGAAGAAGAGGAGGGGGTAGAGGACAGAGGTGTGTCACAACCAGTAGTAGCATTTTGGAGGCGTGGCGGTGGAACAACCTCCAACACTACTGCACCTTGTCCTGCATCCTTCCCAGCTGCCAAAAGAGTGACCCAATGGGCCGTGAAAGAAAGGTAACGTCCCTGTCCATGCCTGCTGGACCATGAGTCAGCGGTAATATGCACCTTACCGCTGACCGCCCTGTCCAGCGAGGCCAAGACATTGCCTTCCACATGCCGGTAGAGAGCCGGAATCGCCTTCCGTGAGAAAAAGTGGCGTTTGGGAACCTGCCACTGAGGAACCGCACATTGCACAAACTCACGGAAGGGGGCCGAGTCTACCAACTGAAAAGGCAGCAGTTGAAGCGCTAGCAATTTAGCCAAGCTAGCATTCAACCGCTGGGCATGTGGATGGCTGGGAGTGAACTTCTTTCGACGGTCCAGCAGCTGGGGCAGGGAAATTTGCCTGCTAGAATCGGACGTCGGTGTACTGCTAGCAGAGTGGCCGCAAGTACTTGGCTGTGACACACCTAATTCTACACCTTCATTCCTCTCAGTGCAGGTTTCAGAGAGGACTGAAGGTATAGTGGGGTTGGAGATCCCAGCTGATGCGGTGCAAGGAGAGGTACGCTTTGTTCTTTGGTGTGGGTCTTTAAGGTAGGCATGCCAACGAGCTGCATGGCAGGTCAACATATGTCTGGTCAAGCATGTGGTGCCCAAGCGGCTGATGTTTTGGCCACGCGATATACGCTTGAGACATATGTTGCAAACAGCAGCTGTGCGATCTGATGCACTCGCCTCAAAAAAGGCCCACACCAAAGAACTTTTTGAATAACGGGCATAGGCAGCACCCTGCACAGGCGGAGCTCTGCGGTGTGATTCCGTTGGTGTGCTGCCCTTACGCTGGCCACCCAAGGGCATCCTGCCTCGTTGGAGATGTGCCTCCTCCTCATCCTCCTCCTCTCTCCTATTAGGCACCCACGTGGAGTCAGTGACCTCATCATCCCCTCCCTCCTCATCACTGGAGCCAATCTGGCAGTATGCTGCAGCTGCTGGAACATGACTGCCAGATTGGTGTCCTTCTTGAGCATCCCCTCTCTCTGCTCTCACGCTACTGCCTTCCTCTAGCTGGGTATCATCATCAGACCCTTCGAAACGCTGGGCATCCTCCTGGAGCATGTACCCAACACTGTGCTCAAACAGTTCGGGGGACTCCTCAGGAGGAGGACATGGTGGGTCTAGGGAAGGAGTGACTGATGATGACATTGATACCAGGGAAGAGGACGCTTTGGCAGCTGCTTTGCCAGTACCCTGAGCCTGGGTGAGAGAGGATGAGGAGGATGAGGAGGGCTTGGTCATCCACTCTACCAAGTCTTCGGCATGATGTGGCTCAACATGTCCAGCTGCCGAAAAGAAGGACAAGCGTGTCCCATGGCCATGTGCTGATGACAATGCACCGCATCCACGACCAGCACTGTTGCCCCCAGACACAGAGCCTGCTTGCCCTCTTTTATTGGCTCCTGACTGTCTGCCTCTCCTTGTTTGCCTTCCAGACATTCTAATGGCCTGCAGGGAGATGGGAAAACCAGCAATAAGGGGTAGCTTCAGGTGTATACTGTGCAGGAGGCTTAGCAACAATGACACTGACACTGTCCCCTGCCTATCCTTCTCTCTCCCTGCACACAAGGTTTAGCAAAGAATAGGACACTGACACTCTCCCTGCCTATCCTTGTCTGTCCCTACAAACAAGGTTTAGCAAAGAATATGACACTGACACTCTGCCTACCTATCCTTGTCTGTCCCTACACACAAGGTTTAGCAAAGAATATGACACAGACACGCTCCCTGCCTATCCTTGTCTGTCCCTACAAACAAGGTTTAGCAAAGAATATGACACTGACACTCTGCCTACCTATCCTTGTCTGTCCCTACACACAAGGTTTAGCAATATGGTTAAGCACACTAGGTTTAGCAAAGAATATGACACTGACACTCTCCCTGCCTATCCTTGTCTGTCCCTACAAACAAGGTTTAGCAAAGAATATGACACTGACACTCTCCCTGCCGATCCTTGTCTGTCCCTACAAACAAGGTTTAGCAAAGAATATGACACTGACACTCTGCCTACCTATCCTTGTCTGTCCCTACACACAAGGTTTAGCAATATGGTTAAGCACACAAGGTTTAGCAAAGAATATGACACTGACACTCTCCCTACCTATCCTTCTCTGTCCCTACACACAAGTTTGAGGTACAAATAGCACTGACACTGTCCCTGCCTATGTAACTCTTTCCCTGCGCCGGAACACACTACACGAGGCCGCTGCGCTGGCGGCCTTTTATAGTGTGGGGCGTGTACTAAACCCCCTCAGCAATAATTGGCCACAGGCATCCTGCCTGTGGCCAATCATTGCTCTCCTCGCTGCCGGCGCTGTGATTGGCCAAGCATGCAGGGTCACAGTGCATGCTTGGCCAATCACAGCGCCGGGATTACACTGCGATGGCGCAGTGTATTGTGGGCCGTTCGCGTCACTCGAATTTGGCGCGAACGGCCCAAATCGTTCGTTGTTCGCCGAACGCGCGAACAGCCGATGTTCGAGTCGAACCTATGTTCGACTCGAACACCGAGCTCATCCCTAATCAACATGCTTTGCGGTGCTCATAACAAAAAGACCCATTCAGTCGTTCCAATTAGTCTTTGGGGTAATAAGAAATCTCCTTTGAGTGAGAACATCTTTGTTATTTATTTATTCCTTGCTCCCTGATACGTAATACTTTTTTGAAGTACATATTTTAAATATTTTTCTTCCAACAACATGAACCAATACTTTCTGAAGATATCAAAAACCTTACCTGATCGTCATGAATATGTGCCTACTATCACTGTTATTTTATCTTCCTCCTCTCGTTTAGATTTTTCCAATCTCATAAGAGATTGCCTCGTTTTTGTTCTGTACCTATTAAATGGGAATCCCCAAACTTTTGTTTGTTTAACCTCTCTCCAAAAATCTGTCTGCCAAATGATAACTTACGTTCTTGAATTCATCAATTGTTGAGCAGTTTTATGCTTTCGTGGCTTTCCCTGTTGGTATCTCCTTTCAGGAAAATGTAATAATGTATCAAACCTTCAAAGATTCCTTCCATAATATGAATACATAGTCAGGTTGAAAAAAAGGCCATCTATTTCAACTAATAAAAAAAAAGAAAATTAAAACATTATCTATAAATCTGGCCCATGATGGTACATGGAATGTATATTCTTCGGTTTTCAATAACTATTATAGTGTCTTCCCAGCAACCCAAAAATAAATTGGGGAAGTTGGGTGCCACAGGCAGTTCCCATTGCTGTCTCATTTCTTTTTTTTTTATATCATATCATTGAACAAGAAGTAATTGTAATGCAAAATAAAAATTACGATCTCTAACACAAATTCAGTATATTTTGCAAATTATGTGCCTCTAGTTTTAAAGAAATGGTCACAGCTATCTACAGTATCCTCAGTTCATGGTTGATACTGATGGCGTCAACATCAAGGCCTGCCAAAAATGTTTCCCTGATATTATTAGATCTTGCAATCTATAAATTTAATCTCATGCATCTGTAATATATAAAGATACGATTTGCACAAAGGGATGCAAGATGGTATGAATCTACAACTCACTTACATTTTTATGTATTTTTGGCAATGAATAAAATTTAACTAATGCCTTGTACACACGATCGGATTTTAAACTTCGACGGATTTTTCACACTGTCACACCAAATTCCGACCGTCAAGAACGCGGTGACGTACAATACTACGTCGAGCTGATAAAAATGAAGTTCAATGCTTCCGAGCATGCGTCGACTTGATTCTGAGCATGCGTGTTTTTTTCTCCGTCGGAGTTCCACACAGATGAACGGAATTTCCGATAGGAATTTTTTCCATCGGAAAAAAAGAGAACATGTTCTCTTTCTAAATTCCGACAGAAAAAAGTCTGATGGGGCACACACACGGTCGGAATATCCGATGAAAAAATTCTGTCTGACTTTTTCCATCGGAAATTCGGATCGTATGCTAATCAATCAGTTCCATGTATCTTCATTTCATCTCGTGTCTCAACTTCTCACAACTGTATGTGTGCCACACAGTGAAACACTTCCACTAATCGCGCCGTTTGGGTGTGCTCTCACCTGGAATATTGGACCTCTTGAATTTTAGGTCACATAAGCCATATACCCTACAGGGGTGTAGCACTACCCCCGAAGGAGCCGCTGGTTGTATTTGGGTCTGCCCTCTGATTCTCAACCCCTTAACTGGCTCGAACCCTCCCTTGGCACAACTGATATAGAAAGGAATTGTAGTTCCCACTGGCTGTTGGGCAACACAATTCTGCATATATATCACATTAAATACACATAGATGTTACCTTTCTCCATTGAGGTCCTTCAGGCTAACAAAAGTAATTCACACACGTTGTACACTTAACCAAAGATAACGTTTACTTAATAAGAGATAAAAAGACAGGTATGTAATTTCAGTTGGCACTGCAGGGCCCTGCAAGAGTCAATAATATACTAAAGACAGAGGGTTTACACAATGTTAATGCCTACGTTCTATTAAGAAAAGTCCTATGCTCACGAGCTCCCCCTAATGGGCAATACCACCCTGTGTCCCGTCACTATCTGCTCTAGTCAAGCCTGACTAAGATCAGTGTACAAGTTCTTCAGGAGAAGGAGTCTTCACTAGCAATCGTTGGTGCACGTTATATTTGTAATCCAAACGAGATTAAAGATGTAACTGAACTCCCGCAATGCTTTTGGGAGTGAAACTCTCAGTCATTGTAATGCCAAACTTTAACCACGCAGTTACCACACTTTGCGCTATGTCCTAGTGTACATGTGGCGCACTACTCTGATGATGGTGGGCCTTCAAGAGTCACAGGCCTAACAAACAGTTGTAGATTCTGGGCAGGTGCCCGCTCACCCAAACAGGCCTAGTCCGCCTGACACGTTCCGCTGTCGGTACTTCGATCCGCGACCTCTCCGCAACGTACAGTCTCCGGTCCCTCTCAAAGCCACTGTAGATGTCAGTTGATGGACGACTCCGGTCTCTGGGAAGCGCAAGCTGGTTACACGGAAAGAGATCCCTCTCTGGCTTGGTGATCCTCCGCAAAACTACAGGCCTTTGGCCTAGTCGCTCCAGCAGCAGGCCTCACACAGACTTCCTGCTTGGTTGAGGGCGAAGTCCAGAGAGACTAAGCGCGGCTCCGCCCCTCCTTTAAGCAACCTCCCCCAGCAGGCTGTGCGGTGGTTGTAATGCATTCTGGGAGTACAGCTGCACTGTGGGTACCATAGTCTATTCGGTATCCATGGCAACGGAGTCCCTTTCTCCCTGTACCATAAGTTCCACACGCATTACTGAACATAAGTAAACAATAGTCTATAAAGTTGTAACTGGAACACCGGAGGGAGTTTGGGGTATACACATATAACATTAGTCCATAACAGTAGAATCCCGCTACAGGGGTTATCCTCTCTCCATAAGGCTGTCTCCAGTCATGGCTCTTAGGACTGTAGTCACACCGGCCTTTCAAGGGTTACTTCTTTTCCTCCACAGGTTTAGCAATAGTTCCAGAACAGCTCCATAAAACAAAGAGACAGCATCGCGCTTTCCATAAAACACAGGTTTACAGGCAGTCACTGGGTTACGAAATAGATTCGTACAATTAGGTTACGAACAAGGTTCTGTAGGTTTATTTTAAGGTTGAGTTTTTATGTAAGTTGGAACAGGTACATTTTTTAGGTGTAACTCCCAAAAAATATTTTTGTGTTTTGGATAGCATAGGGTTGCAACAGGGAGGCTTGTCTGCCTTGGTTGGGGAGCGAGGTGCGAGCTAAGGAGTACGGAAAGAGCAGAGGAAAAGTCCAAATGGGATGAATGTTTGGTGTGACCAGCCTTTGCCTTTGAAACAGCATAAATTCTTCCAGGTGTCAACAGTTTTTGTAGGAACACGGCAGTATCACACTATGTGGAGTTTTATATTTTATATACACTCTGACATCGAGTTCCATTTAGCGGTCTTCTGATACTGCTTCCTGGCTTGCTGGGAGCCTTCTGGTTTACACCATCAGCAGCTGTTAGAGATGACATCCGGGCTTCCCTCCAGTGGATCATAGATCTGATAAAGCGCTGTTTGATCTCCCTTAGGAGGATCGCTGGCTTTCTGGTAAGCCTCAATTTAGTTTTTGGTTATGGGTGTCATACCGATGGGTGTTTGATCTTCATTTCCAACACAGATTCTTCCATAGGATCGCTTTAATGGACTTTAGTTTGACATTTGTCACACAAGAGTTTTGTTTGCATAAGATTGCACTTTATTTATATGCATTATTATACACTTTATTGTCTTTGAGACCTAATCATGGTCTCCTTCTGAATGTTTATTGTTATGCATAGTGTTTGATTGCACAGTATTGCACCTTATTTGTTTTAGGGCTGCACTTTTTATATATATTATTTATGTGCCTAGTACCTGGGTTATAGTGTGCAGCCGCTGGTGCTCAGTTCCAAGTGCAGATATTTTTCTTTAACCATGGTGTTTTGTTTTCATTTTTAATTCGTCAAAGTGTATTTTTTCCCCCAAAAAATGCTTTTGAAAGACCACTCCGCAAATACAGTGTGACATAAAATATTGCAACGATCGCCATTTTGTTCTCCAGAGTCTCTGCTAAAAAAAAAAAATATTATGTTTGGGGGTTTAAAGTAATTTACTAGCAAAAAATACGAATTTAGCCACTTGCCGCAAAATCATGTACCTGTACATCATTCTGCTTCAAGTGGTTGTACCGGGGTTACAGTTTTTTAGAGCCGATAGTCAGTCATTTTTTTTGTGATAACAACAATTATTGCTATTACAAGCCTCCTGCCGCCTCCAGCCGCTCCAGTCGGCTCTCTTGTCCCACCGAGAGGCCCAAGCGACCAGCCAGCACATTCGCCGGCTGGCCAGAAGCCCCGAACAAAGCCCACAATCGGGCTTTGATCGGGTCTCGGATCTAGTAACCCAGAAGACGGAAGTGACGTCATCACATCACTTCCAGTTTACTGGAGCCTTAAAAGCGCCAGATCTAAAAAAAATGTCAGTATTCCAAACAGCCAAACTTGGCATTTTGAATGCTATTAAGTGCAAAGGATGGATTTGGGGTCCTATAGACCCCAGATGCCTTAAAAAAAATACTATTGCTGTCACAAGGGTTGTTTACATTCCCTGTGACAGCAATAAAAGGGACAAAAAAAGAGAGAAGGACAGTGTAAAACAAAAAACAAAAAAAACAACAGTAATTTAAACATGCAGACTTGTAAAGTAACTGAAAAATCTTTTTTAATGTCACCTAATTCCGCCCACTGTGTTACATGAGTTTTACATGCTTGTGTTAATACTTTCTTGCCCTCTGTGTGAGTAAAAGGTTAACAGAAAGCTGATCGGTTTAGGTATATTGCATCAGTGTGCACATAGCAGACAGGATATGGTTTAATAAAAAACACATGTTAGAGAAGGAGTTTAGTTGGTGCTCCATACTTGTCCATTAGAACACGATCCTCTTTGGTCACTGGCATACAGGCGTGGATAGAAGACCACGGATTCCTTCCTGTACTATGTCACCTTCATCTGTATGTCTCACACTGATTACCCATGAGGTGACTGTTTTCATAAAAGTGACTTGGCATGGCTGTACTGCCCATATTAGAAAGGCACTGCCTGCATTAAAAGACATGGCAATTTTCCTTTCTATGATGAAATCCTAGGGAGTTTAACATTTTACCCTATAAAAGAGAACTTGTAATTTCGTAGAAGATCTTCAAGTTTAGTATGTAATTTGTGCATTGTGCGTTTTACAGGCGTTGCCATTTAACTCATGTAATGTGAACTTTTCTGGACACTTCATCAAAGGTACAGCAAGGAAGAAGGGCCCAGAGCAAAAGACAAAGGACATAGGAATAAGGGCCACATGACAGAGATGAAGGGTATTCGGAAACTAGTGGTCTAAGGGAATAGAAAAAAAAGGTCCTCTTGCCTGATTGCTGAATGGGATCTCAAGAAGGAGCAGGGCAGGGGCATTCTCAGGTGGACCGGTATCCAAAGAGCTTCCCACCCTCCCACTGTACAATCTTGTTCCTGTTTCAACTGAAATGGCAGGTGATTTGCGGTTGTGAGGGTCTTTGAAGGCCTTAAGGCCTTTATTTGTGTAAAAGTGTGTAGGAGCCCATCTATGGTATAAGGTCCTGCTTTAGTGTGGTCGTCCAGTTATGTATGACACAGGAATGATGTACAGATGAGTAGTCTGCAGTATTTTTCTGTTGTTGTCTCAGAGGCAGTGTAGTAGTTTAGTGTGGCTGGAGTCCTAGCAAGAGACAGATTTTCCAGTTGCAGATACAATGCTCTGGTTGGATGTTTCTTTCTGGTGCCTTCAAGGACCATCAACCCAGCTTTTTGTTGTTTATTAAAGGGTAGCACACAGACCCCCTTTTACCTGGCAACTTCGTCTCCTCGCAGTAAGAAGGGGCACACCATGCCACAAGCCTGTACCCTCTTGTAATAAGAGGTTGAGCGGTGTTGTTGATGGGTCTTCCACAGTCAGATAACCAGAAAATGTCTCTCACCTCTGTGTATACATACAGAGATAAGTCCTTGTTTCCCCCATTAACTGAAATGTCCACACTCGCTATAAGTCCAACACAGAGTTTATTTTCTCTTTTAGTAGAACAACAGTCTCTGATAGAAAAGAGGTTGAAGTAAAGACAGGACAGCATAAGATATGGGAGAGGTCCAGGCACAATCTCAATCACTTCACTGTTCGGCTTCTCGAACAAACTCAGCCTCAAATGGATAGTCTACTTAGGACAAGACTAGCAGCCAAATGACACTCCAACTCTACCCAAGGTCTCTGCCACAGACCTGGTGAACTCGGTCTCTGCCACAGACCTGGTGAACAAGGCCTCCGTTTAGGGAAAAGACGTCCCTCCGGAGAGTTACCGGGACCCTTCCTTCACTGTGACTTCCGCACCAGTCCCTCGGAACGGTTCCTCCCCTGGCCTCCTCTTCCAAGATACGGGTCCCCTCACAAGGCGGCACCCTGAGATTCCTTGATCCCCGGTGGGCTCCAGATGAAGGTGCTGGGCCCAGGCCTCTGTTGCAGCCCCAGGACTAAAGGTGTCTGGGACCGATCCACCGACCACAAACTGCAGACCCGCCCCTGGGCTAAAGGTGCCCAGGGCGGACAGGAACAAGAACCCTGGGTAGGACCCCCGACAACGAACCCTCAACAGGCAGCGTCTGCCCCTTTTATATCCTCTCCCAGCATGCTCAGCGGGTAGACCACACCCACTGGATGGCTGCCGAGAGGGGACACACAAGGCACAGCACTGTATCAGCGGTTCAACCCCGGGCCCACCATGGCAGCGCCACCTGCAGGCCACAGCGAACTGTACACCAATACTCCACCTGTGAACCAAAATGGTTTCAAGAACTCTAACAATTAAGGTGTTTGGGCACAACTACCACCCAAACTCTTCCCCTAAATTCAGCACCCCGCTACATACTCCCCCCACTAAATAGACACTGGTCCCCAGTGTCTGGAGCAAACCTATGCCTCTCAAGCCTGAGTCAACATAGACCTATTCCAGAAACTATCTACAAAATAAACAAAAATAATTTGGAAAAAAGTTGTTGGATTGTGCCAGAACCTAAACATGGGGAAAAGGGAGTTAAATGTAGAGGTGAAAGAAGAGCAAAGAAAACACATGTGCACATCACATTCTCAATGTCACATAAACACATTTATCATTTACATTCCCCTCTCCATCTGCAACAGCTAACCCACCCCATTCTAAGTGGTTTGCTTGGTGTCCACCTGCAGAGGAAGAAAGAAAAACACACAACCAATAATTGACATTCTAACCTATGTACAGAAGAAGTGAAAGAATTCTCCCTGAAGGAAAAATCAATTTCTTCTAAAAAAGTAAGACACCTTCAATTAAAATGCAATATAAAAGTTACGCAACACCGCCACCTAGTGGAAGCGTCACCGTCAAGACACTTATCAAAAACTTTGTTTCCTTTTTTTTCAAGGGTAAATCTTCCTTCTTCTTCTCCTTTGGCCCTGGCTCTAAGCTACTTCTACCCCAAAAGTCTCTGTCTTTTTGGCGCTGTGAGAGGGAGGAAAAAAAAATGCTCCCGCTCTTCCAGCAAGTAGAAAACCCCCATCTGTAAGGGCTAAAGTTCTTGGGCTCCAGGAGAGTACACTCCAGAATAAAACAAAAGGCAAACACAAAGAGTCCAGTCTCTTAACGATAATACTGCGGATGCAGCAACACCAATGGTTTCCAGTTCTTATCAAAGGTGTCAATGTGGTACTCAGCATTGTCTTTATCTTTTCGGCAAATGATCACTTTATCGCGGCATGTATGTGTCTGCCGACCATCCATGACTCTTTACATGCTTTGAACCACTTAGTGGCTGCGACAGAACAGGAATAGTATCTACGGGCCTGAGGCACTTTCAAATGAGTCCAGACAAAGTCCGCGTACCACCGATATCTATAAGCCTCCACTTCGAACAACAATTCTTTAGGCAGGTACGGGTATACCCATCCGTACTCGCTTGCAACTTTCTGGTTGAATAACCTCTGTAACCGCGACAATGGTGGCATGGTTGCTCGATCTTCCATCCCTGGTAAAATTATAGTATCAGGGTGTCGAGGCACTTTCACTGCCTCCGGGCCAGACATAGGGGCCCGCAATGACACTCTCGATACCTCAGCAACAGGTACAAGCATCTCCAGTGGTGGAAGGGCAGACGACGGGACAGACTCCTCCTCAGGCTCCGGGGCCTCCACCCGGGGTGTTGTATCCCCAGTGAACATGGGTGAGTCCTTTTTCCTACGGGACGAGGACAGAGGTACCTTATCCCAACCCTTCCGCTCAAACAACTCATCAATGGCCACATCATCCCCTGGATCGGAGACTGACTCCAGGTCGGAGGTATCAGATTCCACCGCCGGCAGGTAACTCCGGGTGGATGACGAATCATCGCCTCAAACAAGTTCAAGGGCCCTGGGGTCCCTGACCCAAGCATCCCCGACACTTCGGACCTTAGCCAAGGCCCCTTTCCCCGGCTTACCTCGGCTTGTAGCTGAAGCAGGATAGGAAAAACGTACCGCTCAAAAGCTTGAGAATTCACCAAATAGCTGCTTCCGCCCGGTCACTCACACAGGTGCTGGCTCTGCACTGATGCATGGGAGAAAAAGAAACCCTGGACTGCCGCACTCTGTATAGACAGTTATTTATTCCAAAATTTCAGGTAAAAAATCCAAATTCAAAATAAATCCATAAATCCAAAACAACAAATGCAGATGGTGTGCATGCAGGGAAGGGTGGCTAACGCGTTTCACGTCACGAATTGACGCTTACTCATAGCTCTTCCCTGCATGCACACCATCTGCATTTGTTGTTTTGGATTTATGGATTTATTTTGAATTTGGATTTTTTACCTGAAATTTTGGAATAAATAACTGTCTATACAGAGTGCGGCAGTCCAGGGTTTCTTTTTCTCCCATGCATCAGCTGAAGCAGGATGTCCGGAACTTTTTCCTATGGATGCATCCGATCCGGGCAAGCGCTGGGGTGTGACTCTACCACGGCCACAGGAAGCTGTAACATAGCCGAACTTCCTCTTGGGCGGTGGAAGTGAGGACTCTGTAAAGACCGAAACAGCATTCTCCGGTCTCTCCGATTCTCGTTCCTCAACAACAACTGGAACACTTTCATCCGCGACTTCCTCCGAAGTCTCAACAGTGCGCGTAAGGGTGACTGCGGAAGCTCTGGTTCCTTCTTCCAAAGTGGTGGCGCCTGTAAGGCAGTTCAGATGGAAGGCCCGAGGCTTTTCAGTAGGCTGCTCCACCTCGAATAGAAACTCCTTACACTGCTCACATCTCCTGAAGGGCCGAAGATGCACCACCAGTCCCTGGCATCCGGGACAAACCACTCCAAGGGCCTCCACCTCTCTGCATACATAGAGGGCGAAGTGACCCCGAGGCTTCAGTCGGATCTCCGTATCGGTAACAGAAGCAGCAAAGGAAGTAATGTTCATGGTAGTTGAACTCGGAATCCATGCGGCATTAGACGCCATATTACTCACTCGCCGATCCATCGCACACTGTCTCTCTGACGCCAAAGTCACCACGTGCAACTCTTCACATGGCGAGGCTCCTCCCATCTCTCTGCAATGTTCGCGGGCTTTCTTTCCTTAGGCACGCCCACGAACTACGCAGCTGGAGCTCTCCTCGTGGCGCAGTCACCTTCTCCAAAGATGGCCGACCTCCACGGAACTTCACAGGGGAACAAAGTTCAAATTCTGGTCGTCTTCTGCTGTGAAATATCCTGGACTCGAGCCCCCACGTGTAGCACACAGACCCCCTTTTACCTGGCAACTTCGGCTCCTCGCAGGAATAAGGGGCACACCATGCCACAAGCCCGTACCCTCCTGTAATAAGAGGTTAAGCGGTGTTGTTGATGGGTCTTCCACAGTCAGATAATCAGAAAATGTCTCTTACCTCTGTGTATACATACAGAGATAAGTCCTTGTTTCCCCCATTAACTGAAATGTCCACACTCGCTATAACTCCAACACAGAGTTTATTTTCTCTTTTAGTAGAACAACAGTCTCTGATAGGAAAGAGGTTGATGTAAAGACAGGACAGCATAAGATATGGGAGAGGTCCAGGCACAATCTTAATCACTTCACTGTTCGGCTTCTCGAACAGACTCAGCCTCAAATGGATAGTCTACTTAGGACAAGACTAGCAGCCAAATGACACTCCAACTCTACCCAAGGCCTCTGCCACAGACCTGGTGAACTCGGTCTCTGCCACAGACCTGGTGTACAAGGCCTTCGTTTAGGGAGAAGACGTCCCTCCGGAGAGTTACCGGGACCCTTCCTTCACTGTGACTTCCACACCAGTTCCTCGGAACGGTTCCTCCCCTGGCCTCCTCTTCCAAGATACGGGTCCCCTCACAAGGCGGCACCCTGAGACTCCTCGATCCCCGGTGGGCTCCAGATGAAGGTGCTGGGCCCAGGCCTCTGTTGCAGCCCCAGGACTAAAGGGGCCTGGGACTGATCCACCGACCACAAACTGCAGACCCGCCCCTGGGCTAAAGGTGCCCAGGGCGGAAACAGGAACAAGAACCCTGGGGTAGGACCCCCGACAATGAACCCTCAACAGGCAGCGTCTGCCCCTTTTATATCCTCTCCCAGCATGCCCAGCGGGTAGACCAAACCCACTGGATGGCTGCCGAGAGGGGACACACATGGCACAGCACTGTATCAGCGGTTCAACCCCGGCCCACCATGGCAGCGCCACCTGCAGGCCACAGGAAACTGTACACCAATACTCCACCTGTGAACCAAAATGGTTTCAAGAACTCTAACAATTAAGGTGTTTGGGCACAACTACCACCCAAACACTTCCCCTAAATTCAGCACCCTGCTACAAAAGCATTACTGAAGGCTATTTTATTAAATGAAAATAACAAACATATTATACTTACCTGCTCTGTGCAATAATATTGCAGAGAGCAGCCCCGAACTTCATCTTCTTGATCTCCCACTGGCACTGTCTGCTCCTCCTCTTCAGTGACTGCCCCCCAGTAAGCACTTGTTATGGGGGCACTCGTGTGGGCTCACTCCCCAAAAAGGGGGAGGTGTGTCACACATAACGCTGTTTAGCCCTGCCTCCCACTCCCTCCTAACTGGATTTGATTGTTGATTTGATTGACAGCAGTAGGAGCCAATGGCTCCTACAGCTGCCTCCATGTTCAGTGAAAAAGCAACTAAAACATCGCTGGATCAGGTACAGGCTCAGGTATGTATCTGGGGCGGAGCTAATCTTGGAAGGTTATTTACCTTGATGCAGAAAATGCATTAAAGTAAAAATCTTTAGCCTTTATAACCACTTTAATTACTGTTATTCATTTGACTTGAATTTTGTAGCAAAAGGCTGCTATGGCCATAAGCCTAGGTTCACACTGAGCTGCGGGAATGAAGCAGCTGAACTCGCACCATTTCACTCCCGCATGTCAGTCTAGATTTCGGCCACGATTTCACAGACATCTGATGTCAATGGAAATCACACCCCAAAATCGCAAAAAGTAGTACAGAAACTGCTTTTTGAAATCGGCGCGACGCCGCAAAGGCAGTGCCGCACCGATTAGGAATTAGCAATTAGCAATTGCAGCCAATTTGACATACGATGACATCTAATTTGACATGTCAGGATATATCGCATCCCAAAACACATAAAAAAAATGCAGATGTGAGCAGGGCTTAAAGCTGAACTCTAGGCATCTATAAAACATACAAATGGCTACAGTATGTGTTGATTAAAGCGGAGCTCCACCCGCATTTTTTTTTTTTTTTAAAGTCAGCAGCTACTAACACTGTAGCTGCTGAATTTTAATCAAGACCCTTACCTGTCCTACTCTCCCACACTGATGGCCCCTGATGCCAATCCCTCGATCGGTGCAGGTCCCGCGCCGCCATCCACACTAAGGGAAACAGGCAGTGAAGCCTTACGGCTTCACTGCTCGTTTCCTACTGCGCATGTGCGAGTCTCGCGCCGACTTGTGAATGGGCTGCTGCTCTCTGGGATTACACACAGTTCCCAGAAAGCAGCGTGCCCCATTCACTAGAAGAGGATGGGGAGGAAGACAGACCGCGGTTACAGAAGAGGCAGATTACGTACTTCCGCATAGCAACAGGTATTTCGAGTGAGTATAAAAAAATAAAAATAAAATCTATTTATTTTTCTTTTTTTTGTGAAAAAAAAAAATTCTGGGTGGAACTCCACTTTAAAATATATGTGTTCCTCCATGCACAAAACGTGATTGAAACTTAAACTAATAATAAAAATAATTGTGCTGCTACTTGATAAACACAGCATAAACAAAAAATGAAATAATCCAAAAATATTGAATTTAATATTATTTCACAGTAGCACATCAAAAAAGTGAAAAGAAATTAAAAATAAAACATAATAATAGTAAGTCCTCCAAGAGAAAGTCCATATCAGTGTATCACACCAATGTGAAATCTTGCTGTCTGTGAAACACCTTTGGATCCACCACCAGCTGTTCATCTTTGTTCCTGTTTCCAATAAAACAAGAAGGGTTTAGCCATGCGTCCAGCGACCAGCACCACCTTGACTGAGCTTATGATTATAGAGAGGTGAAGAATTGATACCCACCCCACCCTTTTCCTTAAAACATTACAGGACCCTGCTGTTCCTTAGTAATAACATACAAGGGTTAATTTACCTTTTCACAAACCACCCTCCCCACACCGCCAGTCCCCACTGCACTTATCTCTATGGATGATTGCCTTTCACTGACCACGTTAGCTTATGTAGCTGTCCAAGCATTTGAGAGTGCCGCTTTTCTATATATACCCTTCTTTCCTCTGGGACGCCATCCCGGAACAAAGAGGGCTCAAAGAGATTCTCATTGGTCAGTAAAATCACGTCCTGGTGCTCACCAATACCCGCTCACCATTGTGAGCATCAGGGCAGCTTTTAGAAATTTTTGGGCCCCTTATGCCTTGTACACACGTTCGGAATTTCCGATCAAAAAAGTCAGATGGAATTTTTTCATCGGATATTCCGATCGTGTGTGTGCCCCATCGGACTGTTTCCGTCGGAAATTCCGACGGAGTTAAAAAGAGAACATGTTCCGTTCCGTTCGTCTGTATGGAATTCCGACGGAGTAAAAAAACACAGATGCTCAGAATCAAGTCGACGCATGCTCGGAAGCATTGAACTTAATTTTTCTCGGTTCGTCGTAGTGTTGTATGTCACCGCGTTCTTGACGGTCGGAATTTGGTGTGACAGTGTGTATGCAAGACAGCTTGAACAGAATTCCGTCGGAAAAATCCGTCAGAGTTTATCGCAACAGAAAATCAGATCGTGTGTACAAGGCATTACACAGCTTTAGGCCTGCCCCCCCCCCCTGAGCCTGACCACCAACATTCACCAGAGCCACCCCACCTATACGCATTCAGCCCTCTCACACTTATATGCACTATGCCCCATTACGACACTCCACAGTATTTACTTCACTTCACACTAAGATATTGGGACACAGCACAGGACTAAAACTTTGAGGGACAAGAGAATTTAAACTGGGATAGTTGGCAAGTATGAGGCAGCTGCTTTGGGCCCCACAACAATGACAGAGCCCAGGGCAGCTGTCCCTTTTGCCCTTCCTTAAAGACGGCCCTGGCTCTCTTCCGAAAAAATGTGCCAAAACAAGTGTTCCAGCACTGTGCTGCACCACCTGTTCAAGCTGTCTCTTACCTCATCTAGAGACCCCCATAAAGGTAAGTACAGCAAAAGCCTTCCCAGATCACTGGGTGTAACCATTGCAGGAGCGCTCCAGAAGATGCTGCACAGATACCAGGATCAGATTTCATCATGCTTTTCACTATCATAGCTTCCAAAACTCAGCCAGGAACAAATAAAATAAAACCATCATGGTGTAGTACAGTGTTTCTCAACTCCAGTCCTCAAGGCGCCCCAACAGGTCATGTTTTCAGGATTTCCCTCAGATGAAAAGCTGTGGTAATTACTAAGGCAGTGAAACTGATCAAAATAATGGAAAGTCTAAAAACATGACCTGTTGGTGCGCCTTGAGAACTGGAGTTGAGAAACACTGGTGTAGTATATAAAATAAAGGACTACTTTATTAAAATATCAATAAATACTCACAAAGAGAGTGCACTCTCCAATCCAGTGCACTGAATGCAGATGCCTGTTACAATCACTTGGATATTGCCCTCTTAAGTTGAAACATCAACCAAGCAGAAAAGTTTAGATGGCCGCTTGCAGAGCGGGGCGTGGTAAATTCACATGGCTCAGCCCCCTGACATGTTTCGTCATGTGATACAGTGACTTCTTCATAGGGAAAACCCTAACCTAGGGTTTACCCTACCCTATGCTGTTATGTCCCAAACTAAATTTTTCCTTCTCGTACATCACGGGACACAGAGCGACATAGTCATTACTAATGGGTTATATAGATACCGTCAGGTGCTGGCACTGGCAACTTCCAAAACCGGAAGTACCCTCCCCTATATAAGCCCCTCCCATCCGGGAGCACCTCAGTTTTTTGCCAGTGTCTAAGGTGTTGGCCAAGAAGAAACATGTGTTTTTCACTGAGCTTGCGTACAGGTTCTTTTGGGCCTCAGTAAGCTATTCCGGATCCGACCAAAAAAGCTTCATAGCTAAACGGTCGGTACCCGGGCCTTGCAGAGAAGAGCAAGGTTTTGCCTGTAATGCTTCTCTTAGGAGAGCTGGACCCTGGGATCCAGAGCTCTGGTCATACCCACGACCAAGATGTTTTCTGTGCAGGGTGCTATACAGGTCCAGGGGAGTGGAATCCTTGGGAACCCGGTCCCTGAAGGTTTGATTACAATGCCTGCCGTGATAGGTGAAGTTTGGGCTTTTGTGGACCAAACAAAGTCCTGCGGCGGGGAACAGGTAAGTGGGGGCCCCCAGGAACTTGGTTCTATTGGGGGACCCCCAAGCCTAATTTGTCTTTCTGTCTGTTACCTAATGGTATTCCCGCAAAATTCTGTGCATGCCTGTAACTACTAAAAAAATGTAATAATTTTTAATGGTGGTCAAGAAAAAAAAAAAAAAAATTTTTATATATATTTAATATATTAGACTGCGGTACCTGTGTTTGTCCACTAGAGGCCGCTGTGGAACGTTTCTTGCTATGTGGACTAGTTTCTTTTCATCAGAGCGAGTCCAGGCAGATGGTGAGTTCTCTTATGGGAAACTGCTTCCTCTGCCATGTTGCAATGCTCGTCCATCCCCCGGCCTGCGGCAAAGGGGCCCTGGCTCTTGTCCCTGGTTTCCATTTTCGAAATTAGCGCCGAAGGCGCACGTGGCCGCGCGCGTGCGCGTGCACGCGCCTCTATATATAGAGGTGAGCCGGGAAAGGGGGCGGAGCCTGGGGGATGACGCTCTGTGCGCGCCGCAGCGCTTCTGCGCATGTGCGGGCGTCCCAGCATGTTAAAAACCACAATTTTGTGTGGTGAGCTGGCTATGAGGTACAGAGACAGAGCTGGCAACATTTAAAGAAGGCATACAGCAAGCGGTTGATACAGGCATCCCCTAGAAAGGCACATTAGTAGACACCAACTGTTTCTTATAGCAGCATTTATGCTAGACTATTGTCAGTAACTGGTGTATTTCGGCTGGAATACCTCAGCTTTGTGGCTTAGGAATATGCCGTCTAAAAACTCCGGGACTAGAAATTCCAGGAGGAATAGGGGGTCTCCATCGGGCTCTGAGGATCTTGGGCATGCTTTGGCTGCACCAGTCTCCCCTGAAGAATCAGAGGTTAGTGACCGTAGAGCACCCTCAGGAGTACCTGGTACTGTGGCTGTCCTCAGTTCACCTGCTCCTGTGTATGTAACAGAGGAGGTTTTTTCCTCAGCTCTGGGAGGGCTGGAAGAGAGATTGTCAGCATTGATCGCGGCTTCCCTGTCACAGGAGAAAAGCGCCCGATCTCCGTCTCCTCCCTCAGAGTGCCTGTTAACAGAGCAACAGTCCCATACAGGGATCGACCTACCTGAAGGGGATCAGGATGAGGTCGATTCGGTTGTAGAGGAATCAACAGTGGAAGAGCCGTTCTCAGCATCACATGCTGAAAGGTTATGGGTTCAGTCCCTGACTAATATGGTCCGATCAGCATTTAAAATGCCACTTGCGGAGCCATCATCCACTTCTGTCTCCTCGTTGGGGTCGCTAAAAGCTCCCCAGACTGTTTGTTCCTTTCCGATCCATCCTTTACTGGAAGGGCTCATTTACCAGGATTGGGAGCATCCTGACAAAATATTTACTCCCCCCAAGAGATTTCCGGTGGTCTATCCCATGGAGGATAAGTTCATCAGAAAATGGAGGGTCCCTACAGTGGACGCAGCCATCTCTTGTGTGAATAAATCACTGACATGTCCGGTGGATAATGTCCAAATGTTCAAGGACCCAATAGATAAAAAATTGGAGTCCTTATTAAAATCTGCTTTTTCTACAGCAGGATTGGTGACACAACCAGCAGTGGCAGCTATTGGGGTCTGCCAAGCACTGAAGGATCAGTTGAAACAGGTCTTAAGAGACTTGCCAGATCAGCAGGCTCTTGCCCTAGCTGATCTACCTAGAGCCTTATGCTTTGCGGTGGACGCTATAAAGGATTCAATCCATCAGGCCTCCCGCCTTACGCTGTCTGTAGTACATATGCGCAGGCTTCTATGGCTCAGAAACTGGTCTGCTGAAGCTCCCTGTAAAAAATTGCTGGTTAGCTTCCCATTTCATGGTGAACGCTTATTCGGGGAAGACCTGGACAAATATATCCAGAGAATTTCCAGCGGTAAAAGTACACTTTTGCCGGTTAAAAATAGAGTTAGAGGTCCCTCTTTAAGAGGCCTGCTTCTCCAGTCCCTAGGACATCGGCTGTGAAACAGTTCCGACGGCCTCCTCGGTCAAATCCCGGAGGTAAAAATCAGGGACAAATGCAGGGTAACAAGAAGCCCTGGAGCAGGAGAGGTACAAAACCTCCCCCAAAGTCAAGAAAAGGGGTCGTCTTTGAGAGATTTGATCCACTTAGTGGGTTCAAAAAGACAGCCATCCATACGCCTGTGCATGAGGCTGCTGGGAAAAATGGTGGCATCATTCGAAGCAGTACCCTACGGTCAATTCCATTCAAGGAAGTTGCAAAGGGCCATACTGTCAGCCTGGAACAAAAAAGTTCAGGCTCTGGACTTACCAATGTCCTTGTCCCCTTCCGTTCGCAAGAGCCTCCGCTGGTGGTTGGTTCCCCAGAATCTGGAAAGAGGGAAATCCTTCAGTCCGATTTCCTGGAAGGTGGTCACTACAGATGCCAGCCTTATAGGCTGGGGAGCAGTGCTGGAGCAATGGTCTCTCCAGGGCAGATGGTCGGATGCGGAAAAGGCCCTGCCCATCAATCTCTTAGAGATACGAGCAGCCCGGTATGCCCTAGTAGCATGGACATCCAAACTCCAAGGGTCCCCTGTCAGAATTCAATCAGACAATGCCACAGCAGTGGCATATATCAATCGTCAGGGGGGCACCAGGAGTCGTGCAGCCCAAAGGGAAGTAAATTACATCCTGAGATGGGCAGAAAGATATGTCCCAGCCATATCTGCGGTATTCATTCCAGGAGTGGAGAATGGGAAGGCGGACTTTCTAAGTCGCCAACAATTATGCCCAGGGGAATGGTCCCTTCATCCCGAGGTTTTCCGGACAATATGTCAGCGGTGGGGAACACCGGATGTAGATCTGCTAGCATCCAGATTCAACACAAAAGTGGACAGGTTTGTCTCTTGGACAAGGGATCCCCTAGCTTGCGGCTCGGATGCCCTAGTGTTCCCTTGGGATCAGTTCAAGCTGATATATGCATTCCCACCGCCACAATTGTTACCTCGATTACTCCACAGAATCAGGGTAGAAAAGAAACCAGTGATTCTGGTGGCTCCAGCGTGGCCCCGAAGAGCATGGTACGCGGAGATTGTAAAAATGTCTGTGGGGAGTCCTTGGACCCTCCCACATCGTCCGGACCTGCTTTCGCAAGGACCGATATACCACCCTTCCTTACCAGCCCTAGGTTTGACGGCCTGGCTATTGAAGCCCACATTCTAAAAAAGAGAGGGCTCTCTAATGCTGTGGTATCTACCATGATCAATGCCAGGAAGCCGGTATCCAGGCAGATCTACTATAGAATCTGGAAGGCGTACATCGCCTGGTGTGAGGCCAAGAAATGGCATCCACGTAAATACGTAATAGGTAGGATTCTGGACTTCCTACAATGGGCTGTAGATAGGAAGCTTGCCTTGAGTACTATCAAGGGTCAGATTTCGGCCTTGTCAATATTTTTTCAAAGGCCCTTGGCTTCGCATTCACTAGTCAAAGCCTTTATACAAGGAGTGATGCGTATTAGTCCTCCGGTTAATATTCCCATATGTCCATGGGATCTAAACTTGGTTCTGTCGGTTTTACAGAAACAACCATTTGAACCATTACAGCATATTTCCTTGGTGCTTCTCACCAGGAAATTGATTTTTCTAGTAGCCATTTGTTCGGCTAAAAGAGTGTCGGAATTAGCAGCTATGTCCTGTAAAGAGCCATATCTGGTTATCCATAAGGACAGAGTAGTATTACGTCCTCAGCCAGCCTTCTTCCTAAGGTGGTATCGAGGTTTCATTTGAACCAAGATGTGGTTCTTCCTTCTTTTTTCCCAGACCTACTTCGGTAGAGGAAAAGTTATTGCATTCTTTGGATGTAGTAAGAGCAGTTAAAGCTTATCTAAAAGCCACTGCTCAGATTCGCAGAACGGATACTTTGTTTATTCTGCCGGAAGGCCCCAGAAAGGGTCAGGCAGCGTCAAAATCTACTTTAGCCAGGTGGATTCGACAGGTCATAATACAAGCCTATGGCTTGAGAAGGAGACTGCCTCCGTTCAAAGTTAGAGCGCACTCCACGAGAGCAGTTGGAACTTCATGGGCAGTGCATCACCAGGCCTCCCTGGCTCAAATCTGTAAGGCCGCAACATGGTCTTCAGTTCACACGTTTACTAGGTTCTACCAGGTGGACGTTAGAAGTCAGGAGGATGTCGCCTTTGGGCGCAGTGTGTTGCAGGCCGCAAAAGATCCTCATGTCTGATAGCGCTCAGCTTATATATGGTGTATCCCCCCCCTCATTTGGCATTGCTTTAGGACATCCCATTAGTAATGACTATGTCGCTCTGTGTCCCGTGATGTACGAGAAGGAAAATAGGATTTTTATAACAGCTTACCTGTAAAATCCTTTTCTTGGAGTACATCACGGGACACAGAGCTCCCGCCCCTCTTTGGGGACACTTATTGCTTTGCTACAAAACTGAGGTGCTCCCGGATGGGAGGGGCTTATATAGGGGAGGGTACTTCCGGTTTTGGAAGTTGCCAGTGCCAGCACCTGACGGTATCTATATAACCCATTAGTAATGACTATGTCGCTCTGTGTCCCGTGATGTACTCCAAGAAAAGGATTTTACAGGTAAGCTGTTATAAAAATCCTATTATAGTCTGTAGGTCTTTCTGAATGATTCCAGTCAATGATTGCTTCTGCTTGTTACTGGAAGGAAGATTCAGTAAACAGAGTGGGAAGGACAAACTCTGTTATGAATATTTATCTGACCCTACAAATTCCTGAGGAGCTGTAAAGGGGGGAAAGCAGCCTGCCTTGTACATATAGGGCACAGTTGCTGAAAGGCACACACAGGCAACATTGGGCCTCAGTGTGGCAGGGGTAAACTGTACTGAAAGAGAGGTTGCAGGGGATGCAGAGGTTAGCTGTGCTGGAAGAGAGTGGCAGCAGCATTGGTGAGCTGTGTTGGAGGAGGATGGCAGGGAATGCAGAGGTGAGCTATGTTAGAAGAGGGTTCAGAGATGAGCAGCTTTGAAAGAGAGTGGTAGGGGAAGCAGGGTTGAGCAGTGTTAGAAAAAGGCAGTAAGGGGGAAGGGGGGGGCAGAGGTGAACAGTGTTGGAAGAGGGTGCCAGAGGATGCAGAGATGAGCAGAGTTGATAGCAGTGTCAGAAGAAGATGGTAGGTGAAGCAGAGGTGGACAGCATTGAAAGAGAGTTGTTAAGGGTGCAGAGGTGAGCAGTGTTGGAAGAGGTTTGCAGGGGGTGCAGTGTTGGAAAAAGGGGTGCAGAGTGAACCCCTGTGCTGTGTAGGTGGGTAAGTGCTAAATGTGTATTGGAACCTGGGTTTTGGACTGTTGGGAAGGTACCACTGTCTCCTCTCCACCTACGGCATCGGAGAGATCAAACAAATTAGAAGAGCAGCAGAGATACCAGGGAAGTCTGAGGCATTATGGGTGAGTGGAGGAGACCTGCACTGAAAGACACACATCTAGCACTGCGTGGGCTGGACAGATGTGTCGCCTGCTTAGTGCCTGCTATGTATGTCTATTGATCTACCTTGCAGGTAACTATTAAATGACTGCAGTGCAAGGTAGATCAGCAGACATACTAGACTTGTGCACGACGGAAAAATTTGTTTTGTTTCGGTTCGTTTCTTGTGCACAACGGAAAAATTTGTTTAGTTTCGGTTTGTTTCTTTTTGGTCCCGTTGATTCGTAATCGTTCGTAATTTTGCTAGACGGGATTTTTCGTGTTCGGACTAATTAGTATTTTCGCAAGTGACATTTTTCGTTGAATTGGAATGATTCGTATTTATGTAAGCCTTATTTTTAGTTGATTTATAATTCGTACTTTCGGTAGATTACATTGTTTTTCGTTGATTCTGGACACATATATAGTGCCGTCGTACGTGTTGTTGTACGTCACCGCGCTTTGCTCGAGCATTTTTTTTCACGATAGTGTGTAGGCAAGGCAGGCTTGAAAAGAATCACGTAGAGAAAAACGCAGTTTTTTTCAATGACATTAAAAGCGGTCGTGTGTACGCAGCATTATTGTGCTTCGAATGGATTCGTACATTCGGAACTTTTTTCATAACGAATTATGCCGAAGACATTCGGGCATTCGCTATTTGCGATATAATTTATTTCGGATTCGGTTTTATTCGTAATTGCTTTGTTCGGAAATTCGAATGCTTCCGAACGTCCGAAAGTTGCTAAATTCGGACGAATTTTGATTCGTTACGAAACAAATTGCACAAGCCTAAGACATACTACACAACTGTGCAGAAGTTTTAAGCAGATGTCAAAAAATGCTGTCAATTAACAATGCTTTCAGAAATAGAAGTGTTAATAGTTTATTTTTATCAATGAACAAAATGGAAAATAAATTAACAGAAGAGAAATGCCTTTAAAACAGCATAAATTCTTCTAGGTACACTTGCACGCTTGTTTTTGAAGGAACTTGGAAGGTTGATTGTTCCAAACATCTTGGAGAACTAACCACAGATCTTCTGTGAATGTAGGCTGCCTCAAATCCTTCTGTCTCTTCATGTAATCCCAGACAGACTGGATGATGTTTGCGATCAGAGCTCTGTGAGGGCCAAACCATCACTTCCAGGACTCCTTGTAATTCTTTATGCTGAAGATAGTTTTTAATGACATCGGCTTTATGTTTGGGGTCATTGTTCTGCTGCATAAAAACTTTGGGGCCAATCACACGCATCCCTGAAGGTTTGGCATGATCCGTGCCTGGAGGTCCAAGTCTTTGCTGGGCTATCGTGGCAGTTCACCTTTTCGAGGTGCTGTACAGCATCCACTGCTGAGTTGCAGCCGTGCAGCACTCAGCGTCGGAAGCGCTAACAACGCTGAGTACTGCACGGCTGCAACTCAGCAGTGGACTCTGTACAGCACCTCGATAGGTGAACTGCTACGATAGCCCAGAAAAGACTTGGACCTCCAGGCACAGATCTCAGGCTGAGACACCTGAACTAACCACTAGGCCTTCATGATCAATAACAACAAACATCAGACAACTGCATTCGTGTATATCCCCCCACGGTGCTGAGAACACTGCGATGTGGAAGGATAAATCCCTACAGTGAAGGATATTCCACTCAACTAGAGTTATACCACCCATCCAGTTGACTCTCTATTATAACACGCAGACCAGATTTTGTTCTTCAAGGATCTGATGAAGAGGAAAACCCTCAAAAGGCGTTAGCCAAGTATTCATTTCATTTTATCCATTGTATGGGTATCATTTCATATCATTCCATCTAGTGACAACATTGTTGTTAGTTATAATCATTATTTTAATTTTGAATATGTAGTATCTACCTCTGTATAAACCCATTTGTTTATAATAAACGTTTTATTATGATTCATGCATCAGGCCACGTGCCTTCCTTTCCCTTTTCTACATAGCATTTCGGACTTCCCCTAGTCGGCCTAGGCAGCGGGGTATGCATGATCACTCCACTACCATCTGTACTAAGGCCCTCCGCACTAGCGCAGGAGAATATCTTTTCTATTTATAACTTTATGAGAAAGTAAAGCCCTGCCTTGGCCAAGATGGCTGACTCAACATAGAGGTACAGTGGAAAAACTAAATATGGTAATGGGGAAAGGTTGGCAACAGGGAGACCACAGGAAATACTTGGTACTAGTCCATTTCCCTCTGCCTGTCTTGTTGTGGCCGCAGTTTTCAGAGATCAGTTCCTCTTTATATTTTTCATATGACTGACTCCCCCATTTTCGGGCAGTGAGGTCTCCTGCCCCATACAAATCAGCCTCCTCATTTGTAAAGATTGGCTGAACCTGCTTTTAACTGCCCTATTGCTTCATCTGTCTGTTTCTTTCCCATTCAGGAATTTGTCGACCTAATGTGTAATGGCTCCAGACAGCTCATCTTCCTCAATGTCCAGAGCTGGAGGCGAAAGCAGAAACTTCAGCAAAACAGTTTACAGTTTTGCGCGTTGTGCAAATATGCAGAGCACTGGAAACGAAAATATTATTGAAATATTCCCCTTGTCCTCTGAACAGACTGTCACACAGCCAGAGAACTGCAGTAATAAACAATAAATCACACCAAACACTGACGATTACTTGTGGGATATGAGACTTCTTTTTAAAGCGGAGTTCCACCCAAAAGTGGAACTTCCGCTCATCGTATTCCTCCTCCCCTCCGGTGCCACAATTGGCACCTTTCGGGGGGACAGGATACCTGTCAAAGACAGGTATCTTTTCCCACTTCCTGGAGTTCAGCCGCGGCCGTAACGTCACCGCGGGGCTCCCTCCTCCTCCTCCCCTGGCCGCCGGGCTAATAGGAAAGAGGAGCGGGCCTCGCGCATGCGCAGTAGGGTTCCCAGCGTGAAGCCGAAAGGCTACACTGCCGGGTTCCTTTACCCTCAATGGCGACGGAAGCACCCGACAGCTGATGGGAAACATCAGCTGCGGTGCCGACATCGAGGGACTGCAGGACAGTTAAGTCTCCATTTATTAAAAGCCAGCAGCTGCAGTATGTGTAGCTGCTGGCTTTTAATTTTTTTTTTTCCCGTCACAGGCCGGAACACCCATTTAATTAAAAGTCAGATAGGAATGTGATATATATATTTTCTTTATTAAAGAGAAAGTAGTACCTTAGATTATAAGCTCCTTGAGGGCATGGACTGATGTGAATGTACAATATATATGTAAAGTGCTGCATAAATTGACGGTGCTATATTATTTCCTGTAATACATTAATTATAAATAAATACAAGTAGTAAAAGCATACAATTGTCTAAAATGATTTGCTATAGCATTAACAGCCCCCTTCTAAGGAAATAACGAAACTCATTAAGCTGGCTCAGAGGTACACAAACATGTAAATAATGGTGCCTGTGTAGTTACGTAGTTACATATATACAGTAGTTGCATAGTTGGTAAGGTTGGATGAAGAAATCAGTCCATCCACTTCCATCTAGAGGTTTTTGAATTTATCTACACTCCCCGCTGACACCACCAACTGTGGAAGAAAGTTTCATATCCTTACTGCTCTAAAATAAAGAACTCCTTACGCGTGTAGCGATACCTCCAACTAAGAAGGCCGCAGATTTAGTTGGGCCCTGAAGACAGCTCCGCCAACCCCCGGCAATATGCTCAACCCCCCACTGGCACAGCTAGTAAGGGGAGATAGGACCGCGTGACCGCAACTTTAGGTGACGCAGTCCTATGGCAAACACACACAGTGATATACTTTAAAACTTCTTTTAAAGTAAATGAAACTGACACCAATGTACTTGACCTACTGTAGATATTTTACTGAGGCTAATGGGCAAGTAATAAACAACAGTATTATAAGTTGCAGATCCCTGCAATAAACAGTGATAAAGATAAACAGAGTAATCAGAATAATAAAGTATTGCTATGCAACTCTAGCGCTGCCCTTTTACAGCTACTTCCCCTCATGGGTAGACTAACACCCAGCAATGTCTACCTATGCAGTCAGGCCTGACTGATCTAAATGGAAGTTCAGTGAAACAATATTCGCTAGCAATCTTTTCGGTGGTGCACTTGAAGAACAACTTTGTAATCCCAACGAATAGAAAAGATAAAGTGTCTGTCTTTAAACAGCTCTCACCACCCGGACAAGTCCAAGTCCGTTTCCTCCATCGATTTGTCTAGGAACAGGAATCCACCGACATCCAAGTCTTCAATCCTTCTGGTGTACTGCAGCAAGGATGAGAAGATGTCTCTAAGGTTCTGCTAGGCTGGCAGAGGGCTCTTTGGAAAGGAGCACAAGGCCCAGGCTTCAGGCCTTGTGCACACAGCAGTTCAGCACAGAGATCCTCTTGCTAGGAGAGGGGGTGTCCAAAGAGACCGAACAAACTCCACCTCCCCTTTATAAAGTCTGCCCCAGCAGTCTCTGTTCCGGAGCAATGTACCCTGGGTGCTGCAAGATGTACTGGGAGATGTAGTCTCTCTCTCTCCTCTGCTTTCACTTCCAGTAATGTCGCTTTACTTCCTCCCGACTCACCTCTCACCTGGAACTTCTTGTCTCTCTGCATTAAAGGGGAACACCCCGCTACACACTCCCCCCACTTGAACTCTTTGGTCCCCAAAGACATCTAACATTTTTAGATCTGCAAAACATTTTAGATTCAATGCGGTTGCATAGGATTGACAGAGGAGCCTCCCACCAATCATCATAGGATGGGGAGCTGTCCTGTCTACAGGTCGCTTCAGTGGGGGCGACCTGTCTAACTGTGCCAGAGAGTGAGCTGGGGTTGCCCTCCACTAAATGGACAGTGGAAGGATCCGGATTCTCAGCATTCCTTCTAGCAGTGACTACAGAGTCTTCCGAACTGTTCCCCATTTGTGGGTAAGTCAGCTTCTTAGGAGGCCGGATGACTCTTCGATAGGGATGAGTTTCGTGTTCGAGTCGAACATACGTTCGACTCGAACATCGGCTGTTCGATCGTTCGTCGAAGATCGAACGATTTGGGCCGTTCGCGCCAAATTCGAGTGACGCGAACGGCCCACAATGCACTACGCCATCGCATTGGCCCCGCATGCTTGGCCAATCACAGTGCCGGCAGCGAGGAGAGCAATGATTGGCCACAGGCAGGATGCCTGTGGCCAATTATTGCTGAGGGTGTTTAGTACACGCCCCACACTATAAAAGGCCGCCAGCACGGCGGCCTAGTGTAGTGTGTTCCGGAGCAGGGAAAGAGAAGCATAGGCAGGGACAGTGACATTTATTTTTTTCTTGCTTAACCTGGATTCCTTTAGTTTAGGGAAAGAGAAGGATAGGTAGGGAGAGTGTCAGTGTGTTTTACTGTGCGAATCCTTGTTTCTTGGGACAGGGAAGGACAGTGAGGGAATTCTCCTTGTGCTATAGTGTGCTTTAAAAAAACATTTTTTCTAGGGACAGAAAACTATAGGTAGGGAGAGTGTCAGTGTGTTTTACTGTGCGAATCCTTGTTTCTAGGGACAGGGAAGGACAGTGAGGGAATTCTCTTTGCCTTGTGCTATAGTGTGCTTTAAAAAAACATTTTTTCTAGGGACAGAAAACTATAGGTAGGGAGAGTGTCAGTGTGTTTTACTGTGCGAATCCTTGTTTCTAGGGACAGGGAAGGACAGTGAGGAAATTCTCCTTGTGCTATAGTGTGCTTTAAAAAAACATTTTTTCTAGGGACAGAAAACTATAGGTAGGAAGAGTGTCAGTTTCTTTCACTGTGATAATCCTTGTTTCTAGGGACAAAGAAGGAAAGTGAGGGAAATTCTCCTTGTGCTATAGTGTGCTTTAAAAAAACATTTTTTCTAGGGACAGAAAACTATAGGTAGGGAGAGTGTCAGTGTGTTTTACTGTGCAAATCCTTGTTTCTAGGGACAGGGAAGGACAGTGAGGGAATTCTCCTTGTGCTATAGTGTGCTTTAAAAAAACATTTTTTCTAGGGACAGAAAACTATAGGTAGGGAGAGTGTCAGTGTGTTTTACTGTGCGAATCCTTGTTTCTAGGGACAGGGAAGGACAGTGAGGGAATTCTCCTTGTGCTATAGTGTGCTTTAAAAAAACATTTTTTCTAGGGACAGAAAACTATAGGTAGGAAGAGTGTCAGTTTCTTTCACTGTGATAATCCTTGTTTCTAGGGACAAAGAAGGAAAGTGAGGGAAATTCTCCTTGTGCTATAGTGTGCTTTAAAAAAACATTTTTTCTAGGGACAGAAAACTATAGGTAGGGAGAGTGTCAGTGTCTTTTACTGTGCGAATCCTTGTTTCTAGGGACAGGGAAGGACAGTGAGGGAATTCTCCTTGTGCTATAGTGTGCTTTAAAAAAACATTTTTTATAGGGACAGAAAACTATAGGAAGGAAGAGTGTCAGTTTCTTTCACTGTGATAATCCTTGTTTCTAGGGACAAAGAAGGAAAGTGAGGGAAATTCTCCTTGTGCTATAGTGTGCTTTAAAAAAACATTTTTTCTAGGGACAGAAAACTATAGGTAGGAAGAGTGTCAGTTTCTTTCACTGTGATAATCCTTGTTTCTAGGGACAGGGAAGGAAAGTGAGGGAAATTCTCCTTGTGCTATAGTGTGCTTTAAAAAAACATTTTTTCTAGGGACAGAAAACTATAGGTAGGGAGAGTGTCAGTGTGTTTTACTGTGCGAATCCTTGTTTCTAGGGACAGGGAAGGACAGTGAGGGAATTCTCCTTGTGCTATAGTGTGCTTTAAAAAAACATTTTTTCAAGGGACAGAAAACTATAGGTAGGAAGAGTGTCAGTTTCTTTCACTGTGATAATCCTTGTTTCTAGGGACAAAGAAGGAAAGTGAGGGAAATTCTCCTTGTGCTATAGTGTGCTTTAAAAAAACATTTTTTCTAGGGACAGAAAACTATAGGTAGGGAGAGTGTCAGTGTGTTTTACTGTGCGAATCCTTGTTTCTAGGGACAGGGAAGGACAGTGAGGGAATTCTCCTTGTGCTATAGTGTGCTTTAAAAAAACATTTTTTCTAGGGACAGAAAACTATAGGTAGGAAGAGTGTCAGTTTCTTTCACTGTGATAATCCTTGTTTCTAGGGACAGGGAAGGAAAGTGAGGGAAATTCTCCTTGTGCTATAGTGTGCTTTAAAAAAACATTTTTTCTAGGGACAGAAAACTATAGGTAGGGAGAGTGTCAGTGTGTTTTACTGTGCGAATCCTTGTTTCTAGGGACAGGGAAGGACAGTGAGGGAATTCTCCTTGTGCTATAGTGTGCTTTAAAAAAACATTTTTTCTAGGGACAGAAAACTATAGGTAGGAAGAGTGTCAGTTTCTTTCACTGTGATAATCCTTGTTTCTAGGGACAAAGAAGGAAAGTGAGGGAAATTCTCCTTGTGCTATAGTGTGCTTTAAAAAAACATTTTTTCTAGGGACAGAAAACTATAGGTAGGGAGAGTGTCAGTGTGTTTTACTGTGCGAATCCTTGTTTCTAGGGACAGGAAAGGACAGTGAGGGAATTCTCCTTGTGCTATAGTGTGCTTTAAAAAAACATTTTTTCTAGGGACAGAAAACTATAGGTAGGAAGAGTGTCAGTTTCTTTCACTGTGATAATCCTTGTTTCTAGGGACAAAGAAGGAAAGTGAGGGAAATTCTCCTTGTGCTATAGTGTGCTTTAAAAAAACATTTTTTCTAGGGACAGAAAACTATAGGTAGGGAGAGTGTCAGTGTCTTTTATTGTGCGAATCCTTGTTTCTAGGGACAGGGAAGGACAGTGAGGGAATTCTCCTTGTGCTATAGTGTGCTTTAAAAAAACATTTTTTCTAGGGACAGAAAACTATAGGTAGGGAGAGTGTCAGTGTGTTTTACTGTGCGAATCCTTGTTTCTAGGGACAGGGAAGGACAGTGAGGGAATTCTCCTTGTGCTATAGTGTGCTTTAAAAAAACATTTTTTCTAGGGACAGAAAACTATAGGTAGGAAGAGTGTCAGTTTCTTTCACTGTGATAATCCTTGTTTCTAGGGACAAAGAAGGAAAGTGAGGGAAATTCTCCTTGTGCTATAGTGTGCTTTAAAAAAACATTTTTTCTAGGGACAGAAAACTATAGGTAGGGAGAGTGTCAGTGTCTTTTACTGTGCGAATCCTTGTTTCTAGGGACAGGGAAGGACAGTGAGGGAATTCTCCTTGTGCTATAGTGTGCTTTAAAAAAACATTTTTTCTAGGGACAGAAAACTATAGGAAGGAAGAGTGTCAGTTTCTTTCACTGTGATAATCCTTGTTTCTAGGGACAAAGAAGGAAAGTGAGGGAAATTCTCCTTGTGCTATAGTGTGCTTTAAAAAAAATTTTTTTCTAGGGACAGAAAACTATAGGTAGGAAGAGTGTCAGTTTCTTTCACTGTGATAATCCTTGTTTCTAGGGACAGGGAAGGAAAGTGAGGGAAATTCTCCTTGTGCTATAGTGTGCTTTAAAAAAACATTTTTTCTAGGGACAGAAAACTATAGGTAGGGAGAGTGTCAGTGTGTTTTACTGTGCGAATCCTTGTTTCTAGGGACAGGGAAGGACAGTGAGGGAATTCTCCTTGTGCTATAGTGTGCTTTAAAAAAACATTTTTTCTAGGGACAGAAAACTATAGGTAGGAAGAGTGTCAGTTTCTTTCACTGTGATAATCCTTGTTTCTAGGGACAAAGAAGGAAAGTGAGGGAAATTCTCCTTGTGCTATAGTGTGCTTTAAAAAAACATTTTTTCTAGGGACAGAAAACTATAGGTAGTGTGACAGCAGGAAGGTAAAGTCACCTGGTTGCATCCAGGGGGGTAGATATATTTCTCCCAGATTCAGGCTTTATGCCGACTCATACCTCTAGGGAGAGTGCTGGGCGTCGTGAGGCAGGGAGTTGATGAGACCAGCTGAAGCCTGTCAGTTCGTTTAAGGCCTCTATAAGAACTCCCAGCTTCATTAGGGGTTAGCTCATGCCTGGAACCAGACCTGTGTGGACTGTCTAGGGAGAGTGAACCCCTGTGCGGTGAGGCAAAGCCTGTGTGGCTATTTGTTTGGACTTTTACTAAACCAGGGACTTAGGGACTAGGACAGCACCAGGCTGATCCCAGTTGTTAGTTTAGGAAACCTGCATGTTTAGTCAGAGGTCAAACTGACCAGGATTTATTTTGTTTGTTTCTTTTTGGCTTTGCTGTGTTTTTGTCACTGTACATAGAGAAATAAACCGCACCTTTTGATTTTGAAAACCACAACCTCCGTCTGCTGGCCCTGTTTTTGTGTGGGGAGCCCAACCAGGGGGTCACACACACCCGCTACCGAGTTAACCCCCTCACAGTAGGGAGAGTGTCAGTGTGTTTTACTGTGCGAATCCTTGTTTCTAGGGACAGGAAAGGACAGTGAGGGAATTCTCCTTGTGCTATAGTGTGCTTTAAAACAACATTTTTTCTAGGGACAGAAAACTATAGGTAGGAAGAGTGTCAGTTTCTTTCACTGTGATAATCCTTGTTTCTAGGGACAGGGAAGGACAGTGAGGGAAATTCTCCTTGTGCTATAGTGTGCTAAAGCATTCCTCATCAAACATCTTTGAAATCCTTGTTTTTTTGGACAGTCAGGGAAATTGTCGTTGTGCTATTCTGTGCAAAAGCAATCATCCTCAACCATATTTAGAAATCCTTAAGTAAAGGGACAGAGAAGGACACCTGAAGGTAGCCCTTATTGCTTTTTTCCCATCTCCCTGCAGGCCATCTATTAGAATGTCTGGAAGGCAAACAAGGAGAGGCAGACAGTCAGGAGGCAATAAAAGAGGGCAAGCAGGCTCTGTGTCTGGGGGCAACAGTGCTGGTCGTGGACGCGGTGCATTGTCATCAGCACATGGCCATGGGACACGCTTGTCCTTCTTTTCGGCAGCTGGACATGTTGAGCCACATCATGCCGAAGACTTGGTAGAGTGGATGACCAAGCCCTCCTCCTCCTCCTCATCCTCTCTCACCCAGGCTCAGGGTACTGGAAAAGCAGCTGCCAAAGCGTCCTCTTCCCTGGTATCAATGTCAGACTCATCATCAGTCACTCCTTCCCTAGACCCACCATGTCCTCCTCCTGAGGAGTCCCCCGAACTGTTTGAGCACAGTGTTGGGTACATGCTCCAGGAGGATGCCCAGCGTTTCGAAGGGTCTGATGATGAAACCCAGCTACAGGAAGGCAGTAGCGTGAGAGCAGACAGAGGGGATGCTCAAGAAGGACACCAATCTGGCAGTCATGTTCCAGCAGCTGCAGCATACTGCCAGATTGGCTCCAGTGATGAGGAGGGAGGGGATGATGAGGTCACTGACTCCACGTGGGTGCCTAATAGGAGAGAGGAGGAGGAGGAGGATGAGGAGGAGGCACATCTCCAACGAGGCAGGATGCCCTTTGGTGGCCAGCGTAAGGGCAGTACACCGACGGAATCACACCGCAGAGCTCCGCCTGTGCAGGGCGCTGCCTCTGCCCGTCATTCAAAAAGTTCTTTGGTGTGGGCCTTTTTTGAGGCTAGTGCATCAGATCGCACAGCTGCTGTTTGCAACATATGTCTCAAGCGTATATCGCGTGGCCAAAACATCAGCCGCTTGGGTACCACATGCCTGACCAGACATATGTTGACCTGCCATGCAGCTCGTTGGCAAGCCTACCTCAAAGACCCACACCAAAGAACAAAGCGGACCTCTCCTTGCACCGCATCAGCTGGGATCTCCAACCCCACTATAACTTCAGTCCTCTCTGAAACATGCACTGAGAGGAATGAAGGTGTAGAATTAGGTGTGTCACAGCCAAGTACTTGCGGCCACTCTGCTAGCAGTACACCGACGTCCGATTCTAGCAGGCAAATTTCCCTGCCCCAGCTGCTGGACCGTCGAAAGAAGTTCACTCCCAGCCATCCACATGCCCAGCGGTTGAATGCTAGCTTGGCTAAATTGCTAGCGATTCAACTGCTGCCTTTTCAGTTGGTAGACTCGGCCCCCTTCCGTGAGTTTGTGCAATGTGCGGTTCCTCAGTG
Source organism: Rana muscosa (assembly GCA_029206835.1). NCBI lineage: Eukaryota > Metazoa > Chordata > Amphibia > Anura > Ranidae > Rana > Rana muscosa. The sequence goes on from CM055118.1 coordinate 133,190,720, forward strand.
GCAGGTTCCCAAACGCCACTTTTTCTCACGGAAGGCTATTCCGGCTCTCTACCGGCATGTGGAAGGCAATGTCTTGGCCTCGCTGGACAGGGCGGTCAGCGGTAAGGTGCATATTACCGCTGACTCATGGTCCAGCAGGCATGGACAGGGACGTTACCTTTCTTTCACGGCCCATTGGGTCACTCTTTTGGCAGCTGGGAAGGATGCAGGACAAGGTGCAGTAGTGTTGGAGGTTGTTCCACCGCCACGCCTCCAAAATGCTACTACTGGTTGTGACACACCTCTCTCCTCCACCCCCTCCTCTTCTTCTTCCTCCATGGCCTCTTCCTGTGGTTTGTCCTCGGAACCAGCGGTGCTCCGTAGGCGTTCAAGGGGCTACGCAAGTACGCAGGCAAAAAGATGCCATGCCGTGCTTGCGCTGGTGTGTTTGGGGGACAGAAGCCACACTGGGGCAGAGGTCCTGTCTGCTCTGCAGGGCCAGGCCGAGAGGTGGTTGACGCCACGCCAGCTTAAGCCAGGAATGGTGGTTTGCGACAATGGCACCAACCTCCTCTCCGCCCTCCGACAGGGACAACTGACCCATGTGCCCTGTGTGGCTCACGTCCTTAACCTGGTGGTGCAGCGGTTCTTGTGCAGGTACCCGGGCTTACAGGATGTCCTGAGGCAGGCCAGGAAAGTCTGTGTGCATTTCCGCAGATCTTATAATGCCAGTGCTCGCCTGGCTGAGCTGCAAAAGGAGTTGAACCTGCCCAAGAACCGCCTTATATGTGACATGCCCACCAGGTGGAACTCAACGTTGGCCATGCTGCAGCGGCTGCACACGCAGCAGAGGGCCATCAATGAGTACCTGTGCGACTACGGCACCAGGACAGGGTCAGGGGAGCTTGGTTTTTTTTCTCCACGCCAGTGGGGCATGATCAGGGATGCATGCACTGTCCTGGCACCATTTGAGGAGGCCACGAGGATGGTGAGCAGTGACAGTGCATGCATCAGTGACACTGTACCTCTTGTCCACCTGTTGGAGCACACGCTGCGTGGAATAATGGACAGGGCACTTGAGGCAGAACAGAGGCAGGAAGAGGAGGACTTCCTTGCCTCTCAAGGCCCCCTTTACCCAGACAGTGTTCCTTCTGTCCCACCCATCGCACAGGAAGAGGAGGAGGAGGAGGAGGAGGAGGATTGTGTCAGCATGGAGGTGGAGGCTGGCACTCAGCATCATCAGCAGCAGTCTTTTAGGGATGATTTACTGTCCCAAGAAACCAGTGGACTTGTACGTGGCTGGGAGGAGGTGGCTGCGGATCATGTCGTCCTTAGTGACCCAGAGGACTCCGGAGCGAATGCCTCAGCAAACCTACGCTGCATGGCCTCCCTGATCCTGCAAAGTCTGCGGAAGGATCCTCGTATTCTTCGGATCAAGGAGAGGGACCATTACTGGCTGGCCACTCTCCTTGATCCACGGTACAAGGGTAAGGTTGCGGACCTTATGTTACCGTCGCAGAGGGAGCAGAGGATGAGACAACTCCGGGAGGCCTTGCAGAAAGGTCTGTGCAACGCGTTCCCAGAGACTGGGAGGTTACAAACTCCTGGTCCTGGACAACGAGTTGCTGAGGCTTCGGCCAGTCAAAGAAGGAGCGGTGGGGAAGGTGGCCGTCTGACCGATGCGTTCAGACAATTCTTTAGTCCGCAGCCCCAAAGTATGATCGGTTCCAGCAACCATCGCCAGCGTCTGATAAACATGGTGCAGGAATATCTAGGGGCAAGGTCAGACTTGGACACCTTCCCCACCGAAAATCCTCTGGCTTACTGGGTCTTGAGGATGGATCACTGGCCAGAGCTTGCACAGTATGCAATTGAGCTACTGGCCTGTCCTGCATCCAGCGTTCTTTCGGAACGCACATTCAGTGCTGCTGGAGGATTTGTCACGGATCACAGGGTGCGCCTGTCCACCGACTCGGTTGATCGACTGACTTTCATCAAGATGAACCAGTCTTGGATCACCACCAGCTACCACACACCTGATGCTGATATAACAGACTAATTGATTTTAACATGTCACATCCCTTCAAGACTGATGCTGATGCGGAGTGCCTGTGCTGTTATGTTGACTGGCTATCCTCCTCCTCCGAGTCCTCAATGATACGATTGATGATGATAGCTTGGAAGATCATTTTTGTTTATGGGTGCCGCCACCAGTGGCTAAGGCCCAATTTTTCAGCCCCTGTTTTACAGGGGCGTGTAATTACAATTTTTTTAGCAATAATTTGCCATAGGGCTCATTGCTGTGCTCCAAGTACAGTATCTGTGAGGGGTTGGAGTGTTGTGGCACCAGTGCCTAAGGCCCAATTTTTCAGCCCCTGTTTAACAGGGGCGTGTCATTACAATTTTTGAAGCAATACTTTGCAACAGGGCTCATTGCTGTGCTCCAAGTACAGTATCTGTGAGGGGTTGTAGTGTTGTGCCACCAGTGCCTAAGGCCCAATTTTTCAGCCCCTGTTCAACAGGGGCATGCAATTACAATTCTTGATCTAATAATTCACAGCAGGGCCCATTGCTGCACCCACCAAGAGTAACTCTGAGGGCTTACAGTGTTGTGGCAACACCACCACCACCACCACCACCACGAAAGGCCCAATTTTTCAGCCCCTGTTCAACAGGGGCATGCAATTACAATTCTTGATCTAATAATTCACAGCAGGGCCCATTGCTGCACCCACCAAGAGTAACTCTGAGGGCTTACAGTGTTGTGGCAACGCCACCACCACCACCACCACCACCACGAAAGGCCCAATTTTTCAGCCCCTGTTCAAAAGGGGCATGTAATTACAATTCTTGATCTAATAATTCACAGCAGGGCCCATTGCTGCACCCACCAAGAGTAACTCTGAGGGCTTACAGTGTTGTGGCAACACCACCACCACCACCACCACCACGAAAGGCCCAATTTTTCAGCCCCTGTTCAACAGGGGCATGCAATTACAATTCTTGATCTAATAATTCACAGCAGGGCCCATTGCTGCACCCACCAAGAGTAACTCTGAGGGCTTACAGTGTTGTGGCAACGCCACCACCACCACCACCACCACGAAAGGCCCAATTTTTCAGCCCCTGTTCAAAAGGGGCATGTAATTACAATTCTTGATCTAATAATTCACAGCAGGGCCCATTGCTGCACCCACCAAGAGTAACTGTCAGGGCTTACAGTGTTGTGGCACCAGCACCACCATCAAAGGCCCAATTTTTACTACCACTGTTCAACAATTATATGTAATTAAAATTCCTGATATAATAGTTGACAGCAGGGCGTTCCAGCACCAACCAAGAGTAACTGTGAGTGCTTACAGTGTTGTGCCAACACCAACAACTAAGGGGCCTATTTCTGCAGAGTATATACGGCAGGTCCCTACTTTCAAACATCCAACTTACAAACGACTCCTACTTGCAAACGCAAGAAGACAACAGGAAGTGAGAGGAAATCTACCACTAGGAAGGAAAATTCTCTCCTGTAAGAATAAATATGGTAGAAAGGTGTCTCCTCTGTACTGATGCTTTATCAGCAATCCTTGTTTCAAGAAAAACACCACATTTCAAAAACAGTTGTCATTGGGATGGAAAGTGAGGTGAAATGTTCTGAACAGGGGCACAGACAGCAAAACAAATGTTACAGGGGTGATAACCCTTACCTATGTTTTCCAAAAAGTTTAAAAATAGATTTTTGGGCTGGAGCTACACTTCAACAATGTACCTGTTCAAAATTACAAACAGATTCTACATAAGAACAAACCTACAGTCCCTGTCTTGTATGCACCGCCTGTATACGGCTGTTCAGAGTATATAGGGCCTTTTTTATTTTATGTGCGGGGTTCCCCTTAATATCCATACAAGACCCAAAGGGGCTGGTAATGGGCTGGGGTAGGGGGGGGGGGGGGGTGTCATGGGGTAGCTATGCCATTTTTCTTAAAGATTTTCATCCATATTACCGGGACCAGACATTACATTAAAGCCGCAAGCAGTTTTAAATGGCTTTTTTTTCCTTTAGAAGTGTCATTTTGTGCAGGGACAGTTCTAAACACGGGAAACACGTGGCACTTCACAGGCATACTTTAGACACCCCCCAGGTACGATATTTAAAGGAATATTTGACTTTTTTTTTTCACTTTATGCATCATTAAAATGACTGCTCCCGAAAAACGACCGTTTTTAAAACTTCTTTTTGCATTGATACATGTCCCCTGGTGCACAACCCGGGTTCCCAAACCCTTTTTAGGACAATAACATGCATAATAGTTGTTATAATTAGCACTTTAGAATTCGAACGTTCGCATCCATTGTATTTAATAGGGTTCTAATGTTCGTACGAACTTTCGGTCCGTTCGCGGGTTCTGGTGCGAACCGAACCCGGGGGTGTTCGGCTCATCACTACTCTTCGAGCCCTTTGCTCTCTTGGGATTTCTGGCTCTGGCGCCTCAGGCTCCCCTCCCTCTGAACAACCATCCTGGGCATCTTCCCAGTATTCTGCTGAAGGACTAGAAGGGATGAACTCTGTGGCTTCTGGGTTCAGTGTCCCATCTTGAGTGTCTTCAGTGGCTGGAAGATCAATATTAGAAGTTTCTGGAGTTGGGGAAGGCCACAGCCAATCAAGTTCTCCTTCTTCATTTTCACTAAGTTGAGAGGCCTCTCCATCTTCAGCTCGGGAGGTCTGCGACCGAGTGTTCGGCCTAGGAGTATCCAGAATAGAGGCCGGATCAGGGGAGTCTCCCGCAGGAGGTATTCTAACTGCCTCAGCAAGTGGGAGCAGGTGATTCCGATGCCACGTCTTCAGTGGGCCTACCTTTCCTTCTGGTTTCAACTTATAGACAGGTAGGCCCGGCAACTTCCTACAGATGACATAAGGTTCAGATCTCCATCTGTCTGCAAGTTTGTGCTTCCCAGGGATCCCCAGGTTGCGTAACAGCACTCGATCCCCAGGCTGTAGGTCTTGCACCCGGACTTTCAAGTCAAAGTTCCTCTTATTTCTAGCTCCCCTTTGGTCGGAAGCTGCTTGAGCTTGCTCATAAGCTACTTTCAGGCTTTGTCTGAGCCTGTCCACGTACCCTTTGTGGGATGTGACTGAGGAATGGTCCAGAGAGGTGCCAAAGGCCAGGTCCACAGGTAGTCTCGCCTCTCTCCCAAACATGAGTCGATATGGGGAGTAGCCTGTAGCATCACTGATGGTGCAGTTGTAAGCATGTACTGTGGCTGCTATGTGTTTGCTCCAATGTTGCTTTTTCTCACTTTCCAGAGTCCCCAACATGTTGAGCAAGGTTCGGTTGAACCTTTCCGGCTGAGCATCTCCCTGTGGATGGTAAGGTGTAGTTCGAGTCTTTTTGATTCCCAAAGAATCCAGGAGCTTCCGGATCAGTTTACTCTCGAAGTCCCTCCCTTGATCTGAATGGAGTCGCTGTGGCAGCCCATAATGGACAAAGTACTTCTCCATAAGTACCTTGGCTACGGTGGAGGCCTTCTGGTCTTTGGTCGGGAAAGCCTGGGCATACCGGGTGAAATGGTCGGTTATCACCAGAACATTTCCTAGTCCACTCAGGTCGGGTTCGAGGCAGAGAAAATCAATGCATACCAGATCCATTGGGCCTTGGCTTTTTCAGATGGCCCATTGGGGCAGCTTGATGGGGCAAAGTCTTCCTCTGGATGCATCGGGCACATGAGTGGCAGTACTCCTCTACCTCTGCCCTCATGCAGGGCCAATAGAACCGACTTCTGACAAGTTGAAAGGTCCTTTCAGCCCCTAGGTGGCCATGATTGTCATGCAGGGCAATCAGAACAGTCTCCCGATGTTTCTCTGGGAGGAACAGCTGCCACTTATCTTCTGAGTCATCAGAGGGGCCCCTTCGGTAGACCACTCCCTGATGTAACTGCAACCTATCCCTCTCCTTCCTCAGCAGGCGAGCTTCCTTTGAAGGTTGACGCATGAGTCTGTTTGGATCCTGATTCTCCAAGGCCTCCAGGACCAATCTCCCCATGGGGTCTTTCAATTGGTCACACCTCAATTCCTTCTTGGACAGTCTTGGTAGGTTGTCCTCTTCCAATTGAGCTACTCCACAGTAGTGTTTGGGGACTCCCACTGTGGTAACTCCTATTTCCTCTGCTCTGGAGCCTCCTCGGGCTTGGAATTCAGCTCCTTGACAAAGGGCCCGCACCCCATCCGGTGCCACTTGGGTCCAATCTTCTATTTCAATGGTGGGGGAATGAGATCTCCTGGACAGAGCGTCTGCGTCTCGATTCCCAGCCCCTGGTCTATACTTTAGGCTGAAGCTGAATCCAGACAGTGCGGCCAGCCACCTGTGTCCAGTGGCGTCCAGCTTGGCCGTGGTGAAAAGGTAGGTAAGGGGGTTGTTGTCGGTCTTCACAGTGAACTCCGCCCCATATAGGTAATCTTTGAGTTTGTCTACTACCGCCCACTTAAGGGCCAGGAACTCCAGCTTTTGGGTGGGGTAGTTCTTCTCCGAGGGGTTCAGGCTCCTACTCACGTAGGCAACAGGCCGCAGTTGCCCTTCGTGTTCTTGGTAAAGTACTCCTCCCAGACCGTCATGACTAGCATCCACGTGCAGTTCATAGGGTTTGGTTGGGTCTGCGTAGGCCAAGACCGGGGCAGTTGTTAGGCTCTCCTTTAATGCCTGGAAGGCCTCTTCACACTTCTGGTTCCACTGATCTCTGACTGACTCTCCCGGCTTCCTGGGCCCTGAGTCGTCCTCTTCCCCCTCGGTCTTGAGTAGTTCATTCAATGGTCTAGCAATTCGGGCGAATCCTTCCACAAACCTCCTGTAATAGGAGCAGAACCCCAAGAAGGATCTGAGTTCTGTTACTGTGGTGGGTCGTGGCCAGGAGGTAACTGCCTCCAATTTCTCAGGGTCTGTGGCCACCCCCTCTTCAGACACTATGTGCCCCAGATAGTTCACAGAAGACTGGTAGAACCGACACTTCTCAGGCGAAAGCTTGAGTCCTTCCTCACTTAGTCTTCTCAACACTTTTTCCAGCCTCTCTTCGTGTTCTTCCAAGGTTCTCCCAAAGACAATGACATCGTCCAGGTATACAAGGACTTCAATAAGGTTCATGTCTCCTACAGTCTTCTCCATGAGACGTTGGAAAGTAGCTGGGGCTCCAGACAGACCTTGGGGCATCCGATTGAATTCAAAGAACCCCACTGGGGTTATGAAAGCTGTCTTCTCCTTGTCTTCTGGATGCATAGGGATCTGATAGTACCCTCTCTTGAGGTCCATAACGCTGAACCATTTGGCTCCAGACAAGCTCTGTAGGGCATCCTCTATCCTCGGAGTGGTGTATTGGTCGGGGATGGTTTTCCTGTTGAGAGTCCTGTAGTCTATACAGAGCCTCAATGACCCATTCTTCTTTCTGACCACCACTATGGGAGAGGCATAGGGGCTCCTGGACTCCCGTATCACACCAGTCCTCTTGAGTTCTGCAAGTTGTTCCCTTAGATCCTCCAGATCTGCTAGGGGGACCCGCCTGACTCTCTCTCGGAAGGGCTTGTCTTCCTGGAGGCGGATCCGATGGGTGGCACTCCTTGCACACCCCACATCGAACTCATCTCTGGAGAATATCTTCTCCCATCTAGTCAACTGGGCCTTGGCTCTCTCTTTCCAAACCCTGGATAGATTCAAGTTCTCCATGGACAGCTTCTCCCAAAGATCTCCTCTTTCACCCGTCCCCTTTACTTCTGACAGGGTAACCGGGGCAGCAGGGCTCACCTGGCCCAGCAGCATTCTGGCAGGGATTTCCATGGGGCCTCTGGTAGTGTTTCTAACACTCACTGGAACTCTACAATGGGCCTTCTTCAGAACCTTCAGCGGAATCACTTCTGGTATCACTTCCAGACCTGAGGACTCTCCTTTTGGGTCGGATTCCAGCACGACAAAGGGTCCAGGCTGCTCCCAAGTAAGCTTCACAGTGGCTCTGAGACAGGTTACTTCGCCAGGCTGCAACACTACCCCTCCTCTTCCAAGTCTCCACACCTTCCCTATCCCCTCCACCGGGGTCTTCTGCTCTAGGACCAGCCTTTGGTAAGCCGTCCTCAGCATGGGATGGATCTTGGTGGCTGCTTGCCCCTTCTCTTCCACTAAAGGGGTCAGGAGTCTTCGGACCAGGTCCGTGTTTGTCCCTATTATAAGGGAGCTCTTGTTGGCTCCTGGCGGCCGAGGGCACACAACTGCCAGGGTGTCAACACTTCGGCCTTCCCAGCCACAGATGGGTCAAAGGTCATCCGGATGGGCAGATAGCCATCATAGGGGAAGCTCTGGGTTCCAATTCCCCATATTTCCAGCTCCTCTATGTTCTGGATGGGCAGATGACTCAAGTGCTTATCGTAGAAATCCGGGTATAGTAGGGTCACTTGTGCCCCAGTATCCAAGATGGCTCTGGTGTAGACTCCCTCCACTTGAATGGGCACTACAGGAGATGGGCCTACCAGCTTCTCCGGATATGGCCTGGCAGGAGTCGCCTTCTTCTGGTCCTTTCCCTTTGGACTCTCTCTCGTCCATCTCCCTTTTGACTTTAGTCTTTCTTGGGCCTGGTATGCATCGATTTCCCTCCTTTTAATGGGCGTACAGACCTGCTGAGGGATATTATAGTTTTTCTTAGGTGTGCATTCCCTTTGGGGAATGCTGTGCCTCTTCTGAGGGGTCTGGCCCTCTCTCTTTGGGGTGTACCCCTGCTGAGGGATACTATAGTTCCTCTGAGGAGTTTTGTCTTTTCTTTTCCTTAGCTTCTCATTAGGTTTGGAACTCACTGAAAATGATGGGCACCCGGTCGGCTCCTTCACCGGGGCCTGCTGAAGTTTCCCGCCAGCTGTTTGGACTTTTCCTCAACTACCAGGCTTGGGCATACTCGCCTGAGATGTCCTTTTCCTCCACATTTGAAGCAGGCTCTCTGTATTGGTTTCATAGAGCGGTTAGTGGTAGGGGTCTTTGGTGCCATGAGTGGTGAGACCTCTTCTGTCTGGGGTTTCACCAGACGAGTCATCAACATCGTCATCATCTCTAGTATTTCTTTCTGGGTCTGGAACAGCTCCTCCAGTCCAGTCTGACTTGTGGGGAAGTGGTGAATAGGTGAAGACCATGATCCCTGTTCAGTGCTTGCTGCCAGTACACTAAGCTCCCGAGTGTCTGAAGGGACATCTATCTGTTGTACTTTGGCACTTGTGGTGCTAGGAGATTGAAGTTTCCTCTGTTTTTGGTCCTTCTCAATCTCCATCTTATCTGCTTCATTCATTTTCTCAATGAGGACCTCATCCGGAGTTGAGGGATCTTCCAAATGCTGCTTCAGCTGTAGCTTGATGTAGTCACTCCTCAATCCCGTAGTCACAGATCTCCGGAATTTCTTTTGGACTAGCTTGACTCCAAAATGCTCCCCATTTCCTTCATCCTTGGATGTGGACAACAGGCGGTCCTTGAGCTCAATGGCCCGGAATAGGAAGTTCTGAAGAGTCTCTCCACTCTCCTGGGTCATATTTATCAGTCGATGAAATAACTCGGCGGCATCTTCCTCCTCATAATAGCTTTTCAGTATCCTCTTTGGCTGGTTCAGGGTCAATCCACCCTTCCTCTCTAACATGCCCCTGACACTTGAACCTGGGCTGATGGCATGGATTACAGCCTCTCTAATTTCAGATTCCTGATATCCTTTCTGTAACCCCAACTCTATTTGGTGTAGGAGGTTGGTGTAGGACAGTTTGTCCTTCTGCCCTCTTTCTCCTATCTGGCCATCAATGCGGAAATCCTTCCAGATGGTTACTTCCTGCAGGCGACCCTGAGCTCGTTTCTTCGGTACCTTCCCAGGTTTGGGCTTTATCTGACCATCTTTCTGATCCTCAGGAGCGACACGTAACTCCTTAATGCGTTCAGCTATCATACTGGAAGTCTCCTGAAACCTCTCTTGTATGTCACGGTACTGTCGTTTCAGATCACTCAGCTGTTGCTCTGCCTGCGATTTAACAGCAGCCCCTGCTTTCCTGTCCAAGGGTTCTAACTGTTTCTGACTGGGATGTGTCAGGTGGAACTCAGTCTTTTCGGACAATTTTATACTGGCACCATGGAAGTTTTCAGGGACATCCTGTCCCCACTCTATCAGTGCATAAGTGCAGTTGGTCCTTGAGTTTGGTCTCATTGCGACCACGTAAGCCTTTCTATCCGGGGACAATATTTGTACCACTTCTTTAATTTGTTTCTCTCTCCAGTCACTCCCTGGAAGTTCAATGGCCACGCTCGCTTCTGAGCGTGTCCCTTCTGCTTCGCACCATTGGACTACTTTGGTGGGGTCCATGCCGGCACTTCAGGCGTTCACCTGCTGTATCAGGATCCCGGACAAGAACCCCCACGTGTAGCGATACCTCCAACTAAGAAGGCCGCAGATTTAGTTGGGCCCTGAAGACAGCTCCGCCAACCCCCGGCAATATGCTCAACCCCCCACTGGCACAGCTAGTAAGGGGAGATAGGACCGCGTGACCGCAACTTTAGGTGACGCAGTCCTATGGCAAACACACACAGTGATATACTTTAAAACTTCTATTAAAGTAAATGAAACTGACACCAATGTACTTGACCTAGATATTTTACTGAGGCTAATGGGCAAGTAATAAACAACAGTATTATAAGTTGCAGATCCCTGCAATAAACAGTGATAAAGATAAACAGAGTAATCAGAATAATAAAGTATTGCTATGCAACTCTAGCGCTGCCCTTTTACAGCTACTTCCCCTCATGGGTAGACTAACACCCAGCAATGTCTACCTATGCAGTCAGGCCTGACTGATCTAAATGGAAGTTCAGTGAAACAATATTCGCTAGCAATCTTTTCGGTGGTGCACTTGAAGAACAACTTTGTAATCCCAACGAATAGAAAAGATAAAGTGTCTGTCTTTAAACAGCTCTCACCACCCGGACAAGTCCAAGTCTGTTTCCTCCATTGATTCATCTAGGAACAGGAATCCACCAACATCCAAGTCTTCAATCCTTCTGGTGTACTGCAGCAAGGATGAGAAGATGTCTCTAAGGTTCTGCTAGGCTGGCAGAGGGCTCTTTGGAAAGGAGCACAAGGCCCAGGCTTCAGGCCTTGTGCACACAGCAGTTCAGCACAGAGATCCTCTTGCTAGGAGAGGGGGTGTCCAAAGAGACCGAACAAACTCCACCTCCCCTTTATAAAGTCTGCCCCAGCAGTCTCTGTTCCGGAGCAATGTACCCTGGGTGCTGCAAGATGTACTGGGAGATGTAGTCTCTCTCTCTCCTCTGCTTTCACTTCCAGTAATGTCTCTTTACTTCCTCCCGACTCACCTCTCACCTGGAACTTCTTGTCTCTCTGCATTAAAGGGGAACACCCCGCTACACGCAGATTAGGATTGGTGGAAAATACAAAGGATAGTGGCGCAGGCTGTACTAAAAGAATGTAACATGAGTCCATACAAAGTCCTTTGAGCTATCTAGCTCTGTGTGAGAAAACAGTCTGTAGTATCAGGGCAGCCTTGTAGGGGGAGTTGAAGCACGCTCCAAACATGTGAAGAAAGAAAAGGACATAGGCGCCTCTAAGTAAGACTGTTATATTTACCGCTTGCCGACCGCCACACGCCGATGTATGTCGGCAGAATGGCACAGCTGGGCATATTGGCGTACAGGTACGTCCCCTTTAGAATGCACAGCCGTGGGTCGCGAGCGCGCCGCCGGCATTGCGCTCGCGACCCAGTCGGGTACTCCGTGACCGCGCCAGCGGGACCCGCGGACCCGATCGCCGCCGGTGTCCTGCGATCGGGTCACAGAGCTGAAGAACCGGGAGAGTTAAGTGTAAACAAACCTCTCCCCGTGCTTCCTAGTGAGCCTGTCACTGATCGTCTGTTCCCTGTCATAGGGAACGACAATCAGTGACGTCACACGCCAAGCCACGCCCCTACAGTAAGAATCACACATTAGGTCACACTTAATCCCTTTAGCGCCCCCTACAGGTTAACCCCTAAACTGCCAGTGTCATTTTCACCGTAATCAGTGCATTTTTATAGCACTGATCTCTGTAAAAATTACAATGATCCCAAAATAGTGTCAAAAGTGTCCGATGTGTCCGCCATAATGTCGCAGTCACGATAATAATCGCTGATCGCCACCATTACTAGTAAAAAAAAAATTATTAATAAAAATGCCATAAAACTATCACCTATTTTGTAGACGCTATAACTTTTGCGCAAACCAATCAATAAACGCTTATTGCGATTTTTTTAACCAAAAATATGTAGAAGAATACGTATCGGCCTAAACTGAGGAAAAAATATGTTTTTTATATATTTTTTGGGGATATTTATTATAGCAAAAAGTAAAAAATATTGAATTTTTTTCAAAATTGACGCTCTATTTTTGTTTATAGCGCAAAAAATAAAAACCCGCAGAGGTGATAAAATACCACCAAAAGAAAGCTCTATTTGTGGGAAAAAAAGGACGTCAATATTGTTTGGGAGCCACGTCGCACGACCGCGCAATTATCAGTTAAAGCGACGCAGTGCCGAATCGCAAAAAGGGGCCTGGTCCTTTAGCAACAAAATGGTCCGGGGCTTAAGTGGTTAATAGACAAAGTGTATTAAAAACTCACATTACAGTATCTGTAAGCAGGCACAGTGGAGTCCAGTGAGATCACACAATCTCCGTCCCGGCTGTCAGCAGTGGTCTCGTCTCAGTGATCTGTGTGAGGCCGGCGTCCTAGCCAGCAGGAATCTTTCGGCGCTCAAGCGTGATCCAGAACGAGGTTTGGAACGCAGCTGGGGATCACAGGAGAGGTCTGGAACGCTACGCAGGGCGGGATGGTGTCACAGACGTTATCTCATAAAACTTCATTGTGCTCACAAATGTTTGATAAAGAACAACCCTTGTTGCAGCCTCTCACCTTGTGACTTGCTGAAAAGTTACAGTGTATGGGCTGATATTAAAAATCTATTTATGCAAATTTGTAAAGTTACTGACAGGTCCACTTTAACATATTCCCGTTAGTGCAAGAAAGGGGGGCTGTCCCTCCTCTTCTGGAAGAGAGAGGGGCGTGTCCCGCCTCTGCATGAAGATAGAGGGTGTGTCCCCCTCCTCTGCAGGATAGAAGGGGGGTGTGTCACTCCTCTGCAGGAAGAGAAGGGGGGTGTGTCCCCCTCCTCTGCAGGAAGAGAAGGGGGTGTGTCACTCCTCTGCAGGAAGAGAAGGGGGGTGTGTCCCTCTGCAGGAAGAGAAGGGGGTGCCCCTTCTTTGCTGGAAGAGAGAGGGGGATTGTCCCTCCTCTGCAGGAAGACAGAGGGGGTATGTCCCTCTGCAGGAAGATAGAGGGTGTGTCCCCCTCCTCTGCAGGAAGAGAAGGGGGGTGTGTCACTCCTCTGCAGGAAGAGAAGGGGGTGTGTCCCTCCTCTGCAGGAAGAGAAGGGGGTGCCCCTCCTTTGCTGGAAGAGAGAGGGGGGTTGTCCCTCCTTTGCAGGAAGAGAGAGGGGGTATGTCTCTCCTTTGCTGGAAGAGAGGGGATGTGTCCCCCCTTTGCTGGAAGAAAGAGGGAATGTGTCTCTCCTTTGCTGGAATAAAGGTGAGGGGAGGGGCATGAAATGTCCCCGCCCATCACACATGGAAAGCTGTCAGACAAAATTTATAATTTAAAGCAGTTTTTTAACCGTTTTATGCACTTACCTGTAATTGGTTGAATTGGTAACGATCTTCTTGGCACGAGTATTTTTCCTATAAAAAGAAAAAAATGTGTCACATTAGTACACTCCGGCGGTGATCTACAGAGAAGAAGCTTGTATTCACTATCATGGAGTCGTTACTGCGTCAAGTTCTGGAAAGGGCCGGTACCGAAGAGGGTGAGCGCTGGCTTCAATTGTGCCTGTCGTTACCTCCTCCTCCATCTGTGTGCGGCTTCCCGGTGGTTCCGTCCACTTCTACTGCTCCGGCTGTGCATAATGCTGGTCTCCGCCATGTTGTTGCTCCCCTTTCGTCACCTGCCCCGGATCTTCCTCTGGCTGCTGCTTCCGCTTCCTCCATCTGGTGTCCTCCTATTGACCCCGTGGATCGTCTTGCGTCATTCGGTAATCTCCGTAATGACGGCGGATATTCTCCGATTTCTGAGGACGCATGCGCAGTTCGCCCGGAGGTCCCTTCAAAGAGAAAACGTAAGAAGCCCGGCAAATTTGAATCTCCTCCACAGCGCAGAGATACGGAAAACAGGAGGCTGAAGAAGAAGACATTGGGGAATAGACAGGCAGTATCAGACATTCAGAATGCTGACATATTTCAAGGCTCTGCTATGGATAGCGGTAAGGTTAACCCTTCGCTTGCTGGTGACAGTTTTAAAAATGTACCGGCTGGTGAAGTGGTTGCTATGGCACCCGGGTTTACGCGTGCTGAAGCTGCAGCGGTTGCTGCCATGGTTACTGACGCTCCTCGGTCGGCTAATGTCACTCCTGTTATTCTGCCTGCAATCCAGGTTGCTGATTGTGAGAATGGACTGAATAATGCTGCTGCTGCTGAATTTGACTTGATTCCTGAAAACAGTACTGCATTTTCTTCCGCTTCTAACTTGGCTTTACAGCAAGGAGGTGAGCATGTGGATGCCTCTGTATTGCAAAATTTTGCTCTGTCTATGACGAATTTGTTGTCACAATTGTTACCTGTTAAACTGAATGTTTTACCTACTTTGAACCCTGGTCTTGCTTCTGTATGGAGAGATAATTTGTCTGTTAATAATTTTACGCCGATTGTTCAAGAGGTTGCTACTCACACTCCTGTTCTGCAAACGACGCCTAAAATGGCTTTGTCTAATGCTAGTATGCCTGAAGCTTATATGAAGGAAGTTCTTTCTTGCGAACTTTCTCCTTTAGGTTTCCATTTAAGCAATACTGTAAAAGAAAAAATATGGAAAGGAGAATATATTGATTTGCTTTCGTTATTGCCTTCTACTAAAGATCATAGGTTGAAGAAGGAGGACGAAAAATTTGATGACGAAAAGCGTAAATTTGTTTCTCAAAGCTTTAATAATTGGTTACAAGCATTCAGTATTTTTGCAGGTGTTATGGGTGAAAAACGCCCTGACTTATGCAGTGGCCTTTTTCAACATGTTGAGATAATATTAGAGGCTTATAAGAATTTTCCAGGTCTATCATGGTTCTACTATGATGAGTCATTTCGACAAAAGCTTGCGGTACATAGAAATTTAAAATGGGGTATGAAAGATGTAGGCCTCTGGTTAAATCTGCTATTGCCTCAGAAACAGGTTGTTAAAACTGTTGCTCCTGCTGTTGGTCCTTATCGTAAAGGGCTTTGTTTTAATTTTAATGAAGGTCATTGTAAATGGCTTTCTAACTGTAGGTATAGGCATGAATGTGCTCATTGTGCTGGTACTCATCCTGCTGCTCGGTGTTTTAAAAAATCGGGTCATCTCACCCCTGCTGTTTCCAAGGATAATACATTTCTTAAAGGCAATTACGCCAGTGATACTGGAAAACATGTTGCCCTGGCTCCTTCTGTATCCGGACCGCATGAATGCAGACATGTTAATTAATGGATTTTGTTATGGTTTTCTACTGCCATCTTTTTCGGGTTCTGGTTGCGAAGTGTTTGATAATTTGGCCTCCGTTGTTTTTCATAAGGATGTTGTGCGACAAAAAATTTTGAAAGAAGAAGAAGATGGTAGAATTGCTGGTCCTTTTGATCACCCTCCATTCTCTAATTTTCGGATATCCCCTCTTGGCGTTATCCCCAAAAAGGAGGCTGGTTCTTTTAGGCTTATACATCATTTGTCCTTCCCAGACGGTTTTTCTTTGAATGATGACATCGATTCGCAATTGTGTTCGGTGTCTTATTCTTCTTTTGATGATGCGTTATCAAAAATTCGTTCTGCAGGTGATTCGGCTTTGTTAGCGAAAGCTGACGTGAAATCTGCGTTTAGATTATTGCCTATTCACCCTTCGGCGTTTAATTCTTTAGGTTTTGTTTTCGACTGTAAATATTATTTTGATAAATGTTTGCCTATGGGCTGTTCCTTGTCGTGTCGTTATTTTGAAATGTTTTCTTCTTTTCTTGAATGGGTTGTTTGTCGTCGTTCAGGTTTTGAACTTTGTGTTCATTATTTGGATGATTTTTTATTTATTGGTAGAGCGAATACTTTGGATTGCTTATACATTTTTACTGAGTTTAAATTGATGTGTAGTTTGTTTGGTGTCCCTTTGGCCCCTGAAAAATCGGTTTCTCCTACCACTTGTTTAGAATTTTTAGGTATTCAGATTGATACGGTATCCATGGTTTTTAGGCTTCCTATGAATAAAATTGTTAAGATAAGGTTGTTGTTAGATTTCATTTTGTCAAGACGAAAGGTACAATTGAGTACAATTCAGTCTTTGTTGGGTTTGTTGGCCTTTGCTTCAAGAGTTGTGCCCATGGGGAGGATTTTTTCAAAACGTCTTTATAGAGCGATTTCTGGTATAAAATCTCCTAGACATTTTGTTCGTATAACTAAGGATATACGCGACGATTTATTGGTTTGGCGTAAGTTTTTGAGTTCATTTAACGGTTGTTCACTTTGGCAAGATCCTTTTTGTGTGGCTTCTGCTCTAGAGTTGTTTACTGATGCTGCTGGTTCGTTAGGTTACGGCGCGTTTTGGCAGGGTCATTGGTCGGCCGATCTTTGGCATTCTTCGTGGATTGAGAGAGGTCTTGTTTCTAATATTGTTCTGTTGGAGTTGTTTCCTGTTGTTGTTGCTTTTGAATTGTGGGGCGATCATTTTCGAAATAGGAGGATACTTCTTCATTCGGATAATAAGGGTGTTGTTTTCGCGATTAATTGTTTAGTTTCTAAATCACTTCCCGTTATTTCTGTTCTTCGTTTTTTAGTTTTTCAATGTCTGGAATTAAATATCTGGTTAAAGGCGAAATATGTCCCTGGTAGTTTTAATGATATTGCTGACTCATTATCTCGTCAACAGTCACGAAGGTTTCGGGAGCTGGTTCCGGATGCGGACGAAATTGGGCTGTCCTGTCCTCCTCATCTTTGGTTAATAGTATGAGTCCGGTGATGACTGCTTTACAGAATTCTTTAGCACAGTCCACGCGAGCATGTTATGAAGCTGCGTGGGACTTATGGCATTCCTGTCTAGGCTGTTTTGAAGTTTCGAACGCTCTGAGTTCTGAGGATTTAGTTTTATTTTTCTTAAATACTTTGATGCAAAAGGGTTTTTCTTATTCTCATATTATTAAATTATTGGCGGGAGTTTACATTTTTTAAGAAATTGAATGGTGAGGCTCCATGTCTTAGTTTTTTCACTGTCAAACAGGCATTAAAAGGTTATCGCAAACAACATGTGTTACCTGACAAGAGATTACCGATTACTATTGATTTATTGCAACAAATTTGTTCAGCTACTGATGTTGTTTGTTTCTCGACTTTTGAGGCTTTGTTGTTTAAGCTTACTTTTTGTCTGTGCTTTTATGGTGCTTTTAGAATATCGGAATTGCTTCCTCCTAAACGATTAACTTGTTTGGGTCTTCCTTGGGCAGCGGTGTCTGTTCATTCTGACGTTATTCGTCTGTTTTTACGCAAGAATAAAACTGATCAGTTTGGTCATGGTAGGTGGATCACCATTCACAAACATACTGATACGTCTATGTGTGTGGTTGTTCTTGTTCACCGTTACCTGCTTGTTCGTCCGTCTGGTGATACGCAATTCCTCATTCATTCTGATAATACTCCGTTGACCGTTTATCAATTTAATTCTGTGTTTAAGAAATGTTTATTTCATTTGGGTTTGGGACATCTACCAATCTCTTCTCATTCCTTTCGAATTGGAGCAGCAACAACTGCTAATAATATAGGTTTGGATGTTGCTGCTATTAAAAAAATTGGTAGATGGTCTTCTAAATGCTATAGTACATATGTTCGCCCTAATTGTTCTATTTAATTTCAGGTTCTGCAATTATTACTTGGATCGTTGGTCACTCATTCGTTTACTGGGCACATAGAAGAGCAGAGAGGAGATGTTATGGTAGTAATCTGGGCCTGGATTATGCTAATGTTAAATTGTTCTGGTATGGGCATAGGGGATTGACTTGGGCTAGTTTGAGTAGAGTTTTGACATTGTTGTGTTCCAAATGGCCTCTGCCTCAAATTATCATTTTCCATTTGGCTGGGAACGACCTTGGTCGCCGAAGGACTTTAGATGTTATTTCTAGTATAAAGAATGATTTTGTGCATATTCATGCCGTATTGCCTGAATGTGTATTGGTGTTTTGGGAGATTGTCCCTCGTCTACTTTGGTGTTCCCCCGAATGGAAACATTTTGAAAGAATGAGAAAAAATGTTAATAGAGCAATTGCAAAATTCATGCCTCTGTTAAACGGTTTATCTTATAAACATATTGATCTGGAGGGTGGTATTCCTGGCTTTTACCGCCCTGACAGTATCCATTTGTCTGATGTTGCTCTAGATATTTTTAATTTAGATTTTCAAAATAGTGTGGAATGGGCCGTGGGCCGGCGGGGGTGCCGTGCTTATTGTCCATAAGCTCGGCGTATGGGACTTAATGTTGTGTAATGTAGCTTGAGCTTTAAATAGCTAAGCTTTATATATATGGTATTAATTTTTGTTGAATTATATATCTAATGTGATATAAGTATTGATATATTTATAATTGATAAAATATTTATCTATACCAATAATAAAGGCCGCGGCCATTACATCCACATGCAATAGTATTTGGGTTTTTTATTTTAAAATTATTTATATTTAAAGTAAATAAGTTATGACTAGCTTTCCATAAAGGTGAGGGGAGGGGCATGAAATGTCCCCGCCCATCACACATGGAAAGCTGTCAGACAAAATTTATAATTCAAAGCAGTTTTTTAACCGTTTTATGCACTTACCTGTAATTGGTTGAATTGGTAACGGTCTTCTTGGCACGAGTATTTTTCCTATAAAAAGAAAAAAATGCGTCACATTAGTACACTCCGGCGGTGATCTACAGAGAAGAAGCTTGTCCCTCCCACCCTCCCTTGTCGCGGCTTTATTATGTGGTTGTTGTCCTTTTCTGTATGAAAAGGGACTTAATGTTGTGTAATGTAGCTTGAGCTTTAAATAGCTAAGCTTTATATATATGGTATTAATTTTTGTTGAATTATATATCTAATGTGATATAAGTATTGATATATTTATAATTGATAAAATATTTATCTATACCAATAATAAAGGCCGCAGCCATTACATCCACATGCAATAGTATTTGGGTTTTTTATTTTAAAATTATTTATATTTAAAGTAAATAAGTTATGACTAGCTTTCCAGAGAGGGGGTGTCCCTCCTCTGCAGGAAGAGAAGGTGGGGGGTGTTTCCCTCCTTTGCTGGAAGAGGGAGGAGGTTGTCCCTCCTCTGCAGGAAGAGAGAGGGGATTGTCCCTCCTTTGCAGGAAGAGAGAGGGAGTGTGTCCCTCTTCTGCTGGAGGAGAGTAGGCATGTCCCTCCAGTGCAGGAAGAGCTGTCCAGCATAAGTGACAGTTACAGGGGTGGGGCAAACCATACAACTCTCCTAGGAAGGCTTATGGTCAGCTTTTAATCATATGGAGTAAACCATTTTAAAAAAAGCAAAAAGCTGTTGCTGTAACTGCTGTTAGCTGCAGTGAGGGTTTGTTTGTCTTTTATATAAAGTTGAAGCTATTGTAAACGATCGCCTTGTAAAACAGCCCATTCATTTTAAAACTGAAACAAAAGGCAAAACATTTGTGTATAGATATAAAAAAAAAGCATCATAAATACAGTTTTTTCTCCTCGTGATCGCATTCCCTCTGCTCCCTTTGTTCTCATCTGCATAAGAGCTGGGGGGAAGCAAAGCAACAGTACACTGAGCTTCCCATTGAATGGCTGTGCAAGGGGGGGTGTCAGGACAAGTTTGATCATTGGAGGAGAGCCAGGCCGAGTTCCCAGCATAGCTAGAGAACTGACCACGGTGTGTTATCCTTCTTAGTGTGGTCAGTTTTTAGTAGGAAAGCAGAGCGACTGAAAGGAACACCAGGGATTTCACACAATGAATGTAATACAAAGAGAACAGGATACTTTTTCATATACAGTGGGGCAAAAAAGTATTTAGTCAGCCACCAATTATGCAAGTTCTCCCACTTAAAAAGATGAGAGAGGCCTGTAATTGTCATCATAGGTATACCTCAACTATGAGAGACAAAATGTGGCAACAAATTCAGACAATCACATTGTCTGATTTGGAAAGAATTTATTTGCAAATTATGGTGGAAAATAAGTATTTGGTCACCTACAAACAAGCAAGATTTCTGGCTCTCACAGACCTGTATCTTCTTCTTTAAGAGGCTCCTCTGTCCTCCACTCATTACCTGTATTAATGGCACCTATTTGAACTTGTTATGAGTATAAAAGACACCTGTCCACAACCTCAAACAGTCACACTCCAAACTCCACTATGGTGAAGACCAAAGAGCTGTCGAAGGACACCAGAAACAAAATTGTAGACCTGTACCAGGCTGGGAAGACTGAATCTGCAATAGGCAAGCAGCTTGGTGTGAAGAAATCAACTGTGGGAGCAATAATTAGAAAATAGAAGACATACAAGACCACTGATAACCTCCCTCGATCTGGGGCTCCACACAAGATCTCACCCGTGGGGTCAAAATGATCACAAGAACGGTGAGCAAAAATCCCAGAACCACACGGGGGACCTAGTGAATGACCTGCAGAGAGCTGGGACCAACGTAACAAAGGCTACCATCAGTAACACACTACGCCGCCAGGGACTCAGATCCTGCAGTGCCAGATGTGTCCCCCTGCTTAAGCCAGTACATGTCCGGGCCCGTCTGAGGTTTGCTAGAGAGCATTTGGATGATCCAGAAGAGGATTGGGAGAATGTCATATGGTCAGATGAAACCAAAGTAGAACTGTTTGGTAGAAACACAACTCGTCATGTTTGGGGGAGAGAGAATGCTGAGTTGCAACCAAAGAACACCATACCTACTGTGAAGCATGGGGGTGGCAACATCAAGCTTTGGGGCTGTTTCTCTACAAAGGGAACAGGACGACTAATCCATGTACACGAAAGAATGAATGGGGCCATGTATCGTGAGATTTTGAGTGCAAACCTCCTCCCATCAGCAAGGGCATTGAAGATGAAACGTGGCTGGGTCTTTCAGCATGACAATGATCCCAAACACACCGCCCGGGCAATGAAGGAGTGGCTTTGTAAGAAGCATTTCAAGGTCCTGGAGTGGCCTAGCCAGTCTCCAGATCTCAACCCCATAGAAAACATTTGGAGGGAGTTGAAAGTCCGTGTTGCCCAGCGACAGTCCCAAAACATCACTGCTCTAGAGGAGATCTGCATGGAGGAATGGGCCAACATACCAGCAACAGTGTGTGACAACCTTGTGAAGACTTACAGAAAACGTCTGACCTCTGTCATTGCCAACAAAGGATATATAACAAAGTATTGAGATGAACTTTTGATATTGACCAAATACTTATTTTCCACCATAATTTGCAAAAAAAATCTTTCCAAATCAGACAATGTGATTGTCTGGATTTGTTTCCACATTTTGTCTCTCATAGTTGAGATATACCTATGATGACAATTACAGGCCTCTCTCATCTTTTTAAGTGGGATAACTTGCACAATTGGTGGCTGACTAAATACTTTTTTGCCCCACTGTAAGTACATGGTACAGCAGGCACATTTTAGGAATATGAAATGCTAGGGCAACAAACACTTTAATTTAACTACATGCCTTTCTTAAAACAACCTGTCCATAGGGTGACAACACTGCTGTCCCATTTTACTGCTAAACAAACAATAATGTCACCTTATGACAGGAGGTGGATAAGGAATGGATTTATTGGCAGGATCAATAGGTAATAAAATGATGTTACAGAGAGACTTCTGTGGTAATGCAACCAAGAAATTGATTGCAAATGTTATTTTTGCATTTTTCTATAGTTACACTTTAACCCCTTCACACCGACCGTACGCAAATTTGCATTCAACCTTTTTTAGAGCGAGCGAATGGCTCTTTAGTGATAACAACTGATGTGGCTAAAATCCGCTCAGCTGTTATCCTAAAGGAGCGGGAGCTCCTGCCGCTCTTCCCGGGTCTCACGTCCCACCAGGAGACCCGAGCCACCAGCTGGTGCTTCCGTCGGCTAGGCTGAGACCCGTACAAAGCTGGATTTGTCTCCGTTCGGGTCTCCGATGTTAAATCCCGGAAGCCACATCACAACATCACTTTCGGTTTACTTGGCTGCCAATGGCGCAGATTTAATATTTTTTTTACAGTATTCAGAATCGCTGTTTTTGGCGATCTGAATACTTTTAAGTGCAAAGGAGGGATTTGGGGTCTTTTAGACCCTCGATCCCTCCATAAAGAGTGCCAGTCACTGCCTATTACTGTCACAAGGGATGTTTACTTTACATTCCTTGTGACAGCAATAACCGTGATCTTTATTTTTTTTTATTTTTTTTAAGGGACAATGTAAAAAATAAATAAATAAGAATTCTAATAAACGATCACCATTTTATTCCCTAGGGTCTCTGCTAAAAAATATATATAATGTTTGGGGGTTCTGAGTAATTTTCTAGCAAAAAATATGGATTTTAACTTGTAAAGCAACAAATGTCAGAAATAGGCTTAGGCGTGAAAGGGTTTTAAATAACTACAGCTTCCACAATGATTTTTATTTTCGTTGTTTGTTTAGAATTGTTTTTCCTTGAATTGCTGAAAGACCTTCCTATTTTCACAGAAACTGTTTCAATTTTACTCGGTCATGACTCATTGCAAGCTTGCCTAAGCAGAATGATCAAAGTAATATCCAGATGGCTTCACCCAAAGGAAAATGGAAGTATTGTGTAATATAACAAAAATAAATTATGTCTCCCTCTTATTAAAGTGGAAATCTGGACAAAATGAAGAACATAATCTTTAAACAGAATGAAAAGGAGTAGTGTTTTTAAGCCTACATATTTTTCTTTAAAGGCGGTTCTCTATCATGCCGCGTACACACGATCGGTTTTTCTGATGAAAATAGACCATCGGTTTAAAAAAATAGAACATGTTTTAAGCTTTACCGATGGAAAAAAAAACAATAGCAAATTCCGATCGTCTGTGGGGAACTCCATCGGAGAAAAAACCCACGCATGCTCAGAATCAAGTCGACGCATGCTCAGAAGCATTGAACTTCATTTTTCTCGGCTCTTTGGAGTGTTTTACGTCACAGCGTTTGGGACGGTCGGATTTTTGACTGATGGTGTATAGGCAAGACTGATGGAAGTCAGCTTCATCGGATTTCCAAAGGAAAAATCCATCGGAGTCGTTTATGCAGTGTGGCTGCTTTAATTTTAGGTGTGACAAATTTTTAATGAATATGCTCACTGCCTCACCTTCTTACACAAGCGTGTGATGAATCACCTCCCCTAGTTCCCTCTGCCCTGCCTCCTAATCTTGTTTTCCCCGCCTCCTTACACATGCGTGTGATGAATCATCTCCCCTAGTTCCCTCTGCCCTGCCTCCTAATCTTATTTTCCCTGCCTCCTTACACATGCGTGTGATGAATCACCTCCCCTAGTTCCCTCTGCCCTGCCTCCTAATCTTATTTTCCCTGCCACCTTACACATGCGTGTGATGAATCACCTCCCCTAGTTCCCTCTGCCCTGCCTCCTAATCTTATTTTCCCTGCCTCCTTACACATGCGTGTGATGAATCACCTCCCCTAGTTCCCTCTGCCCTGCCTCCTAATCTTGTTCTCCCCGCCTCCTTACACATGCGTGTGATAAATCACCTCCCCTAGTTCCCTCTGCCCTGCCTCCTAATCTTATTTTCCCTGCCTCCTTACACATGCGTGTGATGAATCACCTCCCCTAGTTCCCTCTGCCCTGCCTCCTAATCTTATTTTCCCTGCCTCCTTACACATGCGTGTGATGAATCACCTCCCCTAGTTCCCTCTGCCCTGCCTCCTAATGTGGTTTTCCCCGCCTCCTTACACATGCGTGTGATAAATCACCTCCCCTAGTTCCCTCTGCTCTGCCTCCTAATCTTGTTTTCCCCGCCTCCTTACACATGTGTGTGATGAATCACCTCCCCTAGTTCCCTCTGCCCTGCCTCCTAATCTTGTTTTCCCCGCCTCCTTACACATGCGTGTGATAAATCATCTCCCCTAGTTCCCTCTGCCCTGCCTCCTAATCTTATTTTCCCCGCCTCCTTACACATGCGTGTGATGAATCACCTCCACTAGTTCCCTCTGCCCTGCCTCCTAATCTTGTTTTCCCCGCCTCCTTACACATGCATGTGATGAATCACCTCCCCTAGTTCCCTCTGCCCTGCCTCCTAATCTTATTTTCCCCGCCTCCTTACACATGCGTGTGATGAATCACCTCCCCTAGTTCCCTCTGCCCTGCCTCCTAATCGTATTTTCCCTGCCTCCTTACACATGCGTGTGATGAATCACCTCCCCTAGTTCCCTCTGCCCTGCCTCCTAATCTTGTTTTCCCCGCCTTCTTACACATGCGTGTGATGAATCACCTCCCCTAGTTCCCTCTGCCCTGCCTCCTAATCTTATTTTCCCTGCCTCCTTACACATGCGTGTGATGAATCACCTCCCCTAGTTCCCTCTGCCCTGCCTCCTAATCTTGTTTTCCCCGCCTCCTTACACATGCGTGTGATAAATCATATCCCCTAGTTCCCTCTGCCCTGCCTCCTAATCGTATTTTCCCTGCCTCCTTACACATGCGTGTGATGAATCACCTCCCCTAGTTCCCTCTGCCCTGCCTCCTAATCTTGTTTTCCCCGCCTCCTTACACATGCGTGTGATAAATCATCTCCCCTAGTTCCCTCTGCCCTGCCTCCTAATCTTATTTTCCCCGCCTCCTTACACATGCATGTGATGAATCACCTCCCCTAGTTCCCTCTGCCCTGCCTCCTAATCTTATTTTCCCTGCCTCCTTACACATGCGTGTGATGAATCACCTCCCCTAGTTCCCTCTGCCCTGCCTCCTAATCTTGTTTTCCCCGCCTTCTTACACATGCGT
This sequence comes from Rana muscosa, assembly GCA_029206835.1. Lineage (NCBI taxonomy): Eukaryota > Metazoa > Chordata > Amphibia > Anura > Ranidae > Rana > Rana muscosa. Next base: position 133,215,800 of record CM055118.1, read on the forward strand.
GTGATGAATCACCTCCCCTAGTTCCCTCTGCCCTGCCTCCTAATCTTATTTTCCCTGCCTCCTTACACATGCGTGTGATGAATCACCTCCCCTAGTTCCCTCTGCCCTGCCTCCTAATCTTGTTTTCCCCGCCTTCTTACACATGCATGTGATGAATCACCTCCCCTAGTTCCCTCTGCCCTGCCTCCTAATCTTGTTCTCCCCGCCTCCTTACACATGCGTGTGATGAATCACCTCCCCTAGTTCCCTCTGCCCTGCCTCCTAATCTTGTTTTCCCCGCCTCCTTACACATGCGTGTGATAAATCATATCCCCTAGTTCCCTCTGCCCTGCCTCCTAATCTTATTTTCCCCGCCTCCTTACACATGCGTGTGATGGATCACCTCCCCTAGTTCCCTCTGCCCTGCCTCCTAATCTTATTTTCCCTGCCTCCTTACACATGCGTGTGATGAATCACCTCCCCTAGTTCCCTCTGCCCTGCCTCCTAATCTTGTTTTCCCCGCCTTCTTACACATGCATGTGATGAATCACCTCCCCTAGTTCCCTCTGCCCTGCCTCCTAATCTTATTTTCCCTGCCTCCTTACACATGCGTGTGATGAATCACCTCCCCTAGTTCCCTCTGCCCTGCCTCCTAATCTTGTTTTCCCCGCCTCCTTACACATGCGTGTGATAAATCATATCCCCTAGTTCCCTCTGCCCTGCCTCCTAATCGTATTTTCCCTGGCTCCTTACATATGCATGTGATGAATAACTCCAAAAAGCTCCCTTTGTCCCTCCTAATTTTTTTTTTTAACAACCTTTTTTGTGGTACAAAAACAGCATTAAACAAACATTGCGGGGTAGAAAGTACATACAGTTGGTATAGAAAAAAATCACCCCCTTAAAATAATCACATTTTGTTGCTTTTCAGCCTGAAATGCAGACAGACACATTTTTTATTTTATCCAGCTGTATTTACTTGTGCAACTTATAACATCCAAGTGAAAGATATAACACCAGCAACATGTCAGAAGAAAATTTAAAAATACAAAACAGAATCACTGAGTTGGAAAAAGGATCGCCGTCCTTATGTCAGTATTTTGTTGGACGACATTTTGCTTTAATTACAGCCTTTTTTCTGTTGGGATATGTCTCTACTAACTTTGTACAGTACATCTAGACTTTGCAATATTTGCCCACTCTTCTTTGCAGAACTGCTCAAGTTCAGTTAACTTTGATGGTGACCGTTTGTGGACTGCAGATTTCAAGACATTCCACAGATTTTCAACGGGGTTTAAGTCTGGGCTCTGACTTGGCCATGCAAGGACAGTCAACTTTTTCTCCTCCAACCACTATGTGGTCATTTTTGCTGTGTGCTTTGGGTCATTGTCATGTTTGAAGTTAAACCTTCTTCCCATTGACAACTTTTTGGCAGAGGGCAGCAGATTTTCCTCAAGAATTTGATGGTATTTTTCCCCATCCATTTTTCTTCTATAAGTGCTCCAATCCCTGCTGCAGAGAAACACCCCCATAACAGGATATCACCACCTCCATGCTTTACTGTATGAATGGTGTTATTTGGATGGGGAGCTGTATTGGATTTCTGACAGACAATTTTAGTCTCATCTCACCATAACACCCTTTTCCTTGTGGCCTCAGAATCTTCAAGGTGCGTTTAAGGTGGTCAGATGAGACTAAAATGTAATTATTTGTCCTCCGTCAGAGGTTATAAAGACCTCCATATAGAACTGCACCACCTAGGGCAGGACCAAAACGCGTTAAAAAATGTACCAACAGAAAAATGACAGCGGATACAATCAGGGGATCTCTGTGGGTAGATTTGGTGCAGCCTCTGAGGTGTGCAGTGCACTATGTACAATAGAAATTTGGTTTGGATTCATTTATTCCTAGAGGAAATAACTAGCTTGGAATTATGCTCAAAGCACTCCTTTCCGAGTCTCCCTATCCAGGGTCGAATGTCCGCCCTCCACCCTTCCCAAAATCTATCCATTTAAGGGACTCCACACTTAGCAAGGCTAAATAAAGTGCATAGAGATGCTTGGAGAGGGGGTCCTGTGAGAGAAATTCCACAATCAGATTGCATGACGCAGTTGGTATTAACAGAAATACATCCATTGGTGTAGACCAATTTAGGGGAGAGTCCTCAGGAAGGCCAACAACATGACCCCTGGCATGATATCCCGAAGTGTCTTAACACCATAGCGGGCCCAAACCTGAGGTTTTGGGAGCAGTCTAAAATGCGCCAAAGAGGTATTACCCCATAAAGGGTGATGAGGGGACCATTGATTAGGCCGTGAAAAATGTTTATTGGCTATGGTCCAGACCCTAAGTGTAACTCTAGTAGGATGAGGGAGGGAGGCATAGGCCCTGGGACCCCAGTATACTAAGTTTCTTAATTATGGAAGGGAACCCAACAGGGCATTTTCCAAACAGACCATCGCATTCACTCTAGATCTTATGAATCACCATCTAACTGTAACTTAGATAGCTACCCAGTAATACCCCTTGAAAATGGGTAAAGCCAAACGTCAACACCGGATCGGTAATTGAAGAGTGGACTTTGCCAAATGGGGGTAGAACCTCTCTAGAGGAACGAGCCCACATGGTGATTGATGCCAAATTGGGCAATCCTGAAAGACATAGGTAAACTTAGGGAGGAAGATCATTTTTAGAATGTTTATGCGACCCTTTAGATTAAGGGTAGGGTGGCCCAAGAGGAGCATTTCTCCATCAAAACTGCTGGAGTAAGGGGTGAAGATTAAGGCTATAAAAGCTCCCTATGTTTCTTGTTACCCTGATGCCCAGGTATTTAAACTCATCAGCCCTACCTCCTTAAACATGTGCAATATGAATCTCCTCCCTTAGTTCCCTTAGGTTATACATCACCTGCCCTAGCCCCTTTTACCCACATCCTTATAGGTGTGATGAATCACCTCCCTAAAGATCCTTTTCCCGGCCTCCTTACACATGTGTGTGATGAATCACCTCCCCAAAGCTCCTTTTGCCCTGCCTACTTACACATGTGCATTATGAATCTCCTCCCATAGCTCCCTCTGCCCCACCTCCTTATGCATGTGTGTGTGTGATGAATCACATCCCCTAAGCTTGTTTTCCTCCGCCTCCTGACACATGTCTGTTGTGAATCACCTCACTAAGTGTCACGATCAGGCGTCGGGCTTGAAGACCAATTGCAATAGCAGTGGCAGGACAGGCATACAGGCAGTCACTTCTGGTAGATGACACAGGCTCACCTGAGGTGCGGAGTCTAAGTACTAGCTGGTTTTCCCCAGAGCTCCGGGTGGTGGAGATGGATTTGGCTGCAAGCTAGTACCAGGTCGCAGTCCTCAAGTTTGCCCCACCAGGGTGTGAGCAAGCCGGGGTCCAATAGCGGATAAACAGACAAGGATGAAACAGCAACGTGGTCAAAGAACAGGCCGAGGGTCAAACACGGGTAGTTGCAGATTGGGATCAGGCAGTAGAGAAGTCCAGGAACAAGCCAAAGGTCAATCACGTGTGGTTGTAGGTACAGATGGCAACAGGAAAACCAACAGCAAGGCACTGGCAGGGAAGGCACAATAACCTGGCCAAGAGGAAGGGCTGAGACAAGGCTTATATAGGAAGTTCATGGGAGGAGCAAGGAGTTCAAGGTTCATCGGTAATCAAGACTCAAGGCAGGGTTGTCCATTGGAACAGATAGGTTTGTCCAGCAGATCAGGCAGGGAGCTGTCCAGCATCCCAGATAGCTCAGTGGGAAGAGTAAATGCCAGACACAGACGAGGTCCCAGGTTCAAGCCCAGGTCCTGACAGTACTCCCCTCCTCTCAGGATGTCCTCTGGACGTCTTAGGGCTGGGTTTGTGAGGAAACCTCTGGTGGAATTCTCTTGTCAATTTAGGGGAGTGAACCTTATCCATCTTTGGGCATCTTTTTCTTTAAAAGTTTCTGCTGGGGAGATTCTCCTCACTTGCAAGGCTTTTTCAAACATCTCCAGCTCCTGCTTACGGATAAGGGTGCCATTCGAGGCATACATACAGTCAGGTGGTAGAACTTCTTTGGCAGGACAGGAATTTGTGATGGAGCCAGACTTTACGGAAGTGGTGACGGTATCAAGAACAGGTGTTTTCTTAGGATGTAGCGAAGGCGTCTCTGGAGCAGGAGGTGGTTCTTTGGCAGGACAGGGTGATGTTACTGCATTTACCACTGTGGAACGTGGGATGACTACTGGAACTGGTCTGTTGTCGGGAGGTTGCATAGTTGCCTCTAGGCCAGATGGTAGGAGTTTCACAGGGGTATTGGTTGCGGGTTCAAGAGGGGCACTGGTATCGTTGACCACCGTAGTCTGGGAACCTACTTGTGTCATTGAACATGGACTGGCCTTACGGCAACCTTGGCAGTTCACAGGCCGAACAGCAGCGATAGCAGAATGAATCCCAGTAGTACCCACTTGAAGAACCTTTGGCCGAGGTGGACGAGTTGGGCAGAGAGAGATTAAGTGCCCTCTTTCTCCACAATAGAAACAAAGGCCACAGCCTCTCCTCCGCTCTCTTTCAGCTTTAGACAGCGTGGTCTGGATGACCCCGCTCTCCATAGGTTCCACATCTTCCAGGGTAGGTGTGTGTATATCCACAGGAACGTCAAGGCTTTGTGGTGTTAGGGCTTCATGGCTTGGCACGTACTGGGGTGGCTTGAAGTCATACCTGTACAGGGTATTCCTGTCCCTGGGTCCTCGAAGACCAGATGAGCTAGGAGCAGATTTGGGAACCCTGGTTTTCTTGGAAACTGTACAGTGAGAGTCCAGGGCTAACATAAAAGCTTCCCAGCTGTCCAAGACTGGACTCCTTTCCTGTAATACCTGGTGAGCCCATGTTTTGATGGGTCCAGTGAGCAGGTTGATAGTAGCGAGAACCTTTATATAATCTGTGGCATAGGTCCTAGGCTTAAGAGCAAACAACAGCTCGCAATCCATCTTAAAGGATGAAAGAGATGCACGGCTACCGTCAAACCTCTCGGGCATCACAACAAATGGCTCAGGACAGGCTGGTTCCGGGCCTGGGCGTACTGTATCTTTCAGTAACAGAACTTCTTGCTGCAGGTCTGAGATTTGCTGTCTGACAGTAGTCAGAGCATCTGCTATAGCGGCCTTCATGTTTATGGCCAGGTTATTCTGTCACGATCAGGCGTCGGGCTTGAAGACCAGTTGCAATAGCAGTGGCAGGACAGGCATACAGGCAGTCACTTCTGGTAGATGACACAGGCTCACCTGAGGTGCGGAGTCTAAGTACTAGCTGGTTTTCCCCAGAGCTCCGGGTGGTGGAGATGGATTTGGCTGCAAGCTAGTACCAGGTCGCAGTCCTCAAGTTTGCCCCACTAGGGTGTGAGCAAGCCGGGGTCCAATAGCGGATAAACAGACAAGGATGAAACAGCAACGTGGTCAAAGAACAGGCCGAGGTTCAAACACGGGTAGTTGCAGATTGGGATCAGGCAGTAGAGAAGTCCAGGAACAAGCCAAAGGTCAATCATGTGTGGTTGTAGGTACAGATGGCAACAGGAAAACCAACAGCAAGGCACTGGCAGGGAAGGCACAATAACCTGGCCAAGAGGAAGTGCTGAGACAAGGCTTATATAGGAAGTTCATGGGAGGAGCAAGGAGTTCAAGGTTCATCGGTAATCAAGACTCAAGGCAGGGTTGTCCATTGGAACAGATAGGTTTGTCCAGCAGATCAGGCAGGGAGCTGTCCAGCATCCCAGATAGCTCAGTGGGAAGAGTAAATGCCAGACACAGACGAGGTCCCAGGTTCAAGCCCAGGTCCTGACACTAAGCTCCCTCTGCCCTGCCTCTTTACACATGAGTATGATGAATCACTTCCCCTAAGCTCCTTTTGCTGCACCTCCTTACACATGTATGTGATATATAACCTACCCTAGACCCTTTTCCCTACCTCCTTACACATGTGTGATGAATCACCTCCTCAAAGCTCCTTTTGCCCCACCACCTTACACATGCATGTAATGAATCACCTCGCCTAAGCTCCTTTTTGGCCCCACTTACTTACGCATGTGTGTGATGACTCACCTCCCCAAGATCCTTTTGCCCTGCCTCCTTACACGTGTGGGATGAATCATCTCCCCAAAGCTTCTTTTGTCCTACCTCCTCACACATGTGTGTTGTGAATCACCTCACTTAGCTTCCTCAGCCCCGCCTCTTTACACAAGGTTTGTTTCTACCTCCCCCCTCCCCCAAGCTCCATTTGCTGCACCTCCTTACACATGTATGTGATATATCACCTACCTGAGCCCCTTTTCCCAACCCCCTTACACATGTGTAATAAATCACCTCCCCAAAGCTCTGTTTGCCCTGCCTCCTTACACATGTACATTACGAATCTCCTCCTCTAGCTCCCTCTGCCCTGCCTCCTTATGCATATATGTGTGTGACGAATCACCTCCCCTAAGCTCTTTTTTTCCCGCCTGACTCCTCACACATGTCTGTTGTCACCTCACTAAGCTCCCTCTGCCCCGCCTCTTTACACATGAGTGTGATGAATCATCTCCCCATAGCTCCTTTTGCTGCACCTCCTTACACATGTAGGTGATATATCACCTTCCCTAGACCCTTTCCCCACAACCTTACACATATGTGATGAATCACCTCCCCGAAGCTCCTTTTGCCCCACCTCTTTACACGTGCATGTGATGAATCACCTCCCCTATGATCCTTTTTGGCAACACCTCCGTACGCATGTGTGCGATGAATCACCTCCCTTAAGATTATTTTGCCCAACCTCCTTACACATGTGTGATGAATCTCCTCCCCAAAGCTCCTTTTTCCCCGCTTCCTTACACATGCATGTGATGAATCACCTCCCCTAAGATCCTTTTGCCCCCCCCTCCAAAGCTTCTTTTGCCCTACCTCCTTACACATGCATGTGATGAAGTACCTCCCTATAGCTCCTTTTTGGCCTAACACCTTACACGCTTTTGTGATTAATTGCCTCCCCTTTTCTCCCTTAAACTAGAGTGTGGAGAGCGCACATTACCAAAGTAACTAATCAATCATGTTGCAGATTACTGCAGTCAGATCAAAGAAGAGGTAACTTCAAAATGGTTGATATGGAAATATTCATCCAAGCTACTCATAAACAAACACTAGTGACAGACTGTATTATACACACTATATTACCAAAAGTATTGGGATGCCTGACTTTACAAGCACATTAACTTTAATGGCATCCCAGTCTTACTCCGTAGGGTTAAATTTTGAGTTGGCCCACCCTTTACAGCTATAACAGCTTCAACTCTTCTGGAAAGGCTGTCCACAAGGTTTAGGAGTGTGTCTATGGGAATGTTTGACCATTCTTCAAGAAGCACTTTGGTCCAGTGAAGGGAACTCTTAAGGCGTCAAAATACCAAGAGATTTTGGACAATTTCATGCACCTTTGGGATGAAATAGAGCGGAGACTGCGAGCCATCTATGGGAATGTTTCATCATTCTTCCAGAAGTGCATTTGTGAGGTCAGGAACTGATATTGGAGGAGAAGGCCTAGCTCGCAGTCTCCGCTCTATTTCATCCCAAAGGTGTTCTATCGGGTTGAGGTCAGAACTCTGTGCAGGCCAGTAAAGTTCCTACACCCCAAACTTGTTCATCCATGTCTTTATGGACCTTGCTTTGTGCACTGGTGCACAGTCATGTTGGAACAGGAAGAGGTCTTCCCCAAACTGTTCCCACAAAGTTGGGAGCATGAAATTGTCCAAAATGTCTTAGTATGTTGACGCCTCAAGAGTTCCTTTTACTGGAACTAAGGGGCCAAGCCCAACCCCTGAAAAACAACCCCACACCACCAAATGATTTGGACCAAAGTGCTTCTTGAAGAATGGTCAAACATTCCTATAGACACACTCCTAAACCTTGTGGACAGCCTTCCCAGTGAAGCTGTTATAGCTGCAAATATTGAACCCTATGGACTAAGACTGGGATGCCATTAAAGTTCATGTGCGTGTAAAGGCAGGTGTCCCAATACTTTTGGTAATATAGTGTATGTGCTTTTTATTTTGCCCATAGTTACATTTAGGTCCATAAATATTGGGACATCGACACAATTCTAATCTTTTTGGCTCTATACGCCACCACAATGGATTTGAAATTAAACGAACAAGATGTGCTTTAACTGCAGACTTTCAGCTTTAATTTGAGGGTATTTACATCCAAATCAGGTGAACGGTGTAGGAATTACAACAGTTTGTATATGTGCCTTCTACTTTTTAAGGGACCAAAAGTAATGGGACAGATTAACAATCATAAATCAAACTCTCACTTTTTAATACTTGGTTGCAAATCCTTTGCAGCCAATTACAGCCTGAAGTTGAGAACGCATAGACATCACCAGACACTGGGTTCCATCCCTGATGATGCTCTGCCAGGCCTCTACTGCAACTGTCTTCAGTTTCTGCTTGTTCTTGGGGGAATTTTCCCTTTCAGTTTTGTCTTCGGCAAGTGAAATGCATGCTCAATCGAATTCTGGTCAGGTGATTGACTTGGCCATTGCATAACATTCCACTTCTTTCCCTTAAAAAACTCTTTGGTTGCTTTCACAGTATGCTTTGGGTCATTGTCCATCTGCACTGTGAAGCGTCGTCCAAGGAGTTCTGAAGCATTTGGCTGAATATGAGCAGATAATATTGCCCGAAACACTTCAGAATTCATCCTGCTGCTTTTGTCAGGAGTCACATCATCAATAAATACAAGAGAAACAGTTCCATTGGCAGCCATACATGCCCACGCCATGACACTACCACCACCATGCTTCACTGATGAGGTGGTATACTTTGGATCATGAGCAGTTCCTTTCCTTCTCCATACTCTTCTCTTCCCATCACTCTGGTACAAGTTGATCTTGGTCTCATCTGTCCATAGGATGTTGTTCCAGAACTGTGAAGGCTTTTTTAGATATTGTTTGGCAAACTCTAATCTGTCCTTTCTGTTTTTGAGGCTCACCAATGGTTTCCATCTTGTGGTGAACCCTCTGTATTCACTCTGGTGAAGTCTTCTCTTGATTGTTGACTTTGACACACATACACCTACCTCCTGGAGAGTGTTCTTGATCTGGCCAACTGTTGTGAAGGGTGTTTTCTTCACCAGGGAAAGAATTCTTCAGTCATCCACCACTGTTGTTTTCCGTGGTCTTCCGGGTCTTTTGGTGATGCTGAGCTCACAGGTGCGTTCTTTCTTTTTAAGGATGTTTCAAACTGTAGATTTGGCCACACCTAATGTTTTTGCTATCTCTCTGATGGGTTTTGTTTTGTTTTTTCAGCCTAATGATGGCTTGCTTCACTGATAGTGACAGCTCTTTGGATCTCATATTGAGAGTTGACAGCAACAGATTCCAAATGCAAATAGCACACTTGAAATGAACTCTGGACCTTTTATCTGCTCCTTGTAAATGGGATAATGAGGGAATAACACACACCTGGCCAGGGCCGTTGGAACAGGACAGGCAAACCAAGCAACTGCTTGGGGCCCCGAGCTGGCCTGGGGCCCCAGCAGTCCCGCAAAGCAGGAAGGAATTTTGGAATTTTCCCGCACAGCAGGAAGAGTAGCAAGAGGAGGCAGCACAGGAGGAGGTAAGACAAAATCCCCTCCCCCGCTTATCCACTCTAATGTTGGGCGATCGTCGCCCCTCCACCTCCCACGGTCGGCGCCCCCCCTCCCGAGATAGGCCCCCCTCCCGAAATATGCCCCCCCCCGCGATCGGTGTCAAAAATAAAGACATTTCAGTAGCAAAAAAACGGCCCTGCACCTGGCCATGGAACAGCTGAGCAGCCAATTGTACCATTACTTTTGGTCCCTTAAAAAGTGGGAGGCACATATACAAACTGTTGAAATACCCTTTAATTAAAGCTGAAAGTCTGCAGTTAAAGCACATCTTGTTCATTTCATTTCAAATCCATTGTGGTGATGTATAGAGCCAAAAAGATTAGAATTATGTCGATGTCCCAATATTTATGGACCTGACTGTACTTTCATTTTTTTTGTTGTTCGTGTTTTGTTACACAGGAATTTGCAAAACAAACTCTCTGTGGGTAATTATTGTCTCGGACACAGGAATTATGTCTTGGTCATGTTGTCCTGCCTAAAATCCTATTCTTTGGTAATGGACAAGAAAACACTGGCCGCATTGTACAAATCTATATTTATGTTTCTGCTTCAGGAGCGACTGAGGAAGTGGGAGCAGTTTTCTATTCTGTTTTATACAGAGTAGATAGTAGATAATTAGTAGGTACAGTATTACCAAACCTTATCTAGGTACATCAGTAATGTAGCACAGCTTGCTACAGACCTGGTACAGCAAAATTAAAGCCAAATTCCAGGCAGATAAAAAATAAAAAATAAATAAATTAAAATTCTAAAAAATTATTAGAAAAAAATTATTTCTGCCATGGCTGCAAAGCATTGTGTTGCAACATTGATACACCCCTAGCCACTGCCTCTATTGTTCTTGTTTTAGAGCTTTGGGGTGCACACCCTAATGCAATAGGTTGCACACACCTATGCTGGTGACCCCATGACTACACAGTTCGTGGGCAGAGTTTGATGGAAGCCTGCAAAAACGTGCAAGTTGTGGGAGGAGTCTGGCCATGTGGAAGGACACACGTGGAGACTCCGGCGTGGGGTCAGTGCGTGATGGAGCAGCAGACAGTCGGGATGGCCTCAAGCTCCCCGTGGATTCCGGTTCCCTACCCCACGAAGATGACTACTTTTGCTGCTCCCCTTACAGACACGGGGATAAGACTCAGGCCCCGAGGGCAGTTGGCTCTGTATTCCTGCAGAGACACGGAGGCCCTCGGCGTGATCTGTCCCGGATGCTCGGGACTGGTGGTCCACCTGAAGCCATTCGGCGTTGTGAAGCATGCAGAGAATTTCTATTCGAGGTGGAGCCATCCACAGTAAGGCCCCGGGCCCTTCGCCTCAACTGCCTCAAAGGTACAGCGACTCTGGAAGGGGAGATCCAGGCCTTTGCGGAGGTCCCCGTACGCACTGACCAGGGCGATGTGACTGCCCAACCAGAGATTGGAAGAGAAAAATCAGAGGATGCTGCTTCGGTCACCACAGATTCTCTGCTCCCACCTCCGAAGAGGAAAGTCGGCCTGGTGCAGGCGTCCTGTGGTCGTGGTCGAGCTTCACCCCGTCGCTTGCCGGGCCTGGATGGATCCGGTTGGAAGAGTCCTGGACATCCCTGTGCTTCAAAAGGTCAAGGTGAGCCAGGGGCTGGGACTGTGGTGTTGGTTGGAGGTGTCGGGAGTCCACAGTCGGTGGAGCCCGCCAGGGAGGGTGATTCCGTGTCAACCGGGAATTACCTACCCGCAGAGATGTATGACACCTCCGACCTAGAGTCGCTGTCGGACTGTGGAGACGACGGTGAAATAGATGAACTTTTTCACCGCAAGGGCTGGGACAAACGCCCACTACCTGTGTTACGTGCACCACGAGATTCACCTATGTCCATAGGAGACAGCACGCCCCGGGCGGAGGCCCCAGAGCATACGAAGAAGCCTAGTCCTTCATTGGTCCTTCCACCATCCGCAGCATCACCTGTTCTGGTGGCGGGGACACAACGCGCATCACTACGGGCACCAAGAGCAAAGCCATCAGAGGTAGTAAAAGTACCTCGGCATCCAGAAGCCATTGTTCCACCAGGAGAAGGGGAGCGGGCCACGATGCCTCCTTTGGCCCCAATGCAGCGGCTTTTCTGCCAGAGGGTCGCCCGTGAGTATGGATGGGAATATCCTTACTTGCCTCGGGACTTACTTTTTGAGGTTGAAGTCCTACGGCAGCGGTGGTATGATGAGTTTGTTTGGGAGAAGCTTAAAGTGCCTCATGCCCGTCGGTATTTGGCTTGTTCACCCTCAGTGTCCAAACAGTTTAGAGACTGCAGAGCAGAATGGATGTGGGGCCGCCATATCCACGCAGACAAGGTGCGCATCTGCAGAAAGGATGGAGAGGACATCGATTATTCGGTGGAAACCTTCGATCAGCACCTAAAGCCCCTGTTTTTGCCGGATCCAAAGTTTTATTTGTGAGGAGAGACAGAGAAGAAGGAAAGAACTCTCCTGTATGTTTTTTTTTGCTGTTGAACTTTCTGGAAGTATCCTTGCCGGAACATCAGAACTGTGCTCTAGTTTTTTTTTGTTGTTTGGGCTTTTCTACTCCTTGGAGAAATGAGAGCTGTTTGTTGTTCTCTCTTTCTTCACACGTCAGAGATAAAGACTTTGGGGTAGAATCAGAGTAGGGACACCAGAAGAAGGATAATTCCACCAAGTGTCATTACCGCAGCACTGTCACCAGGTGGCAGTGTTGTGCAACGTTTTTTTTTTTTTTTACACTTGCATCACCTTACTCTTTGGAGCGAGTGAGTCTTTTCGGCTGATGGACTCATTCATTCCAAATTAACACAAATGTGTTAGGATGTTGTGTTTTTGTTTCCCTTTCTGCAGGAGATCTGTCTGTCAAGACCGCTGAGTGTGGGGTGGTTCTTAGACAGTGATGGGAGGGATTGTATGTGTATACATGGTCAGATGGTTTTATTGCAAAAGTTTATTATTTCATGTTTCCCCTTCCCTTGAGCAGGCCTTGGCACATTTAGGATTCAAATTTTGAGGGATGACCTCTGGGGTCAGGCTTATGTTACCACTCTTTGGGAGACATGGGCTTGCACCAGACGCTGGGGACCAGCGTCAAATCACTAGGGGGAGAGTGTAGCGGGGGTTTAAACTTAGGGGGATACACCTGGGTGGTAGTATGACCCAGGTGTGTATAAATCATGAAAGGATTTAGACCATTGTTAATTCGTGGAGGACTTGGTGGTGTGTTGTTCTCCTTGACCTGTGGGTGGCGGGGTTCCCACGGGTCTAAGGTAGATTCACTGCCGCAGTGCTGGCCTTTTTGTCCCCTGCCAGCGATGGTACGGCGAGGGCGGGGAACCCGCCGTGACGTCGCGGGAGGAGATAAAGGGGAGAGATGCCCTGACCACGAGGTCTTTTTCCTGCATCACGCGCAAAGGCACCTTCAGCCTGGGTGCGGGCGGTCCGGAGTTCCGGCCAAGGCGCCCTAGGCCTGGTCGGAGCAGAGTTGGCGTCCATCCCAGGCACCTTCAGCCTAGGGTGAGGTACTAAACCGGAGGCCTGGGGCCCAGTGACTTCGACTGGGTCCCGCAAGGGCGGAGGATTCCGAGGGTCCCTGAGGTGGATGGGGCCCATGTCTGAGGTGAGGAGGCTGGGGAGGTCACCCGTCCGAAGAGTCCGGAGCAGCATCAACCCGGTGACGAATGGGCCTCCGGTAACTCCCTTGGAGGGACATCTTCCCCCTGACAGGGGCCACAACGCAGCGAAGGTACTCCTATCTGCATTCTATTGAGTCGCTGGTAGAGACTCACAAGTTCCAAGTTCTCTCTAGCCAAGGCTATAGTAACTGCTGGTGAAACCACAGTGGTTTAGTGTATAATCAGGATATTGCCTCGACCTGCTCACCCCACCGTATTGAACTGTTAATGGGTCCCAACCAGTTGGCTGGCAAAGAACTGTTTGATTGTGAGTGTGACAATAAAACAAGTGTTGGACCCTAATCGGTGTGTGGGACTCTGGTTAATGGGAGCAAAGGGAAGTGTCAGCACAGCAAGACTTGGTCATTAACTGAAACGCACAGGCCCGAGGCAAATAACTGGTACTGGCCTTCACCTCACTCACTGCCATGGGGAGGACATGGGCCGTAGCGCATCTTACTCTCACATACAACATACCCCTAGACAAAACGGATGGAGTGAGGGCGCTACATATATATATGGACATATCTGTTCTGCAGTGGTTACTGGGCTACTTTCAAACTGATGCGCAAATGCAAAGCAGTGCACCTGCGGGTTACCTGCACTGAGCCATAGACTTCTATTACCTGCAAGTTTGATGAGCTTTCTGAAAGTGCACCACACCTGCAGAATATAATAGAAGTCTATTGCAAAGTGCAGGAAAGCCAAAGCTACACTGTGTTGCACCAGCGGTGCGGGTAAACCGCAGTGCATCAGTGGGAAAGCAGCCTTGGGCCCCTTTCACACGGTCAGTCCGACCCAATTGGAGTCTTCATTCACCTCTAAGGAGTGGCAGATGTAAACTGACTTGTGTCCTACCTCCAATCCGCAAAAAAATAATAATAATTTAGTGAGCTGTGTCCGTGTCTGACCTGTCATCCGCCCGCTCCGCTCATTGTGGCCCACGACCAGTTACCAAGTCGCTTAAGTGGCCCTCATGCTTTAAATGGTTGGGCACCCCTGCACTAGAAGTACCTATTCATACCACAATTAAAGCGGTTGTATACCCGCTGCTGCTTTTTTTTTTTTACATACCTGAAAGGCAAAAGGCATAATGAGCTAGTATGCACCGCATACTAGCTCATTATGAAATACATACCTTAGAACGAGGCGTCGGTAACTTACCTGGTCCACGCCGAGGGAGATGTCATCTTGCCTCGGCGTGTCTTCCGGGTATCGCCGCTCCAGCGCTGTGAGTGGCTGGAGCGGCAATGTCGTCACTCCCACGGGCTTTAGCCGAGAATCCCTGCTGCGCATGCGCCGCTGCAGTCAGCGGCTCATTGCGAGGGGAATATCTCCTAAAAGTACAGGTTTAGGAGATATTCTTTTTTACCTACAGGTAAGCCTTATTATAGGCTTACCTGTAGGTAAAAGTAAAAAAACAGGGTATACAACCGCTTTAATGAGTAGATCAGATATATTTTCCTAAATTGGCACACAAGAGAAAACAGGTACTTTATATTAGTTGAAGGTATATAAATATTCTAAAGCACAAAAGCCAATATGTCCAAACAAGTGTAACATAAATGTGAATGTGGATGTAACATAAATGTAAGAGTCGGGTAGTAGTAGATAGATATGTGATGTGACTGTAGATGTAGATGTAGATTCAGTGGTATTAAAGATCAAAGATAAAATATTGTGGAGGGAGACCAAGAAAATTATAAATTTTTTAGGGTACTAATAAGGTGCTACCACTCTGGCACAATCCAATGTTCCCCCATTTAAAGCAATTTGTGGACTCTGTATTCTGGGAGCATAGGGGGAATGGTTTCTTGGGACAACATCTATGATGGAAATGTATTGGCTTCTTTTGAGGGATTGCAAAGAAAATATAAATGCCCCAGTCTACCTTTTATAGGTATTTACAACTTCGACATGTGCTACATACTCAATTTGGTACTCGTGACACTTATTTCTCTGAATACCCACTGATAGGAGTGCTTCGATCTCGGGGCCCTAGGGGACATATCTCAACTCTGTATCTACATTTACTCTCTGCCACGACTAGTGGGGCTCCACTGAAGGTGAGCATCAAGTGGTAACAACTTGTCCCCGATTTGTCTGATGAGGATTGGGAGGAGGCATACTCCGCCCATCTATCTGTATCTCTGGCAGTCAACAATGAATTAATCCACCTTTATATGCTACTCCAACCATCCTGACCCTGGTCAGACTGCACACAATGCACCATATACCTACCTCTGCCTGCACTAGGTGCACCTGTCCACGTGCGGATTTTGCGCATGTTATGTAGTTCTGTCCAGTTATAGTGAGATACTGGCAACAGGTGACGGAGACATTGTCTATGGTCATATCAATTTCTGTTCCACTGGTGTGTCTGCTGGGGTTCCTTGACGAGGAGAAATGGCCAAGACACATTAGGACCATGCTACTGGAAACATTATTTATGGACCGTAAAGCTGTAGCACTTAAGTGGATCCAGCCCACACCTCCATGGCTTTGGTTAGGGAATCAGGTATTACCCTATGAAAAACTCATATTTGAACACAGGGGTTGCCCAACTACCGTAAGTATAATAAAGTGTGGGATGCTTGGTGTTCTTCTGTCCTTACTGTAATCAACCCGTAACTATATCACTAAAAGATTTGAGAAATAGCTATTGTACTTTTGTGTTTCTATGGTATTTTCTATAATGTGTATCGGGATCAATATGCTGAGAAATGCAGTATATTTGTAAAGACATAAACATTTTTGCACTGTAAGATGTACCGTACTGTTTTGTTCGCTCATCTGGAGCGTATTTGATAACTGTTATTATCATGTACCTTTTTCAATAAAAAGTGTTTAATTTTTTTAATTTTTTTATTTTCCTTAATCAGTAATCAGTGATGCCGCGTACACACGACCGTTTTTAATGTCATTGAAAAAAACAGCATTTTTCTCGACGTGATTTTTCGTGTTTCCTCTCAAGCCTGCCTTGCCTACACACTATCGTGGAAAAAAATGGAGTAAAGCGCGGTGACGTACAACACGTACGACGGCACTATAAAGGGGAAGTTCCATTTGGATGGCGCCACCCTTCATGTTAGTAAAGTTTGTTGAGCAACGATTCGCGCTTTTCAGCCTCGTGCTTTTCAGTCCGTTACAGCGTGACAAATGTGCTATCTCCATTACGAACGCTAGTTTTACCAGAACGAGCGCTCCCGTCTCATACTTGATTCTGAGCATGCGCATTTTTTTTTCACGTCGTTAAAGCATACACACTACCGTTTTTCATGACGAGAAAAACGATGATGTAAAAAACTATTTGAAAAATTAGAGCATGTTCCAATTTTTCTCGTCGTGATTCTCTGCGTTTTTCTCGTCGGGAAAACTGCTGGAAAGCCCACACACGATTATTTTATTTTTTTTGTTTACAAACGATTTTTATTATAGAAAAGGTCAAGGTATAAAAACAAATCACAATGATGGTACAGGTATATATATAAACATTGTTAATATTGAGCATTGTACAGAGGAAAGAGAAAAGGTTTTTATTTATTTTTATTTTTATTTTTTTTAAGTCAGGTATAGGAATGTATATTGTTCAAATGAAGTCAACCAAGAGCATTGTATTGGAGAGAGGGCTAAATGACAATTGCATATATTTTAAGAGTGGGAGGTAAAAAAAACGGGAAGGTACTAGACCAGAGAGGTGGTATCCCAGAGAGTCCATTTTTTTTGGTAAAGGGGCATAGAATCATATAATGTGTGGTGAATTCTTTCTGAAAGCTTAATGTTCGACATGCGGTTAAGAATTTGTGGCCAAGGTACCGTAGTGGAGCGCCAATTAAATGCTATGGCCCAGTGGATGGAACTAAGGAGTGTATGGATTAACCTTGTACTAGTCATTGGAATATCCTGTATAGGGGTGAATAAAAGGCCTATTTGGGGTGTAAGAGAGATCTTTCTACTGGATATTTTTTCTATTATAATACTTGCCTTATGTCAAGTGTCTTTAATGTGGGGGCAATCCCAAAATATATGTAAAAGTGTTCCCTGGGTGGGGCAACCCCTAAAGCAGAGTGGGGATACTGAGGGATAAAATGAATTGAGTTTAGCGGGAGTAAGATACCATCTATAGAGTAGTTTGATGGACGATTCTCTAATCGAGGTTGTTCTGGTACATTTGTGGAGATTTGTAAAAATTGTATCCCATTGATCAAGAGTAAATGAGGTATTTAAATCTGATTCCCATTGTAACATGGGATGTGATTTATCAGGCATGTTGGTCTCATTTAAATTTTTATATATTCTGGAGATTAAACCCCGGTCACGAGGGGAGGAGATACAAATTTGCTCAAATTGTGTATAAGGGGGGTGGAGTGTAAGTGAGTAATATTTCTCATAGAATTGTTTTATTTTCGCATAGATCTCTAGTTCGGTAGGAGAGATATTGTATTTTGTTTGTAGTCTGGTGAAAGTAAGAAATGCATTGTCTTGGGAGAGCGATTTTAAATGTATTAGATTATGTGACTTCCAATACGTTAGCAAATTTTCATCTTGAGCTCTATCTGGGGGGGAAAAACGTGGGTCACCCATAAAGGAAGCCAAGGGGGGAACATCCGAGGATAACTTAAAATTAGAGATTTGTCTGTTCCATAGTTGAAGAGTGTGAGTGACGATGAGGTTTAAGGGCCTTATTTTTTGTGGTGGGATGACATTGGACCAGAGAAGTCCTTGTAAATTGTAGGGTAGGATAGATTCTTCTTCGAACAGGAGCCAAGGGATTTGGGATGAAGGGGCATACCATTGGGCTAATTGGGTGAATCTGGCCGACAAGTAATATAGCCAAAGGTTTGGAATGCTGAGGCCTCCTTTTAAATGGGGTCTAAACATAAGGGAATAACTAAATCTGGGTTTCTTGTTTTGCCATATAAATTTATTGATTTCTCTCTGTAAAGATTCTAGTGTTTTTTTGGGTAGAATAAGTGGAAGGGTTCTAAAAAAGAATAGAAGTTTGGGTAATATCATCATTTTTGTGGCTACTATCCTGCCCGAGAAAGAAATCTGGTATGATGACCATAGTTTAAGTAGGTTTTTAATATTGTTAAATAAAGGAGGGTAGTTTGCTTGATATAACGTTTTATATGAAGATGTAATCTGAATACCTAGGTATCTAAACGAATCTACGTGCCAATTGAATGAGAATTTGTCTTTAAGTGAAGATATTAAGGCTGGGGGAATGTTGATTGGTAAAGCCGAGCACTTAGATAGGTTTACTCCCAGACCTGTCAAATCATGGAAGACGTCCAGGGTTTTAGTTAGATTAGGTAGGGAAATAAGAGGGTCAGTTATGAATAGAAGGACGTCATCCGCATAAAGACTCAGTTTGTATTCTTTGGATCCCTTAAGATATCCTTTAATATTTGTATTGTTTCTGATTGCACAGGCGAGGGGTTCTATTGCGAGGGCAAAGAGTAGGGGGGAGAGTGGACAACCTTGTCTGGTACCTTTAGTCAGGGGAAAAAAGTCAGAATTGTTACCTGGGAGTTTGACACGTGTTTGTGGGTTGTGATAGAGAGCCTTAAAACCATGTAGAAATTCATTGTTGATGCCATATTTGGGGAGAAGAGTGTCAAGATATGACCAGCAAACGCTGTCGAAAGCTTTGTGTATATCAAGACCAAGAAGCAGTGTGGATTTGGAATGAATGTTGGAGTCTTGAATGATATTTGTGGTAAGTCGTATGTTGTCTGTTATTTGTCTGTTGGGAATGAAGCCTGTTTGATCAGGATCAACTAATGGGGAGATAACGGCTGATAATCTGTCTGCTAATACACGGCCGAATATTTTTAGGTCGTTGTTAATAACTGATATTGGGCGGTAGTTTTGAGGGGTGGAGTGATCTTTATTTGGTTTGGGAAGTAAGGACATATTAGCCAAAATCATCTCGGGTGGGAATTGGCCACCCTGTAAGATATTATTATAAAGTTTAGTAAGGTGTGGTGTAATGGTAGAGGAATTTTTTTTATAGTAAGATGTGGAATAGCCGTCAGGGCCTGGGGCTGTGGATATTTTTAGTGTTCCAATGATTTTGTTAACTTCTATCTCCGAACAAGGGGCATTAAGAGATTCAATTTGATCTCTAGTAAGAGTGGGTAACGTAATGTTATTAAGCCAGTCTAAGGAGGACTGTTTTGGGGGTGTTTTTGGTGAGGTCAGGAGATTTTTATAGAAGTCTGAGAATAATTTCATGACTTCTTTGGGATGGGATACCAAATTACCAGAAGGGTTCCTTAATTTATAGGTGTGTGGGGGTTTCATAGATTGATTTAGTTTTTTAGCAAACATGGTGGAATAAGAATTGCTGTTGAGTAAGAATCTAGCTTTAGACCATCTGAGAGCTTTTTCAGTATCTGATGTTAATAATGTGTCTAAGGTAGTGCGTTTCTCTTGTATCTGTTTAAGTAGGTCACTAGATGGGTTCTGGTTGTTTCTATGATATAAGTGATCTAGATCTTTTGTTAGGGATCTAATGTCTGCAAGTTTGGATTTGTTGTTGATTGAGGCGATATTTATCAGGTGACCTCTCATTACCGCTTTATGTGCCATCCATATAGTTGTAGGGGACATGTCTGGTGCTACATTATGTGCAAAATATTGTTCAAGGTGAGATAGAATTTGTTGGTTGCTTGAAGGATCTGTGAGCAAGGAATCGTTTATTCGCCATGAGTGTGCTGTGTTGGCTAGACCTATATGTGAGGTATCAAAGGAAACTATGTGGTGATCAGACCAAGGACACGGATGGATATCTGCTTTAGAGGAATTGGCAAGTAGAATTGGGGTGCAAAAGATGTAATCAAGACGAGCGAAGCAGTTGTGCGGATGGGAGTAGAATGTGTAAGATTTGGATCCAATGTTATGGGCTCTCCAAGTGTCTATTAATTGATGATTGTATAGTGATCTATTAAAGGATTTGGGGAAAGCTTTTGAGGATGGGACAACTTTGCTTCTATCTAGAGCTGAGTGAGCAGCTAAATTGAAATCCCCGCCCACTATTAAATGTGTGGAGTGATAATTGTCTAGAGTATCAAAAAATTTGATGAAAAAGTTTGACTGGGCTTCGTTGGGAGCATAAATTGAGGCAATGGTGATAGAACGTCCTTTGATTGAACCTTTCAAGATCAAGTAACGACTGTCTGGAACTTTAAATATGTTTTGAACCTCAAAAAACACTGTGTTTCTAATGAATATAGCAGCACCTCTAGATTTTGTGTTATAAGTAGTGCAATAATATTGGTTGTAACTTTTGTCAAAAAATTTAGGGTGTTTATCTGTGGCAAAGTGCGTTTCCTGCATTAAAATTATATCAGCTCCTAATCTTTTATAATGGCGAAAGGCCTTCTTTCTCTTGTGAGGCGAATTAATACCCTGGGCGTTATGAGAAATCACTCTAAGACCCATTGTATTGGTATTAAGGGGGGATGGTGGTTATGAGGAAATGGCAGTGGGTCACCAAGCCCAGGTTTGAGTATATAGCCAAATCGGAGTGGAGTTAATAATTTGATTATCGCCATTAAGATCGAAAGTGAAGCTACCTGAGATATAGGCGGAACTAGCCAACATTGTATTGCCATTTGTAACTGTTGTGACAGCAGGAAGGTAAAGTCACCTGGTTGCATCCAGGGGGGTAGATATATTTCGCCCAGATTCAGGCTTTACGCCGACTTATACAACTAGGTGGAGAGTTGTATAAGGCTAGTGGGCTCATGGATGACTCATACCTCTAGGGAGAGTGTGGGGCGTTGTGCAGACAGAGATGAGGAGACCAGCTGAACCTTGTCAGCTCATTTAGGCCTCTATAAGAACTCCCAGCTTCATTAGATGTTAGCTCATGCCTGGAACCAGACCTGTGTGGACTGTCTAGGGAGAGTGAACCCCTGTGCGGTGAGACAAAGCCTGTGTGGCTATTTGCTTGGACATTTAAAACCAGGGACTTAGGGACTAGGACAGCACTAGGCTGATCCCAGTTGTTAGTTAGGAAACCTGTATGTTTAGTCAGAGGTCAAGTTGACCAGGATTTATTTTGTTTATGTTTCTTTTGCTTTGCTGTGTTTTGTCACTGTAAATAGAAAATAAACCGCACCTTTTTGATTTTGAAAACCACAACCTCCGTTTGCTGGGCCTGTTTTTGTGTGGGGAGCCCATCTCGGGGGTCACACACACCCGCTGCCGAGCTAACCCCCTCACAGTTGGTGGAGAACAAGTGGCAGTTTTTTTTTTTAAGCCAGCATGGAGGAGATACTGAAGCAGCTGGCTCTAGCAAATGCCAATCAACAGCAGACAAATGCAGGTTTGCAAAAGAACTTCGCAGCCCAGCAGCAAGCTCATCAACAGAGCCTTGCAGCCCAGCAGCAGACAAACGCAACTTTGCAACAGAGTCTGGAGGCTCAGCAACAAGCCCAGCAGCAATCTGAGGCCCGCTTCATAGACCTGTTGCAGAAGCAAGAGCAGAGACTACAACAACAGATGGAAGCAGTAATGCAGCAACGTCCGCAGACCAGTGAGGAAAGCCGTCCCACTAATACCGCGTCCTTTGGGGTGAGTCGTTTATTGACAAAAATGACTGGAGAGGATGATCCAGAGGTATTTTTGACCACATTTGAAAGGACCGCTGAAAGAGAAAAGTGGCCTGAGGAGCAGTGGGCTGGACTGGTGGCTCCTCTGTTAACTGGTGAATCGCAGAAAGCTTACTATGACCTAGAGCCTAACCAAGCAAAAGACTATGTGATGCTAAAAGCTGAAATATTGGCAAGGCTGGGTGTCACCCAGGCTGTCCGGGCTCAGCGTGTGCATAACTGGACTTTCCAGCTTGGAAAACCCCCCAGGTCTCAAATGTATGATCTCATTCACCTGAGCAGAAAGTGGCTACAGCCAGAGACTTTGTCCGCACCAAAGATTGTGGAACGTGTTGTAATGGATCGGTTTTTTGAGAGCTCTTCCTACTGCCATCCAAAAGTGGGTAAGCCATGGAGACCCAGAGACGGCCGATGGTCTTGTGGATCGTGTGGAGAAATACTTGGCTACAGAGAACCTGACGGCCTCTTCCAGAGACACTCGGACTTTCCACCCTAAGACCAGACCATCCCCAGGGGCGGATAAGAGGATTCCAAGGGGTGAGGGTGGAGAGAGTGAGAGGGTGGGAGCTCTACCCCAAGTTTGGCGAGAACAGCCTGGGAAATCAACGGCTCAAGAGGCCGCAAGAAGGATCGTTTGCTACCGCTGCCGGCAAGCGGGACATATTGCAGCCAATTGCCCGGTTGTGGAGGAACCCATGCAGTGTGACTTTCTGACGGGCAGACGTCAGTCGCTGTGTGCGACAGTCGCATGCACTGCCATTCGAGGAACTGAGAAACATTTATGCAAAATGTGTGTTAATGGTAGAAATGTTGTGGTATTGTTGGATTCAGGTAGCCTTGTGACCCTGATAAAGGCTGAGTTAGTTAAAACAGAGGTCTCTGGGAATAGCAAGGTAGCTGTTATTTGTGTGCATGGGGACACCCGAGAGTATCCAGTGACTACAGTGTGTTTCGAGACCCCCAAAGGTACCCTCTCTCATCCAGTGGGCTTAGTATCTCAGTTACCGCATGACGCCATTGTGGGAAGGGATTTTCCGAAGTTCTGGGAACTGTGGGATGATCCTGAGCCCCCCACTGGTGCCCCTATGTACCAGGAATGTGATAGCCAGAACTCCCCTGAGAGTGGTGAGGACTCTCCGGAATTTCCCTTATCAGTATTGGCAGGGGAGACTCAAGAAACTGGAGAGGAGCCCACCTCCTCAGACGAAAACCTACCGTCTGTGGAGTTTTCTGATCTTGAGGTTCACAGGGAAAACTTTGCCACAGAACAGTTGAAAGACCCCGCCCTAATAAAGGCACGGGAAAACGTAGTGAAAATAGATGGCGAGTTAGTGAACCCAGATAATACCTGCACTTACCCATACTTCAGCGTAGAGAAGGACCTACTGTATCGGGTGGCAAAAAGGGCAGAAGAAACCGTTGAGCAGCTTGTGGTGCCCAAACCTTACAGGAAGTTGGTGTTGGAGTTGGCCCATGGGCACATTCTTGGAGGTCATCTGGGGACAGAGAAAACCAGAGAGAGGGTATTACAGAGATTCTATTGGCCGGGGGTGATGAAGGACATAGAAAATTATTGTTCCTCCTGCCCTGTGTGTCAGAGGTCGGCCCCGATGCCACATTTCCGTAGCCCGCTGGTCCCTCTACCCATCATTGAGGTCCCGTTTGAGAGGATCGCCATGGATTTGGTAGGTCCTATAATCAAGTCCGCTAGGGGGCACCAGTACATATTAGTTATAATGGACTATGCCACCCGTTATCCAGAAGCGATCCCTCTCCGAAATACCTCGGCCAAAACCATAGCCAAAGAGCTATCTCTTGTGTTTAGCCGGGTGGGTATTTGTAAAGAACTGCTTACGGACCAAGGTACACCCTTTATGTCCCGGGTTATGAAGGAGCTGTGTAAATTGTTCAAAGTGATGCAATTACGTACATCTGTGTATCACCCCCAAACCGATGGGCTGGTTGAAAGGTTCAACAAAACCCTAAAACAAATGTTGAAGAAAGTGGTGGATAGAGATGGAAAGGATTGGGACTGTCTACTTCCTTATCTGATGTTTGCTATTAGGGAGGTGCCCCAATCCTCTACGGGATTCTCCCCCTTTGAGTTACTGTATGGGAGACACCCAAGAGGGCTGTTGGATATTGCCAAGGAAACTTGGGAAAGTGAGAGTTCTCCCCACAGGAGTGTGATTGAGCATGTCGCCCTGATGCAAGACCGAATTGCACAGGTAATGCCCATCGTGAAGGAACATTTGGCCCAAGCGCAGTTAGCACAGCAGAGAGTGTACAACCGTGGAGCCAAGACCCGTACCTTTTCCCCGGGGGATAGGATACTGGTACTTGTCCCTACGGTTGAAAGTAAATTCCTTGCCAAATGGCAAGGCCCCTACGAGATAATGGAAAAAGTGAGCGAAGTGAATTACAAGGTCAGACAACCAGGAAGGCGAAAGCCCGAACAGATCTATCACGTTAATCTGTTGAAAGCCTGGAGGGATAGAGAGTCCCTAGTCGCAGACACTTGGTCACCAGCTCAAACTGGTTGCGTGATTCCTGAGGTTGGAATAGCAGCCACCTTGTCACAACCCCAACAACAGGAGGTTAAGGAGTTTGTGCTTCGCAACAAGGAGGTATTCTCTGAGCTGCCGGGACAAACATCTGGGGTAGAGCATGACATCATTACCCCGCCCGGTGAAAGGGTGAAGTTAAAACCCTATCGGATCCCAGAGGCCCGACGGGAGGCAATACGGGAGGAAGTACAGAAAATGCTGAACTTAGGGGTGATAGAGGAGTCCCAAAGTGATTGGTCTAGTCCCATTGTGTTGGTGCCTAAACCGGATGGGAGCTGGCGATTTTGTAACGATTTTCGTCAGTTGAACAAAGTTACAAAATTTGACACCTACCCCATGCCACGTATAGATGAGTTGATCGACCGGCTGGGAACAGCCCGATACATGACGACTCTTGACCTCACAAAAGGGTATTGGCAAATCCCCCTGGCCAAGTCGGCCAAAGAGAAAACCGCATTTGTAACCCCAGACGGGGCGTTCCAATATAAAAGAATGCCGTTCGGGTTACAGAATGCGCCGGCCACATTCCAGCGGAAAATGGACCAGATGCTGAGGCCCCATCGGAAGTATGCTGCGGCTTACCTGGATGACATAATTGTCCATAGCACAGATTGGGCCTCACATCTGCCAAAAGTGCAAGCAGTCCTGGACTCTGTTCGGGAAGCGGGGTTTACGGCTAACCCCAAGAAGTGTACCATTGGGCAGGAGGAGGCCAAATATCTTGGGTACACCATTGGGAGGGGAGTAATAAAACCCCAACTCAACAAAGTCGAGGCCATCCAGAGTTGGCCACGTCCCAACAGCAAGAAGCAGGTACGAGCCTTTCTGGGAATCGCTGGGTATTATCGGCGATTCATTCCCCACTTTGCTTCTAAGGCTGTGCCCCTAACCAACCTGACGAAGGGGAAAGGGTCGGTCATGATTAAATGGACCCCCGAGGCTGAGGCAGCATTCCAATTCTTGAAACAAGCCTTATGTAGCCAGCCAGTGTTGTACTCACCCGACTTCTCTAAAGACTTTGTCGTACAAAGTGATGCGTCAGATGTGGGGTTAGGAGCAGTATTGTCCCAGGTCTGGAACGGGGAAGAGCACCCAGTCATTTACCTCAGCAGGAAGTTGAAGTCCCATGAGGTAAATTACGCCACCGTTGAAAAGGAGTGTTTAGCGGTGAAGTGGGCTCTAGATTCCCTTCGGTACTACCTGCTAGGTAGGCACTTTGACATGGTTACGGATCACGCTCCGTTAAAGTGGATGGCTCAAAACAAGGAAACAAATAGAAGAGTGAATAGGTGGTTCCTGGCCCTCCAGGAATTCAACTTCACAGTAAAGCATCGCCCTGGCGTTCAAATGGGGAATGTGGATGCTTTGTCTCGAGTACATGAATGCCAGATTGCTGGTGTTCCAACCCCGAGGTTAAAACAAGAGGGGGGGGTATGTGACAGCAGGAAGGTAAAGTCACCTGGTTGCATCCAGGGGGGTAGATATATTTCGCCCAGATTCAGGCTTTACGCCGACTTATACAACTAGGTGGAGAGTTGTATAAGGCTAGTGGGCTCATGGATGACTCATACCTCTAGGGAGAGTGTGGGGCGTCGTGCAGACAGAGATGAGGAGACCAGCTGAACCTTGTCAGCTCATTTAGGCCTCTATAAGAACTCCCAGCTTCATTAGATGTTAGCTCATGCCTGGAACCAGACCTGTGTGGACTGTCTAGGGAGAGTGAACCCCTGTGCGGTGAGACAAAGCCTGTGTGGCTATTTGCTTGGACATTTAAAACCAGGGACTTAGGGACTAGGACAGCACTAGGCTGATCCCAGTTGTTAGTTAGGAAACCTGTATGTTTAGTCAGAGGTCAAGTTGACCAGGATTTATTTTGTTTATGTTTCTTTTGCTTTGCTGTGTTTTGTCACTGTAAATAGAAAATAAACCGCACCTTTTTGATTTTGAAAACCACAACCTCCGTTTGCTGGGCCTGTTTTTGTGTGGGGAGCCCATCTCGGGGGTCACACACACCCGCTGCCGAGCTAACCCCCTCACACTGTGTATATATATAATATATCAAGTTATACATTCGTATCCAGCATAAATATTTTCTCGTTGACCTTTGTTTGTTGAATAACATTTTGTACAGAACAGAACAATACAATACAATACAATACAACAGAACCATGGAGAACAGGGTTCTTGAACAGTGGCACATTAGAACTAGTAAACTTATAGAAAATAACGGTACTGTATTGTACAATGACATTCCATAATAATGTTTTAAGTGAGGTAAAGAGAGTTTGTTTAACCTTTTCAACATTTTGTAGATATAGAGTGTTTTAGTATAACTATGAGAAATAACTTTTGTAATTTGGGGGTCAGGGTGAGAAGCACTTCCTGACCGAAAAAAGTATTGATTTGGACAATACTGTCCATTACTCACAAATAGATCCTCCACCACTAAAACAGAGGATAGCAGGATCAGTAGCAGAAAAATATCCACTAGTTGAACCATGCTTTTGGAGTCCTTTGTGAGTAGGGGGACAAACTAACGCAGGCGGAGCACATCAGCCTTAGCGAGGATGCTATAAAAAGAACATTTTTTATATAAGTGCATGCTGTTACTTATATTGATAAAAAATTAGCATACAAAACAGTATAGAAAAGGAGCAAGAAAAAATGTTAGATATATAATATCGTATAGAAGAAACTATGGTAATACCGACCCGGTACCATTTAAACGTGTGGTGCAGTTGTTTACTATAATCAGAAAAACCAACCTCAAACATTTCGAACTGTAAAAGTGGTACTTTGAACCTTGCAAAAGGGAAAAAAAAGGGGGGGGGGGGAGGAAAAGAGCAAGGTTTTTATAAAAGAAGGAGGGTAAGTTTTGGGCCACAAATGAGATCCATCTTTATCTTCAAGCGTCTAAATTTCTGAATGATGGTCGCCATCTCCTTTGATCACGACGTGTGGCTGGGGTGGCCCAGATAGGTGAGGTGTGGGGAGTTGCTGGAGGTCCTGTATTTGTTCCCGGATCTAAAAGACCTAACTTCACAAGGAGATCCTTGCCTTCTGAGGTGTTGAATATTGTATAGGTTGACCCGTTGTGTGGCACTGTCAACTTAAATGGAAAACCCCACCGGTATCTAATATGAGCTGATTGTAATACTGAAGTAATCTCCTTCATTTTGCATCTTCTTTCCAGGGTAGCCTGTGAGATATCTGGAAAAATTTGGATTTTGGTGCCCTCCAATTCGATGTTATGCATATTTCTGGATGCTCTTAATATGTTTTCCTTAGTGATGAAATATTTCATGCATAGAATGATGTCACGAGGAGGTTTGTCTGGGGGAGGTTTAGGACGCAGGGCCCTATGAATTCTATCACACGCAAATGAGGATGGGGGTGTTTCAGGGAGGAGACTGTGGAACAATTTAGACACTGCAGGCATCAGTTCAGTGACTGATTCTGGGATACCACGAATCCTTAGGTTGTTCCTTCTGTTGCGGTTGTCCAAATCTTCTACTTGCGATTGTAAGTATGTGTAGTTTTCAGCTAAAAGTTCAAAGTCCTTTCTAAGATCGTTGTGTGCAAGTGAGAGCTCGTCGTGTTTGGTTTCTAGAATATCGGTGCGACCTCCCAGGGTTGCTATTTCTTGTGTGAGTGTGTTTGTTGTTTTTTGGAGTTCACACTGTATCTTGTCTACAAGTTTTTCGTAGATTTTGGTTAAGCTGAAGTCCAGATCCGATTTTGTGATCTGAGAGGAGAGATCACTATTGTTATGTGTGGAAGCAGATTTCTGCTGAGGAATATTGGTAGCTGTAGGAGACTGTACCGGAGGAGAACCAGCGCCCATCTGGGCCATCTTTTTATGCTCCTTGTTGCGTAATGAGTATGTGACCAAAGAGTGCTGTTGCGCACGGCGATTGTACGCCTTCTTGCCCGACGGCATGCACTAGTATGAACTGCAAGGTGGATTATAAAAAATATATGGTAGTTTGTGGAGGTTAATCAATGCAGTGTGGGTTAAATCCTCGCTGATCTGATGGGGTGTTTAATTAAAGTTGGTGATCTGCATCGCGCCGCGCATGCGTCCCCTCTAAGATTTGATTGTGTCTTTTAGCTCATCCTGTCCCGTATATCCCCGGTTAATGATTCATTACATGTCTGTAATAATGGTATGTACTTCTTGATGAGGGGGCTGCGGGGCCATCAGATTAAGGGTTAAACAATTAGGAGCCAGGGAGAACTGGTTAATGGGGTGTGGGTGTAGCAAGATGGCCGCTCTTAGGAGTGATGAGTACAGCAGTGTCTCTTGAGGCAGAAAATATAGGGGTCCTATGATGGGAACTATTGTTGATAGGTAGATTTACTGGGTAGTTCTAGGATTTCTGCAGAGTGTCTTATAGGAGCCTGTGGAGTCCTAGCTACACTGCTGCTGGGTGCAGCAAGATGGCCGCCACAATAGTCTGTGGGGACAGGGTCCTGGCGATCCCCAGGGCAAACACTGGACTGAGGTGTCCCCAAATCCCCGGCCGAGAATACCCCCTGTGTGGGCCGGATGATGCTGTAGTCCCGCAGGCTAACAAGGGGTGGGGAGGCTACTGTGGGCTCCGGGGGTGTAGCAAGATGGCCGCCTCTCACCTGTGTTTCAGCTGTGATGTGCCTCACAAGTTGCCCCCAGTGGCTCTCCGGTGATTCAGCGCCGGTCTGCGCGGGGAAGGTCCTCCTCTGGTGTGGAGGATTGCCGTCGCCGCCCGCCGGGTGGACCGCGGCACTCGAGCGCCGAGGATGCGGGGATCGCGTAGGCCGCAAGATGGCGGCGGGGCTCTGGTAAGCTGATGCGGTCGCGGGCCATATAGCGGAGCTGTCTGGCGGTCAGGATGACCAATTTGGTGTTAGGCCGATGTAGGGGATACACTGGAGCCTGGATAGCTGTTTTGGGGGTTTGGGCCGTGGTTAAAAGCTCCGGATGGCATTAGATGGGGTTTGCTGTTGGCGGAGCTCCTCAGTACCACGTCTTTCGCCGCTCACGTCCCACACACGATTATTTTTAATGACCATTTTAAAAAATGTCATTTTTCTCGTCATTAAAAACGGTCGCGTGTACGCGGCATCAGACATATGTTCTTCATATTGCATTTGAAAAAGACAGAGCAAGCTTCTAGATTAGAGTTGACACCTAGATGCCAATAAAATGATCCCATTCAGACATAGATTTGTCACCTGAACCTGAATAGTCCCAGTAATTTTGGCTACAGAAACAAGCAGTGGACAGTGAGAAGGCCCCGAAATGTCTGCCAGCTTCGATTTTTATTAACAGATCTGAAGAATATATTTTATCTCTCATAAAACCTAAAATATTAGTTATGATCATTCACATTTTGGGCTATGTGTACATGTAAATCTGTATTTGCAGTGCTTTAGATTCCAGGAGAAAAGCACAAAACTGTTATATGGCGCCTGATCACGACAGCTGAACAGTGATTGGCACTGTCACGATTGGACTGACGCTCTGGTGTCGGAAATCCTTTTCTCGGGCCCAGCTATCAGAGCCATTCCGGGCCCAGCTATCAGAGCCATTCCGGGCCCACTCAACTCGGGAAACTTCAGAACATGAAACCATCCTGTGGACTGGGACATAAACATGCCACGGTGTTGATTAGCCAAGGGCTAAAGTCCAGCCCAGATCCATATTCCAATAAAGTGAGTAGCATGGGATATGGACGGGGTACTTCTTACAGAGCCGGTCCAACTGGGGAATTGCGGACGCTTCTGACATGCTCCTGTCAAAGGATAAGCTTTGGTAAAGTTTATTTCTGTTTTTATTCCCTTTTATTTTCATAGTGAATGGCCAACTCTGTATATCATTTTTGTCTTTTTTTTGTGATTCTTTTTCTTTGTATATTTTTAGGCACTGCCCACTTTCGGTATAATAAATTATAAAATTAATAAGTGTGCTAAGCTAGGTCTCATATCCCAGGAGAGATTGATGCATTTTAGCGTCCATGTGCATGGTCTAAGTTCACTGCCAATCCGTATGCAATTATACTGTGTGTTGGCGTATTACATGCAGATTGTAAACTAGCAGATCTGCTAGACGGAGGTCTGTGTGTGTGTGTGTGTGTATGTATGGTTGCCTAGCAGACCAGTCAGCGGACAAACTGCTAGATGGTGGCAAGCGACCATTTGTGTGTGGACAGTAGGAATAGTGATTAACACAGGGGTTCTAGCTCGTAGTATAACTGGAGGAATTCTAGAAGTGTGTGCAAATTGCTGGACTACTCCCCAACCCTTGTAGTGCACCAGATTGTATGTAAGATTCATCCCACACTCCAAAGACATGCTGGTAGGTTAATTGGATCCTGTCTAAATTGGCCCTAGTATGTATATATGTGTAGCGGGACCCCCAAAAATAGGGTCGCTATGTTGTAAATTTAGGGGAAGCCTGAGCAATAGTATGGCTCAGATTCTACAATTCTGTTTAATATGGACTCTGCTCTGCCATGTTGTTGCCTGGTGTATAGTTCCCCTGGGCCTGTGGTGGCGTTGTTGCCCAGGTCTCGGGTTGAACCACTGGTGACATTGTGGTGTGATCGGGTGTCCTCTCTCGGCTACTGTGCGGTGGGTGGAGTCAGCCTGCAGTGCATGCCGGGAGAGGGTACATAAAGGGCAGACGCCATGATCTAAGGGGGAGAGTGGAGTGTGCCCCATTGGGGTGGTGTGCCAGGGGGATTCCCAGGAGGACCCCTGGTGGCGAAGTCGCGCCCGTTGGCCTTGCTGGCCTGGGGTGCGTGAACTGGTCGAGGAGTCTCGGGCACCTTTAGCCCGAGGCTACAGTGTTCCAGGTAGGCCCAGTACCTTCAACTGGGTCTACAACCAACACACTGGAGTCCCAGGGAACCCGTGTGAGGGTGGCCCGCTCTGAAGGAGAGGAAACCGGGGGAGGACCTGTCCGATGGATTGGTGAGGGAACTCACGGTGAAGTAGAGGCCTGGTTGCCTATCAGAGGGAAGGATTCGTGAATTGCAGTATAGCCCCTGTAGTGTGTCCCATTGGCACCTATGGTCTCTACTAATCTATGGGGGTTTTAAAGTTCTAATTCAGTAACTAAAGGATTCTTTGGCAGAGGATCTCTTAGACTTGTCTGTGAAGGGGACTAAATTAAAGAAACTGTTCGTGCTTCACTCCGGCTGCTAGAACTGTGAGAGGGATCTATCTGGGTGAGAAATTCATACTCAGGCTTGAGTGAAGAATAGGGTAACTGGGTGCCACGTGCCTGAACCTATCTCCCTACCTGCTTTGTTGCTATCTTCAACCTATTCCCAAATCAGTTTCAAGCAAGATAAAATAAACTCATCTGTTTGGAGTTTAAACATTGTCTGGACATTGGCCTTCTTTCGGGGAAAAGAACAGACTTTTCCCTATATTCTGGGGACGAGAACCAATGGACGGGAGGTAACTCGCTGAAGGACCCAAAATTGTAAGAACACCGCTCAACCTCTTATACCAGGAGGATACGGGCATGTGGCACGGTGTGCCTTTATCTCTACAAAGTGAAGGTAGGCAGGAGAAAAGGGTCTGTGTGCTACATATGTATGAATGTGAGTTAGGGACCTTAGATTGTAAGCTTCTTGAGGGTAGGGACCGATGTAAATCTATAATATATATGTAAAGCGCTGTGTAAATTGACGGCACTATATAAGTACCTGAAAAAATAATAATAATGTCTGCCTGTGTGTGGTCAGCAAGCTGGATTATAGTGGAGTCTCCCTCTAGTGGTGGCCAGAGGCAGCGCCGGCTGTAAAAAGTATTAGTCAGTCAGTCTTACCTGCCATTATTACCTGCCATTTCTTTGTTGGCCATAAAAAAATCAATATTCTTCATTCGGTCAATGGGACCAAAAAGTTCTAAACACAAACTTATCCGATGACAAACCAACATTTTTTTTATTTTTTTCAACTGAGACATTGATCCACTGGTCCAGAAATATATCAATAATTTCCTATCTGTCCTATGTATAATCTGTGCTAAATACTGAATTATTTGTAGGCATCAACAGATCAAATTAAGAAATAGTGTCTCTACTGATTATATGAATGATTTTGAAGATCAATTGACAGCAGGGGGGATATCTGTATGTGTTTGGTTGTTTTATAGTTGAATCAATGAAGATTTGCTTCCTTGTGATCACTTGTATTTAAATTGATATCATGTATGTAGGGTATTAGATGTATAGTTTTACACGGTCTATTATCAGGGCCTGCTGTGAGGAAGCAACACCATACAATGTAAGGCACACACTATACACACAGACATATTTAAGCATCGAATGAGTGTAGACACAGTGTATAGAAAAAACGACAAAAAGTCAAATCTGTATATCTTTAGAGATAAGACTTTATTATAAGGCACTAATTCCTACCATGGTTTTAAAAATTACAGAATATGGAAGTGAATTTCCCCACAAGCTCTGGGAACCGGAAAGTGAATAACAGAAAGCGCTTGAAACAGAGTTGCTTTGTTAACAAATGTAAAAGCGTCTAGAATTATGATAAAAAAGCGTAATGCAGTTTCTTGCCACAGTACAGAAAACCTATACTTATGGGTGGAGTGAACCATGATTTAATCAAAATTAGGGTCGAGCGAAATTTAGATTTTTAACCTTACTGAATTTTTTTTATTTTATTTTTTTATTGTTTATTTATAAAACATACAATAAAGTAATGGCGCGTACACATGGTCGGAAATTCCGCCAGCAAAAGTCCAATGTGAGCTTTTGAACGGAAATTCCAACTGTGTGTATGCTCCATTTGACTTTTGCTGTCGGAATTTCCGCCAGCAAAAGATTGAGAGCTGGTTCTCAATTTTTCTGCCGGGAAAAATTCCGATCAGAAATTCCGATCGTCTGTAGCAATTCCGACGGCTAAAATTCCGACGCATGCTCGGAAACAATTTGACGCATGTTCAGAAGCTTTGAAGTTCTCGGCTCGTCGTAGTGTTGTACGTCATCGCGCTCTTGACGGTCGAAAGTTCAGAGAACTTTTGTGTGACCATGTGTATGCAAGCCAAGCTTGAGCAGAATTCCGTCGGAAAAACCATCCAAGGTTTTCCCGACAGAAAATCCGATCGTGTGTACGCGGCATTAGAGATAAGTAAGGCATTTCAACAAATAAGGAGTATCACATGCACACAAGAATGTGAACTCTCAAATGCATGGTGTAGTCTAACACATCAACGTTCTATTTTTGTTTCAGTTACACCTATGGTATGTACTACATCATACCATACTGTACAACCAAATGAGAACTTCAAAAAGAAAAGTAAAAATCTTCTAAATGGGAAAACTTTGAAGAAAGAACAAATAGCTTCGTAGGGGAAAAGGAAAAAACTCACAATCATTACCGGACCATATCGTGAGAGATGTACTGGACTCTTAATTAAGGCACCGAATGGATTGGTTCAGGAAAGAACTCAGATTCATCCCATGCCTTCCAGATCTTATAGAATCTAGGTAGCCTTACTGGAATTTTGATGAAAGATCAGGCCAATGCACCATTTAGCAAAAATGAGGGAAGGTAAAATCAAAGTGCCACTAAACAACATCCATATTCTCCAAAAATAATCTATATGCATCCACTAGTTAACCGGTTCTGGACCGCCTTCCACACATTTAGGCGTCCCGGCTGCGAGAAACGACGTACCTGTACATCGTTTCGTGCAGTAGCTCTGGGGGTCGCGCTACCGGAGGCACGATTGAGCGTTGATTGGCCAGAGGGGGAGCCAATGAGCGAGTTCGTCGGCCACTCGCGATGTCCCCAGGCCACCCACCCGCGGTCATTCCCGAAAGAGGGAGAACGGCGATCTGCCTATCTAAACCAGGCAGATCTCCGTTTTGTCAGAGGGAAAGAGAGAGATCTTGTGTTTCTGCTAAGCAGGAACACGGATCTCTTTCTTTTCCCAGTCAAACCATCCCCCACACAGTTAGAAAGCACCCCCTAGGGACACAATTACCCTTTAATCGCCCCTAGTGTTAACCCCTTCCCTGCCAGTGTCATTAGTACAGTAACAGTGCATATTTTTAGCACTGACCACCACTGTATTAGTGCCACTGGTCCCCAAAAAAGTGTCAAAAGGGTCAGTTAGGTGTCCGATTTGTCCGTCGTAATGTCGAAGTCCCGCTAAAAAACGCTGATCGCCGCCATTTCTAGTAAAAAATAAATCAATAAAAATTCCATAAAAATACCCCATAGTTTGCTGACGTTATAACGTTTGCGCAAACCAATCAATATACGCTTATTGGGATTTTTCTTTTTACCAAAAATATGTAGCTGAATACATATTGGCCTAAATTGATGAAGAAATTTCATTTTTTACATTTTTTATTGGATATGTTTTATAGCAGAAAGTAAAAAATATTGTTGTTTTTTTTTCAAAATTGTCTGTCTTTTTTTTGTTTATAGCGCAAAAAAAACAAACTGCAGAGGTGATTAAATATCACCAAAAGAAAGCTCTATTGATGGGGAAAAAAAGGACATCAATTTGATTTGGGTACAGCGTTGCAATTGTCAGTTTAAAATAACGCAGTGTTGTGCCGCAAAAAATGGCCTGGTCATGAAGGGGGACTTCCCGGGCTGAAGTGGTTAATCCATTTTTCGATAAAGTATTTCTTAGTGTGTGTTTCTTCCTCCTTGTAACATCCTACCCTTAGCTCCCAAACCTCTCCTTTTCTCCATCACTTCTGCTTGTTAGGCTCGAGCAGTGCATGTTAGTTGTGGTCATACGCACTGATCTATGCACACTACAGATCCCAAAGTCCATCTCAGAATTACAGTGGGACCATGGAGAATGAACGTAGCCACCCTTAAACAGGACGTTTTATCACAGCAATAGAAAATACTTTTTTTGAGTTAAGAATACATACTTGAATATGTTTTTTTTTCAAAACCAAAAGGTTAATGGCACTTTAAAGTGTTTTTTTTAAATGTTTTTATGAGAACAGGTCCTAAGGGTTACGAAAGCTCCTTTCAACTATTCTAGACCTGTTCTTGTTCAAAAAATGCTCTCTCTAAAGCCTAGTACACACAATCAGAAAATCAGATTAAAAATATCGCGTTCGAAGCGATTGTTTTGTAATCTGATCGTTACTGTAGTATACAGCTTTTGAGAACTGATCACGACAGTTCATCCAAAATTATCCGAAGGGACGAACATGAAAAATTGTACAATACCACGATTTTTGTTTAATCAGTACAGTATTCGTTCGAAAAAAATTGGAAGAGCAAGACAACACATGCTCAGAAACAAAAGAATACATTACAACACGTTACATCACTTCCGAAGTTGTATTCGGTCGTACAAGAATTTTTGTAAGATGAGTAACCTCTTCATTTTCTATATGAACTAGCAAAACTAAATATATAAAAAAGACAATCATTCGTTTGATATTCTCATCATGTGTACGGGGCTTAATCCTATAATCTTTGATCATTGACCTTCAGGCACTGCTGTTGTCTGATACTCCCAGGTGTCTCAGAAAGCTTGTCCCCAGCCAGGCACTGTGATTCTTCCCATCAGCTACAACATCACTAGCAGTAGCGCTGCGTCCATAAGGGCGCACGGGCGCTGCCCCCTCTCTCCAGCCACCCCCTCTATGACCAATGGATAGATTCATGCATAGCATGAATCTATCTATGGCTGCTGCTGACTCCACCTATTCAGGCGCCCGGCCCATTTTGGGCACCGGGCGCCTGAATTACAGTGGTGGGTGGTGTTTTTGAAGCACCTGATTAGAGCCATAGGCTCTAATAGGCTTCAAAAACAGTGACCTGCGAGCGCCATGCTTATCAGGCGTCCAATTGCCTATAGGAGAGGACAGGAGGAGAGGAGGGGAGAAGACCCATGGAGGACACCGCTCGCCGTCACCCGCTGCCCCACGAGACAGGGTAAGTGCTGGCTGAGCTTTATGGGCACAGTGGCTGCGTTTGATGGGCACAGTGGCTGTGTTTGATGGGCACAGACGGAGAGTTTGATGGGCACAGTGGGAGCATTTGATGGGCACAGTGGCAGCGTTTGATGGGCACAGTGGCTGCATTTGATGGGCACAGTGGCTGCGTTTGATGGGCACAGAGGAAGCATTTGATGGGCACAGTGGCAGCGTTTGATGGGCACAGTGGCTGCGTTTGATGGCACAGAGGGAGAGTTTGATGGGCACAGTAGGAGCATTTGATGGGCACAGTGGCAGCGTTTGATGAGCACAGTGGCTGCGTTTGATGAGCACAGTGGCTGCGTTTGATGGGCACAGTGGCTGCGTTTGATGGGCACAGTGGCTGCGTTTGATGGGCACAGTGGCTGCGTTTGATGGGCACAGTGGCTGCGTTTGATGGGCAGTGGCTGCGTTTTATGGGCACAGTGGCTGCCTTTCATGGGCACAGTGGCGGAAATTGATGGGCACAGTGAGGCTGCAATTGATGGGCACAGTGAGGCTGCAATTAATGGGATTTTTTACAGAATTTTTCAGTTTGTTTCCACCCCCACAAAAATTTTAAGCACCAGCCGCCACTAGTGGAAAAAATCTACAGCACTCAGAAAGGAACATGCTAAACGACTTGAAAGGAAATGTCAGATAGCAGCAGTGCCTGGAATTCGAGAAAGCAAAGATTGCACTCACCAACTACCAGAAAGGTAAGGATAAAACACCTTCCTTCACAGAGTGGTTTTCCTTTTTTTTATTATGGTGACATATTTAGGAGCTGCAGCTGATTAATGAGATCATCTCTCTGCTTCCTCTTCCTGCCAGCAGGGTCTTTGTCAGCACATGGGCATGCAGCACACACCTGATAGGTCTAAAGTACTGCTCCTCCCTCTCCCAGTCTGTTACACAAGAATTCATACGAAGGTCCGCTCACCCTAATATGCTCAGCTTGCATCCACTCTGTAAATGCATTATCAATGTGCTCTTGTACATTGCACAACGATCAAAGATTCCAGGGTTAAGGATGGTATTTTTGGAATAAAACCAGGTGCAGAATAATGGAAAAGGAACTTCCATAACCTATAGGAGGCATTTACAGCCTATGGATCTCATAAAAACACCTTAACGTGACACTAAACTCTGGTTAAAAAAATATATACCAAAATCCACTGGATAAAAATGTACTTTTATAATAATAATAATTTAAAAAAAAATTACTTTTATTTCCAATTTCACTTAAAAATTAATTCGGCGGCAGGAATAAAATGTAGATTCCCAGTTGTAGAATTCAAAACACATAGAAGATTGAAACGCGTTTCAAATGCACATTTGATACTTTTTGGAGCGTTGATAGAAATGAAAATTTTATCTTCTGGATATGGGATATCGTTTTTTTTTACAAGATTACAAGAGGCTGAAATCAAGTCAAACTCGGGTATATACTGTATACTTGTTGAATTAACAATACATTTTTAAATGAACACGTAAATGTGGTGCTTTTTTCAAATCTACCGCAAGCAAATTATTTTATTTACCCCAGTTATTCCCCATTCCTCCCCCACCACAACCTCCAGAAAAGAGAGACAGGAAATGAGATTTATCAATTTATTGTGGTTGCAGTTTCATAATACATTGTTGAAAACAACTTTTCTATGCGGCTGAAATGATCACAGATGACAGCTTTGCAGACAATGCAAGGCAGCTGTGCAGGCTGACATCCCAAATGTAACCGAGTGCATTTGCATCTTGTAAGTAAAAATTTGAACTATTAATAAGGAGTACAATTTTCAGCAAAGCAGTGATATTTACTTTCTGAATAGCAAAACAGTGTGATTCAATTTTTTATTCTTTTTGTACATTACGATGAAACAAAGTGGCATAAGAAGTACAGCATATTACCAATTAAATCACCACCTGGCTTATAAATCCACACTGTCTGTTTAAGTAAAAATTTCTTCTTTTTTTTTTGCAGTGATGGTGCCAAGGTTTACTATATACATATACAATGAAACCTGCCTGTCGACATCTTTGGAATGGACTAAAAAAAGACTAAAATAAAAAAAATACATATATATTTAACTGGATATTGTAATTCCATTGGCAGGATGTTGAATTTTGTCACAAAAAAAAAAAAAAAAAAAGTGTTGTTTATAAATTAATTACTGTCATTGTTAATTTTGTCGTTTTATTTGCAAATTCAAACAAATTTTGTAAGCCTCATGAAAGCTCAACTTAACTTTTTAGAATAAAACAGATAAATACATAACAGTTGCATCAAAACAAATGGTTTGCATGGTAGGCAGCCAAAGACTTACTGTACAACTTGTTTTCTTTAAAGTGGTTGTAAACCCACTTTTCTTCTTTTTTTTTTTTTTTTCCCCCACATGCAAGAGAAAGGCATAATGAGCTAGTATGACTAGCATATTAGCTCATTATGTACCACTTACCTTCGATCGGGGCCCCGAAACCGTCCTCGTCCCTCCATCTAGACGTATCAATCGCTGCGGCGATAGCCGGAATGTTAGTTCCGGGTATCGCCGCACCAGCCAATCACAGCGCTGCTCCGGCGCTGTGATTGGCCGGAGCGGCGAAGACGTGACTCTGCGCATGCGCGCATGACCCGTCGAATTCGGCTACGTCGTCGAATACTGCAACCTAGCCGAATTTGTGAATGGGATTAACCCCATGTGCATGCGCGTGAGGTCACCGTCGCCGCATTTAAATGCAAATATCTCCTTAACCGTGTAGGTTAAGGAGATATTTCATGCACCTACAGGTAAGTCTTAATCTAGGCTTACCTGTAGGTGTTTGTTTAGAAAGTGGGTTTACAACCACTTTAAAGATAGGCAAAGTTTGAGAAGAAAAACCTTTACCTTGCCAGCATGCTATAGAAAATGTCTCTTGCTCTGTGTGGAAGTAGTGGTCTACTGCCGAGTCAAAGCTAGGGCTCTCTAATTAGTGGGGAGCATTAGCATTGCTGACTGCAAAGCTATCCCAGATAGCAAGGATAACTTGACACAAGTTTGTGTCAGTGTTGAATTGTAAGTCTGTTAACTTGCTGCACATTTTCACTGACAAGTTGTACACTTGCAGAGCACTTGAAGCACAAGTTCTAGTTGACACTTTTACAATTTGTAGCAAATGTGCGTGGCAAGTCTCTAGCAAGAGCAAAGTTGCTGTGGTGAGTCTACAGCAAGAGCTCTGTAAGTCTACAGCATGAAAATTCAGCCACAGTGACCCCTTGTGGTGGGATGACTATTGCACAACATAAATAAACCATAACTTGCAGCAGACTTGCAAAATGTTTGCACAGAAAGTTGATCTGGAGTCATGTAAAGTGGACTTGCTGCAAATGTGCAACAAACTTGTGAAGCCTGGAAAGTCTAGCAATAGCTTAGCAAGTCATTTTCGAAACTTGCAGCACAATTGCTTGTTATCTGGGATCTGACCTAGCAAGGGGTGTGTCAGAACTTTGCAGAGGAACCACTGCTTCCACACGGAGAGCAAGGGACCTTCTTTGCAGCAGACTGGCAAACCACAGACTTTTCTACTCCTGCTGTGGCTAAACAAAAACTGCTGTAAGAATGTGCACACCTTTTGTTTTGATGCACCTGAAATGGCTATATTGAACTGAAAGGTTTTAAAAAAAGTTTTTATATCATTTCCATACTGATAATTTGGGCTTACATTTAAAAAATAAAATAATTTGGTGAATGACAAAATTATCCTAAACTAGAGTGAATTAATAAAAGCAGTGATAATGGCTATTATGTAAAAATAAAAAAAAATAAAAAAAATCTCTAAATACTGTATATTCTAGCACATATAAAAAGCCTTTTGCGTTTAATAGTGCTGTAAGGTTTAAAGCTACTTGTGTGTAAAACTGCAGTTTTTGGACTATAACACTATACGGTCAACCATTAAAGTACCAAAAAGTTGACTAATATGGACCAAAAAATTGGCTTTATCTGTAACAAAGTGTAAAGGTTGATATTCAAAGTAGTTTTTAAAAGGAAAAAAAAAAAATTATAATAAAAATAATAATTTGAGCTAATCAGTAATATCCTACCAGACAATGGTTGTTAACAAACTATTAAACTGTTCTACTCTAAAGTGCAGCATAATTCTATCGGTGCATAGTCTCATGGGAACTGTCTTTCTAGATTCATCATGACTTTGTGGTATGAGCAGTCAATAAAGATCAGTAGAAATATATTTGATTCACAGCTGCTTCTCTTAAAAGGATTCTCCAGCTAGTCACAGATTTGCAATGGCGTCTGGCTAAGGTTTTTTTTTCTGGGAACTGGTATGGTCTCATGTTTCAATGGTGCAATTCAGCTTTATGACTGCCCCTTTCACCTGCCCATTGGCTAAGTCAACCAGAAAACAGTGAGAAAGTAGGAGAGGTAATCTGCCAATCGTACCATGGAAACTGTGTTCAAGGAACAACTTTTACCTCTTGTTTCAAGAGGGAACTTGGTGGAAGTTCTGGAAATCTGCAGCTGATTGGACAATTCCTTTAAGATCTTGTGCAAAGGCAGTACTGTAGTCTCCTGAATGTTTAGCAGTTTGGAGGAGGGTGGGCATTAAACATAGTGCTAATATACATGGTTGTATTCAGCATAATGAGAAACACGTTTTTGGTAAGTAAACATAAATATAAAAAAAGGACAGTTTAGCACTTTATCTGAGTTGGTCTGGTTGCTTTGGAAAGCTTCCTATGGCCCCTATTCGAATCTTAGTCCTGCAGAAGAAAAAGAGAACAAGTTTTAAACATTAAAATGTAAAATGTTATCTTCTTGACCAGGCCATTTTATTGCCATACGGCACTGCGTTACTTTAACAATTGTGTACTTAAACAAAATGTACAAATAGAGTTTTCTTTTGGTGGTATTCCTCTGCAGTTTTTATTTTTTGTGCTATAAACAAAAAAAGACCAACAATTTTGATATATAAAAAATAAATAAAATTCTTTCTGCTATAAAACACATCCAATAGAAATAATAATAGTAAAGGGGCACAATTAGACAAATTGATTATTAAATTACTTAATATGTGTTAATAAACAATATCATACAATTAATAAAGTGCACAATCTATAATAATCTAATATATGCTTAATGGTTCACATGGTGGTCGAGGCTAACTGGTGAGCGCATTATATTATCACTTCGGGTGAAGCACTATCCATTTGAGATTTTGAAGCACATTGCACTTTAGAAGCACGGTAATGGAGGGCACGGATTCTGTATCTGTCCTTAGAGCTGGGCAATGTAACACATACGAGTGCAGCACAGGCTGCAAGCACAGAAAGTTATCAGCTGGTAGGATCAACAGATATTTTTTTTGCACTTCTCGAACAGATTTACTATATACACTTTTAGTGGTATATTTAACAGACCAAAAAGAACCACATAAGAGAAGAAGTTCATTGTTGGGGTTTACATCCCCTTTAAACCTGGGAATTCTACTGCACAGATCTCAATGCCGAAAAAGCCCATAAGATTTAACTAATCATTCTTCACCCAAAACTAAAATAACATTTTAGGTGAACTGACATGGACCAATAAAAACCCAGTTGAAGTCTCACACCTTTTAATTGTATTAATAGTCCTGTACCACCAAAAAATATGAATTGTGACTGATTTGGGCTTGAAAGTGCCTTAAAACACTCTCTTCACTGCTTCTTGTGCTCATATCAGAGCACCCTTTGCTGTCAGAGCTGAGTAGAAGCCACACCCCACACACCCTAAGCAAAAGCGTCCCCACAGAAAAGTGGAGGGGGCATGTCTGACCAGTTTGATGTAAAGTACTGAGTTCACTTGCTCTAACTCTGTTGCCTATCAATGATTTATGGGAAAAATTGAGGTTAGACTTTGAAAATGGAGGCTGTTAATACAATACTTAGCTCTGCCTTAATATCTATTTTTGCAACTCCATCTGGGCTTTAAAAGAGAATTATGGCCAATTACTTTTGTCTTCTGGTGACCAAGAGACAGCTTATAGTGGGCTGTTGCCTGCAATCAGCTGACGGACAGTGCAGCGCCAGGCTCTGGAAGGACCCCAACAATATTAATGGGATTGACCCCACTGCCTGACTCCTCTTTTCAGCCAGCCCTCTCCCCTGCCTGGCA
The DNA here is from genome assembly GCA_029206835.1 of Rana muscosa. Lineage (NCBI taxonomy): Eukaryota > Metazoa > Chordata > Amphibia > Anura > Ranidae > Rana > Rana muscosa. The sequence goes on from CM055118.1 coordinate 133,258,398, forward strand.
CCCCAGTGAGTACTAGAGGAGCAGAGGGGAGAGCAGTGACTGATAGTCGCCGCTCGGAGAAGACCGAGAACTGAGCAATTAGCAGTCATGTAAGCGATCAGTTCTCTGTCTTAGAACCGAAGTGGGACAGCATGGAGGTGAGTATAATTGTTTTTTTTATTTAAGCCTATTCTTCTCCTTAAAATATTTCTTGTACAAGTTACATTACTAATACAAGTGTTGAGGGCGTTAAAACAAAACATAAGAAAAAAGTATTACCCACCATTGGTGTCAGACTTTTTCCCTCCAGCTGTCACCTAAAAGGAAAACAGAAAAAAAGGTCAAGGAAAAGAAAACAAACATATGCTTACAAAGTGGGTTTGATTCATAAAACTAGAGAGAAATAAATGAAAATAAAGCTGTGATGTTGCCCATAGTGACCAATCAGAATTCTCATTTAATTACTCCCTAACTCCCTGAAATATGTTGGATGTATTTTACTTAAAGTGTATGTAAATCCGAACAAGGAACTTCTCTTATTTGCTCCCTCTTGGTCTGTTAAACATGTAATTGAACGTGTTTATCTGGTTGATAAGTGCAAAAAAAATGACAAAATACCCATTGATAATGTCAGAAATTCAGAGCGGTCTTGTGTCCAATGTTCCTATGTTGTCCCAAGGACAGCAATAAGCCAATCCTTATCTTGGTAATACAGATCGATTACCGTATATAGCAAAAAGTTAATGTGTCATACTTGATTCACCACACATATACAGTGCATGAATCCATTGATAGTAACACATAGACTGATAAGTGATTGTGAACAAACCTAAACCTAATGATCAAATTAAGTAAAATATGATACACATGTAAGTATTAAAAAAAATGAATGAACAAACATCTGTAAATAACTTCCAAATGTGACACACCAAGGCGTCAGTCCATGTGTGCAAAAACAGCATTAAAGTCCAAATAAATGCTATACGCGGTTTCCCTCTGCTGGACAGTCGGGATCAACACCCTGGCGCGGACCTGACCATCCTAGAACTACCCCCACTGCTGGACTCCTTTACACATATGATGAGCTTTTAACTTCTACCTCTAATATCACACCAGCGAGGTATCCTTTTCCTCTCTTGCATGTCATTGCTGCGGCTACATTGCTTTTTTACTGTGGAAGCGCCGAATGAAGAGGTGGCTATAGGAGCTATTATCATCCAACTGGGTTTATTTAGATGCGGTTTGAGGTCCTCCATAACAGGGGACCAACTAGCTCTGGTAAGCTGCTGACCTTTTTATGGTGGTGGATGTCACTCTTCAGACAACACGTTGGAATCTGGAATTTTATTTAATTATCTGCACGGGTGTTTTTATTATAGCATTTATTTGGACTTTAACACTGTTTTTGCACACATGGACTGACGCCTTGGTGTGTCACATTTGGAAGTTATTTACAGATGTTTGTTCATTTTTTTTTTTAATACTTACATGTGTATCATATTTTACTTAATTTGATCATTAGGTTTAGGTTTGTTCACAATCACTTATCAGTCTATGTGTTACTATCAATGGATTCATGCACTGTATATGTGTGGTGAATCAAGTATGACACATTAACTTTTTGCTGTTTAATTTAGTTTGAGTTTAGCGCTACTATATTTTTTTCTTCCATGTTTCACTGTTTATGTTTATCAGGTTAGTAGCTGCATAAGACTTTCACCGAGGCAATCTGGTGCCAGCCAATAATTGCCACCTCCCAATCTTGAGCGCAATTTCTTTCTTTTTATCTCGATTACCGTATATACTCGAGTATAAGCCGAGTTTTTCAGCACATTTTTTTGTGCTGAAAATGCCCCCCTCGGCTTATATTAGAGTCTGTGTCCATCTTCATCTTTGTGCGCCTGATTCCGGCCAGCCGTAGGTCCCCTGGACCCCTAGCACACACGTATCTCCACTCTTCCTCTACAAGTGTGCAAAGTTTGTTGTCCAGGGGACCTACGGCCGGGGAGCAACGATTTTTCAAAGCCGGGCACCCCTTCCATAGACTCCCATGTTAAATGGTAATTTCTCTGGTGATTTTGGGGACCCGGTACTGGCCGGCCCTCGGTCCCCTGGACCCCAAACTTGGCACACATGTAGCCCCACTCTTCATCTACAAGTGTGCAAAGCTTGTTGTTCAGGGGACCTATGGCCGGGGAGCACCAATTTTTCAAAACTGGGCACCCCTTCCATAGACTCCCATGTTAAACGTCAGTCTAGTCACACAGCGCCGGAGATCAGGTAGGGAGATTGGGCACAGTGAGGCATGGGCACAGTGAGACATGGGCACAATGAGGCATGGACACACTGTGCCTAAGGCAAAGTGAGGCACAGTGAGGCATGCAGATGGACACCCTAGGCTTATACTCGAGTCAATAAGTTTTCCCAGTTTTTTGTGGCAACATTAGGTGCCTCGGCTTATATTCGGGTCGGCTTATACTTGAGTATATACGGTAGTCTTTAAATGGTGTAGATGGGAGAATAGGCAAGTCTTTTTGTAAGAGAAAACGGGGCAGGTCTGACACCATTCAGTTCACAAAAATACTGTGTGTTGTCAGCCAACAACAAGACTTAGAAGCTGATTTCATTTTTGGAAGATCAACAGATATTTTTCTGTAACTGCAGGGTATTTAAGTAGATAGAATATTAGAACAGAGATCTACTGCATATGTTTTATATATTAATATTACAGATTTATTTATGGATTGGACTTTAATCTTAGAGCTGTTTGACTTTGTGCCACTCCCTGTCCACTACACACCATGGTTAGGTTTTAAGGTGTGAGGCCATCATATTTCTCATCTGAGTTCAGTGCCAAATACAGACACTCAAAAACTGTAATAAAACAAAGGTGCTACAATGAAATAAAATGAATAGCTTTGTTAATTGACAGTTTGGTCTTATGGCAGCACACCATACAGAATGTCAACTATCAGTCCTAAACTCAGGGCGTGAGATGTCAACCTCCATGGGAACCGTACAGCCTGAAACTGAGCTGCCATCTCTGCTCTGACAGGGAGAAAATGCAAGTAAATAACACCACACACAGCCCTCATATGACCTTATGTTATAGCAATTTCAAACTTTAGATTCTGAATCATGCAGATACCCTATTTCTAGCTGGTTCTCTTTGAAGTATGTACACTTGGAAAGAAGTGCTGAGCTCACCTTGGATGGTGTGGAAGCCTTGTCTGCTTGCGGTCTCTCCCAGAGGTTCCTTTTACCAGATACGTCGCCAGGTCTTAAATCCTGAAAAGAAAAACACAATTTAAAAATAAAAACTTACAGAAAAAGACTGCGAATCACCATGCTCACCATATATTATTTCTGGTGGTCATACGGTTTTCTGACAGCATCAAAATGATAGCATAAGAGATTCTACACAAACATTTAGGTAGAGTAAAAGGGCAACAGTTCTATATGAATTAATTGTGTAATGCTCTGATTGTCTAGCATGTCTAGAATTGTCAAATTCGAATTCTCTGAATAGTTCTCTGAATGATTATAAGATAGTCTTGTAAATACTTCAATCCTGCAGTGTTCTAGGAGCATTTTAATGCTCTAACTCAGCCTTTCTCAACCTTTTTACCCCAGAGAAACCCTTGAAATTTCCAGGTCTCTAGGAACCCCTGCTAAAATCAATGTATTGTTGGTCTGTGAGAAAAATTGGATTGGTGGTTAGTGGGAAGAAAATGCTCCCCTTACCATGGCGGTCAGAATACCACCGTCCAGAAAGATGAAAAGTTAATCGGTGTCCTGCTGCTTGCTCTGCCAAATGGTGTTATACCTGAAGCTATGCAGACACATCAGATGGGAGGTCAATCTGTCATAGCTCAAGGAACCCCTAGCAACCTCTGCAGGAACCCTTGGGTTCCACAGAACCCTTCTTGAGAATGGCTGCTCTTATGCCTTGTACACACGATCGGAATTTCCGATGGAAAAAGTCAGACGGAATTTTTTCATCGGATATTCTGACCGTGTGTGTGCCCCATCGGACTTTTTTCCATCGGAATTTGGAAAGAGAACATGGAAAAAATTCCTATCGGAAATTCCGTTCGTCTGTGTGGAACTCCGACGGAGAAAAAAACACGCATGCTCAGAATCAAGTCGACGCATGCTCAGAAAGCATTGAACTTCATTTTTATCGGCTCGTCGTAGCGTTGTACGTCACTGTGTTCTTGATGGTTGGAATTTGGTGTGACAGTGTGTATGCAAGACAGCTTGAACGGAATTCCGTCAGAAAAATCCGTCAGTGTTTATCCGTCGGAGAAAATCCGATCGTGTGTACAAGGCATAAAAGGTTGACAAAATGTATCAGAACCTCAAAACAAAAATGTAGCTTACAAGTCCTTAGATGTATTATTTTTTCATTTTTTTTCCCCCTTTTTTTAACTTGGTGATCCTGCCAGCAAGACACTTCCTGTTCATACACTATCTATGGAGCCAGTCATGGTTGTCTCCCAGGCTAGACTTCAAACATCTGCCTTTGTTCATCTCCATTACATAATGAATTGGTAGGACTATTAATTTACACAGTAAAGATAAGGGTGCTTTTTTTTTAGTTCACAGGAAGTGACAAGTATTCTGTATTTCTGACCAGATCAACAGGGGTTTTCTGTACTTGCTGCTTAGCATGAAAAATGAATACTAATGCACCACCACATCTAAGGACTGATAAACTGCAAAATATATATTATTTTTTTTCCGGGTTTAGGTATATATTAATTATGTGAATTTATACAGCTTAGTTTAGTCATAGAAAAGCTTTAATACCCATCTCTAACTTTAACCACTAAAACCAGTGACTTGCTGACCGCAATACGTACATATATATTGCGCTTTGCAAGTGGTTTACAGGGGTTAAGACTGAAGCCATAACCCCGGTACCGTTTCTTTCAGCCGCTGGCTGGCTTTCTTATTAAAGGGAAACAAACGGCTTATTAGCCACTGAATCACTTTCCGAAGCCCCCTCCCACCGGTGTTTCACGGACCTACCGTTTCCACCGGCACGCCCGAGAAACTATCTGACGGTATGGCCAGCTGGTCACAAAGGCAGTAAAAGACTAGATCATCTCTGATTGCATCTATGGTCTTGGAGGAGTGGAGTGACGTCATGATGTCACTTCCGGTCTAGGGTAGAAGTAAACTATTTCTTTTTTAAAGCAAAAGAACAAAAGTTTTAATTATTAAAGGTAAAGGAGAGATTTGGGTTCTTCTTGTCCCCAGACCCCTCTATTAATAGAACCGCTCATCCTTATTTCTATTACAAGGGATGTTTACTTTCCTTGTAATAGGAATAAATGTAATAAAAACAAATAAAGGGACAGTATAAAATAAAATAAATGAGCAAGCACATGTAAACAGTGTTTGCACCACATATGGGAGGTATTGCCACAAATGTTAGAGCGAGAGCAATAATTCTAGTGCTAGACCTCCTGTGTTACACTATAAAATGCATTTAAAGAGTCGCCTATGGAGATTTTGAAGTATCGTAGTTTGTCGCCATTCCACGAGTGTGTGCAATTTTAAAGCATGACATGTTAGGTATCTATTTACTTGACGTAAGATCACCTTTAATATTATCCCCAAAAATTGGGTATATATTGTGTTTTTTTTTTTTTTTTATTCATTGAAGTGTATGTTTTCCTGAAAAATTGTATTTGAAAAAACACTGCGCAAATACCGTATGACATAATTTTTTTTTAATGATCGCCATTTTATTCTCTAGGGTCTCTGTAAAAAAATATATATATATATATAATATATAATGTTTGGGGGTTATAAGTAATTTTCTAGCGAAAAATACTTATTTAAACAAAAAGTGCCAGAAAAGGCCTGGTCTTCAATTGGTTACAGTAAATTTATAGCCAATAATTGTTCCTTTAGGTCCGGATAGAGTGAAGAATGGTTAACCCCCTAATAGCATTGTTTATTTTCACTCTGTGTCCCTCTCTATTTGTACCAGTGACCAATGTCATATGTCATTTTTCCCACTCATCCAGTGGAGACACTGGTTCTGATGATAGCTATCTAAGAGGGAATTTCCTCTTGCTTTAAAGACATTTCCTGTTGTGATCTACCAAGTGGGAAATAGACAGCAACTAAAAAAAAAAAAAACTTGACCGGGGGTTTAAATGATTTCATAATGAATCTGAAACAAGAAAAAAAAGATAAACACACAGTTGAAATGAATGGGCACTTTCATTAAACCCCATTTTGAAATCATACTTATGTTGTGGGATAGCCTGCAGGGGGCAGCACTGTTTTATATCAGAGTTTTACCACTTCCTGTGTCACCTGCCTAATCACTGGATATGGGATGAGCATAATCACACTGATGAGGTCCTTCCACTGCTCTCCTCCACATGTAAGCTGAACACTTTCATTCTAGCTCCCAGTGCCTGAAAACCGGCCTAGTGTAGTGCAATAAAGCTCTCACAGTGCATGGACTTCCATCAACCTGACTTTATCTGTGCTGGCATTATTTAAAAAAAACAAAAACATTTAGGCTGGCTTCATATTTGTGGTAAACATTCACTAAAGTGCGCATTAAACCGCAACCCAATAACACAAGAGAACGCAATCGGTGGAATGCACCTTGCAAGACTGCCCCAATGCATATGGGAGACATTTTTGCCATGTGGAACTTTAATAAGGTACACATAAATTTCTTGGGCATTGTTGTGTGTTGGCTGTTCATTCAAAATGAGTTAGGTGCCTAAACGCATTCATGCATAAACTATGTTGCGTAAATCAGTGGATTTGTTTATTTGCCTGCACTTTTAAAATAAGAATTTGTGCTTGCTGTTTTACTAACAATATTACCTTATCACCATAATGAAAAGATCATAATCCAAAAAGGAAAAAAGGAGGAAGGAGAGAAGACATCAGAGAGATCTCTTCAGTAGGTTGATGGACAGACGAGTAAGGAAAGAAAATCAGCTGACCGAGAGCAAGAAAAAGATAAAAGGTGTTAAAATACAGACAAGAAATTGAAAAAAAAAAAAAAAATGCAAAATAGGCCTTATATATATTGTACATACTACAGGGGAAAGCAGTGTATAGCAGCAGGCAATCTAAGGTGTCATGCTCATGGCTGTACAAAAAGTGGTCCATACAGCATCTCAATTCATACAATAATACTCATGCTTACTTTCATGAGTTAAAGTAGAACTATAGGAAAAAAAAATTTTTTTATTTAATTTTGGATAGAGTAAGGGAGGGTTATAACCCCTGTCAGATTTTTGTTTCGCCACCTGTGGCCCATTACGGACATTTTCCTTCACTTCCTGTCCCATAGCCAAAAAAGGAAGTGAGCAGAAATCCCTGCAAATTAAAAGAATTCCTTGGGGACTTCCAGGTCACCAGAACTAGTGTCCCCATTGGACGATTTCCCTTCTATTACTATAAATTTCACTGATAACAGTAAACAGGACAAATAGAGAGGATGAATCTCCCTAATGGGGGCACAGACAGCAATAAAAACCTGACAGTTCTTCTAATCTCTCTCCACTCGGTTTTGCCTTTAGTTATACTTTAACCCCTTAATGACCGCTCACTGTATATATTCGGCAAAATGGCTCAATCACGTACCTGTACGTCCCCTTTAACTGCCCAACGTGGGGGCCGCACGCGCCGCTGCGCTTGCGATCCCCCTGCCTACCCCGTGAGTCGGACCGCGGGTCCCACGGACTCGATCGCAGCGGGGATCCCCGCAATCGTCTCACGGAGGTATGGAGCAGGGAGATGCTTGTGTAAACAAGCATTTCCCTGCTCTGCCTAGTGAGAATGACACCGATCTCCGCTCCGTGTACTCGGAGCGGAGATCGTGTCATGAGACACATAGCCCGACCCCCCTCAGTAAGAAACACTATGCAGGGAACATTTAACCCCTACAGCGCCACCTAGAGGTTAACCCCTTCACTGCCAGTGTCATTTTCACAGTAATCAGTGCATTTTTATAGCACTGATTGCTGTGAAAATGACAATGGTCCCAAAAATGTGTCAAAAGTGTCCAATGTGTCCGCCATAATGTCGAAGTCACGATAAAAATCGCTGATCGCCGCCATTACTAGTAAAAAAAAAAATATTAATAAATATGCCATAAAACTATTCCCTATTTTGTAACCGCTATAACTTTTGCGCAAACCAATCAATAAACGCCGATTGCGATTTTTTTTTACCAAAAATATGTAGTAGAATACGTATCGGCCTAAACTGAGGAAATTTTATTTTTTATATATTTTTGGTTGATAGTTATTATAGCAAAAAGTAAAAAATATTGAATTTTTTTTCAAAATTGTCGCTCTATTTTTGTTTATAGCACAAAAAATAAAAACCGCAGAGGTGATCAAATACCACCAAAAGAAAGCTCTATTTGTGGGAAAAAAAGGACGTCAATTTTGTTTTGGAGCCACGCCGCACGACTGCGCAATTGTCAGTTAAAGCGACGCAGTACCGAATCGCAAAAGGGGCCTGGTCTTTATGCTGCATATTGGTCCGGGGCTGAAGTGGTTAAGATGCAAACTATGTACAGTTGTTCTGTGCCTGCGCCTCCACCACTGGCTACGCATTGTTGATGTCTACATCTTATCCTGAAAGAGTCATTCATGCAACGGTGGCAGTGCAAGTGCAGACTAAAATTTTTACATGCGTACAGCATAAAATATGGTAAAAAGCAGACTATGGACATCGATTTTTCTTGGGTTGATATACAGAGCTCTATGCATCACCCACTACACAGGTCGTCTCACTTATCTGTCATTAAAGTGTTACTAAACCTAAAAACATTTTTTACCTTAATGCATTGCTTGCATTAAGGTAAAAAAAAAAATCTGTGTCCTTAGCCTCCCCTTCCCTGTGTGAAGGGGAGGAGAGGGGAGAAAATATCAGCGCTGTGCACGGCATCTTTTCTCCCCTTACTTCCTCTTTACACTGCATTCGAGCAGCAGCAGGAGCCATTGGCTCTTGCTGCTATCGATTAGAGGAAGTGGGGACAGGCCTAAGTCCCGCTGTGTAAGTCTATGGAGCGCGGCCCCGTAGAAACATAGCTCAGGAGCGCGGGGACTACCTCTCCCCATAGCCAGCAGCTGGCTATGGTAGTCCCTTAGAAGAAGCGGAGGAGCCAAGATCGCCACCGGGGATCCCAGAGGAGGAGGATTGGGGCCGCTCTGAGCAATACCACTGCACAGAGCAGGTAAGTATAACATGTTTGTTATTTTAATTAAAAGAAAAAAAAAAATTGTTTAGTAACACTTCAAGTTCTCATCCTCTTATATTTTCCAAATGCACTAATCCATTACAACAAACACATGGGTAGACAAAGAGTGGCTATAAGCCCCCCGACTTTGTGGCGCTGCACCAATTTGCAGAAGTAGTTCATGCACTACTTTTGGCGACTTTGGGGGCGTTTTCATTAGAAATCTGTGCATGAACCTACACAGATGTCTTTCAAATCGCCACTGAAATGTGGGTTTGAAATCGTGCGAGTTCAGCAAAATTTGCACAATTTCAAAACCCCGCCTTCAGCGTGAACGAGGGCTTAATGATAAATTTAAAAAGGGCAAGTTATCTTCAACTTACTGCAGGCTTTGCTGAAGGCGTCTTGTTGGTCTCTGGAGTTTTAGTTAGCCATTCATTAATACGACTGGATACACCCACTTTTAATCCCGCTGTTTCCTGAAACCATAAAGAATTCAATCAGAAAAGTATACGGTATTATCAGCTTTGGCCTCAATAGTAATCATTTATAATGTAATAAAATCACCATTTTATATCCTGTATATGAGTTATATATATATACATATATACACACACACACACATATTCACGTGACCCTCCCTTCTAGACTGTAAGCTCTATCGAGCAGGGCCCTCTGATCCCTCTGTATTGAATTGTATTGTGATTGTACTGTCTTCCCTGATGTTGTAAAGCGCTGCGCAAACTGTTGGCGCTATATAAATCCTGTATAATAATAATAATAATAATATATATATATATATATATATATACACACACACACATACATACACACACACACAGTATATGAGCAGGAGGGAGAAAGAATAAAATAATATTGACCTGGATCCATTACAGATTCCCTGTTAGTATTTTACACACTGCACGTACCTTGTTTGGTGACGTTACACCCCCCGGGGATGAGAAAACGTTGCCTTTCTCCCACATACTTTTGATATTACGAACACCTTCTGCTGGCAGTGGCAGGTCGGATGGAGCAGCTTTGGCAGGTTTGGCACTTTTGTTGTTCTGGAAAATAAATACATGAAACATTATTACAGATGGTTTCAGGTGACTTTCTTGATGGGGCCGTATGCAGAACAATAATTATACCATTAATCAAATAATTAACAACAATACTTTATATAGTGGATTTAAATGGCCGCGGGCCTTTATTATTGTCTTTTTAATATTTACCAACAATAAAACATGTTCCAACTTATATTTAATATAACACACACTTTTATTATCTCATACCAATAACTTTTAACTCAGCCTTTACAGCTCGAGTTAAACCAAAAAACATACTTTAAAAGTCCTTATAACTGTCCCTTTTCAATAGAAAAGGACGATACCATATAATAAGGTCCGCGACAATGGGTGGGAGGGTGGGATGCTCCTTCTTCTTGCTGCTCCGCTGCCGACTGTATCTCCTGCGCACTTTAAATTCCTTATATATGGGCTAGCTCGTGTCAGTTTAACATGTGACATGCTTTTAGCCATTCATATTTCTATTTTACTAACTGTCAACTTAACCCTTAGTCTGCCCCGGTCCCATAGGTGGGTGGAGCCAAATTCTTGGCTCCTCCCATTTCTTCTGACATCTGAAACATTTTACATAACATTGAATAATTATCGTAAAGGGCTTTACCATTTTTTAAGATATATTTTTCATAAAAAAAGCCAACTGGTTATGCTTTTCCTTTCTATTATTTGTGGCATTATCACAGAAAAATCAGATTTCCAATAGTGAACAGTATTTGAAGAAAGGGTCCAATTTATTAGTGTTTGTATGTGTATATATACAATATATATACAGTGGGGAAAATAATTATTTGATCCCCTGCAGATTTTGTAAGTTTGCCCACTTACAAAGAAATGAAGGGTCTATAATTTTTATAATAGGTGTATTTTAAATGATAGAGGAAGAATATCAAAATCCAGAAAAAACACATGATATAAATGTTATAAATTGAGTTGGAGTTCAGTGAATAAAATAAGTATTTAATCCCCAAGCAAAACATGACATAGTATTTGGTGGAGAAACTCCATGTTGGCAAGCACAGAGGTAAGATGTTTCTTGTAGTTAGTGACCAGGTTTGCACACATCTCAGGAGGGATTTTGGTCCACTCTTCTTCACAGATATTATCCAAATCCTTAAGGTTTCCTGGCTGTCGCCTGGCAATTCAAATTTTCAGCTCCCTCCATAAATTTTCTATAGGCTTAAGGTCTGGAGACTGGCTAGGCCACTCCATGACCCTAATCAGCTTATTCTTGAGCCACCCCCTTGTTGCCTTGGTGGTTTGTTTTGGGTAATTGTCATACTGGAAGACTCATCTTTAGTGTTCTGGCTGATGGAAGAAGGTTCTCATCTAAGATTTTACAATACATGGCCCCATCTATTGGCCCCCAAAGTCAGCCTATACCTTTAGCAGAGAAACAGCCCCAAAGCATAATGTTTCCACCTCCATGCTTGACTGTAGGGATGGTGTTCTTAGGGTCATAGTCAGTTCCTTTCCGCCAAACGAGTTAATGCCAAAGAGCCCAATTTTGGTCTCTGAAGTTTGCCAATGAACATCTAAATGATTCAGAGAAGGGTTGGGAGAAAGTGCTGTGGTCAGATGAGACCAAAATTGAACTCTTTGGCATTAACTCGACTCACTGTGTTTAGAGGAAGAAAAATGCTGACTATAGTCTATGACCCTAAGAACACCATCCCTACATTTAGGCACGGAGAACCTTCTTCCCTCAGCCAGAACACTGAAGATGGGTCGTGGATGGGTCTTCCAGCATGACAATGAACCAAAACTTATCGCCAAGGCAACAAAGAAATGGCTCAAGAAGAAGCACATTAAGGTTATGCAGTGGCCTAGCCAGTCTTTATATACCTTAATCCTATAGAAAATTTATAGAGGGAGCTGAAACTTCAAGTTGTCAAGCGACAGCCAAGAAGCCTTAAGGATTTAGAGAATATCTGTAAAGAAGAGTGGACCAAAATTCCTTCTGAGATGTGAACAAACCTGGTAACCCACTACAAGAAACGTCTTACCTCTATGCTTGCCAACAAGTTCTAAGTCATGTTTTGTTTGGAAATCAAATACTTATTTTACTTACTGAACTGCAATTAAATTTATAACATTTGTATCATGTGTTTATCATTTAAAATACACCTATGATAAAAATTATAGACTCTAAATTTCTTTGTAAGTGGGCAAACTTACAAAATCTGCAGGGGATCAAATAATTATTTTCCCCACTGTATGTATATATATATATATATATATATATATATATATATTGTGACGGTATGCGAGGTGAGATACATCATAATCGCTACATTTCACCTCGCATTCGGTCCATTGTAAGGGACTGAACTAGAATCCGGCCCAGGTTTGTCCAGCCTCTGTGGTCGGCTGGGTTCCAGTCCAGTTGTTCGGGTTCACTAGAATCCACAGTCAGCTGGGCTTTAAAGATCCAGGAAGAGAGCACAGGATTGCTCTGGTTTTGGAGACTCAGGAGGGAACCTGAGTGAGAGCTCTGTTGGAGTGGATCAAAAAGAAAAGGTTTGCTTTATCGCATGTTTTGTGGGTGACGGGGACCAGCCCCGCACTGTATAGAGAGGATACTATTTTGTTTAGTTTAGCGCCGGACGGCAAGGATTTATTTACTATTTTGTTTGTTTATACCTGCAAACCTCTTATAAATAAAACCTTAAGAAAGTGCCTGTTTGCGGACTGTGATTCAGAAAGTTGATTCCCAACAAGCTAATCTCCCACTCGTGGTGGAGAATGCGGGCACTTTCTGAAGATGTTAAAGGCCCTGCTACAGGCCAATGCAGCTCAGTGGGAAACCAACCGCCAAGTCGCAGAGGCCGCTGCAGCACAACGGGAGGCTCAGCAGGAGATGAGCCGCCAAGTGGCAGCACAACAGGCAGCACAACAGGTTGCCACTGCAGTTCAACAGGCGGCCCAGCAGGAGATGAACCGGCAGTTCGCAGAGGCTCTGCTAGAACTGAAAAAGGGGTCCGCACCTCCTGCGCCAGTGGAAGCAAAGATGATACGTGCATCCTACCACCTACAAAAGGTGACATCTGCTGATGATGTTGAGGCATACCTTGCAACTTTTGAGAGAGTTGCTGTCCGCGAACGATGGCTAAAAGAGCAGTGGGCAGGTCTATTGGCCCCATTTCTAGCAGGAGAACCCCAAAAAGCCTATTTTGACCTAGAACCCGATAAGGCCCAGGACTATGAGACTCTAAAGATGGAGATACTCGCACGCTTAGGTGTCATCATGGCAATCCAGGCCCAGCGGGTGCATCAGTGGTCCTTCTCCAGCAACAAGCCACCCCGTTCGCAAATGTTTGACCTGGTCCACCTCACCAAGAAGTGGTTGCAGCCAGAGACCTTGACAGGCCCGCAGATCGTAGAGCGTGTGGTAATGGATCGGTATCTGTGTGTGCTGCCTGCTGCTCTGAGGAAGTGGGTCGGACAGGGCGACCCCAAAACTGCAGCCCAACTGGTCGACCTAGTGGCGAGGTACAGTGCTACTGAGGACTTGGTGAATCCATCTACGCCCCACTTCGGTGTGTCTAGGGGTGCAAGATCTCCCGGCGGTTCTGGTAAGACTGTTCCGGGGTCCAAGAGCTTGAGGAGATTTGAGAAGACTGTTGTTCCAACTGATGAGACTGTGGTTCCTAGACCTGGAAAAGGGCCAAAGCAGCCAGGAAGGTCTTTGGGACCGTTGAGAGGACTGGGGGTTGAGCATATAAGATGTTTTCGTTGCCATGCATTAGGGCATATTGCTGCGAACTGTCCTATAAATGATGAACCTATGCAATGTGATTATGCTCATATGAAAAGACGCATTTCTTTATTTGCACAGGTCGCATGTACTGCATCATGTCCAGGGCCGTTTGAAGAAATTTGGGGGCCCCAAGCAAAATGGACATGGAGGCCCCCCCCCCCAATCACGCAAAGCCTACAGGAACCACAGCATAGCGATACAGTTTAAGCTCACCCACACTTTATATAAATAAAATAGGTTTACAGTGCAAATACTGCTGTTGCATATAATCCAACATACTTAAAACACATACACACTCACATTAACATTAAGGTGCTGTTTAGGACTGTTTATGGACCGTGGGATGGACAGGGGGACCATGGGATGGACAGGGGGACCGTGGGATGGACAGGGGGACTCCTCACTGTAATATCCACATCATCTCCCCCACTGTAATATCCACATCATCTCCCCCACTGTAATGTCCACATCTCCCCCCTGTAATGTCCACATCTCCCCCCTGTAATGTCCACATCTCCCCCCTGTAATGTCCACATCTCCCCCCTGTAATGTCCACATCTCCAGTCCCCACATCTCACCTCGGCCGCTGCGTTTACCAAGATGGCCGCCGCTCCGGAGCTAGGCCGAAGCCGCAGCCTTTCCTATGGCCGCAATCCGCAGATCGGCTCAGGGCGGAAATCCAGGACAGTGACAGGCAGCAGGCAGGCACCCTAGGCTGGGGCCCCAGGCCAGCTCGGGGCCCCAAGCAATTGCTTGTTTTGCCTGTCCTGTTACGACGGCCCTGATCATGTCAGAGTCGCATTGAAAGACAGATGTGTGTTATTTCAGTGGATGGAAAGCCACTGACAGTCCTGCTAGACTCTGGTAGTGTGGTGACCCTAGTCAGGAGTGATTGTGTGAACCCCACAAAACTACACCCCAGTACTATTGGGGTAATTTGCATCCATGGGGACACTCGAGACTACCAGACAGCGGTGGTTGAGGTTGATACCCTCTGGGGCAGTGTAACACATTCAGTGGGTGTGGTACCTTCACTGCTTCACGAAGCTTTAGTGGGAAGAGATTTTCCCCATTTCTGGAAATTATGGGAAAACAAGGGGAGGCTGGTAGATAGATCTCCCCCTGCTGGGGAAGCACAAGATCTCTCACCAGACCCTTTTTGCCAAAGGGAAGGGGATGCTGTTGGTGGGATCGAGGAAGCCGGAGACCCTCTTCCTTTCCATGTCATGGCTGGGGAGCCGGAGGACCTGGAAGCTAGCTCCCAGCCTGAGGGTAACGAACAGGAGAACCCCTCTGACCCTGACATTGAGAGTAGCCAAAATGTGGTACCCGATTTAGAGGTCAGGAGAGAGGATTTCTGTACCGAGCAACTACGAGAGGCCACCCTTATGAGAGCCAGGGAAAACGTTAAGATGTTGGATGGGGAACCGGTGGATCCTAATTGGGTGGTGTCTTTCCCTTACATGGCAATTAAAAGTGAGTGATAAAACATGGAGAGGACGAGGTAGAACAGCTACTAGTCCCCAAACCCTTCCGCAGGGTGGTGCTAGACCTGGCCCATGGTCATGTAATGGGGGGGCATCTCTGTGTTGAAAAAACCAGGGAGAGAATTGCCCAGAGATTTTTCTGGCCCGGATTGCATGCAGATGTCAAGGAGTACTGCGAATCGTGCCCCGAGTGCCAAATGTCGGCACCGTCACCCCATTTTCGCAGCCCTCTTGTTTCTCTGCCAATAATCAAGGTCCCCTTTGAGAGGATTGGCATGGACCTGGTGGGGCCGGTTGTGAAATCTGCCCGCGGTCACCAGCATATTCTGGTGATTCTGGACTATGCGACCCGCTATCCTGAGGCCATACCCTTGCGCAATACCTCTGCTAAGGCTATCGCCAAGGAATTGGTCCATGTCTTTAGTCGACTGGGGATCCCAAAAGAGATCTTAACCGATCAGGGCACCCCCTTTATGTCCAAGGTTACCAAGGAGCTTTGTAAGTTATACAAAATCTCCCATCTCCGTACCTCTGTCTACCACCCCCAAACGGATGGTCTGGTCGAAAGATTTAATAAAACTTTGAAAAGTATGCAGAAAAAGGTGGTCGAAAAAGATGGGAGAAACTGAGATTTTTTGCTGCCATATCTCATGTTTGCAATACGTGAGGTTCCGCAGGGGTCCACAAGCTAATCCCCCTTTGAACTCTTGTATGGTAGGCATCCCAGGGGGCTGCTAGATGTTGCCAAGGAAACATGGGAAGGTGAGGCAACCCCATATAAAAGCATCATAGAGCATGTCTCCTTGATGCAGGATCGAATCGCAGCTGTCCTACCCCTGGCGCGAGAACATATGGAGCGAGCCCAGGAGGCCCAAAGGAGGGTCTATGACCGAAGTGCCAGGGTCCGTACTTTCAGCCCTGGGGACAGAGTGTTGGTATTGGTCCCCACGGTGGAAAGTACGTTTTTAGCTAAGTGGCAGGGTCCCTTCGAGGTTGTCGAAAGGGTGGGGGAAGTAAACTACAAAGTCTACCAGCCAGGGAAAAGGAAACCACACCAAATTTACCATGTGAATCTCTTAAAACCCTGGAAGGACCGAGAGACTTTACTGGCCACGTCCCCGCCTCCAACCGACCGGGTATCCGTGACACCTGACGTTCCCATCACGTATACCCTGTCCGTGGCACAACAAAGTGACGTTAGGGTGTTCGTGCATAAAAATAGAGACTTTTTCTCCCCCTTACCTGGACTGACCAACGTGATCCAACATGACATAGTGACGGAACCAGGGGTTCGGGTAAATGTGAAGCCGTATAGAATCCCAGAGGCCAGGCGTGAGGCAGTCGCGAAAGAAATTAGAAATTAAAAACATGTTGGAGTTGGATGTGATAGAAGAGTCCCACAGTGAGTGGTCGAGTCCCATAGTGCTGGTCCCAAAACCTGATGGCACCTGATTCGGAAACTCAACAGTGTATCCAAGTTCGATGCATACCCGATGCCCCGGGTCGACGAACTTGTGGACAGGTTGGGGCAGGCTCGCTATATAACGACCCTAGACCTGACAAAAGGCTATCTTAATCGGCCAAGGAGAAGACTGCCTTTTCCACTCCTGAGGGCTTGTTTCAGTACAAGCAGATGCCTTTTGGTCTGCATGTGGCCCCTGCATCATTCCAACGAATGATGGACAAAACTTTGAGACCACATCGCCCGTATGCGGCTGCTTATTTGGACGATATGGTCATCCACAGCCCAGATTGGAAATCGCACCTGCCCCGGGTACAGGCGGTGGTAGATTCCCTTAGGAAAGCAGGCCTCACGGCTAACCCAAAGAAGTGTGCCATAGGCCTAGAGGAGGCCAAGTATCTTGGCTACGTTATTGGCCGGGGACTTGTCAAGCCTCAGACCAATAAGATTGAGGCAATTCAAAAGTGGCCCCAACCCGTAAACAAGTTCGGGCCTTCCTAGGCATTACGGGGTATTACCGACGGTTTATGCCTGACTTTGCCACCATTGCCGTCCCTCTGACTGACCTGACGAAGGGCAGAGGGTCAGTCATGGTCAAATGGAACCCTGAGGCAGAGAAGGCGTTTCAAAAATTAAAACAAGCCCTTTGTGCACTACCGGTGCTGGTGACCCCGGACTTCACAAAGGAGTTTGTCGTACAGACAGATGCCTCTGAGGTGGGCCTAGGGGCCGTACTGTCGCAGGTCAGGAATGGTGAGGAGCACCCAGTTGTATACCTGAGCCAGAAGCTGAACAAACATGAAAGGAACTATGCCATCGTGGAGAAGGAGTGTCTCGCCATTAAATGGGCCTTAGACTCCCTGAGGTATTATCTACTCGGGAGGTCATTTAGGCTGGTCACTGACCATGCTCCCCTGAAGTGGATGTGTGACAACAGGGAAAAAAATGCCCGTGTGACAAGGTGGTTCCTGGCTTTACAGCCCTTTAAGTTCACGGTTGAGCACAGGCCGGGCAAACTCCAGGATAATGCTGATGCCCTTTCCAGCGTGCACTGTATGGCTGGGTCAAGTGCTCAGCCGAAAGGTGCTTGAGCAGAGGGGGAGGATATGTGACGGTATGCGAGGTGAGATACATGATAATCGCTACATTTCACCTCGCATTCGGTCCATTGTAAGGGACTGAACTAGAATCTGGCCCAGGTTTGTCCAGCCTCTGTGGTCGGATGGGTTCCGGTCCAGTTGTTCGGGTTCACTAGAATCCACAGTCAGCTGGGCTTTAAAGATCCAGGAAGAGAGCACAGGATTGCTCTGGTTTTGGAGACTTAGGAGGGAACCTGAGTGAGAGCTCTGTTGGAGTGAATCAAAAAGAAAAGGTTTGCTTTATTGCATGTTTTGTGGGTGATGTGGACCAGCCCCGCACTGTATAGAGAGGATACTATTTTGTTTAGTTTAGCGCCGGACGGCAAGGATTTATTTACTATTTTGTTTGTTTATACCTGCAAACCTCTTATAAATAAAACCTGGCATCCGCCAGACTTTTAAGAAAGTGCCTGTTTGCGGACTGTGATTCAGAAAGTTGATCCCCACAAGCTAATCTCCCATTATATATATATATATATATATATATATACACACATACATACACACACATACATACACACACACATATGGAAAGATCCATCGCTGCATACTGAACATACTGGAAATGGCTTTTACTAAATACTGTACATTTCTTGTAAGTAAAGTTCACCATACACTATGGTACTTTTTTTAATAGAAAAAATGTAGTGTTTATTTCTCTTTACACATTACTGGAGCTCAGGCTTTGGCTGAACCAGGAGCAGAACAGTGCCTGTTTGACCTTCCCTCCCCATATCCTTTTGCTGAACTGCAGTCACATGGAAGATTTTGAGGAACTTCATGTGTCAAGGAACTTCTATATTAATTCCTGAGACTGTAACACTGCTGCAAATAAAAACTGTTTCTGTTTGATAGCATGCGTCTTCTTTTTTCAATGTTTATATTAAAACTTGCCAGAAACTCTAGGTGTCACTGTTCCCTCAACGATAGACAACTAATAACTCCTAACGAATTTCAGCCCAAAGCATTTACAGCATGTGGCATCATGACGGTGAACTATATGCTGTGCTGCTACATTTAAGCGTCTGCCAGCATTACTGTGTTGCTTGGAGTGCACTCAACCAGTTCCCCCCAGTAATGTGACTGTGTTGTCACTCACACCTTTTGGTCGCCTTGCAAAGATCAAGATTTCCTATATATTTAATCTTACAGTTTATGGGATGTGGTGCATTTGGTTCTCCCACTACCCATCCTTATATGTATACAATAGCAGGGATGGGCTCAGGCGTGTTTGGAACATAGTCCAAACCCACCTGAGCAATCCCGCCAGGAAGCCATCACTGCTCACTGCCAATCATGAGTAGCCTAGTCAGGGCGTGTGTATGTGCAGCTGTGGCCCAGAAATGCTCCACTGCCTATGATTGGCGGTGTGCAGTGACAGCTTCCTGGAGGGATTGCTCAGGTGGGGTGGGACTATAATCCGAACATGCTTGAGCCTATCCCTGTACAATAGCAAAGATCAAGACCCAATAAGAAGAGCTCCCAATCACATATCTGGGAAAGCTCAGAAAATAATTCTGGTGTTTAGATTTCATTCAATAGCCCCTGCAACAGGAAGGGGTTAATAAGTAGTCATTAAAGGATCTCTTAAGGACTCTACTGATGAGGTCTGTGTGGAACTCCCGAGTCTGCACACCTTCTGTACTCATTATGAGGGGTTCCTACTCTTCTTCCTGCATTAAATGTTTATTTTATATTATGGAGAAGGAAACAGAAGGAGCCGAGACACACAAAACTCCCAGGTGGACAGGAGCAGAGCTGGAAATTATGGCAGGGGGATCTTACTGTTGGAGTATCCAAGACACCTGAGAAGCCAGGGGCTGACAGCCTACCAAGCTCCAATTTTTTCGGTGGAGTAATACTAACAATCTATTATACCATACTTACTCCAATTGCACTGGTGTATTGCTCAAGTCGGCTGTCAATCTTGGACACCACAGCTGGTTGTGAAGACTTAAGACTGTAGAACAAAGTTGATATTTAGAAAATTAAAAATTTAACTTATAAAATGATTAGACATTTTTGATGTTGAACAGCGTACCTAGGGCAGTCATTCTACAAAACAAGCACATGCATTTCTTATGCCACGTACACACGATCGGATTTTCCGTCGGAAAAACCTTGGATGGTTTTTCCGACGGAATTCCGCTCAAGCTTGGCTTGCATACACACGGTCACACAAAAGTTCTCTGAACTTTCAACCGTTAAGAATGCGGTGACGTACAACTCTACGACAAGCCGAGAAAATGAAGTTCAATGCTTCCGAGCATGCGTCAAATTGTTTTCGAGCATGCGTCGGAATTTTAGCGCGTCGGAATTGCTACAGACGATCGGAATTTCCTATCGTTATTTTTTCCGTCGGGAAAAATAGAGAACCCGCTCTCAATCTTTTGCTGGCGGAAATTCGACAGCAAAAGTCCGATGGAGCCTACACGCGGTCGGAATTTCCGACGAAAAGCTCACATCGGACTTTTGCTGGTGGAATTTCCAACCATGTGTACGCGGCATTAGTCTAAACCAATCTGCGCCATACAGTCAGGAAGCTGTCACTGTGGACAGCCAATCATAGACGGCAGAAGCAATTCCCTACCCACAAGTATACTGTTTGTGTGTGTGTGTGTTTGGGGGGGTAGGGGGATGCCTCCACCTGCTTATAATTGCCTGGCTTAATGGCTCTGTTGGGTTCTGACTTATTTCTGAACATGCCTGAGCTCATCCCTGCTGGTCATCCATTTACTGTATGCCTCGCTTACCAGACTTATTTGGACTGTTTATTCAGATTTTATTAATTTATAAGGAAACAATGGACCAAATTTATCTTATATTTTCTTATGACCCAAAGTAGACTGGATAACTCTTCATTTTCAAAAGCACTGTGTATCAAACAGTTTCCAGCTTTATTTACATCTAATGCCGCGTACACACAACCGTTTTTAATGTCATTGAAAAAAACTGAATTTTTCTCGACTCGATTCTTCTCAAGCCTGCCTTGCCTACACACTATCGTGGAAAAAAATGCTTGAGTAAAGCGTGGTGACTTACAACACGTACGACGGCACTATAAAGGGGAAGTTCCATTCGGATGGCGCCACCCTTCATGTTAATAAAGTTTGTTGAGAGACGATTCGCGCTTTTCAGCCTCGTGCTGTTCAGTCCGTTACAGCGTGACAAATGTGCTATCTCCATTACGAACGCTAGTTTTACCAGAACGAGCGCTCCCGTCTCATACCTGTGTAGCGCTACCCCCAGTTAAGAGAGCCGCTGGTTTGATTTCGGGCCCTGTGTACAGCACCGCCAACCCCCGGCAATCTTACTCGACCCACTCTGGCACAGCTAGTCTGGGGTTATACTTATATCACAATCAAACAGTATTGTAAGGGTAACCTCTTTACAATAAGACAACACACTGGTGCGAGAGATCAATTATAACGGTTTTACGTTAGTTATGAAAGAGCATAGACAGAACATAACACATTCAACTTGCTTACAGACCCCTGCAGCAATAGGTACTGCACGCAATAATGGCGCAGCGCGATAATCCACCACGCGCAGCTATTATTGTATACACGCCCTGTGGCGCACTAAAACAATAGTCTATCTCCCCTCCCTGGCCAGGCCTGACACAGAAATAAATCTCAGTCTTTTGGTTAAGGATTTCTTCGCATGCAAACTTTCGGTGGTGCACTTGATGAAACAATATTTTTTGTAATCCACAAGGTAGGCAGCCACAAGGAACACTATACTGGAGACCCTTTTTCCCTGTCCTGCTACTGGTCTCCAGTGGAACAACAAACAAACGATAGGTGGGCCAAGGCAGTCTATAGGCCTAAACACGGTACAGTCTATTGGATTGAGCGCTTGCTCACCACTCCGGACGCGATCCCAGTCCGGGACTTCCACCTGCTGTGTCTCCGCACACAGCGTCTGTCACGATCGGGTCCCCGATCCGACTGATGTCCTCACTCGACAAGTCAGATGCTACTCAGGCTCTGCAGTGGGGTGGAAGGCTCTTCAGAAGTTGCGCAAGGCCCCAGGCTTCAGGCCTTGCACTGCAGCATATCCGCACAGGAAGAAACTGTTGCTTGCAGTGCGGTGTCCAAAAAGGCCGAGCTCCGCCTCGCCTCCTTCTTAAATAGCCCCTCCCATGAGTCTTTGCGGTGGCCAATTGCACTCTGGATTCCGAACGGGGTTCTGGGTAACGTAGTCCCGGGGCCTTAAAGGAGACCCCGCTACACTTGATTCTGAGCATGCGTATTTTTTTTCACGTCGTTAAAGCCTACACACGGCCGTTTTTCATGACGAGAAAATCGACGAGGTGAAAAACTACGAGAAAAATGAGAGCATGTTCCAATTTTTTCATGGCCATTTTTCACGTCGTGAAAAATGCTCTGAAGCCCACACACGATCATTTTTAATGACCATTTTAAAAAATTGCATTTTTCTCGTCATTAAAAACGGTCGTGTGTACGCGGAATAAAGCCCCATACACACTATCAGTTTTTCTGCAGGTATTTGTCTTCAGGTTTACCAAAACCATCTAATATGAGGTCAAACCTTAAGAGTTTCAATTTGTATGCAATCAGGCAGGCCCTTGCACTACATGGTTTTGGTAAACCTGAAGACAAAAACCTGCAGAAAAACTGATAGTGTGTATGGGGCTTAAGTGTTGCTGACCCTTTTCAGTATTTTTTAGCCACTTGTTATTTACATTGCACACACTCCAGCATTGGCTGTTCACCATTGTTCTGGACAGGCCTCCTGAAAGTGACAACAGTGGACCATGTGTGTGCAATATATGTCAGCACAGCAGCTTGTTACCACCAAAGGCGTATGTGACAGGCAACGCTGTATCCTGGCCTAGGGCAGCACTTTGCAGGGGGGCAGCACAGAAAGAGTCCCCGCCGGCTTGCGCTACACTGTTAGTGTAGCGCCAGTCATATGGGGCGGACTGGGCTGAGAGGCAAATTAGTCTAGCACCCCCAAAAAGCGGCCGCACTGCTTCTAGTATGCGGGTGGCCAGCATTCTGCAACTGTGTGTGTGTGGGGGGGGGGGGGGGGGGTGGGCGCTGCTTATAATTTTGACTGTCCTATCATCCTGGACCACAAACCTTGCTCACTGTGCTATATATTTTCTGCTGCACCATTGGCATGGTTATATCTTCTTAGTCCTCTCCATAAAATTATCAGAAATTTGTGCTTAAAAACAGAACTATACGCAAAACTCTTTTTTTTCCATTTTGGATAGAGTAAGGGAGGGTTATAGCCCCTATCAGTTTATTTTTTACCATCCCTGTCCCATTGCAGAGATTTCCCTTCACTTCCTGCCCCATAGCCAAACAGGAAGTGAGAGGAAATCTATGCAAATTAAGGTAATACGTCCCCCCTCCCCCAGGAACTCAGAACTAGTGTCCCCACTGGAAAATTTCAGGGCTGGTCTTAAACGGAAAGGGGTGTGGCCTTGACAGGAAGGGGTGGGTCATATTTAAATTAGGGGTGCACGATTTTAGTCAGGCCTAGGGCAGCACAAAACCTAAATACACTACTGGTGACAGGGTGACAATGCAAAAAAGCAGCATGGCATTTCTGAAACGGTACTTGAAATTGGAATATTATGGTGTTTTATTTTAATGAAATCTCCAGATTTAAAAAGATTGAAAACAACTTGAAAATGCATTACAATGTATGTAAAAACTCGGTATGTGCTTAGGGCTCAGACCAGGTCTTTTCTACTGTCTGTTTCCTACTTGAGAGGTTCAGCCGTTTATTTACACTGGTGACCATGGTCATTGAGATATAAAGCGAGGCGAAATGTTAAAGTTGTCACCAGAGTAAAGCCCTGTACACACGACCGAGAATCCCGTTGTAAAAAAACGTCGGTTTTCTCGACGGGATTCTTGCCAAGCTTTCCTTGCATACACACTGTCAATCAAAAATCTCGTCGTTGTAAAGCGCGGTGACGTAAAACACGTACGACGGCAGTATAAAGGGGAAGTTTGATTCCAATGGCGCCACCCCTTTTGCTGATCTTGTGTTATTACGTGTTAGTAAAAAGTTTGGTGAGAGATGATTTGCGCTTTTCAGCTTCGTGCTTTTCAGTCTGTTACAGCATGACGAATGTGCTATCTCCATCACGAACACTAGTTTTACCAGAAGGAGCGCTCTCGTCTCATATTTGATTCAGAGCATGCACGTTTTTTTTAAGACTCGGAAAAGCATACACACGACCGGTTTTCTCGTCG
This sequence comes from Rana muscosa, assembly GCA_029206835.1. Taxonomy (NCBI): domain Eukaryota; kingdom Metazoa; phylum Chordata; class Amphibia; order Anura; family Ranidae; genus Rana; species Rana muscosa. The sequence continues at coordinate 133,282,784 of CM055118.1, forward strand.
GGAAAAAGGCCGACGAGAATCCCGATGAGAAAAACGAAAATCCCGATGAGAAAATAGAGAGCAGGTTCTCTATTTTTCTCGTCGAGATTCCCGGCAGTTTTCTCGACGAGAAACCATACACACGAACGGTTTTCTCTGCAAAAATATCTGCCAGCAGTTTTCTTGTCGTTTCTTGCCGAGAAAACTGGTCGTGTGTACGAGGCTTAAGAAGTGAGGAAAAATCCTTCAATGGGGTCATCTGTTACTGAGACAACACTCTGAGATGGGAATTTGTAAAACATTACTCTGATTTCTTGTTGTATCTCCAGAACACAAAGTAACCCCCGGTTCACACTGCCACGACTTGTCATGCGACTTGAGAATTCAAAGTCACATGATAAGTCGTGCCCCATTAACGGCAATAGAACCATTCTAATTGATGCGACTCAAGTCACTTCGACTTAGAACCAAGAAAAATGTTTTGGCTTTACATTTATTTAACATGGTAAAGCTTATATGAGAGTTTAGCGATTACGTTTCAATCTACTTTAAAGCGGTTGTATAGTCTTTTTTTTACTTTTACCTACAGGTAAGCCTATACTACGGCTTACCTGTAGGTAAAAAATATATCTCCTAAACCTTTACAGTTTAGGAGATATTCCCCTTGCACTGCGCCGCTGACTGCAGCGGTGAATAAGCACAGGGGATTCTCGGCTGAAGGCCCGGCGGTCGCCAGACCTTGCCGGAAAGAAGTCTTCTGCGCACATGCGCGGGAGTGACGACATCGCGGCTTCAGCCACTCACAGCGCTGGAGCCGCGATACTCGACACGCTGAGGCATAATGTCAGCTGCCTCTGCGTGGACTGGGAGGGACACCGACGCCTCATTCTAAGGTAAGTATTTCATAATGAGCTAGTATGCGGTGCATACTAGCTCATTATGCCTTTTCCTTTACAGGTGTAAAAACAAAACAAAAAAAGTCAGCGGGTATACAACCACTTTAATTATATTTATAACCTACAGTACGGTAGATTTCCCATGCCTGCATTGTTTGAACATTTTTTTGTTTTTTTTATTTTAGGTAAATATATCAATTTTCGAAGTGCTTTTCGTATATATTGTACATTCACATCAGTCCCTGTCATCAAGGAGCTTACAATCTAAGGTCCCTAACTCACATTCATACATATTAGGGCCAATTTAGACAGAAGCCAATTAACCTACCAGCATGTCTTTGAAGTGTTGTAGGAAACTGGATTACCCGGAGGAAACCCACGTAGGCACAGGGAGAACATGCAAACTCCAGGCAGGTAGTGTCGTAGTCGGGATTCATACCCTAGTGCTGCTAGGCAGAAGTGCTAACCACTTATCCACTGTGCTGCCCGTAGGGTGGAATTCCCCTTTAATGCAGGAAAATGTGCTTTCACACTTGCAGAGCAAATAGGTCTGCCTAAAAATCAACATATAAATTCAAAATAAGTTTTTAATAGCCAGTAAATCTGTTGTCTAAACTATGTAAACGAAATCCATATGATGTGTAAGAACACCTGCCTACAAAATTACAGACAACAAACTGGTCTTTTTTTATATATATATAAGTTTCTGCAGAGTTTGTAACATATCTGTGACTTGGATATAACATCTGTTATGATCTCACACTAATATTTATATAAAGTGTTACCGCTCAGGTGTTCCTGCTTTTCTGGGAAGGGGGGAAACACTGCCCTCTGGTGTTGACATTGTAAAATGACAGCTGAAGACAGACAAGGGCAGAGATTGAGCTGTTCCAGGAAAATGACGACTAATGAACGGCAACATTAGTCTCCCACTTCCTCTGACTACCAGCATTGCCGATAACATCACAAATTACAGAAGGTCGTCTGGGAAGTGCACGCACTGCTTTAATCACGAAACAAAGCTTTGGCTTTAGGGGTCTTGTCACTTTTTAATGAGTCCTTGCCTGAGAACAGAATTGACTCTGTTAAAAGAGGAAAAAGGAGGAAGTTGGTGGAAAGCTGCAGAACAATTAAGGTAGAGATCGCAGTCAATCGCCTCCAAAACTGGAGACTTCTGGCAGCTGCGCATTTTATTCTGTGAAAGTGTTAGGGAATGTCATCTCTTAATGCTAAGTGATTTCAAGTCACTAGAAGTGGAACTGAACCCAAAAAGTGAAAATATGCTATATTATAGGAAAAACGTTTAAATTGTTAAAGAAGAATTCCAGGCACTGTATATTTTTACATACAATAGTTACATTGGTCCACCATGGATAGATGTAACTATGTATATACCATACCTGGCCAATCCTTCTGGAAGCTGGAAATCACAGAATAAGACACCGCTACTCCAAAGATCTACACTTGCTTCCAGGTCTTGTACTGAGCGGGTGGCCCGATGCATTGTGAATACAGGAGGTGGGCCACTTGATATGGATGCCATTTAGAGAATGCTTTACATTTTCACAATCAATTCTCTTATTGGATGAGTTGCAGAGTATAATATCCCTGCAATGCCTCTCCTCCTTCTCCAATCAGAGAACACTTTGCATTCATTCAGAAAAGTGAGTGTGCCTAGACACCCCCATGCCTTCAGCCTCAAAACTGTATATCAGCAATGTAAGTTCTAGGGCACTGCTGTCTCTGACTTCTAATCTCAGGAGATTTGGAGTGAGACTTTGTGATGTTGCTGCTCTGCTGCTCTCTGTTCTCCTTGCTGGAGGCTGTACCATGAGGAAGCAAAGCCTTGTCTCTACCAAGATGCCCACCTGCAAACGGAGACTCAGTGCACAACAAGGTATAGTAAGTCAGTAATGAGTGGATCAGCTGCAGGAAGAATATAAGGAATACTGGGGACTTTTTCTTTGCTCTCAGTTTGACTTTTTTGGGCACAGCTTCCAGAGTTCAGTTCTTCTTAAAAGTGTATGTATAGCCAAAATCTTTGTGTTTTAGAAGGGAAAGTTGAAAACTTTTAATTTATGTTGTCTATGTCCCCTCTGGGGAGAGTTACCTTCACTTTCTGTCCAAGGGACGCCATGTAGAAATCTCTACAAAATGAACAGTTGTTGAGGGAACGGTGTCCCCATTGGAAGATTTTTCCTTACCCCCTGTTCTGGCCACAACTGTAAAATTTTGGATATCCCTTTACTTTCTGTCTTTGCATATATGGTCACCAGGACAATTAAAGAGCGCTAATTATCCCAGTGGATACGCAAACAGCAATTAAAAGAAAAAAATTGGCAGGGGTTCTAATTCTTCCCCATGCCATCTAAAACATAAAAAATGTTTTGGCCATACACTTTAATGTTACCATTCCCTGTGCATGTGCTTACTGATCAATTTGCTACCCCACGCTAATTACTAATGATATCCCTTAAAATTTTTCAATCTTGCGCCACTATTATCTTTGTTTCCGTTATTTTAGTTACTTCTACCACCACGAGTGAAATCCATTACAAAGCACTGTCAATTTGAATATAGCTGCATTGACATTTGTTCTGAATGGCATCCCAACATGCATATACAGTATGACCCAACACACCTGCTCCTCCGCACACTACAGTGCAGAGGTGTGAATGCAATGTGTGTTGGACAAAAATAGTAATGGAATGTTTATCCTGTATTGAGGTTTTTTGAAAGAGCTGCCTTAACGCAACGCGGGTCAGTGCATACTATTGTGCATGCAAAGGGGTTAATTTAGCCTGCAAGAAATCCAAAATGAATATCAATCTTCAGATCAGGAACTACACATATAGAATCTCAAAAAATTTACAGAGCACTAAATTCGTTTTCTAAAGAATAAGCACAACAGAGGCTGTTTTTAACCTTTCAGATTGGCCCTCTCTATGTGACAGCCTTGTGGGTCATCAGAACATTCAAATTTTAGCTTGAACTATTGAGCTCTGTATAGGGCTTTTTACAACAAAGGAGCAAAGGAGACAGAGGAAACAAAGATTTTCCTTTTGTCTGTAAATTTAAATCTGAAATATTCAGGGACTTAAAGAGGAACTCCAGGCTCCTTCAGAAAAAATAAAAAGTCAGCAGTGGGCTGCCCTACCCACAGAATTGCATGTAAAGAAGTCCAGGACCCTTTTTTTTAAATCACGCTGCATGGATTTAAATGGTACCACGAACGCAAAAATAAGAGTTTTGCTGATGTGTGGGGTGCCATTAAGAATTAAAGGAACCCAAACGCATCTTCTAAAGAGCAGCGCATTTTGCCTGCAGGTCGGGTCAATTTTGCGAGCATTACTGACCCGTACAAGTGTAAAACCAGCCTAAATGAGTTGTTTCTTTATCTCCAACTCAAATGGATTCTTTTTCTGCTCAATATTTGAATATACAAAAACCTGTCAAAAAATCTTTGTGAATTTGCTTAAGTTAATTCATGTAATCTTCAAGAAATCAAGAAACCTTCGAGGAATGTGAAAATGCCATTTTCAGTTGTAAAACTCACAATGAAGAAAATAGCATGATCACTCTGAAAAGCAGAAGCCAGTGGGTAATTCATTCCCATTCATTCTGTTTGAGCTGTGGTTTAATATGCACAATTCATTCCACCAGGGTCCGCTCTTTCTTGAAATATAACTTTAAGCTAGACAGATATTTTAACAGGCATTTTTGAAAATATTATCAACAGTTACCTTTTCTGACTTGACCTGTTCAAGAACCCCGCCCGTTCTTCAATCTGGAAAAGGACACAACATGAGATATTATATTATGAACCTGAGTACTCATGTAAACGCTCATAATTGAACACAGCTGAGCATGCACCTGAAAGTCTAGATACGTGACCGGTTTGTGGTCCTTTTTGCTGACCCTATGCTAAACAGTTCTGGGGTCTTTATTTATCTTTTAACCACATTTAAATCCTGGTTTCCAGGAAGTAAATCATTAAATATAATGGGAAAATGATCAAACCCAACTTAAAGCTTAACTCCAAGAAATCTAAAAATCCTCCCTTGCAGTAGGGTTGCGCCCACACAGCAAGGGTTAACTGCTTGTTTAGGTCTAGGGGACTTGGTAAAGATCCTCCATTCTCTGCTGATAGACCGGTACCCGCAGCCTCTTCTCCCTTATAGTGTGACAGTCCTAGGTCCTCTGACATCATCAAAACCAATAAAGAAACCATAGCCCTGCATTGGATAGACATGGGAATGCTTGGAAAGGCTCCACCACCAGAGCATGGAGGAACGTTGTCTTCCAGGGGAGTGGAGGATCAGGTAAGTAAAATGGTTCTTCCATCCGCTAGACAAAAAAGGAGCAGTTAGAACCTGTAGTGCGGGCTCAGCTTCACTGCAAGAGAGGGTTTTTAGGTCCCTGGAGTTCAGTGCCCAGTGAAAACATACTTTTTATTGATTTCTACCCAATTCATTTTTTGGGAAACTATGGTTAAAAGCCCATTGAATGTTCAAAAAAAAGTCACAAATATGGACAGCAAAAGGCACCAATGGAAACATGGGCTGCCTACAACACTGTGTGGAGTTTAGTTGAAATGTTCATATCCTCTCCAATAGAGGTATATTATAGCAGCCTTTCTCAACTAAGGTTCCACCAAAGGTTTCTAGAGCTTCCTCAATCATTGAGCAATTCTGCCCTTAGGATAAGTTACCACTGACACCAATGCACTTCTCAGCCATCTGTAAAGAGAGCATTCTTCCCAGTGACCACTAGGGAGGAGTTCTGGGGTGTTCGGATCCTAGGCCAAACTCACCTGAGCGAGACTGCCGGGAAACTGTCACTGTACTGGCCCAACCATTTGTGGCCGGGTCATTTCCCTCACCATGGTCAAACATATACAAGGAGCATGCGTACCCCCTGGCTGCAGGGTGTGGAATGCCTTGACCATCTAAGATTGGCCCAGTACAGTGACAGCTTCCTGGTGGGGTTGCTCAGGTGGGTTTGGATTAGGTTCAAAACACGCCTGAGCTAATCCCTACTGACAATGGGACAATCAGTGTAATGGGCTTCTTCTCCACCGATTACCAATGTATGAAAGCACCAATGTAAAGGGGTACTTTTCTATTGACCACCAACATAGGATTCATTTTTTCACTGACCACCAATGTGAGGGAACACTTTAAGGTCTGAGTTCCTTTTGTAACCAATATTATTATTCATTTTATTTCATTGTTGTTACTGGAAATAATGTTAACGTACAGAGCAGCCCTAGGTATCAAATACACTAAAAGTATGCCCACATTCCCTAATCTTTTATTTATTCTCATAGACACAATTTGCTTTTCCTACTAATGTCCTGTGAGATGCAGAAATATTAATTATAAGCAAGGTTTCCCTGATACCTGAAAGTTATTTCAAGGGTTCCTTCATGTTAAAAGGGTTGAGAAAGGCTGCATTTGAGCCCAAAATACACAAGTGGTATTTTCAGATGTAAGGTGAACATGTATATTTTATAGAAGTTTCACAACATGGTTTTCTCCAACACATCCACCAGGCCCAGACCAGTCATCTGGCAGTTTGGACATTTGCCAGAAGGGCTTATTTGCCTGAGCACTAGATCTCAAGATATCGGAAGTAGAATTTAAAAAAAAAGTCTAAGCTGAGAAACTTTGCTGGGTTGAGGACAACGAAGTGGCATTTTATTGTAATATGATCATTTCTGTACATGTGGATTTTCCTCTGTGCTGTCACTTTGTTTTCAATACAGAAAAAAAAAAAACTTCTTCCAAACTGCAGGCCAGGCAGGGCTAGATGTGGCCCTTTGCTTGCTTTTACCCAGCCCTTGGGGCACTATTGCTCCCACTGACATTAACAATGGGTCATAATCTCTGCCAATGACTCCAATGATGGGGAACTACTCCTCTCACTAACACTAACGATGAGACACTATTCCTCCCATTGACACCAATGATGGGGCACTATTCCTCCCACTGACACCAATAATGGGGCACTATTCCTCCCACCGACACCAATAATGGGGCAATATTCCTGTCACTTGCACCAATAATGGGGCACTATTCCTCTCACGGACACCAATAATGGGGCACAATTCCTCTCAAGGACACCAATGATGGGGCATTATGCCTTATACTAACACCAACAATGGGACACCATTTCTCCCACTGACATCAACGATGGGGCACTATTCCTCCCATCAAAACCAATAATGGGGCACTATTTCTTTCAAGGACACCAATGATGGGGTACTATTCCTCTCACTTATACCAACGATAGGGCATTGTTACAGACACCAGGACATTTTCTACTCCTATTGGCCATAGTCCAGCCCCTCTAAAGTCTGAAGGATAATAAACTGGCTGTTTGTTTAGAAAGTTTGGAGACCCCTGTTCTAGACTGCCATCCATCCATCAAGACATTTTGACATTTGCATATCTTCTCTCAAGAGCCAGCCCACCGCTGACAATAGGGGTTAGGGCTTTTGAGAGAAGGTACACACAGGGGCGTCCTGGGATCCGACTTCAAGTCGCGCGGTTTAGAAAAGTAATGGAAGTGAATGGAGCCGTCTTAATGTACACTACTGCAGTCGCTCCGACTTCAGAAAAGGTTCCTGTACGACTTCAATCTGACTTGTAGGCAACTTGTAGGCAACTTGTACCCATTGATTTCAATGGAAGTTGCCTCCAAGTCGAATCCCCTGCCTTTACTGAAGCAACTTTCCAGGAAGTAAAAATAGTTTTCCAGGCAAACCCCTCCCTCTCCCCTCCCTCCCACAGAGCTGATTATTGTTTGATTGGCCACTGGAAAGTCTCCTGTCCTGGAGGCAACTTGAAGTTGCCTCGTATGTTGCCTGGAGTCGCGCTGTGATTCATGCTCAAGTCGTGTCCAAGTTGCCTCCCAAAGTCGCGCTGGAAGTCGTGTTGCCCCTGTGTGAACCGACTCTTAGGCAGGGTGTTGTGATGTTTTCAGGAAGTGTAAAGCACTCAACTGGCCCCTTCCACCAGCCATTATTTGCCTGTGTTGCTTAGAGAAGCAGAGAGACTTAAGCTGGCCATACACCATTAGATTATCTGCAGATTTTCTATGGTTAGATGGAAAAAGTGCAACAGATTTCTCCATGTATATTAACTGTGTGTATGGAGGAATCTCCCACTTTTTCCATCTAACCATAGAAAATCTGCAGATAATCTAATGGTGTATGGCCAGCTTTAGTGTTGACACCATTAGGTCAAAAATAGGGTATATAATGAAGAAAATAAGTATTTATTTTTTTAATTTCCAGGGAAGGCAAATATTAGCTGATTAAAGCTCAGTTTTATTGGTTTTAAAAAATGAATACATTACTAGTTTTTTATGTCTGAGAGTCTGTTTAAATATTCTCAATTCTGATAAGATCCTCAAATGTTTGATTTTTGTCCAGGAAAGTTATTAAAACTTATTTTCCATAAACAAGCTTGTGACTTATTATTTTTAGATAATAATTCTCAAGCTTTCACAAATATCACTACAACCACTTGTGTATTTTGGAATGATGAATTTTTACCAAAAGAAATAAAAATCGCATCCAAGATGAACTATGACCCCAAGCAATGACAAACAATTCATTGTAGCATAGTAATACAGGCATTCATTCACAGGAAACTGGCGACTAAAGTGAGGATGCCAAAGTACCCTCCCGTCACCACCCAGTGCTTACAAAAGGGAGAGCGGGGATCTCCCTGTGCATTCTGTAGGACTGAGCTATCGGTTTGACAGCTCAGTCCTGCACAATGTAGGAGATGGCCGGGCAATGCAGAGGCAGGAGAGGCTCCCACTTAAGTTGTGCCTGCCACAGCATGGCGCCAAAGGCAGGTGCCTCTTCTGCCTCTGCCTAACCCTTCTCCACCATTTAAAAAAATGTATGGATTACTGCTTTAAAGTACCTACTGTATGTTGTAGCACTTTGCTAGAACCTCTCTTATCTTCCAGCCCTTCTCAGCATTTCAGGATGTACAAACTAAAACACATCATATTTTGGCGAGACCTATTATCCTAGCATACACGCACACATAAATAAAATAAACTATAACAATACATAATATGAAACTAAATCAAATGCTTGGATGGATTCTATAAAGGAACAAAAGATTTAAAAATATTCTTTCAAATTACATTTTTTAAAGGAATTCAGAAATGTAATTTAATAAATTTCCATTTAATTTATTGTTTACATAAAATTGTTTGTATAATTAGAATAAAGTAGATATTCAAGATATTCTAGTTATATATAAATTATCATATCTTTTATATCTTTCTATATTATTGTATACATTAGGGGGCATATTAATAAAGAGGTGGACGTGATATTCACTGACGATGAACCTATCTCAGCACTAGAAGTATACACATGCAGTGAATTATTAGTGCATGTATAAATATACCCAAGTCAGGTCTGTATCCCTTTATATAATCCACCACTTTATGTTTTAAACTTGATGGAAACAGTTCATGACATACGCTATATAATATTACAAAGAACCTCTGTTTGCAGGGAAAAAGAAGCACAATATTAGGTTTTGACTGTCCAATATAGTCACATTAATAAATTTAATAAAAACCTGCACCATCAGAACCTTAAAAGCACAGGTAGTCCAGAGGAAGCAAAGAAAACTTAAAATTTGCTCCAACCGGGAAAAAAACTGCTGCCTGATCCCCCGATGCAGTTGGATACTCCCTGTTTTAATTACCTATATTAATAGCCAATTTTATTTCATGCATCTAGAAACACATGCAGCCTGTTTTTGAAGCAATCTGCAGACCTGGCGAGAAATAGCTCCTGTGAAAGTATGTTCCAATCTCTTATGCCCCGTACACACGATCGGATTTTCCGACAGCAAAAGTCTAATGTGAGCTTTTGAACGGAAATTCCGTCCGCGTGTAGGCTCCATCGGACTTTTGCTGTCGGAATTTCTGCCAACAAAAGATTAAGAGCGTGTTCTCAATTTTTCCGACGGAAAAAATTCCGATCGTCTGTAGCAATTCCGACGTGCAAAATTCCGACGCATGCTGGGAAAAAATTGGACGCATGCTCGGAAGCATTGAACTTAATTTTCTCGGCTCGTCGTAGTGTTGTACGTCACTGCGTTCTTGACGGTCGAAAGTTCAAAGAACTTTTGTGTGACGGTGTGTATGTGCAAGCCAAGCTTGAGCGGAAAACCTTGGATGTTTTTTCCGACGGAAAATCTGATCGTGTGTACGGGGCATAACAGGTCATTTGCACTGATCTTAAAAGGAGAAGTCAACCTTTGGAACATGTTACACGTGCCAACATCTGCAGCCTCTCGCCCTGCTCCCTGTGACGCGTCGGCCCACACGGACGTGTCATTCAATCACAGTTTCCTGTGAATGAATGCCTACAAGTATCACCAGACATTGCGACTGATGGCTTCTAGTACTCAATTGAACTGTGAGGGCGCTGGTAAGCACTCTCGTAGTCCATTGATCTTCCCCTACAAGGTACGAGCAGACAGCTATGCTGAGAGTCTGCCTGAGATTGCACCCGTGACTTGCTGATCGTGGATGCAATGCTCTGCAGGCTCCCTAAAAAAAATAAAAAATAAAATGTTTTTTTTCTAAATATAATGTCGGGGGACAGGGCTGGGGGGGAGGTTTTGTTTACCAAAATTAACCATGTCTGTACTGTGCTTGCAGATCTTTATTATCTGCTGTAAACTAGATATGACATCTGTGTCGGAATATGAAGTGGGCAACTTTTCACCAAATGTAATATATGGACCATTGTGATCATATCCCGCCTAATCACCTCTTTTCAAGAGAGAATAAATTTAGTTTAGTTATGCTTTCCTCACAGCTGAGCTCCTCCATGTCCTTATGGATCGCTCACACGGGCGGCTGGAGGAATGTAAAAGCAGTTTTACCGCCCCTATGAATACATGAAATTTGTGTGTTGGCAGATACACATATGTAAATGTGTTTCATAAACATCGCACAATGTTTGCGGACTTCATATTTTAGACAGTTTATCCTATTGGATTAGTATTTGTTTTTGGTAGACTAAAACCTTTTACCCAAGGTTACTGAAGCATAGATCAAGTTTAGCATCATCATACACTGGTTAAAGTGCATCTAAAAACAAAACAAAAGCAAAAAGGAGAAGAAAAGGGTTAGCAACCCTGTCACTTATTTATTGATGCCTGTGTCGGTGCTTAGATTTTTGAACTGTCACCAGAACAGGAGATGAGGGAAAATCTTCCAATGGGGACATTTATACTGGTGACAACTGTCACCAGAAGTGAATTTCGCCTCACTTTGGAGAGATTCACTCTCAATCTGTGTTATATCTACAGTCCAGGAAATGAAGAGAAATCTCCCTAAAGGGACATGGATGGGAAGAAAATCCTTACCCCACCATACCTCAGAAAAATAGCTTAAATTCACTCAACTTTCATCCAAAATAATGTTTTTACTAGGGCTGTGGAAATTAACTATTAATTCCTAGATTAATCGATACATTTTTTTGATCAATCAAAATTCTTTTGATCGGTACTCACCTCTCCGCCGGCTTCCGGGTCTTCAGGGAGTTCTGTCGGAGATCCGGTGACGTCACGGACACCGACGGGGCTTGCCGTGTCCATCTGAAGGGCTCCTTTGCTGTGCCTTCATATCTGAATGCCGGCGGGACCTTACTATCTGCCACACGCAAGGGCTGTTACACTTCCCTCTATCACTTCCCTCTATCAACCTGGGATTCTACAGCCATCCACTGGGAGTTGTGATAGTTTCCTTCACGGGACATCTACATGCCGACGGACTGATATTAACCCCTCCTAATCTGGATTCAGCAGTGGTATCGTTGTACACATTTTTATACCAGTATCATATTTAGCTACATGTTTTTATGACTGCTTTTGCTACCGTTTGGTATTACTCGCACCATTTTTACAGTTTATGTAGCTACATCGATTTTATCTCCAGTGCAATATTTATTTTGTTACCTACTTAAAGACTATAAAAGTTTTAATGCCCATCGAGTGCTGCCTTTGTGTGTTTTTTGTATCCTGCTATCCATTTTTCCAGTGGTTGGTAGCTGCACTGGGAATCAGCCTGCAAGGAGATGAGCTAAAAGTAGTTGGATCTGTATGTGCGTTATAATTAATTGAAATTAATCGATTAAAAAAAAAAAAAATCGATGAATCGAACACGAAAATCTTAATCAGTAACAGCCCTAGTTTTTACATAACATTCAATTAGGGAAAAAATGGGCAAATCTTGGGTGAAAACATTAGCAAACACACCCCTTTGACTTGCCAAAATCATGTAAATAACTTGCCTACCTAAATAATTTTACATGTTTTTTTAAGAATATATCAAATATTTAAAAAATATTTTTTTTTAAAACTGTATAGCTAGTATTATTAAGGAGATGAAACCGAGCAGGTTCTTTTTTTAATAAATAATCTTCCAGTTTGCATGTGATGACTATTAATGGCTGTCATGGTTGTCATCTGTTTCTGATCACAAGGGGGAGACCCAAAGGGGTGTCAGAACCAGAAACACACACACCCAATCATTTTGTGCACATACCGTAAGAGATGAACCTTTTGGAGTAAAACCCTTCAATGATTTATTTTCGTCTGATACTCCCGCCTCTTCCTGCTTTTGACGTTTCTCTGCAGCTTCTGCTCTTCTTCTCTCTCTTTCCTCCTTCTGTCTCTTTTTTTCCTCCTACAATTACAAGAATGATATATTTTATGATGGAAAGTTGTTTTATTCGATCCCAAAACTGATATTTTAGTTGAGGCCGAATGCAGGTGGACTGAATTACCCACTTCACTTGTGAGAGATGCTGAGTGAGAAAATTCCCACATTTATTGCCTCTCGCACAACACTGCATGACAGTTTCATTTCGGGCTCATTCACACCAGCACTTGTGTGTTAAGGTGCACATAAAGAGTACAATGCAATGAACAAACAGATAACACTGCTCCAGGTGATAATGATATCCTCCTTAATGATCAGGTGCTGGTACAGTCCGTGGTCTGGGCAAGTAATTTACTTTGCTTAATCATAACTGATTAAGCAAAGAAATTTGTGAAACGCGTCAACCATGCTCCCCTCTGTGCGTGCCATGATGCTGTTGCTGTAAATATTTTTTGATGTTGGATGCTTATTATACAATAAAGCTTTTTTCCTTATTTTTGAAGTGCGGTCACTCGCATTTCCTTTTGAATTACTTGTCCAGAGCACATAAAGAGTATGGCCTGCCGTGTATTCTGGATAGACACTACATTGTGTTGTAAAATCCATAGCAGTGCTTTTTTTTCCCCCTTTTTTCAACTTTATTTAACTTGACACTACATTTAACTCTAAACGAGTTGAGATGAATTATATGCATCAGAATGCGCAGTGCAAAAATAAACTGAAGCAAAAGGACACAAGACAAATTGTCTTATCGGGACTGTGTTGGGCAACGCTGCACAATGCAGCCCAACAGGACTGGCGTGAACAAGCCCATGGGCTGGTTTCCCCACATCCAATTCTTATAGCAGGAGATTGTGGCCGGCTCTCTGCGGAGCCAGTTCTCACATCTCCGCAGCGACTCCAGTGCGAATTGCACGGGAGTCCTGTGTGTCTTTTGGTCAGTTTCAGGTCCGAATTCAGCCCAAAATTCTGGCTGAAATCGGACCTGAAGCGGTCAATGGAGACGCACCGGACTCCTGCTGTGAGTCGCTGCGTTCTCAAGTGTGAACCCAGCCTCAAAGTCCAGATCCAAACATAATTTTTTTGTTTCATTTTTGATTGAACAGGTATAGATTAGAGCCAATGTTGGGTTTTTATTGCTGCTTGTGCCTCAATTGGGGAGATATCTCCTCACATCCTGTCAGGACAGGAAGTAATGTAAAAACTTTTCAACAGATACCATAAAAAAAACACATTTTAAGAAAGCAGGGAAGGGTTAGAACTTTTGACAGTGTTTTTATTGCTGTCAGTTGGAGTTAAGCCCCACAATTATAATTTCAACACAGTGGGGTTGATTTACTAAAACTGGAGAATGCTAAATCTGGTGCAGTTCTGCATAGAAACCAATCAGCTTCCAGGATTAAGTCTAGGTTCACACTGATGCGGATTAGAAATTGTGTAAATTCAGCTTAACTCGCACAATTTAAAACTGGCAATGCAGTCCGACTTCGGGGGCGATTTGACAGACATATGTGTGGGTTCATGCACAGATGTCTATTCAAATCGCCCCCCCCGAAGTCACCTAAAATAGTACAGGAACTACTTTTGGAAATCGGTGCGGCGCTGCACCATTTCAGACGATGCTATTGCCGGCAATAGCCACCCGATTTGGCATGAAATTTGACATGTCAAATCGCATGCCAAATCGGCCCAATGTGAACGGGGCTCATTGTCAAAGCTTAATTGAACAAGCTGAAGTTAGAAGCTGATTGGCTCCCATGCACAGCTGCACCAGATTCTAAATGCTCTAGTTTTATTAAATCTCCCCCAGTGCGTTATGAGTGTGGTAGGTGGGTTTAAACCAGGAACTCTGGGAGGGGGGGGGGGAGCTGGGCCAGCACAGAAAAAAAAACACTCCCAGAACAGGAGGAGGCTATAACATACTAGGAAATTAACTCTTCCTGGAGAAGTCAAATTTTCTAGCAAGGCGCATTATAAGTGATTAACAAAATTTTTTGGAAAGAAAAAAACAATGCAAATAAGCATTTCAAATACTTGATATACCTGTCCTTTTACCTGCAATAATTTTAAGCTGGTGACAGGGTCTCATTAAAGAAGCACTCTAGTAAGACCAATTATTTTCTAACATGGTTCTATTGTAAATACTATACCAAACTACAAAATAACGATTTGCGCAATTCTGGTCCAAAATGTCTGATGTCCTTGTCTCTAAAGCCTCGTACACACGATCAGATTTTCATCGGACAAAGCGTAGGACTTTTGTCCGAAGGGCGTTGGCCAGAAACATGTATTGCATACCAACGGCAAAGAATTGTCAGCCAACAAACACGAAACTACGTGGTTTTTCAGCTCTTTAGCGCCACCCTGTGGGCAACGTTTGCTAATGTTGTGTTATGATGAGCATTGCTTCCGAGTATGCGTGTTTGTACTTTGGAGTTTTGTCCGAATGACTTGTGTACACACGATCGGATAATTCGACAACACACATTTGTTGGTGGACAATTTGAAAGCATGCTATCCCACATTTGTCCGTGGAAAATTAGACAACAATTGTGCGAAGGTACAAAGGGTCAGATTTTCCGACAACAGCCTGTCATCACACAATTCCCATTAGATAATCCAATCGTGTGTACAGGGCCTTAACCTCCCTGGCGGTATGATTCTGTCAGATATTAGGTGCTGAAAGCGGTACAATTATTTTGCATGGAAATTTGGCGTTTTATATTGTAGGTCTGTAATTCTTAGGAATAACTCACCTAAATCTGACCAAACAAGAGTCTAGTAGACATCCCGGGTATGATAAAGTTTGAAACACAAAATCATAAATTATAATATAATAAATAACTATAAATAATTATAACAAATAATAATATAAAAATAATAAAAATTATTCAATAATGTAATCAAATAAAAAACACTGAAATTTGCTCAGTTGCAGAATTGTCGCTGTCATTACTTTCAGTGTTTGATGACGAATTTCCCCACAAATCGCTATCGCTCAATTCTGCGAGTGATTCTCATTTATTATCGCTGTTTTCTAGCTGGTCTAAAACCACTTTTGACATAAAGGGACACTTTTTGGTTGCTATGGACAATCTCAAGTTTCCAGGCAGAAAAAAACTGTATTTATAATATAAAAGTGCATGCAGGACACTGGACAGACCACTAGGGACAAAGGGGATGTGTAATTATTTTATACAGTACTGTAATTTGTAAGTATGTGTATTGTGTTTTTACTTTTTTGAATTTGGCGCTGATCTCCGCCCCCGTGCGCCGCAACGTCGCAGGGAACGGAGCTCGGCGGCACTCGGGCACTGTGTGTGAATCGAGCGAGTTGACAGCTTGCGCACACTGCGGGGAGACATCAAAGGAACCAGGGGACAAGGTAAGTAACTGTCCCTGTATCCTACGATGCAGCCCGAGTCTGGCTCAGGGTTACCGCTTATCGTACTGAAATTCCACCCCGAGCCAGACTCGGGAATACCACCAGGGAGGTTAATATTCACTTTGTATTGGAGACAATGTGGGTTATTTACTAAAGCTGGAGCATGCAAAATCTGGTGCAACTCTGAATAGAAACCAATCAGCTTCCAGGTTTTATTGCCAAAGCTTAATTGAATAAGTTGAGGTTAGAAGCTGATTGGCTATCATGCACAGCTGCACGAAATTCTGAGTGCACCAGTTTTAGTAAATGTACCCCAATGTAAGCTTTATCTGTGTGTGGAGCTGCTTTTCCTAAAGCATAGTAATGGTGAGAAAAGAAGCCTGAACACAGTATAGGGCAGCAGAATGTGAAGACGCTGACGGCTCCCACTAAGCCACGTGTTGGAACTTATTAGTGTCTACTACTACTTGTACACTCAGGGTACGTCAAAGGGTATAATCGAAATTCCACTTTCCTGCCAATCAAAGTTCTATAAAAAAGGAGAGAGCCCATATATATAAGCCAAAAAATAGAATAAAACATGTACTTCCAAATAAAGCACAGAAAGTAAACAAAACTGTATACAGTAATGTCTTGGGGCTTTGCTCATGTAATTCTCTGGTGGCAACACTCCTTCATTTTGTATTTTATTTTTGGATGCAACAAGAGTTTTAGTCAAACTTGAGGATTAATCTTTTCATGATGCCACACATGCATTTGTTTATACCAGTCTGTTCCTAATTATACCCAAAACTATGATGGTTTGCATTACATTTTTATTTGAATGTTTGGAATGCTCCAGAAGAAACTGAAACAGGAAGTTATTAACAATTTCTAACTTTTTCAACTTTTTTAATTTCAACCTTTGGAAATTAGTTTGAAAGTGAAAAATTTGTGATTTGCTAAAAAAAAAAAAATTGTATTCGATTATTGAACAATTGAATCGGAATGCGTAGGCACCGTTATTGCCAAAACTCTGCCAACAGAAAGACATTTTATAGTTAACTGTTCCTACAATTCTGACAATGGAGGCTAATAAAGATGAAGTCCCACCTCTTCTTTGGCTTTTCTCTCTGCCTCTTCCTGTTTCTTCCTCTGCTCCTCCTCTTCCATAAGCCTCTTCCTCTCCTCACGTTTTCTCTTCAGCTCCTCCAGGTCTGCGGTAGATTCCTGCTGTTTCTGCTTCGACTTCTCAAACTCCCCAGAGTCCGTCTCACCTTTACGACGGCGCAGGTCCTCAAATTTTTTACCTGCTTCCACCTTTGTTCCAGAGTCCGCTTCATCGCCACTCGGCTGTCCTTTCACCCCACTTAAAGGAAACCACATAAATGCATTTGTATATAACACACAAGATAAACATGTATTCATCATTTCAAACATGGTTCAGATTTGGAAGATATAACTTTTATTTCAACCTTTTAATAACCAGAGGTCAGACTAAATTTAGCAGGGGCGGCATGTGTCCTTTAATTTGGCATTTACTAATTACTATTACTAATTTTACAACCTGAGTAATTTTTACATTTTCAGGGCATATAGGGATTTATTTAAAAAAAAATTGGTACGTTGTTTAATAAATACCCTGCTACGTTTTTTTTTTTATTGAAGGCTGACAAATTAACAACATTTTCTTTTTTCTTTTTTTTTTTTACATTTTGTATTTTTTGTTAAACCACTGTACTGTCTTTTTTAAAACTTTTATTTATTTCTTTGTGCAAAGTGAGTGCACAAAGAAAGAAACACTATGCCAGCTAGAGCGACTTATCTACGAACAAATCTCATGTAATCAACGTGTGAAGCCTCGTACACACGGCCGAGTTTCTCGTCGAAAAAAACATGTTGTTTTTTTCGACGAGATCCTTGGACAAGAAACTTGTCCCGGCCGAGTGTACAGACGCTCGATGCAAAGAACCCGCGGTTCTTTGAATGGAGCGTACGCGGTGACGTCATCGACTACGACGAGCATGCGCTCGTCACATTCGATGCCGTCGCCACCATCTTGGTATACCCTACGTATGCCTAGGAAGCTACCGCGCATGCGTCAAATTAATTTCGAACATGCGCGGGCTTCCCGGAGGACAGGTAAGTGTACACACACTCACTTTTCTCGTTGAGAAACAGGCTGACGAGAATCTCGACGAGAAAATAGAGAGCAGGTTCTCTATTTTCTCGTCGAGATTACTTGTCGGTTTTCTTGACGAGAAACCATACACACGAACAAATTTCTCGGCAAGACATCTCTGCCAGCAAGTTTCTTGCTGGTTCTTGCCGAGAAACTCGGTCGTGTGTACGAGGCCTTACAGTTGTCATGGTTATCACATGATTGGGAACCATGATGATGGTTTACTGATCAGTGCATTTTTTTAGCACTGATGATAACTGTAATAATGTCACTGTCAGAATACTACTACCTGTCAAAATAGGAAAGTAGTTTAACCACTTATGCTCTGGTACCGCTACAGGCCTATTTATGTGGCAATACTTTTTTTACTACCTAAGATAACAAAGTATCATACATTGTTTGCTGGGAATGAACTAGGCTTTTAAAGTGGTTCTAAAACCTCAAAATTTTTTGCTGCCCCTGGAAGAAGTACGTTTTTTACAAAACGGACGTAGGGCGGAGCGACGCGCTGACGTCACCTCGAACGGTTCCCAGAAGGACAGGTGTCTGTTGAATGTGCACCGGCCGGCACACCAGACGTAAAGGCTAATAAGAACTGCATAATTGTAAGTGCATTATTTTATTCCAAATAAAACATTTTATACGTTTAATGCACTATGTGGAGTGTGTATTATCTCTTCCATATCATATGCATCTGCTGACACTGTCGGAAGCTGTTGCCACAAGAATCTTATATGTGGTTGCTGGTCTGTGGGAAGAGCTGCCTGCTTTTTATGCACTCACTGATCCTCTGTCATGGGGGATCGTGACTAGCTGGTAAGGAGGAATTCCTGCTGATTGGTGGTGGAACTTCACGTTATTCTTTGGATGCAACTTTTCACCTATGGATTATATTTTTCACAGAGCACTGGCGTTGTAATATGGACATTATTTGCATATTCATATATGGACTATATGGTTTTTGATTCTTTATTATTATATTTATCAATTTCATTCTTTTTAGTGTGGTTCACAGTCAGTGTGTTCTAAAGGGGAACGAAATTTTGCACTATTTGAGTCATGTTATTAGGGTTTATTTTATTTACCGGTAATTTAATTTTGTGGTCTCACATGACTAATTATTAAGTTTGTATTCATGGGTCAGCGCGATTTTTCTCTTTTTCCATTATATGTTCCTGTACTGTTGTTTACAACTAGCAACTGTGATACTAGCCTAAGATATCCGGTTTTTCTTACTTTGAATCTTTCAGCGCAGTTTTCTTTATTTTTTCTAAACATTTTTTTCCTTAATGTGTTCCTTGCATTAAAGCGGAGTTCCACCCAAAAGTGGAACTTTCACTTTAAGCACTCCTCGCCCCCTCACATGCCACATTTGGCATGTCATTTTTTTTTGGGGGGGGGAGTGGGGGCTTCGGTAGGAGTGGGCCTTTCTGTCCCACTTCCGCCTTCTGCCCAGGGACCGCCTAGGCGACTCCTACTCTCGCCTTAGGCGGCCCCTCCCTCTAGGCGATCTCCTGGGACACGTGACAGGTCCCAGGAGATCACCTGTCCACTCCTAGAGCGCAGCACGACTCGCGCATGCGCAGTGCGTGCCCGGCCGTAAAGCCAAAAGCTGTCACGGCCGGGTGCCCACAGTCTGAATGGTGGCGCAGGCGGAGAGGAGCGATGCTCCGGGGCGGCCGCGTCGCTGGACCGTGGAGCAGGTAAGTGTCTGTTTATTAAAAGTCAGCAGATACACTTTTTGTAGCTGCTGACTGTTAATAAACATAAAAAGGCTGTAACTCCGCTTTAACCACTTCAGCCCCGTAAGGATTTACCCCCTTAATGACCAGGCAATTTTTGTAATACGGCACTGCATCGCTTTAACTGACAATTGCGCGGTCGTGCGACGTTGTACCCAAACAAAATTGATGACCTTTTTTTCCCACAAATAGAGCTTTCTTTTGGTGGAATTTGATCATCTCTGCGGTTTTTATTTTTTGCGCTATAAACAAAAAAAGTTAGACAATATTGAAAAAACTAACAGTATTTTTTACTTTCTGCTATAATACATATCCAAAAAAATATATAATTTATTCATCAGTTTAGGCCGATATGTATTCTTCTACATAATGTTGGTAAAAAAAAATCTCAATAAGCGTATATTGATTGGTTTGCGCAAAAGTTATAGCGTCTACAAAATAGGGGATTGATTTATAGACTTTTATTTATTTTTTGTTATGTTTTTACTGGTAATGGTGGCGATCTGCGATTTTTAGTGGGACTGCAACATTGCGGCGGACAAATCTGATACCAAGTGACACTTTTTGAGGACCAGTGACATTATTACAGTTATCATCAGTGCTAAAAAAATGCACTGATCAATGTATAAATGACACTGACAGGGAAGGGTTTCACACTAGGGGGCGATCAACGGGTTATCTGTGTTCCCTGGGTGTGTTCTAACTGTGTGGGGGATGGGCTTACTGGGACAACACAGAGATCACTGTTCCTGATCACTAGGAACAGCAGATCTCAATGTTGTCCCCTGTCAGAATGGGGATCCACCTTGTTTACATAGGCAGATCCCCATTCTGCCTCTTTGTACCGCGGGTGGCCGGCAGACATCGAGCGGGTCAACGGTATCTATTACACGAAACGACGTACAGGTACGTTGCTCTGTGCAATAGAGCCGCCCTGTCGCAGTATATGTGTGGTGGGTGGTCTTAATGTGGTTAAGGTAAAAAATGTTTAGACATCAGCTCCCCCCCTCCCCCTTTACTTGCCTGAACCCTCATTTGATCCAGCGCTGTGTATGTCTGCAGCTCTTCTCTCCCCTCACTTCCGGTCTCTGCTGGGGCACCGGGAGCCACTGGCTCATGCTGCTGTCAATTAAAGCCAGTGACGAGGGAGCGGGGGCAGGACGAGTCCCACTGTCTGTGTCAATGGATGCAGCAGTGGGGTGCGGGAGCGAGCACGCACGAGTGCCCCTATGGGAAGCGGCTTGGGGCCTCTCTGTGCAATTCTGTTGCTGCACTGTTTTTTTGCTGCGTGATTATTTACCATATATATATATACACATACATACACACATATATATATATATATATATATATATATATATATATATATATGGTAGTATATACACATATACAAATAATTTATATATATATATATATATATATATATATATATATATATTATAATTTATATATATATATATATATATATATATATATATATATAAATGATCACTTTCATATATGGATTTTACCATTCTTTAATTATTAATGTATGTGAACTTGTACATTTATTTCAAATTGTATATTTATTTCAACGTCTTTTGGTTTAATTTATTGAATGGTATAAGCTACTGACGGTGAAAATTAAAGCAGCACAGTGATGAGTTCATCTTTCTGCCCCCCTGCTTTCTCCTCCTATCAGCATGCTTCTTGTCACATGAACTGATTGGCTCCTTATGCTGTTTCTTCCTCTCTGACTCTCAGCTCTGCTGTATAGGTTTAATGCAAGAGGCTAATACCAGGCCAAATCCAGGCACTTACACTGTTTGCATTAAAACAAATACATTTATTCACGTATACATGATTACAAAAATGTATTAATGTATCTCTTTTATGTCTGCCTAGATATCAGCTTTAACAACAGTTTGTGATCCATAATGACAAGTGAAATTTTAGATGGACACAAAGTGGATAGAAAACACAATAGGAAACTATAATGTAAACTGGAATGCAATGTAGGAATTTTCTGGCCTGAGAATAAATAGGCTCTTGAAGTTTTGCTGGAACTGCTCTGTGAACTCAGCAACAGAGGGCAAAATGGCCAAAGTAAGCTTCTTTCCCAAGCCACTCTCGGGTCAAAGATGACAAGTTTACTCCAATCGCTTCACATTTACAAATAATAGGATTTTTATAACAGCTTACCTGTAAAATCCTTTTCTTGGAGTACATCACGGGACACAGAGCGACATAGTCATTACTAATGGGTTATATAGATACCGTCAGGTGCTGGCACTGGCAACTTCCAAAACCGGAAGTACCCTCCCCTATATAAGCCCCTCCCATCCGGGAGCACCTCAGTTTTGTAGCAAAGCAATAAGTGTCCCCAAAGAGGGGCGGGAGCTCTGTGTCCCGTGATGTACTCCAAGAAAAGGATTTTACAGGTAAGCTGTTATAAAAATCCTATTTTCTTTCTCGTACATCACGGGACACAGAGCGACATAGTCATTACTAATGGGATGTCCTAAAGCAATGCCCAATGAGGGGGGGGGGGATACACCATATATAAGCTGAGCGCTATCAGACATGAGGATCTTTTGCGGCCTGCAACACACTGCGCCCAAAGGCGACATCCTCCTGACTTCTAACGTCCACCTGGTAGAACCTAGTAAACGTGTGTACTGAAGACCATGTTGCGGCCTTACAGATTTGAGCCAGGGAGGCCTGGTGATGCACTGCCCATGAAGTTCCAACTGCTCTCGTGGAGTGCGCTCTAACTTTGAACGGAGGCGGTCTCCTTCTCAAGCCATAGGCTTGTATTATGACCTGTCGAATCCACTTGGCTAAAGTAGATTTTGACGCTGCCTGACCCTTTCTGGGGCCTTCCGGCAGAATAACCAAAGTATCCGTTCTGCGAATCTGAGCAGTGGCCTTTAGATAAGCTTTAACTGCTCTTACTACATCCAAAGAATGCAATAACTTTTCCTCTACCGAAGTAGGTTTGGGGAAAAAAGAAGGAAGAACCACATCTTGGTTCAAATGAAACCTCGATACCACCCTAGGAAGAAAGGCTGGATGAGGACGTAACACTACTCTATCCTTATGGATAACCAGATATGGCTCCTTACAGGACATAGCTGCTAATTCCGACACTCTTTTAGCCGAACAAATGGCTACTAGAAAAATCAATTTCCTGGTGAGAAGCACCAAAGAAATATGCTGTAATGGTTCAAATGGTTGTTTCTGTAGAACCGACAGAACCAAGTTTAGATCCCATGGACATATGGGAATATTAACCGGAGGACTAATACGCATCACTCCTTGTATAAAGGCTTTGACTAGTGAATGCGAAGCCAAGGGCCTTTGAAAAAATATTGACAAGGCCGAAATCTGACCCTTGATAGTACTCAAGGCAAGCTTCCTATCTACAGCCCATTGTAGGAAGTCCAGAATCCTACCTATTACGTACTTATGTGGATGCCATTTCTTGGCCTCACACCACGCGATGTACGCCTTCCAGATTCTATATTAGATCTGCCTGGATACCGGCTTCCTGGCATTGATCATGGTAGATACCACAGGATTAGAGAGCCCTCTCTTTTTTAGAATGTGGGCTTCCATAGCCAGGTCGTCAAACCTAGGGCTGGTAAGGAAGAGTGGTATATCGGTCCTTGCGAAAGCAGGTCCGGACGACGTGGGAGAGTCCAAGGACTCCCCACTGAAATTTTACAATCTCCGCGTACCACGCTCTTCGGGGCCACGCTGGAGCCACCGGAATCACTGGTTTCTTTTCTACCCTGATTCTGCGGAGTAATCGAGGTAACCATTGTGGCGGTGTGAATGCATATATCAGCTTGAACTGATCCCAAGGGAACACTAGGGCATCCGAGCCGCAAGCTAGGGGATCCCTTGTCCGAGAGACAAACCTGTCCCCCTTTGCGTTGAATCTGGATGCTAGAAGATCTACATCCGATGTTCCCCATCGCTGACATATTGTCCAGAAAACCTCGGGGTGAAGGGACCCTTCCTCTGGGCCTAATTGCTGGTGACTTAGAAAGTCCGCCTTCCAATTCTCCACTCCTGGAATGAATACCGCAGATATGGCTGGGACATATTTTTCTGCCCATTTCAGGATGTAATTTACTTCCCTCTGGGCTGCACGACTCCTGGTGCCCCCCTGATGATTGATATATGCCACTGCTGTGGCATTGTCTGATTGAATTCTGACAGGGGACCCTTGGAGTTTGGATGTCCATGCTACTAGGGCATACCGGGCTGCTCGTATCTCTAAGAGATTGATGGGCAGGGCCTTTTCCGCATCCGACCATCTGCCCTGGAGAGACCATTGCTCCAGCACTGCTCCCCAGCCTATAAGGCTGGCATCTGTAGTGACCACCTTCCAAGAAATCAGACTGAAGGATTTCCCTTTTTCCAGATTCTGGGGAACCAACCACTAACGGAGGCTCTTGCGAACGGAAGGGGACAAGGACATTGTAAGTCTAGGGCCTGAACTTTTTTGTTCCAGGCTGACAGTATGGCCCCCTGCAAATTCCTTGAATGGAATTGACCGTAGGGTACTGCTTCGAATGATGCCACCATTTTTCCCAGCAGCCTCATGCACAGGCGTATGGACGGCTGTCTTTTTTGTACCCACTAAGTGTATCAAATCTTTCAAAGACAACACCTTTCCTCGAGGCAAGAATATTTTTCTCTGGCCTGAATCCAACCTTAGCCCCAAGTATTCCAGACTTTTGACTGGTTTTTAGGGCTGACTTTTCTCGGTTGATAATCCAACCGTGAGATTCCAGATACTTGATTGTCTTGTGAACGACCACTTCTAGTTTTTTCACTGAGTGGTCTATCAGCAACAAGTCATCTAGATATGCCATTATCATTACACCTTGTGTTCTTAGATTGGCCAATAAAGGGCCAGAATTTTTGTAAACACTCGTGGTGCTGTGGCCAAACCGAAGGGTAAGGCTCTGAACTGAAAATGGCGCCCTTCTACTGCAAAGCGTAGAAACTTTTGGTAGACTGGAAAGATGGGAATGTGCAGATAAGCATCTTTGATGTCGATCGCGGCTAACCAATCCTCCCCTTGTAGGGCAGTGGCCACCGATCGGATCGACTTCATCGGAAAGTCCTGATATACAGGAATTTGTATAGCCCTTTTAGAATTAATATGGGCCTCCCGTCCGCGTTTGCTTCGGGACTGTAGAGAGGTTTGAGTAAAACCCGAACCCTCATTCTTCCAGGGGAACCTCCATAATTACTCCTTGGAGCAATAGTTGTTCTAGTGCCAACAGGAGGGATCCTCTCTTCCGGGGATCCCTTGGCACGTTTGACCTCAAAAATGGGAAGGAGGAGAGTCTCTTAACTCCAATCTGTATCCCCAACATACTGCGGAGAGCACCTATCTGTCTTGATCGCGTCCCGCCAGGTCTCTTGTGAACAACTGGAGTCCTCCCCCCACCCGACTGAGTGGGGGCAACCCTTCAATGAATTTAACTTTGGGGGAGGTTTTGTACCTCCCCTGACCCAGGGTTTCTCATTACCCTGCTATTGTCCCTGTTTTTTACCCCCGGGAATTGACCGAGGAGGCCGTCGGAACTGTTACACAGCCGATGCCCCAGGGACTGGAGAAGCAGGCCTCTTAAAGAGGGACCTCTAACTCTGTTTTTAACCGGCAAGAGCGTATTTTTACCGCTGGAAATTTTCTGGATATATTTGTCCAGGTTTTCCCTGAATAAGCGTTCACCATGAAATGGGACGCTAACCAGCCATTCCTTACAGGGAGCTTCAGCAGACCAGTTTTTGAGCCATAGAAGCCTACGCATATGTACTCTAGACAGCGTAAGGCGGGAGGCCTGATGGACTGAATCCTTTATGGCGTCAACCGCAAAGCCTAAGGCTCTAGGTAGATCAGCTAGGGCAAGGCCTGCTGATCTGTCAAGTCCCTCAAGACCTGTTTTAACTGATCCTTCACTGCTTAGCAGACCCCAATAGCTGCTACTGCTGGTTGTGTCACCAAGCTTGCTGTAGAAAGAAGCAGACTTTCATAAGGACTCCAATCTTTTATCTATTGGGTTCTTGAACATTTGGACATTATCCACTGGACATGTCAGTGATTTATACATACAAGAGATGGCTGCGTCCACTGTAGGGACCTTCCATTTTTTTTTTTTTTTTTTTGATGAACTTATCCTCCATGGGATAGACCACCGGAAATCTCTTGGGGGAATAATATTTTCTCAGGACGTTCCCAATCCTGGTAAATAAGCCCTTTCAGTAAAAGGGTGAAGTGGAAAAGAACAGACAGTCTGGGGGCTTCTAGCGACCCCAACGAGGATACAGTAGTGGTTGATGGTTCCGCAAGGTGCATTTTTAATGCCGATCGGACCATGTTAGTCAGAGACTGAACCCATAATCTTTCAGCTTGAGCTGCTGAGAAAGGTTCCTCCACTGTTGATTCCTCTATAACAGAATCAACCTCATCCTGATCCCCTTCAGGCAGGTCGATCCCTGTATGGGACTGTTGCTCTGCTAACAGGCACTCTGAAGGAGGAGACGGAGATCGGCGTGCTTTCCCTGACAGGGAGGCAGCGATCAATGTTGACAATCTCTCTCTAATCCTCCCAGAGCTGAGGAAAAAACCTCCTCTGTTACATACACAGGAGCAGGTGACTGAGGACAGCCACAGTACCAAGTACCCCTGCGGGGTCTCTATGGTCACTTACCTCTGAACTTCAGGGGAGACTGGTGCAGCAGAAGCATGCCCACCTCAGAGCCCGATGAGACCCCCTTCGCTTCCTGGAAGATTCAGTTCCGGAGCTTCTGGACGGCATATTCTTAAGCCTAAAGCTGAGGTATTCCAGCCGTAATACACCACTTTTACTGAGAATAGTCTAGCACAATTGCTGCTATATCACAGTTGGTGTCTACTAAAGTGCCTTTCTAGGGGATGCCTGCATCAACCGCCTCTGTGTGCCTTTATCTGTTGCTAGCTCTGTCTGTGCATTCAATAGCCAGCTATAATGTGCTTTAAAACACGCTGGACGCCCGCACATGCGCAGCAGCGCCGCGGCGCACACCTGAGCGTCATCCACCCGCTCCGCCCCTTTTTTCAGATCGCCTCTATGAATAGAGGCGCGTGCACGCGCACGCGCGCGGGCACGTGCGCCTTTTTTAAAAACAATAAGGAGCTAGACGGGAGCCAGGGCCCCCTTTGCCGCAGGGCCCGGGGATGGATGAGCGCAGCAACAGGGCAGAGGAGACAGCTTCCCAGCAGAGAACATACCAACTGCCTGGATTTGATTCTGGAAGAAAAAAATCCACATTACAAGAAAAAGAACCATAGCGGCCTCTAGTGTCTAACACAGGTACCGCGGTCTTACATTTTTTTTATTTTTTTTTTATTGCCTACTATTAAAATTTTTACATTTTCTCAGTAGTAACAGGCATACACAGAATATTAGCGGGAATACCTTAGGTAACAGGCAGAAAGACAAAATAGGCTTGGGGGTCCCTCAATAGAACCAAGTTCCTGAGGGCCCCCACTTACCTTTTCCTCGCCGCAGGACTTTGTTTGGTCCACAGAAGCCCAAACTTCACCTATCACGGCAGGCATTGTAATCAAACCTTCAGGGACCGGGTTCCCAAGGATTCCACTCCCCTGGACCTGTATAGCACCCTGCACAGAAAACATCTTGGTCGTGGGTATGACCAGAGCTCTGGATCCCAGGGTCCAGCTCTCCTAAGAGAAGCATTACAGGCAAAACCTTGCTCTTCTCTGCAAGGCCCGGGTACCGACCGTTTAGCTATGAAGCTTTTTTGGTCGGATCCGGAATAGCTTACTGAGGCCCAAAAGAACCTGTACGCAAGCTCAGTGAAAAACACATGTTTCTTCTTGGCCAACACCTTAGACACTGGCAAAAAACTGAGGTGCTCCCGGATGGGAGGGGCTTATATAGGGGAGGGTACTTCCGGTTTTGGAAGTTGCCAGTGCCAGCACCTGACGGTATCTATATAACCCATTAGTAATGACTATGTCGCTCTGTGTCCCGTGATGTACGAGAAAGAAATGACGTTGTCAACCAGCAGCTGTGGAATCTGGTTATAATTGCTGAAAAATCTAAATATAGCTGGAGGGGGGAAACTAACTTTGATGGTCAGACATCAAATGTACATGCAAGGCTTTAGAGAGGAAAGCAATAATAAAAATGGCAAAAAAGCAATAATTTAATTATCCTCTTTGTACTGTAACCCTACACAGAACCATATGCAAAAAAAATGAAATACGTTTTTTCTTCGTATTGTATACCTGCAGAGATATCTTTACATTCATATATAAAAACTTTAATACATTCTGAAATCATATACAATAATACCTTGGTTTGAAAGCGTTTTGCAAGACAAGCAAATTTTTTTAATACATTTTGACTTGATAAACAAGCGATGTCTTGATATACAAGTAGCGTCATGTCACGAATGAGAGTAAAAGAGAAGAGAGGCGCCTCTAAGTGTAGCAATATGATTACATTTAATGAAGGTACAACATTTAGCAACTCACATGGTTGATGATTAAACAGGCACAGTATGCAGGCATCCGGGGTAAAGTTATCCACATAGACCGTCCCCCACACCACCACCACGTCATCCCGTACAAACTGCACTCCACGAGTGCTTCAAGCCTCCCTTTCAGATCGCTTTACTGCAGGGTAGTCTTCCCGGTCACGATTGCAGACTGACAGTGATGAGAGCCGGCGGTGCGGAGGGTGGTCTATGTGGACAGCTTTATGCTGGCCATACACTATATGAAAAATCGGCCGAAAATCGATCATGTAGACACTTTGTTCGTTTTTCGACAAGTTAATGGACACAAATCGTTAATCGTTGGTGGCGTTTTTGTGGAAAAAAAACAAGCGGCTAGTTTGGAAAACTTCTGTCGAACGAAAGATAAATTGAAAGGTTAATTTTTTTACATATACCTAGTGCAGACAGTTCGGACAGGAAACACTCCTGTCCGAACTGTCTGCACTAGGTATATGTAAAAAAAACTACCGGTAACCAATTTTTTTTTATTTATGTCCTCTGAACGATTTATTGGTCATTACATGATGGCACTATCGTTTGCGCTCACGGCCAAATGTTCGTTTTTCGAAAATGGGTTTGGCCGATTTTTCGTATAGTGTATGACCAGCATTACCCCGGATCCCTGCATACTTAGATGTGCCTGTTTTAATCATCAACCATGTGAGTTGCTAAATGTTGTTCCTTCATTAAATGTAACCACATTGCTACACTTAGAGGCGCCTCTCTTCTATCTTATACTCTGTATCTCCTGCTGGATTTTGCTTTGATTTTGTGGAGGCTGCCATTTGTGGATAGACATGATATGGTTACACAACCCATTGCTATAATCTTTTTATATGGACTATAGACTGAAGGATTTATGAATAAATGGTTGTGGAACGTATCATCTGAGTTTCCATTATTTCTTATGGGGAAATTCGCTTTGGACAAGTGCTTTGAATTACAAGCATGTTTACGGAACGAATTATGCTTGCAATCCAAGGTTTTACTGTACACCGTGTTTGAACTTCTTTTCTATAATCTTTAATAAAATGGTAATTATAAAAAAAGTATTAAATGACCTATCCACCCAAAAGTGGCATATAAAGCCCCGTACACGAGGTCGGACTACCATCGGACTTTTCCATGTTTTTTTGTCCGAACGGAGTTGGTCGGGAACACCCATAGCATACACACGCTCTGACTTTTCTGCAAACTTTCCCAAAACTTTTTGCAACATCACGTGGTTTTTCTGCTCTTTTCTGCTCTTTACCACCACCCTTAGGTCAACTTCTGCTATTGTTGGTTGATTTTAAAACATTCGTTGTTTTGTCCATCGGACAAAAGTCCGATGGTTTTCTGTACACACGGTCGGACTTTGCTCCATCTGACTTTTGTTGGGCAAAAGTTTGTCCGTTTGCAGACCCAACTTTTGTCCGATGAAAACAAGAAAAAAGCAAAAAAGTTTGTCCGATGGAGCGTACACACGGTCGGATTGTTGGTCCAACTTGCTCAAAATGAAGTTTGTTGGCCAAAAGTCCGACCGTGTGTACGGGGCTTAAGTAATAGGTAGAGCCAGCAGTGCACAGGTCATGCAGTAGGCCACATCATCATAATAATAATAATATTAAAATTGATTTATTTTCCTACCCCGACTAGAATTATTTTTTAACTATTAAGCCCTGTACACGCGATCGGATTTCCGATGGAATAAAATCCGATGGATTTTTCCATCGTATTTCCGATGAAGCTGACTTCCATCAGTCTTGCCTACACACCATCAGTCAAAAATCCAACCGTCCCAAACGCCGTGGCGTAAAACACTCAGACGAGCCGAGAAAAATTAAGTTCAATGCTTCTGAGCATGCGTCGACTTGATTCTGAGCATACGTGGGGGGTTTTTTTTTTCCACACAGACGATCGGAATTTGCTATGTTTTTTTTTTCCATCGGATAAATTTAAAACATGTTCTATTTTTAATCACTGATGGAAAAAAGACCGATGGGGCACATACCCGATCGGTTTGTCCAATGAAAAAAGTCCATCGGACTGTTTTCATCGGTAAAACCGATCGTGTGTACAGGGCTTTAACAAAAAAAATTTAGGTAAGCATGCTCTTTACCCTGTAATGTAAAACATTTAGGAAAAAAAAGGTTAACATTTTAGGAAAAGGGGTGATAGCTGACGGAGAAGGTTTATTACCCAAATTTGTCAAAATGTTTGAGCTTCTGCGGTGTAACGTCATGTAAACTTTCTCCATTCTGGGCTTTGCTTTCCGGAAATCCTTTCTTTCGCTCCCAGCTGGCTTTTAACTCTTCCTTCCCACCTCTCCCTTTCTCATCTTTAACCTAAAAAAGGGAAAGTAAACAAAAACAAAAAAAAAATGAGTGCATTTGTTTTAGCTGCAGATCACTTTAAAGGGTATATGTACTTTTCACCCAAAATCCAAGGCTGGGCTAGTGAAAGGCGGATTGTGATCTTTTCGGCACAGAAGATATGTCAGAGCTGGTATATCTTAAGTGGGATTGTTTCGGATTTTGGTGTCCATACTTTCAGCATAAGGTAAAAATAAAGATTCAGGACCCATCTACACTGTTGCATTTTAACACATGTGTTGCATTGCGTTGTGCACACACGTGTCCAAATAGTGTCTGTTCCCATCTCAGGGTTTCAAGGTAAGGTTAAGTAAAATTTTTATGCAAAAGATTTTTCATTGTTTTGTGTAAAATTGGGAAGGGTTAGAATCCTTGTAGGTTTTTTTTTTTTATTGCTGTCTGCAGATTTTCGTTTACTTCCTGTCCAGTGAGACAACGGTAAGGCAAGGGAAATCTCTCCAGTTGTCACCAGATCCAGTGTCCCTATTTGAACATGTCTATTCTATTCCTGTTCTGGAGAAAACTGTTAACTTTTGGATTTCCCATCCGTTTATCCCAGTTACAATGGCCACCAGGAATCATTAGAGGGCTACATTTGGTACAGTTGGTACACAGACCGCATTAACAAAAAAACTTCCCCTCACTCTATTTTATACACTTTAAAAGTGAAGCCTCGTACGCACGGTTCGATTGTTGGACAATCGAGCATCTGATTTTTGTCTAAAGGGCATGTGCCAGGATCTTGTCTTGCATACTAACGTTACACAAATTGTCGTGCCACAAACACGAACGTAGTGACATACTACGAGGAATTTCAGCTCTTGAGAGCCACCCTTTGGGCCCCTTCTGCTAATTTCGTGAGCATTGATTCCGCACATGCTAGCCTGTCATCCAACATTTGTTGTCAGAAAATTGGACAACAATTGTCAAATAGAGCGTACTAACGGTAAGAATTTCAGACAACAGTCTGTCAACAGACAATCCCCTTCCGAAAGTCGAACCGTGCGTACGAGGCTTAAGCATGGATTAAGAGTTAATTGGGTTGATTTTATGTATTAGGTTGGGACTTTTGAAGTTGACTTTTCAAGGTTGGGTTAAAGTGGAAGTAAACCCTCGGAAGCTGCCATCTTGGCCTCTGTTTAATCTTTAACTGCCATGATGCTGCACATGTGATCAGTTATGACACCAGCCATTGGATGGTTTGACAGTTTGGTTGAGAGCACAGCCAATGTGACAGTTGGCATGCCGGAAATGTAATTGCTTTTTGAAACTGTTAAATCGATGGGTTTACTTCCGCTTTAACACTAAATGTAATGAATAATGCAATAATGCCGTTTCATTTGATGGATAGATGTAAGTGCTGGGAGTAAGTGAAGGGCTTGTTTAATCATTGATCCTGGTACTAGGAGTCCGGCTATGGTGGTTTTTGGCACATAGCTGATGAAGCAAAGTTGTTCCCAAAAACGTGTTGTGTAAATAGTTATTCACTGAGGCTGGACATACATTATACAATTTTCTTGTTCAATTTCCTTTAGATTTACCTTCAACTATGAACTATGCAAGAGCCTGCCTGACTGCATACAATATCAAAGAAAATACAGTTGGCATCATTTTATATGGTTTTGGTACATCTAAAGGAAAATTGTATAATATATTGTCAGCCTAAGTGCAAGTTTTTGATCCTGCTGACTGCCTCCTTGCCTCCTTGGTTATATTATATTTCCTTAGATAAGAATTATGTAGTACAGTATAATTTAATAAAAAAGTGTTTAAGTTTTTTAGCTTTGAAAATCAAATCTCCCAGAATTTTTGTGTTTTTATTTTGTCTATTGCCTTGGTGATACTGATACTGACTTTTGGTTTGATAGATACTTACTATTAACACAGGCACCATGTGCATAATTTTCTGTGCTTCTAATAAAAATGTAATACCGTAGATTAGGTTGAAGGCCAGATTACAGAACACACTACTAACTAGACCTAACCTCAGTTTAGGTTTTGTGCTGCCCTAGGCCTGACTAAACTCGTGCACCCCCTAATTTAAATATGACCCACACCTTCCTGTCAAGGCCACAACTCTTTCTGTTTAAGACCCGCCCTGAAATTTTCGAGTGGGGACACTAGTTCTGAGGGCCTGGGGGGGGGGCAATGGATTCCCTTAATTTGCATAGATTTCCTCTCACTTCCTGTTTAGCTATGGGGCAGGAAGTGAAGGGAAATCTCTGCAATGGGACAGGGATGTTCAAATATAAACTGACAGGGGCTATAACCTTCCCTTACTCTATCCAAAATGAAAAAAAAAGTGTTGCCTATAGTTCTACTTTAAGAACAAATTTCTGATAATTTTATGGAGAGGACTAAGAAGATATAACCATGCCAATGGTGCAGCAGAAAACAAATGGCACAGTGAGGAAGGTCTGTGGTCCAGGATGATAGGACAGTCAAAATTAGAAGCAGCGACCCCCCCCAAAGTTGCCGGCCGCCCTCATACCGGAAGCAGTGCTGCCGTTTTATGGGGGCGCTAGACTAATTTGCCTCTCAGCCCAGTCCGCCCCATAAGACTGGCGCAACACTAACAGTAGTGTAAACCGTCACTTAGTAAGGAAAACGGAAAGAATAATGCCAACATTTGTTTTGTATTCAGATAAAGGGCTTTCTTTTTTTTCCTCAGCCTATTGCAGTCCAATCTGTGCAGCTCCCCCTGTCAGATCTGTGTAGCACAGAGCCGAGGAGGAGTTTCAGAGCACTTCACTTGGCTCTGTGCTATACAGATCTGACAGGCAGCAGGTGGGGATAGAAGCTGCCTCTGGAATCCCCCATTTAATGCCGACAGTTGCAGCGTCTGAACCCGATCCTGGGGCACCCATCAAACAGATGTGGGGTATGTGTGCCAGCACTAGCATACAGAAGCCAGTGGAGGAATTGAGTCGTATAGAAAACTTCCCCCACCGACTATTGTGTTATGTGACAGGCTGAAGAGGAGAGGGCTGCCGGAGGTGGCAAAATGGCGTTCCGCCACTTTCTGGCAGAAAAAAAGCCCTGGTCTAGACTATTCTAAATTATCTGAACATTCATATTTACTCCTTGGACACCTGT
This sequence comes from Rana muscosa, assembly GCA_029206835.1. Classification (NCBI taxonomy): domain Eukaryota; kingdom Metazoa; phylum Chordata; class Amphibia; order Anura; family Ranidae; genus Rana; species Rana muscosa. The sequence continues at coordinate 133,316,683 of CM055118.1, forward strand.
CTGAAATGTTAGATAGAATATAATTTTTTTTAACAATGTGTTCTCTGTATAAGAGCAAAGGAAGAAAAATCCTACCTCTTCTTTTTTGAAGCCTGTTCGAACTTTCTCGTCCTTTTTAGCTTCAAACTTATTTTCTTTGTCTTCTCCCTTTCCATATTTAAAGTTGAAATGTAACTCTTGAAAACAGTCTACCAGTATACGTGCAGTGAATATCACACCGTGCAAGATTGTCTGTGCAGGCAACATAGTGCTTGGCAAAATACAAGATAGTGCCCTGCTCCACCTGGCAGGTAAGTGAGTGCACACACTCAGCATCTTCAACTACCTTTTCATATAGTATCCTATTACTAGTATAGCTAGTAACATCTAACAGTCTAAGGGTTTAACCACCCCTGTACCACCATATTGCTAAAAAATGTCAATGAGTTATATGTGTATTTCTGGAGTGCCATTTTTAAATGGTGCTTTAGAAAACACGCTCGGGCAGCCTGTGTGATCATGAACTACTGTGATTTGGGCTGTCATTGGACAGCTCAGATTGCAGCCAAGATGTACAGAGCCATTCAACGTGGTTCTGTACCTTTTGATCACTGTAAACCAATCACAGCAGCCACCAGTGTAAATCCTAGTATTGTTTACAAACATCCAGTAAATTCACAACAGCAAAAGCTCCCCTTCTTCATTTGAAAATAGGGTGATTGTTTGTAAATGCAGCAGGACGGAGGTGGGATTGCTTTTTTTAAAGATGGGGAGGAGGGGTTGAATCGCCACTGATCACCAATGACTATGGGACTTTTTAAATGGTAGGGGTCCTATATTGCCACTGACCATCAATGATTGTGGGAGGGATCATTTTTAAAGTTTAAAGAAATGAAAGGTAAGTGTAAGCAAACCCAACTTTTGTTTTGTTTTTTTCTTTATATAAAAAAAGTTTATCAATCTCAAGAAAATTTATTTGGGTACAGTTACATGGCTGATTACCTATCAAACTATCACAGAACTGAAAAAATGCCTGGTAATAAAGGTACCAGGTAAATATACAAGCTGGTACTCACCTAGTTAAGACCCCGTAATCCTGCAACATAACAAATAATTCCAATGCAGGTAAAGGGCAGCTGCTTAGTTCAATAATTGAAAGGCTTAAAATGATGTTGCAGGATTAGGAGTTAATTTAAATCCTCAGACTTTTAGACAATACAATTTTATGAATGGCCATTATGGTTTTTAACAAATTCTATATAGTAAAATATGGACTTTTATTGTTTATGATGTTGCAGGATTGGCGATGCGTCACATGGTGCATTCTTGATAATTATTTGTGTATTGGGCTGATGTGATTTTGGTTTGGTAGTAAAAGCAAATATTTCTATAACAGGGAGTTGAATAAAGGAGCTTAGTTGGAGAGAAAGGAGAGGTTGCAGCATTTAGGGAGAATTTGCTTTTGGCTGTCTCATTTTTTAGTCCTGACATTTTTTTTCATTTGGATTATTGTTAACCCATATAGGTGAGTTGGCACCTATAATGAAACATCATATGGATATTTAATACTTTAGATTGTCTTACTCTATCCTGAAAAAAACCTACAAAGACAAAAATTAAACATAAATACTACTTTATTCTACTTTATGAAAATGTTTTCCTGTTTTTAAGTCTTCTTAGTATCATTTAATTTATTTTTTTATTTTATTTTCATTTCCATTGGCATTTTAAGTGGCTTTAACAACATTTTCCACCTATAAATATGAAAATAAGCTCTTTTAAAGACATTTTGTTGATGTTCACTCACTGAAGGTTTGTGGGGTGGAAGCTTGTGAAACGCACACAAATGCTGGTTGCAAACGTGATGCCACACATGACACCCAAAATCGTGACTTAAAATGCCAACCTATTATCTCTAGGGCATGCTAATTTAACCCTCCAACAAAGAAAAGCTTGAAGAATGATCATGCATTCAAAAAGTGAAAGCAATAAGCAATGTGTTAAGGAAAATCCCAAGCTGTCAGCAAATAAAATTCCCATGGAGGTGATGGTACATTTTAAAGACTCGCAAATTGTGTGCAAGCGAGGCACAAAACTCTGGCCGGCATTCCATTCTCCAAAAAACAGGTGCAAAAAGTGCCAGAGGGAATAAAGGTACCTGCTTCTTTAGGAAGGCCGGCTGAATCTTTTCCTCCACCTTCTTGTCTTTTACCTGTTTGCTGTCTGGTTTCTTCTCCTTTTTCTCATCCTCCTTCTTTTTGGCCTCTAACCTAGCTTTCTCCTCGGCTGCTTTTTTCTCTTCTGCTTTTTTCTTTTCCTCTGCTGCCTTTTTCTCTTCTGCTTTTCTCTTTTCCTCTGCCTCTTTTCTTTTCCTTTCCTCCTCAGCCCTTTTTTGCTCCGCTTTTATCCTCTCTTCCTCCACCCTCCTCTCTTCTTCCATCCTCTTCTGACGCTCCCTCTCTTCTGCCTCGGCTCTCTCTTTTCCCCTTCGTTCTGCCTCTATCCTTTCCTGTTCTTCATCTGCCTTCCTCTCAGCCTCAAGTCTTGCCTCTTCCTCAATCCTTTCCCTCTCCTCAGCAGCCTTTCTTTCTGCCACAGCTCTTTCTCTTTCTTCTGCCTCCCGTTTAGCCTCCTCTATCCCTTCCCTTTCCTCAGCAGCCTTCTTCTCTGCCTCAATCCTCTCAGTTTCCTTAGCCTCCCTATGTTCTGCCTCTCTCTTCTCCTGCTCTCTATCTTCTGTAGATACTACTGCCTCTATCCTGACTTCCCCATATGTTTTAGCCTTGGATACTTCCACATTTTTAATTTGGAAAGTCACTTCTACCTGATTCTCCTCTACAAGAGGTTCCTCAGGTGTCTCCTCCTCAACTTCCTGCTTGACCTCAACTTGATCTGTTTCTACTTCTTCCTCTTGCACTTCTCTACTATCGTTCTTCTCAGTAAATTCCTCTACTGTTTCAGTCTCTTCCACTTTGTGTTTTTCTTGATGAAGGTCTGAGTCGTTCACTTTTGGAGAAGTATCATTTTCTTCGACTTCATTCTCTCCATTCCTGGTGCTTCTAGAAATCGAGAAACTTTCATTGGTTGTTATAGATATGGTTGGATCATATTCCTTCTGACGTTCCATGGCCTCTTTTTGGCGTTTTTGGCGCCTCTCCTCTCGCTTGGCCAGCCTCTCCAACAATGAAGCCTCATCATCTGCTGAAAGGTCCGAGCTTGTTATTGACTTGGTCCTGCTCTCTTCCATTGTAATGCTGTAATAAATAATTTTTTAAGTATATTTATTATGAAAAGTCTGTAAAATATAAAAAATTGCTTCAACACCAAGGGCTCTGAAAAAAAGTTATTTAACACAGGAGGAAATTTTTGAGTGATACAATGCATTCAGGCAAAGATAAACAATAGACACACTTAAAGACAACTTAAGTATTTTCCCTATATTTCAGCACAGGCCATGGCCTAGAGCAGAGGGAGAATGAGGGTGCCCAACCACCCACATATTTTCATCCCAAATGATAATTTCATGCTTGACTGATGCCTGCCTTGTCAGTGCACCCAAAATCTATATTTTTCCACTGCTCCTTTGGAGTGCCCATGGCCTTGCCACTCAATCAACACCAAGTCTGCCATTCACAGCTTCCCAGGCTTGCAATTGGGTACTGTGTGGTGCAGCTCAGACCCCACTATTAATTACAAGCTGTTACTCTGGTAAGGAAGTGTTCATAAATGGAGTAGATGTGGAGAAGGCTGAAGGCAGGAAGTTACATTTTAGATCAATCATTGGGACTGATGAGGAAAAAAACTTTTCCCAGAGGGCACACCTTTTCCAAAAACTGTCAAAGCTTTATTTTGAGGAGATGATCTCTTCTCACTTTAAGCATTACTTTGAGAAGATATCATCTTACATTCTGGTCATGTCTTCAGGACAGAAAATTAGGTTAATCACCTCGATGGGAAGACAGATTAATATAATGGAGTTTCACTTTAAATAGTGTGCAACAGACCAAAAAAATGTAATGCCATGTTATGCTTTTAATTTTATTTTCCCAGGGAATAGATAGGACACAACGAGAAGTGAGAGGAAATCTAATTAAAGTGTGGGAAAATTTCCTCTTAGACAAATGGCCCCCAGAAAAGGTGTCCCCATTATTAGATTTCCCCTTATCTCTTATTCTGGTGACAGATGTAAAATGTTGGGTATCCCATTACGTTCTATCCTGGTGACAATAGTCACTAGGAAAATAAAGAATGGGAATCTACTCAGCAGGGCCATATTTCTAAAAAAATTCAGTGCACTCCTTACAGCCACATACCCAAACAATCATGGGTGCTAAGGTGAAATGATGGATGGTGCTGTCAGTAAACAGTCCAAAATGCAAGGTATCACCAGCACACAATTATAGGAATACAAAAATAGGACACTTATCACCACCAAACAACATGATGTTTCAGGGCCAGGGTTTAAATAGCCAAGACCCAACAATCAAAACACCATTGCTACAAGAAAACCCCAATGCCCCAAATGTAATCAATAAATACAAAACAGCAATCAGTCACAAAATAATTAGCCCAAAGTACATAGTGACAGATTTATAAGTTGCATGCCTCGAGTCAAACAAGATCACAAAAAACCTTATAAAACAAGTACTATCTCAAAGAGGCAACCCATCCACAATGCCCATGATCGGAAGTAAGAAGCTGATGCAAGCAGAAGTGCAATACAAACACCAGGGCGCATGCCCACACAAAAGCTCTCATAATCACAGACAGCAATAAAGACCTGGCTTAGGTTCTAACCCCTCCCCATGCTACCAAAAACAAAAAAAGTTTTGTTCATAAATACACATTAACAGCCAAAAATTATAAACTATTTTTATGTAGTTTACTTATAACATTGTACCGCCATAGTTTTATTAGGTCCTTGAACACACCAAATAAGCAAGAATAATTGAAGAAATGCCTTCTCGTATAACCATTTAATGTAAGTGATGTCTAACATACAAGCTGACAATCACCTCCAACCTCCCTTTTAACTCGCTGCCATATTTACATTCTTAAAGGCGACTTGAGATACTCTGGCTTTTCAGTCCTCTGCAGACAGTTTAGGCATTCCATAGACAGTTCACTATTCGTGTTATCATTTTCCCATGAGTTTTCCTTTCTTTAAAACAAATTGGACTTGTAGAATTTTAGAGTCAAAACATTCACTGCAGGGCTGCATTCTTCTAATGTAAGTTTTCCTAAGAGAAACAAAAAGGCTGCCGTTGCTATTTTTCATTCTGCAAATGCTTGTTGCTTGACTCTCATTCTGACCCTCTGCATTCAAAACTTTGTGTCAGTGAAATAGAATATGTATGGACAGAAAGTGTATGTCCAGCCGAAACATTTTTTTTTAAAGATTTGGATAGAGTGTGGAAAGATCAGATCCCGTTTAAACTGTACTTCTATTTCGAGGATCCAACATAGAGATTTGTATTTCTGTAGTGCTTTTCTCTCTGGGGACTCAAAGCACTTAGGAGGTGGGGCAGTCATCTTGGGCTCGCTCAGTTGGGCTAATTAACCTACCAGCATGTCTTTGAGTTGTGGGAGGAAACCAGAGTACCTGGAGGAAACCAATGGAAGCACAGGGTATATGATTGAATATATCTGCCCCCAAGTTTATGGTGGTTTGTTCGATAATATATGCTCCATAGAAACTGAGTTTGTTTTTCAGGATCCTGAACATTTTGGGCTCTGGCGTCTGGATGGGAGATTGGACGTGGGCTTCCTGGCCATTGCTTTAAATAGGTGAAACGGGTGCATTAAAGTGCCACTTAAAAAAAAATACAAAGCGTGGAACCTTCTCAGAAGACTATGAATGCTCACCTCCCCTCTCTAAAATCGGCTGGGCTCAAGTGATACAGCCTACAGAAAAGTTTTAACACAGTTTCGGATGCCTATGCCTTCTGTGAGCTTTATTTCCTCCTTCCAACCGAAGTAAGGTTATAGAGTGTCAGTGGGGGACCATGCATTTGATATACTCAGAAGGGTTGCAGATTTGAAGAATGTGCTGAAGGCTGTATCGGCAAAACACAGCAGGCTTTGGACTTGTGGTTGGATAGATAAGTATTCCCAGGCTTTCACTGCATGGGCTATTCTTTGTATTTCCTTTCAAAAGAGAACAGGAATCAGGGGGAATAGACAAAGTGTGAAAAACTAGCCAGGTGGCTAAAAATCTGGTTTGTTTCATGCTTGGCCATTCCGTGTACATAGAAATGCTCTAGTAGCTCCCTACCCTCCATTCCTGGTGACGTGCTGCCTGAGCCTCCCTCCTCCAGCACTGTGTGGACACCGATGCCTCTTGGAATATGTGACGTGGATATATAAGAGGCATCAGGACAGGAGCAAGGTTCAGAAAAAAGAATGAAGTAAAAACATAAAAAATAGATTGGCTTCCTTTACACTGTGGCGAGCAGAGGAATACAAGGGAGAAAAGTGCAAAGGCTAGCTGTAAGCTAACATTATTATCATATACTTGATGATAATTGGCTTAAGGGCTGTTTCTGTGTATTGCCCTGGCTTTTCAATTTAAAGGTTGTGACCAATTAACAGGCACAAAACGACTAAGCCCGCCTACCCCCCTCCCCCCAAAAAAAACAACAAAAGAAAAACAAATGAACTGTATTTACCTGTTCTGAGAGTTCACCTCATTCCCATCTCCGTCATCTCGTTTCCGTTCAAGGCGAGCTCGCCGGCGTCTCTCTCTGGCAGCTTCCTCCTCATCGTCGTCAACTCTCTCATAGGTAACTCTGCAGTGGGAAAGGTACAGATATTTTACATTAAGATAATTTTCTCATGAAAATGTTCCATTTGCATGCATAAACAGATATCACAAAGATGTAAAAATTGCCATTTGTTAGTCAAAAAATGGAAATTTAAAACCCAACATTTTCATTTGCTTGGGTTGGGAAAGGTTAGCACCTCTGTCAGGTTTTTATTGCCAATTGTGCCCTTGTCAGGGGAGATTTCACCTTGCCTATTCTAGTGACCACACAGGAAGCAATATTCCAAACAAGTACTTAAAAAAAAAAAAAAAAAAGTTTTGGTTATAATTGTGCTTTAGCACAGACTTGATGACTTGATTTTTTCATTAAAAATCTGAGTTTGCATATAACTTCATAAATTGCATATAATTTCCGCTGCCTGTCTCTGTGCATCTACTTGGTCATCATTTGCTCAGTTTGATATGTCTATCTGTCCTGGTGACCATTGTCACAGAGACAGAAAGTGAAATTCACATTCTTGAACTATCACCAGAGAAATAAATTATGTAAAATCCTTTGGTGAAGATAACTGTTCTTGTAACATTTCTCTAAGATGGGAATTCCGTTTACTTTGGAGAGATTTTCTGTTGTGCTTTCAGGACAGGAAGTGAAGAGAAATCTCCCCTGTGGGACACAGATCCCAAATAATAACTTGATAGGGGTTATAATTCTTCCATACTTTACAAAAACATAAAAGGTATTTTGTCTTTGCATACACCTCAAAACTCACCATTTAGGCAAATTATAGCAAACAAAGACAAGAAATTGTTTGAAAAATGTTTAAGTCCTTACACAGAAATGCATACTTAACAAGAGTTAACATACTACGATTTAGTCACACATACCAATTATCGTTAAGCACACTTTCATTGTAAGCAATTCTACAAAAAAAAATGAAAATTCAATTGTGGTTTCATACACTGTATAATCTACAGACTCTATAAAACCAAACTGTAATCCATCTCTCCCGTTTCTCATGTCGGCTGCCCTTCACTAAAAAGGATAGAGTTTCTTGGTGGAAGGAATTTTTACACACCAAAGATACTTAATCTGCTCTATTAAATATGTATGTAAAGGGAGGTAATCTGTAAAAAAAAATCTCAAGTGTCTCTGCAGCATTAAAGCACTTGGATATAAACAGTATCTTGAGAAGATAAATCTTTTTCTGTCCCACCATACTGTACATATCAAAAAGATTTTTAACAAACTGATGCAAGGAGTACCTGCTTCTGTTCTGTAAATTAGGGGAACCTCTTTATCTGAACAAATCATCTCCAGAATAGCTCCCTTGTATTTCTGTTTTGGAAACAAAGCCCCCTGTGCCTCTTTATTTATCAGTTGCCCCTCTTTGGTATGATGTATAGACTCCAAGTGCTGACCTCCCGTGTGGCTGGTGGTTGGGCCCTCACCCTCCTCCTTGTCTTGCAGTGGACCTAATGATGTCATTGTGCAACCTTGACTTGGAGTGCCTTATAGAAAAGGCTTTGAGGGACCGTGTGCACAGATGGAGGTAGCCTGCCGGAGTGAGGTAAGTATTACACATTATTCCTCATCTCCTAAAGTTAACAAGCATTTAACCGCTGCAGTGTGTGTATGTGGGGGGCAACGAGGGTAGTAAACAAGCATTTAAGCCCTGCAGCGTGTGTATGTGGGGGGCAAAAAGGGTAGTTTCTTTGTAATTCCAAAAGTTTTGTCAGTCCCGATTTCGGCCGCGATTACAGAGACATCTGTGCAGGTTTCTGCACCGATGTCAATGTAAATCGCGGCCCGAAATTGCAAAATTGCAAAAAGTAGTATAGAAACGACTTTTTGAAATCGGTGCAGCGCCACAGATGCGGCATCACACCGATTAGGACGGTGCCATTGCCGGCAAATGCCGCCGATTTGACATGCGATTTGACATGTCAAATTGCACCAGTGTGAACCAGGGCTTTAGGCCACAACCATAAATGCTACATTTGGAGAGGAGTCAACAAGGCCTATGATGAAAGGTACACCATTCCTACTGTGAAACACGGAGGTGTATCTACAATCTATTACTTTTTTTATTTCTGTTTGTGCCCCTGCTCTGGTTTACTACTCCAGTGTTTCTGAATCTTTTTTCAGTCAAGGCACCCTTTAAAATTCTGGACAATCTGAAGGCACACGCTAAAATTATGGACAGTCTCGAGGCACCCCATTCCAGAATGTAAAAAACTTTTCTAATCGTTTTACATAATACATCAACATCCACACACGAAGGATACCCAACGTTAGAGATGAGTTATTTTTCCAAATCCAATACACTTATTGCACACTGGTACTGACCAGTAAGTAATCCAGTGTTTCTCTTCTCCCTCAGTTTGTCTTCATTAGTCAGCTAAAGTGACCCCAGGGATGATGGAGAGGGGCAGGAAAGGGACATTGGTTGTTAGGATACCAGCAGCTAGAAGGTCGAGATGGCGCACAATGAAAACCTGTGGTTTGTGAAACTAAAAGGCAGGCTTCATTCATCTGCTGACTTGTATAAAATTTTGAGGCATTTTTTAGGCATTTTGCCAAGGCATCCCTGAAGAAACCTTAAGGCACCCCAGGATGCCTGGGCACCCTGGTTGAAAAAGGCTGCACTACTCCATTTTTCCTAGTGGCCAGTGTCACCAGAAATGAAAGTGATGGTAAAATCCAAATTTGTAAGTTGTCGCAAGTAGAGGAATAGAGTAGAAATCTTCTAATGATGGCACTAGTTCCTGTGACAAGTTAAAGGTGGCCATATATGGATCAAAATTTAGCAGGGACTAGACAAATTATGATCCATGTGTGACCACTGCTGCTCAACAGAAGTTGATCTATCAAAACAACTTCTGTTGAATGAAGCTGTTGAGAACTTTTAAGAGATTTCCTATCACATCCTATTGTAGGTGAAGATAGGAAGTAAAGGGGAATCTATTCAGTGGGACACAGATAGTAAACCGCTAAATCAGTCTCTCAACCAGGGTTTAGTAGAACCCTATGATTCCTCCAGAGACTGTTAAGGGGTTCCTTGAGCAGTGAACAATGACAAATTGATCTCCCACCTACAATGACTACCAATATAAGGGGGCAGATTTCCATTTATTGCAAGGGTTCTCTTTTATATTTCTCACCAGAGCAAGGGAGCTTTTTTCACCAAAGTGTAGGGACATTTCTCCACCAACCACCCATGTAAGAAGGCATTACTCCACTGGCAACCAATGTAAAAGGATATTTCTCCACTGACCACTAAGTAAGGGGCACTTTTCCACTGACAGATAAGGTAAGTTAACAAATTGATCAGTCTGTGTCTTTTTTAGCCATTATTATTTATTTTCATGATTATTATACATGTATAGAGCAAGGGGTTGTTGTAAAATAATCAGCTCTGGGTGTCATATATTCTAGGTAATCCAAATGCTGTATTCTTTTATGTAAAACTTTTACGGATTTTGCTGGTTTACCATGAATAATTTTTAGCAGGGTACCTGTGACCTGAAAATTATATCAGAGGTTTATCCAAGTTACAAAGGTTAGGAAAGGCTGCTCTAAATTACTGAAATTGTTATTTTTCTAAGGCCAGTATTAAGAAAAGTGCTGGTGAAAAAAAAACACTCCTGGGTTAAATCAATACATTTTTTTGCAAATTAATGTTTATGTAAAGGTAAAAAATTGTATTTTAGTTTTGAAAAGAGTAGGAAAAGATTAGACCCGTGTCTAGTTTGTTCCCCCTACCCCAAGAGTTGTCAACTCATCGATCACAATCTACCCTTTAACTGCGGGCAAGTCATGGGTAGACCTCAATCCTTCCTTGCCAACCCCAGAACCTGGACAGGGGGGGGGGGGTGTGTGTCAGGAGCAGCATTTACCGGAAATGATCCCCTCAATTTTCCTCCTGCAGCCACTGAAAGTTGGCTTCTCCTTCTCTCCCTCCTGCCAGCATTCAGTGGGTGCAGGGGGAAAATGCAGGCAATCGGTTCCAGTAAATTCCACCCCTCCTTCCCTGTTCCTCCTCTTTCTGCTGCCCAGGACTCCTGTGTGCTCCCCTGATCCCCCCCCCCACCCCTGCCCCCCACAGCACTGTCAGCTTCCCTCCTCTCCAACAGGCTACTTTGGGGGATCTTCAGGATGGAGAGCAGGGGAGGGGGCCGGTAAATATGTAATTTACCCGCCCCTTACTTTTTTGATCAAACACAGTTAGTATACTGATCACTCACTGCTCAGCACCGAGCATTTCCCCTTCATTCATTGTTCATTGTCCAGTACAGCTGAGGCTGCAGAGAGTCTCTTTCTTTGTCTCATAAGTGAGATATCAGGGGATCTGTTTAAAATTGTAAAAAATTATTTAAAAAAATTGAATAATGAAAATAAAAAACTACTGAAGCTGTTGTCATCAGTTTTTGGAGCATTTAACCAGTTCAAACCCTACCTGGTCAAAGAGAGCTGCAAGACTATAGAAACTCAACAACTTGCAGCGGGGTCGCTGAGATAAACAGAACCTTAAACTGATTTTTCTGTAAACTGGCATCTATTACCAACCAAGTCATCTGTTATCAGATTACTGATGTTTTTATTTTTTTAAGGGCCAGTTCACACCAGACGCGGTTCCGTTCAGTTTCGTGCGCATTTTTTCAGCACTAAAAATGCATACATAGTGTTTTCCATGTATTCCAATGGCTCTTGTTGGCTCTAGTTCACACCATGCAGTCAGTTCCTGGTCAGTTTCAGGTGCAGAAACTGACTGGAAACTGACTGGATGGTGTGAACTAGAGCCAACAAGAGCCATTGGAATACATGGAAAACACTGTGCATGCATTTTGTGCAGAAAAAAAACACACGGAATTGAACGGAACTGCGTCTGGTGTGAACTGGCCCTAAATCACATGGATCAATAAAATTGTGTACTTTAAAGTCTATTTAAACTATATCACCAAACATTGTTTTATTTGCTTTGTTTTGGTCTGTTAAACATACAATTTGTTATAGCTATTCAATATATTTGCATAAAAAAAAATATCTTTTAGAAATTTAGAGCTGTCTATTGTTTAAAAAAAAAAGTAAGAAATTTAGAGCTGTCTTGTCACATGTTATCTCAAGGAGAGTAATTAGCCCTCCTCGTTCTTATCCTGGACAACAGAATGATTAGCCTTTATGCTGTAGAAATCTGAGAGTGGGAGTGGCTGAGTAGTTTAGCAAAAAAGACACCTGGAAGGGCTGACACCACAAATAGCTGTATGTTGTCGGCCCACAACAGGACTTAAAGGGGTTGTAAAGGTTTGTTTGTTTTTTTCTAAATAGGTTCCTTTAAGCTAGTGCATTGTTGGTTCACTTACCTTTTCCTTCGATTTCCCTTCTAAATGTTTTTTTTTTCCTTTGTCTGAATTTCTCACTTCCTGTTCCTCCTCAGTAAGCTGTTCAGTAAGCTGTTCTGGCTGACTCCACACCACTCGGATGATGGTGTGAAGTTTAGTGAGGAGAAACAGGAAGTGAGAAATTCAGACAAAGAAAAAAAACATTTAGAAGGGAAATCGAAGGAAAAGGTAAGTGAACTAACAATGCACTAGCTTAAAGGAACCCATTTAGAAAATAAAAAACGAACCTTTACAACCCCTTTAAGATCTGACTGTATTTTTGGCAGGTCAACAGGTATTTTTTTGTATTTGCAGGGTCTTTAAAGCGATAAAAGTTAGGGAACTGTGCAGTACTGGAGAGATGTAGCACAAATTATTATTATTTTTTTGGCTTGACTTACACTTTAAAATAACACTGCCCTTTCCCTAAAGTGCATCAAAACAGTGTTGTGCCTTATTTGTCTAACACCCACTAAAATAGCTTTTTAGTATGTTGATATTAAAATTGATATACAAATCAAAAAATAATTAGTTATTAAACGCTTCAGAATTCCACCGAAATCAAGGCTGAATGCAGCTGATTTTTGGGACGCACAGTCTCAGCCTGGGCCAGGGGAAACATTTCATTTGAAAAACTTGGAACAAGGTGACGCTTGTAAAATCATCTTTCTAAAAATGTCTTCTTTAAATGGCCCATAAACCCGTCAACATTGTTACAACAGCTAGCCAAACTGAGGGTGAACCTGGCAAGCCCCACTGCATCCTCTTCAATCAGCAAGAGCAAAGGACACAGCCTGTATTTTTTTTTTGAACATTCCGTCACCAAAACATCTAAAATTATTCCCTTATTAGGACAATGATTGTGCAATAAAAAATCCCTCCACAGGCATTACACTATGACGATAACCATATGTTGGAAGAAAATGGTAGTAAGATTTAAAGGCAAAAGGTCATGAACAAAATGTGATATGCAATAGTGGGCTCTGACTTTACACAATTTTGTTTTACAGCTTAAAGAGTTTATTTTGTTACAGTTATATAGTGCAAAAAAGCCCCTTATACAGAAAACTATTCATATCAGACACTGTTTAAGAAGACTCCTGTTATAGTAGTATTATATAGTACGCCCCAATTACAGAAATACCGGAGAGTAGTAAGTATAATACAATACAGTAGCGATATCATGTAGTATATAGTAGATTTATATATACAATATATATACAGTGGGTATGGAAAGTATTCAGACCCCCTTAAATTTTTCACTCTTTGTTATATTGCAGCCATTTGCTAAAATAATTTAAGTTCATTTTTTTTCCTCATTAATGTACACACAGCACCCCATATTGACAGAAAAAAACGGAATTGTTGACATTTTTGCAGATTTATTAAAAAAGAAAAACGGAAATATCACATGGTCATAAGTTTTCAGACCCTTTGCTCAGTATTTAGTAGAAGCGCCCTTTTGATCTAATACAGCCATGAGTCTTTTTGGAAAAGATGCAACAAGTTTTTCACACCTGGATTTGGGGATCCTCTGCCATTCCTCCTTGCAGATCCTCTCCAGTTCTGTCAGGTTGGATGGTAAACGTTGGTGGACGGCCATTTTTAGGTCTCTCCAGAGATGCTCAATTGGGTTTAAGTCAGGGCTCTGGCTGGGCCATTCAAGAACAGTCACTGAGTTGTTGTGAAGCCACTCCTTCATTATTTTAGCTGTGTGCTTAGGGTCATTGTTTTGTTGGAAGGTAAACCTTCGGCCCAGTCTGAGGTCTTGAGCCCTCTGGAGAAGGTTTTCGTCCAGGATATCCCTGTACTTAGTCGCATTCATCTTTCTCCCGATTGCAACCATTCGTCCTGTCCCTGCAGCTGAAAAACACCCCCACAGCATGATGCTGCCACCACCATGCTTCACTGTTGGGACTGTATTGGACAGGTGATGAGCAGTGCCTGGTTTTCTCCACACATACTGCTTAGAATTAAGGCCAAAAAGTTCTATCTTGGTCTCATCAGACCAGAGAATCCTATTTCTCACCATCTTGGAGTCCTTCAGGTGTTTTTTTAGCAAACTCCATGCGGGCTTTCATGCGTCTTGCACTGAGGAGAGGCTTCCGTCGGGCCACTCTGTCATAAAACCCTGACTGGTGGAGGGCTGCAGTGATGGTTGACTTTCTACAACCTTTTTTCCATCTCCCGACTGCATCTCTGGAGCTCAGCCACAGTGATCTTTGGGTTCTTCTTTACCTCTCTCACCAAAGCTCTTCTCCCCCGATAGCTTAGTTTGGGCGGAGGGACAGCTCTAGGAAGGGTTCTGGTCGTCCCAAACGTCTTCTATTTAAGGATTATGGAGGTCACTGTACTCTTAGGAACCTTAAGTGCAGCAGAAATCTTTTTGTAACCTTGGCCAGATCTATGCCTTGCCACAATTCTGTCTCTGAGCTCTTCAGGCAGTTCCTTTGACCTCATGATTCTCATTTGCTCTGACATGCACTGTGAGCTGTAAGGTCTTATATAGACAGGTGTGTGGCTTTCCTAATCAAGTCCAATCAGTATAATCAAACACACAGTGTAGAACCATCTCAAGGACGATCAGAAGAAATGGACAGCAACTGAGTTAAATATGTGAGTGTCACAGCAAAAGGTCTGAATACTTAGGACCATGTGATATTTCAGTTTTTCTTTTTTAATAAATCTGCAAAAATGTCAACAATTCTGTGTTTTTCTGTCAATATGGGGTGCTGTGTGTACATTAATGAGGAAAAAAAATGAACTTAAATGATTTTAGCAAATGGCTGCAATATAACAAAGAGTGAAAAATTTAAGGGGGTCTGAATACTTTCCGTACCCACTGTATATATGTGTGTTACTGGGGCAGCTGCTGACAGGAGCGTCTCTGTGTGAAACTCCCCCCCCCCACCCTTGAGGCAGTAAAGCGATGGACCAATCAGGAGCACAGGAAGAGGATCATGGGACATATAGTTTTCTAGGGAGTGTTGTACAACGGAGGTGATGGGGCTTGGATTTCAACAACCAAGATTCTGTGCACACAGAGGTGGAGAAGACATCATATTTTCCAGGGCAATTTACTGGAGGTATAGCAGTCTAATGTAGGGAGTCAGGAAGTGCAGACCTGTTACTGGGGTCTGAGCCCTACACCAGAGGGAACAAAGACTGTGTAGAGACCCGGGGCCATAGTAGAGCGGTGCGGAAGTCGAAGTGAAAATAACTCACTGCTTCAGGTGTAACTGATATGCCCACTGAAACACACACACCTGAGTGCTACCCCCAGCTTGCCTCTGTGGTAAATCGTCAAACTAAGAAATGTCTGCACCTCACATGGGCTCAAAATAAAGTTTATTGGAATATCAAAATAACCAAAATGACACCAGAAAACACCAGCAGTGGTCAAGGAAGACGCGTTTCACACAACTGAAATATGCTTAATCATTACTAGAGTGGTGCGGAAACCAGAAAGTGTGGACCTGCTGCCGGTGGTTTCCGTACCCACACCGAACAGCGTGGGGACCAGAGCTGAAAGACGGAGTCTTCTGAGAAAACGGACTGCCAAGGGTTCCAGACCTGACCCATTGGTGTATCAGGAGTGGTGAGCGGAAAAACTGTGCTTAACCCCTTACTGCCAACAGTTAATGCCAATATATACAGCCCCTTACTTATCAGCAAATCAGCCATCTATTGCAAACAGACTTAAAGGAACAGCATCATGTGCACCACCTTTCAGATGAGCCCCAAAGATAGCTGACTTAGTAATGCTAAATAGGTGCCAGGTACTTTATAGCTATCTCCAGGGGTATGTATACACCCACCCGCTATTAGGGCTGTATGCTTAAAGTGCACTTGGTGACAGCTCTTACCGTATTTGCCGGCGTATAAGGCGGCTGGGCACATAAGGCGACCCCCTAATATTCCGTTTAAAACGGTGGTTTTGTTCTCTACTCACCGTATAAGACGACCCCCTTGTGCGGTAATACCGTTCAAAAATGAAGCCCGCCGGGTGCTCTGTAAAGCTCTATGTAATTCAGTGCATGCGCCGCTCAGCCAATCCCGGCGGGCGATGCACTCTGTTAAGTGACTACAGAGCCTGCTAAGCCTGTTTGGATTGGAGTAACAACCTCTGCCAATTCGAGCAGGCTACATAATGTAGCCTGCTTGGATTGGCAGAGTTGGTTCTCCAATCCGAGCAGGCTTAGCAGGCTCTAGTCATAAACAGAGTGCATCGCCCGCCGGGATTGGCTGAGCGGCGCATGTACTGAATTACATAGAGCTTTACAGAGCACCCGGCGGGCTACTATCCATTGGGTAGCTGATTCACCCGGCGTATAAGACGACCCCCGGTTTTTTGGTGTGTAATTCCGGTGTAAAAGGTTGTCTTATACGCCGGAAAATACGGTATATTGCCTGCTATTTATACTGGCTGAAATTTCGTTTAACTTTTTTGCAGTTAGCGAATTGCCATAGAATAGGCCAGTGGTTAGCTTACCGTATACATTTTCAAAATGTGCTCAAATGCCTGTTATATAATACTGCTACTTCAGGCTAAAAAGGCATCTAAACGTTCACTAGTACTGTTATGCCCACTCAGGGATTGGGGCACAGCATTAGCATTAAAGCGGAGTTCCACCCTTTTTTTATGTTTATTAAAAGTCAGCAGCTACAAAAAGTGTAGCTGCTGGCTTTTAATAAACATAAACTTACCTGTTCCACTGTCCAGCGACGCACCGCCTGGAGCTCCGCTCCTCTCCCCCCTCCTCCGCCGGCGCGTCCATTCACAGTGTGGGCATCCGGCCGTGACAGCTTTCGGCTTCACGGCCGGGCACTCACTGCGCATGCACGAACGGCGCAGCGCTCTGTGAGTGGACAGGCGATCGCCTGGGACCTGTCATGTCCCAGGTGATCGCCTACAGGGAGGAGCCGCCACAAGGCGATATGACGTATCGCCTAGGCGGCTCCAGGGCGGAAGGAGGAAGTGGGACAGGAAGTCCCACTCCTACTGAAGCCCCCACTCCCCCCGCAAAAAAATTACATGCCAAATGTGGCATGTAAGGGGGTGAGGAGTGGAATAAAAAAAAAAGTAAAAAAATTGGGTGGAACTCCGCTTTAAGAAATGCAGCTGACAGAGTATCAGCTGTCAGAATTTTTAGGTGTCTCTTATCTATAGTTTCTGCTCCAAATTCAGAAAACCTAATTATTTCAAAAGTAAGACAGAAAATAAGTAAGTAAAAGCAAATGGTATTCCTGACTGCAAACTTGATATTATCTGTTATGTGACCAGGGCTTTTGTCAGTGGGAATGCAGTCCTGGCACCTCCAGCACTGACTGTATATAATGGCAAGGGGTGCTGGGGTGTGCTGCAGGGTATATTGATCCTGACTGCTGGGGGATCTATTCTAGTTGGATGGGATCTATTTTTGCAGGGAGGGGTCTGTTGTTGCTAGGGGGGAGGACCTACTGTTGCTGGGGGTAGGTCTTATATTGCTGGGGGGAGACAGTTATTGCTGAGAGAGATCTACTGTTGAGGGAGCGGTCTATTGTTACTGGCTGCTGGAGAGTCTACTGATGCTGACTGTGGGGATCTATTGTTGCTAGAGGGAGCTCTATTGTGACTAGCTGCAGGGGATCTATTTTAATGCTTTTCTTGTTATCGTTAACATTCCATGCAAATGACTTATCACCACAAAAAGATACTTAGTTCTGTATTTTCGAAAAGTAATGGCAGGTAGGTAGGGGGTGGAACCAAGGAACAGTACTTAGAGATGGGTAGGGGTGGAGAAAAGGGGTCGGCGAGGGGGAGTTCCTGCACCTACTCTCTAAAAAAAAATGTCCTTCATGTGACTAACACCTTCTAACATCAGCCTCCCAAGATTCCCTGATAGAGATCAGAAGACCAGTGCCATGGTATAAGTCATGTGCACGGCAACTACACCATAGCTGATGCAAAATGAATGTGTTTCAGACATTTGACATTCACGAGATATTAAAATTACTGTTCATTTTTCCTCTGGGTCTTTATAGAACAATAGATGGATTCAGACAATGGCCATGGAAGTCTACAATATCCAATTAATGCTACCATCCCCTCCCAAAATCAGACCATGGCTAGCATTCAGAACCTCTGGATCAGTGCCATCTGAACACGTGTGGCAGAATCTATTGCAAAACTTGCTGGTACTCCAAGTGGCTGAACCACAGCCAGACCAATGAACATTTCATTACCCAAACACAAAGCGTGTCAGCCAGATAACTGATTTGCCTCTTAGGCTTGAAGATTGGTATCAAATACAAAGCAGAAAAATGGCAGGATATAGTACATACATGAGCCAACGCTGACCATTGTTCTTACAACATTTAAACCTCTAGGGGCACAACTTCTAGATATCTAAGAACACTGCAGGACAGCTCAGCTGAAACTCCTCTAATCCTAAAGTGTGTCTACGTATACTCAAATCTTTTTTCTGTTTTGGATAGAGTGGGTGAGAAATAGTACTCCTGTCCAGTTCTACTGCCATCAGAGGCTACGTTGGGAAAATTCCGTCACTTCCTGTCTCGTAAAAAAGCTGTCCCCAAGACAGGAAATGGGAAAACAGCAGCATAGACAGAAAAAAATAAAAATGAATTCCAGGTATGCCATTTTTTTACAGTTATGCTGGTCAAGCTTGGACCAATGTAACCATGTATATACTGTACATGTGGGATCCCTTTAGAAGCTGGAAATCATTGTAGTAAAAACCACTACTCCAGTGATCTCCTCTAGTTTCTTGGGGGCTGTGCCAAGTGGCAGCCCTGCTGTATCCTGAACCGGGACTTGGCACAGGTACCATTCAGAGAATGCTTTGGATTTTTCCAATAAATGCGAAGCATGCTTCAATTGGATGAGATGTAGAACATGATTCCTTTCCACCTTGCCCAGTCAGATAACAGTTAGAAAATGCAAAATGGCCTCTGAATGCTAAGCAGGCAGCCTCCTGTGTTCACAATACAGCAGGGCAGCCGCTTGACATGGAACCTTTAAGCTAGCAGAGATCACTGGAGTAGCGGTGTCTACTACAATGATGTCCTGCTTCTAGAGAAATCCCTCAGGTATATTATATACTTGGTTCAAGCTGGACCAGAGTAATTATGTAAAAAAATTCATACCTGGAATTTCTCTTACCACTTGCCGACCAGCTGCTGCAGTTATCCTGCGGCAAGGTGGCTTGGCTATGCGAATCGCCGTACTGGTACGGCGGTTCCTGCACTAGCTTCTGTGGGCGTGCACCGATTGGCCAGCGGGGGAGCCAATCGGCAGATCCGGCGGCCACCCACGATCGTTCCCCGCAGAGACAGAGTAAAGTAAACAAGGCAGATCTCCGTTCTGAAGGGATTACACTGAAATCTTGTCTTTCTGCTATGCAGGAGGACAGATCTCTGTTATCCCAGGCAGCCCATCCTCCATACAGTTAGGCCCCTTTCACACGGAGGGTCTGTTCAGGTCCGCCTGTCAGTTTTTTACGCGGACCTGAACGGATCCTCCATGTAGCCCTATGAAGCCACGGATGTCAGCGGTGACATGTCCGCTGACACCCGACCCGCTCCGCCAAAGTGTGACGGAGGAAAACCCTATTTTCCTTCCGTCGGCGGAGCGGATCGGATGACAACGGACTCTACGGTCCATCGTCATCCGATCCCCCCATAGGGAAGCTTCACGGGGCGGATCTTCACGGATCCGCCCCATGTGAAAGAGCCCTTAGTAAACACACCCAGGGAACACAGTTAACCCCTTGATCGCCCCTGATGTTAACCCCTTACCTGCTAGTGTCATTAGTTCAATGTCAGTGCACATTTTTAGCACTGATCACTGTAATAATGTCACTGGTTCCCAAATAAGTGTAAAAAATGTCAGTTAAGTGTCCGATCTGTCCACCGCAATGTGGCAGTCCCGCAAAAAATTATTGATCGCCGCCATTACTAGTAAAAAAAGAAATAAATAATAAAAATGCCATAAATCTATCCCCTATTTTGTAGACGCTATGAATTTTGCGCAAACCAATTAATATACTCTCTTTTGCCGCGTACACACGATCGGAATTTCCGACAACAAATGTTTGATGTGAGCTTTTGGTCGGATATTCCGACCGTGTGTAGGCTCCATCGGACATTTGCTGTCAGAATTTCCGACAACAAAAGATTGAGAGCTGGTTCTCAATTTTTCCGACAACAAAAGTTCTTGTCGGAAATTCCGACCGTGTGTATCCAATTCCGACGCGCAAAAATCCTGCGCATGCTTGGAATCAATTTGACGCATGCTCAGAATCATTGAACTTAATTTTTCTTGGCTCGTTGTAGTGTTGTACATCACCGCGTTCTTGGCGATCGGAATTTCCGACATTTGTATGACCGTGTGTATGCAAGACAAGTTTGAGCGAAAATCCGTTGGAAAAAAAAAACACAGTTTTGTTGTCGGAAATTCCGATCGTGTGTACGCGGCATTAGGGTTTTTTTTTTTACCAAAAATATGTAGCAGAATACATATTGGCCTACATTTATGAAGAAATTCGATATTTTTTTAAATTTTATTGGGCATGTTTTATAGCAGAAAAAAATATATAACTGAGCAATTGTCAGCTAAAGTAACGCAGTGCCGTATCACAAAAAATGGCCTGGTCATTAAGGGGGTAAAACCTGAAGTGGTTAAAGTAAACGAATACGAAAAGCGCTTAAGCCTCGTACACACTGACGGTTTTCTTGGCAAGAAACGACAAGAAAACTGCTGGGAGAGCTTTCTTGCCGAGAAAACCGTGCGTGTGTACAAGGCTTTCAGGTTTCTCGTCGGGAAATCTGCCCAGAATCTCAACGAGAAAAATAGAGATCCTGCTCTCTATTTTCTCGTCTGGATTCTTGTCGGCCTGTTTCCCGACGAGAAACCCGAGCGTGTGTATACTTACCTGCCTCCATGGAAACCCGCGCATGCTCTAAATGACTTTGGCGCATGCGCGGTAGCTTCCAAGGCATAGGTAGGGTGAAGCAAGATGGCGGCGACGGCATCGAATGTGACGAGCGCATGCTCGTCGTAGTCGATGACGTCACCGCGTTCGTGCCATTCAAAAGAACGGCGGTTCTTTAGAATCGTACGTGTACACTCGGCCGGCACAAGATTCTTGTCAAGAATCTTGTCAGGAAAAACAACGGGCTTTTTCCTGACGAGATTCTCGGCCGTGTGTACGAGGCTTTAGACTTTATTGTTGTCCATTTCTCTATTGCAGATTTCTCCCATATAATGTCTGGTAAAAGGCTGTCCCCAGAACAGTGAAGGAAAATGGAGTAAGGGATAGCAGTAAACCGAGGTTCTAACCTTTTCTCATTCTATCCAAAACAAAGGCCCCTTCACACTGACTTCATTCAATCAGTTACGTTTTTTTAAAGATACGGCCCCTTTTACACGGCTGAGATTTGCTTGCTCAGCGTGGGATCTCTCCGCTGATACTTGCTGAGCAGGCCGATGACAGGTCCATGTCCAGTCCACTCATGCAGAGCAGACACGTACACAGGCCACTCTCCTCTATGGGCCGCCGGATGTAAACGCCTGTCCGTTTACACTCAACTGCCATCCGATCCGATCGGATGGCAAAAGCATCCTCAATCCATCTGTCTTTGGCAGATTAGATTGGATGTAGGCGGATGTAAATGGACACGTCTGTTTATACCCGCCGGTCCATAGATTAGAATGGAGGTTCCGACCAGGTCCGCCTAAAAAACTGACAGGTGGACCCGATTAGAACTTCTGTGTGAAAGAGGCCTAAAACGGATTCAGTTTACATCAGTTTGCACATCCATTTTTTTGTTTAGTTCAGTTTATCTCAGTTTACATCAGTTTGCACTTCAGTTCAGTTTACATCAGTTCAGTTTACATAGGTGTACATCCGTTTTTGCATCCATTAGTTGTTGCAGAGACCAATCAGAGGTGACAAAAGCATAAAAATAAAATGTTTTTTGCCTAAAAATGGACATAAACGGAATGGATATAAATAGATGGCATCTGTTGACATCCGCTCCCTTCCGTTTCAACAGTCCTGGACGTTAGCTGTTCCATCTAACCACTTGGCGACCACCCAACTGCAATGTACTGCGGGCGAGTGGCCGCTGTGGCAAAGTGATGTACCCGTACGTTGCTACCTACTTCCGGGTTTAGCATACGCAAAGAAGGGATAAGAAACAGAGCTCTTTAGTAAAAAGCAGCACACTTTACACATATTTCACATAGTTAGGCACACATTTACCCCTTCATTACTATAGATGTTAACCCCCTTCCCAGCCAGTGTTATTAGTACAGTAACAATGTATAGTAATGTAGGGATGTAGTGATTTCCTAAATTCTTTTTGCTGTGTATTATGGTCTGTTAGTGTAGTGTTAGTCAGCTTAGTTGTGTGCTGGCTGGAGCACTTTTCAGGCATTTTACCGCTAAAAATAGTGCCTGAAAAGCTCCTCTTAAGCCTCCAGTGTGAAATCCCGAGTGCTTTCACACCAAGGTGGTATGCTTGCAAGACGCGAAAAAAAGTCCTGCAAGCAGCATCTTTGGGGCGGTGCACCCTGCCCATTAAAAAGAATGGGCAGC
Organism: Rana muscosa; assembly: GCA_029206835.1. NCBI lineage: Eukaryota > Metazoa > Chordata > Amphibia > Anura > Ranidae > Rana > Rana muscosa. The sequence goes on from CM055118.1 coordinate 133,339,405, forward strand.
GATGCCAAAGCGCCTGCAAATCGCTTCTGCAGTGCTGCAACATGGGTGCTTTCTCTTGCGGCGGAACTGCCCCAGTGTGAAAGTACCCTAAGGCCTCTTTCACACGGGGCGGATCCGTGAAGATCCGCCCCGTGAAGCTCTGCTTGCTCAGCGGGGATCGCTCCGTTGATCCCCGCTGAGCCGACAGATGACTGGGTGGTCCCCGCACACTGTGCAGGGACCGCCCTGTCAGAGCGCCGCTCTCCCCTATGGGGAATCGGATGACGACGGACCGTAGAGTCCATTGTCATCCGATCCGCTCCTCCGACGGAAGGAAAAATAGGGTTTTCCTCCGTCACACTTTTTCGGAGCGGAGCGGATGTCAGCGGGCATGTCACCGCTGACATCCGTGCTTCCATAGGGGTGCATGGAGGATCCGTTTCAGGTCTGCCTAAAAAACTGACAGGCGGACCTGAACGGACCTCCGTGTGAAAGAGCCCTAAGTGTCCAGTGATTATTCTCAGTCACATGCTGTGTGAGTGTTCTCCAGCAAGTTGTGCTAGAGATATTACTGCGAATTAGAAATGTAATACCTGGCCAATCAGCAGGCCTGGGAGCTTGCTGTGCATGTTGGGAGAGCTATTAAGTATCTGAGTCCCTTCCAGCTCTTGCTCTTTCCATCCAGGGACTATTCCTGGGAGGATGTCTGTGTGATCCACTTATCTAGGCCTCAGGCCTTAGGGCCTAGAGGTATGAAGTGTTGAGGTATCTCCTGTCATGGGAGGTGTCCCTAAGCTGTTGGCTGAGATGAAGTGCTACTGGTCGTTGGGGAAGCAGCAAAGCTGTGGTTGTCCTACCACAGGGTTGGGGAGTGTCCGACCAAGCTGGGAAGCACCACATACACCTTCCCACTGCTGTCCTGCCTTGTACCCTAAGACTGAGAATACACAGGAACCTCAGTTGACAAGGAGACACTTTTATGAGATGTATTCCATCCAGCAAAGTTCTGTGACAGAAGAAATGATATTAGTGGGAAGACCATGTATGGGACCAGAGACTGTGTATTGTCAATGGAACCCTCAGGTATCCTGTGTTCCCTCCACCCTCCTTTGCACAATTAATGCATGTTCATTATAAAACATCTAAAATGTTTTCAGAGTTACTGGTGCCCTTAATTAATCCATGGGCACCCAGAAAAAGGGACTTTAGCCCTGAAAGGGAATGTGCCTGGGACATTTATCACCAAGTAAGTGGGTCTGGGACATTCACATGTACCTATTGGGCATCAGTAGAGCCAAATGTGCCAGGACTGGTTACCGATAGCGTTACAATATTATCATTGATCATTGTATTAATGTCACTGGTGACTTCAGTGCCAGTTAGTTCCTCCTAACATCAGTTAGTGTTAGATTGGCCGCTGCGCTGTCCCATTATAAGTCACTGATCACCGCCATTACTAGTACAGTGGGGCAAAAAAGTATTTAGTTAGCCACCAATTGTGCAAGTTCTCCCTCTTAAAAAGATGAGAGAGGCCTGTAATTGTCATCATAGTTATACCTCAACTATGAGAGACAAAATGTGGAAACAAATCCAGACAATCACATTGTCTGATTTGGAAAGATTTTTTTTTGCAAATTATGGTGGAAATTAAGTATTTGGTCAATATCAAAAGTTCATCTCAATACTTTGTCATATGTCCTTTGTTGGCAATGACAGAGGTCAAATGTTTTCTGTAAGTCTTCACAAGGTTGTCACACACTGTTGCTGGTACGTTGGCCCATTCCTCCATGCAGATCTCCTCTAGAGCAGTGATGTTTTGGGGCTGTCGCTGGGCAACACGGACTTTCAACTCCCTCCAAAGGTTTTCTATGGGGTTGAGATCTGGAGACTGGCTAGGCCACTCCAGGACCTTGAAATGCTTCTTACGAAGCCACTCCTTTGTTGCCCGGGCGGTGTGTTTGGGATCATTGTCATGCTGAAAGACCCAGCCACGTTTCATCTTCAATGCCCCTGCTGATGGGAGGAGGTTTGCACTCAAAATCTCACGATACATGTACATGTACCGTGTACATCTCATTCTTTCATGTACACGGATCAGTCGTCCTGTTCCCCTTGCAGAGAAACAGCCCCAAGGCATGATGTTGCCACCCCATGCTTCACAGTAGGTATAGTGTTCTTTGGTTGCAACTCAGCATTCTCTCTCCTCCAAACACGACGAGTTGTGTTTCTACCAAACAGTTCTACTTTGGTTTCATCTGACCATATGACATTCTCCCAATCCTCTTCTGGATCATCCAAATGCTCTCTAGCAAACCTCAGACGGGCTCGGACATGTACTGGCTTAAGCAGGGGGACATGTCTTGCACTGCAGTATCTGAGTCCCTGGCGGCGTAGTGTGTTACTGATGGTCATTCACTAGGTCCCCCCGTGTGGTTCTGGGATTTTTGGTCACCGTTCTTGTGATCATTTTGACCCCACGGGGTGAGATCTTGCGTGGAGCCCCAGATCAAGGGAGATTATCAGTGGTCTTGTATGTCTTCCATTTTCTAATTATTATTGCTCCCACAGTTGATTTCTTCACACCAAGCTGCTTGCCTATTGCAGATTCAGTCTTCCCAGCCTGGTGCAGGTCTACAATTTTGTTTCTGGTGTCCTTCGACAGCTCTTTGGTCTTCACCATACTGGAGTTTGGAGTGTGACTGTTTGAGGTTGTGGGCAGGTGTCTTTTATACTGATAACAAGTTCAAACAGGTGCCATTAATACAGGTAATGAGTGGAGGACAGAAGAAGAAAGATACAGGTCTGTGAGAGCCAGAAATCTTGCTTGTTTGTAGGTACCAAATACTTATTTTCCACCATAATTTGCAAATAAATTCTTTCCAAATCAGACAATGTGATTGTCTGGATTTGTTTCCACATTTTGTCTCTCATAGTTGAGGTATACCTATGATGACAATTACAGGCCCCTCGTCTTTTTAAGTGGGAGAACTTGCACAATTGGTGGCTGACTAAATACTTTTTTGCCCCACTGTATATAAAAAAAAAATCCAGTATATATACTATAGTTTGTAGGGGCTATAACTTTCATGCATACCAAAGACCAAAACCTATACACTTATTGGGATTTTTTTTATCACAAAAATTTTGCAGAACACATTTTGGCCGAAAAATTTATGAAGAAATTTTATTTTATTTTTATTTTTTCATCAGCTATACTTTATACCAGAAAGTAGGGTTGACTTGGTGGATATGCAATTTATTTGAATAATTTCACGTATCCCTGCAGTATATGTATATTGTAGGAATGGTATAAGATCAGGAAGTGAAGTGCCTAGACGATTTTAAACCTGTTGTTCAATAAAAGTTTTTTTAGATTTTATACACCAATTTGTAATTGTGTGATTTCTATTGTTGCAACAAAGTCCCATTGGAGATATCTTTTGCCTAATCACCAAAACCTATACACTTATTGGGATTTTGTATTTTTTTTTAATCACAAACATGTAGTGCCGAATAGCAAAAAATGGCCCCCCTAATACTCACCTAAGACCCCTCTCTATCCAGTGATGTTGTACGATTGTCTCGGCTGCCTGGGACTCCACTGCTGTCAAACAAAGTCAGTCAGCCAATGAGGCTGCATATTGTTATGTGTGTTCTGCTTTTTCAAAACTGTCAACAGAAAATAGTCATTAAGATTCTTCTGTGATCTTTTATGATTAAATCCACAGCCACATTGCCATACACAGCAGCGTTCTGGCAGGTAAATGACGACATGTTGGTATCTGTGTAAGAGTCCCACGCTAACAGCTACACAGATATAACCTGTCGGCTTGCTGCTTAAAGAATACTGAAAAAGAAACACATGATAAAGCCAAACTCCTTGTAATCAGCAAAATAATCATTTGATATACGTGTATTTGTGAGTTAACATCCTCCCAATCCACCCCTCCTCCCCTCAGCTACATGAGGTTAGGAGTTTTGTTTTGCTTATTTACCTTTTGTTAATGATAAACGTGCAGCCCTCCCTTTACTCAGATACTAGAAGATTTGTTTTCTGTATTCTGAAAAAACCTGGATGATTCTGCTGTTCTCTATCTCCCCCTTCTGTCCATGTCACCAATTCAGCTAGGGATGATGCAAAACAGTGTTGACATCTCTGCACATGCTCAGTTTTCAGTGAGTTTCTATGCTGAGCATTTCCTCCCTATCACATCTGAGCAGCTCATGTGACTATAGAGTCACACATGTGGGTGTATACACAGTGCTAAATGATAGCCCACTCCCTCCCTCCTCCTCCGTGCCCTCTAACCAGCTAAACAGAATGGGGGTGGGATATTACATCTTGATTGATGGAGACTTCACCTCCCTCTTATTCTAAGACACAGGCTGGAGGGGTGTGACACAGCCTGTGACCGACAGAAATCCATCCCCAACCTGTTATTGGCAAAAAAAATTAAAGATTTGGTTTCAAGTATATATTTATATGATGATTTTATGATTATTTAATGATATTATTTATTTTTAGCACAGTTTAGGAGATATTTACAGTACCTACCGGTATGCCTTTCTATAGGCTTACCTGTAGGTACAATTAAAGAGGAAGACTTTACCTCCTCTTTAAGTGCCCCCACAACATACAGCTTGCTATGGGGGCATCAGAGCCGAGCCGCAGCTCCGTGTATCCATTCAGGCATGAAGCTGGCGTTTGGCCCCGCCCACTCTCTCCTGATTGGCCAACTGAGTTTCATAGCAGCGGGAGCCAATGGCGCCGCTGCTGTCTCAGTCAATCCGGAGGGAGAGTTCCAGACGGCCGAGGGACTTGTGGACATTGCTGGATAAAGATGGGGCTCAGGTAAGTATTAGGGGGGCTGCTGCACACAGAAGGCTTTTTATCTTAATGCATAGAATGCATTAAGACAAAAAAACCTTCTGCCTTTACAACCATTTTAACTCTAAACTGACAACCTGTGAAGGCTTTTAAAGTGTCATCTATAGACAATTTAGGGTACTGAAGTTTGTTGGCATTTCACAGGAGCAGTGGCGGTGCGTCCATAGTGGGCGCTGGAGTGCCGCCCCCCCTCCCTCCTGCGCCCGTCACTCACAACAACAATACATAGGTTCATGCATTGCATGAACCTATGTATTGTCGCCGCCGCTGCCGCCCACTATTCAGATGGCCGGCCCCCTGTTGAGCGCCGGCCATCCGAATAACAGCGGCTGGTTGGCTTTTGGAAGTGCCTATCAGAGCCAGCTTCCCGATTACAGCCTGAGGGCTGTAACCGGCTTCCAAATAGTTAACCTGGGGACGCACGGGGGTGCGTTCCTTGGTTAACACTGACAGGAGTCTCAGCCAATCAGGTTCACTGGGTCTGGTTACCGGTAACCTGATTGGCTGAAGCGACATCGAGGGCGGGAGAAGACATCGAGGATGGAAGGACGGCGCTGACCCGAGGAAGGTAAGTGCAGGGCTGGGGGGAAACGGGCTGCATTTGAGGGGAAACTGGCTGCATTTGAGGGGGCAAACTGGTGGCGTTTGGACACAGTGGCTGCGTTTAATGGGCACAGTGGCGGCAATTGATGATTTTTTTTTTCAGTTTGTTTGCGCCCCCCAAAAATTTTGAGCACCAGCTGCCACTGCACAGGAGCATGCAATTTTAAGACTTAATATGTTTGGTATCTATTTACTCTTTGCAACCTTATCTTTCATATTTTACCTAAAACCTGGGTAATATGCTGTGTCTGTGTACACTAAAATAAACTTTAGCATATTTTTTTTTTTTTTTTAAATATTCCATATTCTTTTCCAGGGTCTTTGCCTTCAGAAAATATATAATGTCTGGGGGTTTAACGAATCTTTAGGCTTAAAATGTGCATTTTAATATTTGTGCAAAAACAAAAAGAATTGCTCTGGTAGCAAGTTGGTATTTTATTGCAGTACCCAGCACTCGCTGTTTTCTCAACACATTTAATATTGATGACTTTCTGTAATGCCAAGACTTGCAGACTCTGACACAGAATTCCCAGTCCATGACCTACAAACCCTTTGAGAATCCACAGCTTTCACCCTTCCCAGCATGCACCATTCCTGAAACCTCAGGAGGCTTAAAGGCAAAATAAATAAACAGATACAACAAAACGCCATTGTTATCCCTCCCTGTGCCACTTTCATAATAACCGTCTTTTTTTTTCTTTTCCTATAAAATGGTTTCACTGCAGACTTTCTCACCAGCTAAATCAGTCTGACAAGTTTGACTGGTGATGTCATGCAGACGCTTTATGGGGATTATATTCCACAATGTATAATACACACGATCAGATCTGTAAAGAATGCTTTTAGAGGTGGGCTGTCCTGTCTAATATTCTCACTACGACCTTCAGATATTTTTAAAGGGACGCTATGTGGTCATTTTAGTTCCAATTGTACAATCTACCTGAAAGAAACTTCTGGCCTGTCATATCTGCACAAATGTATTTCTTAAAGTGGAGATCCACCCTAAATATCGACTTTTGGTATTTGGAACCCTCCCCCCCTCCGGTGTCACAATTGACACCTTTCAGGGGGGAGGGGGGTGAAGATACCTGTCTAAGACAGGTATTTTCACCCACATCCGGGAGTCCTCTCTCCGGGAATCTGCGGGAGTGACGTCACTTCCCCCAGACTTCCCGTAGTGTTCTGGGAGACACTCGGCTCCCAGAACACAGGAGGACGAATCAGAACGGTGCAGCGCGACTCGCGCATGCGCCTTAGGGAGCCGGGCATGAAGCCGCAGGGCTTCACTTCCTGGTTCCCTCAGCGAGGATGGCGGAGGGAGCAGCAGAGTGACGAGCGATCGCTCGTCCTCTGCTGCGGACGTCGCTGGACTCCAGGACAGGTAAGTGTCCAAATATTAAAAGCCAGCAGCTGCTGTAGCTGTAGCTGCTGGCTTTTAATATTTTTTTTTCTGGCGGAGCTCCACTTTAACCCCTTGCCGACCACCCCACGTACATTTACTGCCGGGCGGCGGCTTCTATGCACAGAATCACGTACAGGTACGTGATTCTGCAGGTCCGGGTCTGTGGTGGAGCGGGAATGGATTTGACACAGCAGGAGCCAATCAGCGGGTCCACGATCTTTCCTGCGAGAGGCAGAACGGCGGTCTGCCTATGTAAACAAGGCAGATCGCCGTTCTGTGACAAGGGAAGATAGAGATCCTTTTTTTCTGCTAAGCAGGAACATGGTCTTCCCACAGTTAAAGCACCCCCCCCCCCCCCACCCACACACACAGTTAGAAAGCACTCCCTAGGGACACATTTTACCCTTTGGTCACCCCTGATGTTAACCCATCCCCTGCCAGTGTCATTAGTGCAGTGACAGTGTATATTTTTTAGCACTGATCACTGTCACTGGTCCCCAAAAACGTGTCAAAAGTGTCACTTAGCGATTTGTAAAAGGCTGATACCAAGTCAAAATTAGGTACATGCACTGCTTGCATTTTAACATATATTCTAATGTATTAAATGATTACAGAACTGCATTCAGAGCTTAGATTACCTTTGACATGTATGAGGGGAGAAGCAGTTCTGATGCAAACAAAAGCTGGACAGAGGTGGAGCACATTACGGGCAACTTACCCCTTTGTTTGGCTGCAATGAAAGGTCCATGGTTGAATCAACCCATAAGAAATGAAGCAATAGTCAACAAGGAGTTCAAGCTCTTGTAAAAATGTGATCTCTAATGCCGCATACACACGATCGGACATTCCGACAACAAAACCGTGGATTTTTTTCCAACGGATGTTCGCTCAAACTTGTCTTGCATACACACGGTCACACAAATGTTGTCGGAAATTCCGATCGCCAAGAACGCGGTGACGTACAACACTACAACGAGCCGAGAAAAATGAAGTTCAATGATTCCGAGCATGCGTCGAATTGATTCCGAGCATGCGTAGGATTTTTGTGCGTCGGAATTGGATACACATTTTTTGGTCGGAAAAATTGAGAACCAGCTCTCAATCTTTTGTTGTCGGAAATTCCGACAGCAAATGTCCGGTGGAGCCTACACACGGTCGGAATTTCCGACAACAAGCTCCCATCGAACATTTGTTTGTGTGTACGCGGCATTAGGATAGAACCATAACTGGTAGCCTTGCTAATTTTCAAGGATCAAGCAACAGATCTTAAACCTGGAACAAGCACGTAACCAGTAAAGTTTGGCCTCCCAACCTGCATATTTGTTTCAGGTCAGAATCCAATGCGTAGTGAAGCAAGGATGAGGTTGGCACAACCACAAACCAGCAAGAAGTAATTGTTCTTTTATTTGTAATGCTATTACGCTCTATTGGTGCTCCATTAAGCAGTGGGTTTTCTTAGCGCTGCTGAAAATGCAAGAGATTCGAAAACACTAAAGTACACTGTCCTTATTTAACGAATGGATTAGGTGCAGTGTGAAGCTTCTCCCGAATTCCACAATCTTATCTGGTAGACTTTCAGAGCACACCAGTGCCAACAGCCACCCTGACAGCGAGTTCAGTGAAAAACAGCTTTCAAAAGCACATGCTGAAGAAATTAGAACAAGGCTTGAGATGAGATGTTGCTGAAATTGTAATAGATAAAATTGTATTTCATGAGCATCAAAGATAGCTGAGGCGTTTGCTTCAGGACGTTTACAAATGGGATAAACAGGAGGGCTGATTTGTTTGGTGTGATCACTTCCTGGTGCTTGGAACGGGCCCATTATCTATTTAACAAGCAGATTTTTCACAGCTGTGTCAGTTTAACCATTAATAATGTTTTTTTTACTAGCAAACCAAGCCTCATTCATTGGATAGTTAAATGGAAGAACAGTAAGGAAAGCATACTTAAATGTTTACACAATTTTTCCTAATTATGCCCTTTAGTTTTTTAGTATTTCTCAATGCCTAATGCATTGTATTTGAAAAGTCCCTGTTTTTCATCCCATAGTCAGCAGAGCCTCGGCACACACCACCGCATCCCAGCTTAGCACAACAGAATTCCTGGAAATGCCCCTGTCTCCACCCCTGACTAAGAAGCACAATATACCAATTAATAATAATGTCCCCCATCCAAACGACAGCAGTGCCTCTGCAAGCATCACAGGCTACCACCCCATCTCAGTCAGAAGTGCCTTTACAAGCATTATGGATCTCCACTCCATCTTAGAGTCAGCAGTTTATTGCAAGCATCATGAACCACTTGCCCCTTCCCAGAGATAGCAGTGCTTCTCTAAAGCATCTTGAGCCACCTACATATCCCAGAGTCAGCAGTGTCTCTGAAAGCACTCACAGGCCAGCACTGGGGGGCTACAGTTCATTGAGGGAACCATGAAAGCCAGCATGTACTGTGACATACTGAAGCAGAGCATGATCAACTCCCTTTGGAGACTGAACCACAGGGCAGTATTCCAACACGATAACAACCCCAAACACACCTCCAAGACGACCATTGCCTTGCTAAAGAAGCTGAGGGTAAAGGTGATGGACTGGCCATCCATGTCTCTAGACCATAGGTGTGCGCAGCCTATTGCATTAGGGTGTGCACCCTTGAGCTCAAACACACGTGTGTATGTGTCTACATATATATATATATATATATATATATGACCCTGGCACATTGATCTGCCTGCCAGCACAGTGAAAGAGAAGAGCATAAACACTTCTCTTATGGCAGAGCCGGTAAGAGGGAGATCTTTCCCATGTTCCTGCTACACAGAGTGATAACACTAATTCGCATGGGGTGATTAGGGTGTGCCTGGGCACACCCTGCACACACTGTGCGCACGCCTATGCTCCAGACCTAAACCCTACTGAGCATCTGTGGGGCATCCTCAAATAGAAGGTGGAGGAGAGCAAGGTTTCTAACATCCACCAGCTCCGTGATGTCGTCATGTAGGAGTGGAAGAGGACTCCAGTGGCAACCTGTGAAGCTCTGGTGAACTCCATGCCCAAGAGGGTTAAGGCAGTGCTGGAAAATATTGGTGGCAACACAAAATATTGACACTTTGGGCCCAATTTGGACTTTTTCACTTAGGGATGTACTCACTTTTGTTGCCAGCATGTTAGACATTAATGGCTGTGTGTTGAGTTATTTTGAGGAGACAGCAAATTTACATTGTTATACAAGCTTTACACTCACTACTTTACATTGTAGCAAAATGTAATTTCTTCAGAGCCCATTCACACAGGGGCGTCTTTGGATCCGACTCCAAATCGCCCCAGGTCGCTCCTAGTCGCCTCAGGTCGCGCTGGCTGAAGAAATCAATGTAAGTTAATGGAGCCGTCCTTATGCACACTACTGCAGTCGCTCCGACTTCAAAAAAGGTCCCTGTACTACTTCAATCCGACTCCTAGGCGACCTGTAACCATTTATTTCAATGGGAGTCGCCTCGCACTGTCTTAATAGGAGCAACTCTCCAGGAAGAAAACATACATTTATCAGGCAAACCTCTCCCTCTCCCCTCCCTCCCACAGAGCTGATTCTTGTTTGATTGGCCACTGGAATGTCTCCTGTCCTGCAGGCAACTTGGAGTTGCCTTGTAAGTAGCTCCAGGTCGTGCTGTGATTCATTCTCAAGTCGTGTCTGAGTTGCCTCATAAAATCGTGCTGGAAGTCGTGTTGCCCCTGTGTGAATGGGCTCTTAGTGTTGTCACATGAAAAGATATAATAAAATATTTACAAAAATGTGAGGGTGTACTCACTTTTGTGAGATACTGTATGTGAACAGGGGTCATTGAAATGAATGGGATTAGGCTTGTTTAGCGTTTTAGGGCTTCAAGCAGAAACGGTGTGAACGGGGCCTTATAAAGCCTATGGGGGTTATTTACTAAAGGCAAATCCACTTTGCACTACAAGTGCACTACCACTTAAAAATTGCACTAAAAGTGCACTTGGAAGTGCAGTCGCTGTAAATCTGAGGGGTATATCTAAAATGAGGGGAAGCTCTGCTGATTTTATTATCCAATCATGTGCAAGCTAAAATGCTGTTTTTTATTTTCCTTGCATGTTCCCCTCGGATCTACAGCGACTGCACTTCCAAGTGCACTTTCAGTGCACTTTGCACTTGTAGTGCACAGTGGATTTGCTTTTAGTAAATAACCCCCTATGTGTGCCAGGACACATAGGCTAACAATTTCTGGGGGGAAAAAAAAAACGCCAAACGCCCTTTGAGCTCAACTGTGCCTGAGGCCTAAAAAGTTTTCAACAGGTGGGACAAGAAATTTGTCATTTTTTATTTTTCTCATAGTTCTACTTTAAAGAGATACATTGTCACTTCACTGTAGCAGTGAGGTAGTTAACTGCTTTTTCAGAGAGGCAGATCTAAGTTCATTCTACCAGGCAGTGCCTCATTATCCTATTATTACCAGATTACTGGCATAAACAGAAACATTACTCTGCATATGCAGACACAGTCACTTTTACAATAAATTCTTCACACCACAGTGTTACAATTAATGCCCTTATACCGGTAATACTATGACTGTACAGGAAGTCTTCCTCTGATTGGCTGAGATGGAGATTGTGACATCATCCGCCTACCTCTCTACCTCCGCTAATCAGAAGAAGCCCTGTATTCATTCATAAAAATACAAGGCTTCCTATGAATGCAGGTAGAATGGGAACGGACGGGTTCTCAAACTGCTACCTGAAGTTGGGTTTAGCTAATACACTGGGTGCTCTAGAACCACATTCCCTACCCCTGGTAAATGTGCCAAAAGGTGTATTTCTAAAAGCTTCGGGGGGTGGGTACTTCTTTTTTTTTAAGACTTTGATACAACAGTTTACAAATTTAGCAAATGATAAACCCTATATAAAATACATTTGAAAGGTTTGTTGCAGCAGTTGTTTGGCACACAATTATTTGGATCAACAGGTCATCCGGGGCAACTGATATTTTGAGCCCCCCCCCCCCACCATGGGTACTTGATAAATGTTGACTTTTATAAAGGGGTGTATAAATGAATAATGTTGAGAAACATTGCTCTAGAACAGGAGTCTCCAAACTTTTCACTACGAGGGCTACATTGTATATTTTACAAATATTTGGGGGCAAAAAAAATCCTGATCAGGATTACCATCCATCAGAGGCCCCCGTTATATCAGAAGCATAGATCAAAGGCAGCCGCTGCTGACCTTAGTCCTCAATCCCTGTACATTGAGGATACTCCTAGCTGGAGGGCAAGATAAAATCTTGTAGCAAGCCAGATTTGGCCCACGGACCATACCTTGGAGACCTCTGCTCTAAAAGATAACTGAAGCTATTTTCCACTACCACTTTGTACATCATAAGTGATACATAGTACTACTATTCTGCAAACATGAAAAGTGCCTAGATTTTGGATGCACTGCTTGTAAGTAAAAATAATGTCCCATTCTGGGCCTGCAGAAATAAATCATAGCAATCTATGACTTGATGCAGCTCTGATGTAGTCATCATTAAATGTAGACACTAGACATAATTTAAAGTGGACCTTTGCTTTGCATATACAGAAAGAAATACTTTTTTTTTTATATTTCCGAGAATCAGGAATATCTCATTATTTTTATTTCCTCCCACAATACAGCTCTTGGCAGCCCAAGCAGCAGCTCATTGTCAACTCTTAATATGAACTTGAGGTTGTAGTCATTGTAATCCCACAACGATACAAACTATTTTTATAACTAGTTAGGTTCCAGTCCGAAGGATGAATATGTCATCTATATATCCATGCCACAACAAAATGTGGCAGAGGTAAAGAGAAACATTGCCCCTTGACCAAATATCCTGCTCCTGTTCCCCTAGGAACAGGTTCACATAGGATGGAGCACAAACTGTGTCTATCATAGAACCCTGTATTTGGAGGTAGTGGGACCAGTCGAAAAGAAAGACGTTATGCCTCAGGACAAAATTTGATAGTACTACATAAAGTCATTATGTTCACATTCCCAAATATCCAATTTTTCAAGGAACTTCCTCACCATCTTTAAACCCTTATGTGGTATTGATGAGTAAAAAAGATTCCTTATCTAAAACCACCAGTAATGTATTGGGGGGAGACTTCTGAATCAGTAATTAGGGAAGTCAGGTGGGAAGTATCCTTATCAAAAGACACAAGTGCTTCTACATGGGGCTTCAAAAAGAACTCTACATATTCACTTATCATCTTTGTCAAAGATCCATATTCCAATACGATTGGCCTACCAGATGGCAACCATTGGCCATCTAAGTGGGCACATCTATAGCTTTTACAGTCAGTTGACATTTTTGTGTGACACATAAGGATCAGCATGATATAGTGACTCTCTGATATTGGGGGAGCTGCATATGTGTCATCTCGAGGCTATCATTTGGCTCAGATTTATGTAAGATTTTATTTTTTTATGGTCGAACTGGATGGACTTGTGTCTTTTTTCAACCTGACTAACTATGTAACTATGGAACCCCTTTCACACTGAGGCAGTTTTTAGGCATTTTAGCACCATTGCAATGGGTGCTTTCACACCCGGGCGGTGCGCTTACAGGATGTTAGAAAAAGTCCTGCAAGCAGCATCTTTCGGGCGGTTTGGGAGCACTGTATACAGCACTCCCAAAACGCACCTGCCCATTGCAATGAATGGGCAGAACGAGCGGCGCTTTAGTGCTAACGCGCCCCCAGTGTGAAAGGGGTCTAAGGAATCTTTCACACTGGTGGACAGGTGGGTGACAGGTCCATGTCTGCTCTGCTTATGCAGAGCAGACACGGACAAAGCCCGCTTTCTTTTATGGGAAGTCGGATGTAAACAAACCGCCTGTCCGCAATGTTAATTTCGTAGACTAAAACATTTTCGTCAACTAAATTAATACTATTTTAGTCAACTAAAATACGACTACAACTAAAACAATTCAGATGACTAAAATACGACTAAAATTAAAATAGCGATTTAGTCAAAAGACTATAAGTAAAACTAAAATGAATTTATATCACAACGGCTAAATCTGTGTCTATAGTGCATATTCAATCCTTAACACCATAAATAATAAACATGTTATTAGATTTTTACTCCAGGAGTATATAATGTTTGGCAGTCCTAAAGAAATAACACATTAAAATTTAACTAAACCCATTCGATTTTAGTTGACTAAAATGTACTGGAGATTTTAGTAGACTAAACAACACAGATGACTAAAATACGACAAACTAAAATGGCATTTTAGTCAAAAGACTAAAATACGACTAAAACTAAAATGGCTTTTAAGTCAAAAGACTATAAGGCTGCTTTCACACTGAGTCGCTTTGCAGGCGCTATAGCGCTAAGAATAGCGCCTGCAAAGCGCCCTGAAAGAGCCTCTTCTTTCACCCCAGTGTGAAAGCCTGAGGTCTTTCACACTGGAGCGGTGCGCTGGCAGGACTGTAAAAAAAGTCCTGCTAGCCGCATCTTTGCAGCGCTGTAGGAGCGGTGTATACACTGCTCCTAAAGTGCCCCTGCCCATTGAAATCAATAGGCAGCGCAGTCGAACCGCCTGCAAAGCGCCGGTTTTAACCCTTTTTCAGCTGCTAGCGGGGGTTAAAAGCGCCCTGCTAGCGGCCGAATAGCGCCACAAAAATGACGGTAAAGCACCGCTAAAAATAGCGGCGCTTTTCGGCCAATGCCGCCAACGACTCAGTGTGTAAGCGGCCTAACTAAAATTAAATCGAAATTTGATGTCAAAATTAACACTGCCTGTCTGTTTACATCCGGCTGTCATCCGATCTGATCCGCCAGACGGATAGGAAACAAATCCATCCGTCTGTTTTTAGCAGACAGGATCGGATCGGATCGGATGTGGGTGGGTGGACACATGTCCATTTACATCTGCCGCCATAGAGGGCAATGGTTGGTCTGGATAAGATCCATATATACAGTATACCATTTAGTCGGGAAGTATATAATTGCATGATAGAATTCCTAAGTAGAGACTATATAGAATTAATTATACAGCTCATGAACATTTTGGTGTTACAGTTGCTCCATGGTCACTCCAATAGGTCAGTTGTATCCGTTCTGCAGGATACATGAATAGCTCCTTTTGAACAGTCTGGACTCTGGCTGATCTGTGCCCCCCTCTTCATATATTGTTTTTGATGTATAATTCTGTACTGATTATGTGCTGGTTTTTAGTGTTTTTAACTATCTGTTGATCTTCTATGCCAAGAAAATAGTGGCACATTACAGACAGTCCTTGAGTTACAAACATCCGACTAACACACGATTCATACTTACAAACGGAGTGAGACAACAGGAAGTGAGAGGAAATCTACCCCTAGAAAGGAAAATTCACTCCTATAAGGGCTTGTTTACACTTCCTTCAAAACATGGCTTCCGACACGCTTTGTTAAAGCTCTCTGAATGCCAGTTAAAGCTCCTGTCACTAAATAAAATTGTTTTCTTATGCCATGTACACACCATCGGTTTTACCGATGAAAACAGTCCAATGGACTTTTCTCATCGGACAAACCGATCGTGTATGTGCCCCATCTGTCTTTTTTCCCATCGGTGAGAAAAAATAGAACATGTTTTAAATTTATCCGATGGGAAAAAAAACTATAACAAATTCCGATCGTCTGTGTGGAACTCCATCGGACAAAAAACCCACGCATGCTCAGAATCAAGTCGACGCATGCTCAGAAGCATTGAACCTAATTTTTCTCGGCTTGTCGGAGTGTTTTACGTCACAGCGTTTGGGACGGTCTGATTTTTGACTGAAGTCAGCTTCATCGGATTTCCGATGGAAAAATCCATCGGATTAGAATCCATAGGAAATCCGATCATGTGTACAGGGCTTTACAGTCCTGTTTACACCTTGCTTTTGCTTGGTGCTTCGGTGGGGCTTTGATGAGGCTTCGGTGGGGCTTTGATAAGGCTTTGGTGGAGCTTCGGTGGGGCTACGGTGAGGCTTTGGTGGGGCTTCTGTGGGACTTCAAGCGAGCTTTGCCATAGACTTCTATGGAGGCTTTGAAGACGCTTTGAAGCACCACTAAAGCTACTTGGGGTATAATTTTTGAAGTGAAGCCGAAGCAAAGCAAAGCAAAAGTAAGGTGTAAACAGGACTGTAAGCTAACCATTTTATTTAGTGACAAGGGCATTGACTAGCGTTCAGAGAGCTTTAACAAAGCCTGTCTGAAGCCTTGTTTTAAAGCAAGTGTAAATTAGCCGTTAATGTGTGTTGAAGCCGAAGCAAGTGTAAATGAGCCCTAATGCCGCGTACACACGATCAGTTTTTCCTCTGAAAAAAGACCGATGGACTTTTTTCATCGGAAAAAACGATTGTGCGTGGGCCTCATCGGTCTTTTTTCCATCGGTGTAAATAAATAGAACATGTTTTAAATTTTACCGATGGAAAAAAAAACGATAGCAAATTCCGATGTCTGTTGGGAACTCCATCAGTGAAAAAACGCACGCATGCTTAATTTTTCTCGGCTCGTCGGAGTGTTTTACGTGACCGAGGTTTGGACGGTCAGAATTTGGTCTGATGGTGTGTAGGCAAGACTGATGAAAGTCAGCTTCATTGGTATTCCGACGGAAAATTCCATCGGATTTTATACCATCGGAAATCCGATCGTGTGTACAGGGCATTAGAGTTATGAGGAAAAGATGTCTGCACTGAAGCTTTATCATCAATCCTTGTTTCCACGTTAACCCCAAATTTTTAAAATACAGTTGTCACAGGGACAGAAAGTGAGGTGAAATTTCTGACAGGGACATAGATAGCAAAACAACTGTTACAGGGTTGTTAACCCTTCCGTATGCTATCCAAAAAACGTAAAATATTTTTTTTGGGCTGGAGTCACACTTAAAAAATGAACATGATCCAACTTACATACAAGTTCAACTTAAGAACAAACCTACAGAACCTCTTGTTCGTAACCTGGGGACTGCCTGTAATTTATTGTTATTCTTATGCCCCGTACACACACGGTCGGATTTTCCAACGGGAAAACGTCCGTCGGAAATTCAGACAGAAAAATTGAGAACCTGCTCTCAGTCTATTGCTGTCGGAATTTCCGACAGAAAAAGTCAGATGGAGCATACACGCGGTCGGAATTTCGGACCAAAAGCTCCCATCGAACTTTTTCTGTCAGAAATTCCGACTGTGTGTACGGGGCATAAGTCTAGGTACATATACCCATTTTTAACCACTTCCCTACCCAGCCATAGACAAATGACGTCCACAGATGGGATCTCCCATCCTGGGTGGACGTCATATGACGTCCTCGGCTTTGTAGGGGGATATCTGAATGATGCCTGCAGCTAGAGGCATCATTCAGATATCCTTTTGAAGTGCCGGCGATTCTGTGCATCATAAGAACGATCATAGCGGCAGTTCCGCCGCTTGATCATTCTTATAGGCGGCGGGAGGGGACACCCCCCCCTCCCGCCGCCATCCGGTGCTTCTCCGGGCTCCCCCGTGCGATCGGGGACCCGGAGCGAATCTTCCGGCATCGTTGGTGGAGTCACGTCATGAGCATAGAGATGACTGGTGACCAGATGGTCACCAGTCATCTCTATGATCGTCGGAGGCCCGGGCGCGATGTGATGACGTCACGCCCGGGTCTCAAATGTAAACAAAGCCGCCATTGCGGCTGTAAGTATGAAATCAGTGAAAATTTTTTCACTGATCTCATGCTTTCCAGCCTGGAGGAGAGATGTGGGGTCTTATTGACCCCGCATCTCTCAATAAAGAGAACCTGTCACACACATTCCTATTACAAGGGATGTTTACATTCCTTGTAATAGGAATAAAAGTGATCAAAAAAAAAAAAAGTAAAATCATTGTAAAAAAATAAATAAATAAGTAAAATAAAAAAAAATAATAAAAATAATAATAATTAAAACGCCCCTGTCCCCGGTAGCTCGCGATCAGAAGCGAATGCACACGTAAGTCACCCACATATGTAAACGCCGTTCAAACCACGCATGTGAGGTATCGCCGCGTGCGTTAGAGCGCGTGCAACAATTCTAGCACTAGACCTCCTCTGTAATTCTAACCTGGTAACCTGTAAAAAAAATTAAAGCGTCGCCTATGGAGATTTTTAAGTACCGAAGTTTGGCGCCATTCCATGAGTGTGCGCAATTTTAAAGCGTGACATGTTAGGTATCTATTTACTCGGCGTAACATTATCTTTCATATGTTCCCAAAAAATTGGGCTAACTTTACTGTTTTGTTATTTTTTAATTCATGAAACCATTTTTTTTTTTTAAAAAAGGCGTTTGAAAAATTATTGCGCAAATATTGTGCAAGAAAAAATGTTGCAATGACCGTCATTTTATTCCCTAGGGTGTCTGCTAAAAAACATATATAATGTTTGGGTGTTCTGAGTAATTTTCTAGCAAAAGAATGATTTGTACATGTAGGAGAGAAGTGCCAAAATAGGCCCGGTATTGAATAGGTACAAAAAGCCCTGTATTGAAGTGGTTAAATGTCTCCAGCTAGAGGGATTTGAGCTGTCGGCAAGCAATTAAAATACTTGATATACTTGCTTTTTTCAGAAATGTTTTAAGTTAGTGACAGGGTCTCTTTAACGAGCTCCTGGCACCGCTGCTATTGGACACTGGCAGGTGTGTCAAATAGCGTGCCCCCCAATGGGCATTGTGGATCCTTCCACTGGCCGCTACAGCACAACAGAACAGAACAATCATGTAGCAGCTGGCAGGAGGAACCGCAGCTCCCAGGGGGGGACTAGGTGGGGTTGTGGGATACGCGCAGCGTCGGAGCTCTTTTATAACAGTAAAGATTTCACTCGCTGTCCTCTGGTAAGGATGAACAAGGTTAGACCACCCGCGTAAGCCATAGGTTGTTGCCAACATCCCTGATAGATAGAAATAGAAATGATAAGTACCCCCCGGTACTATTGGGACTTTAAAGGCAACTGATGAAGACACAGATTTGTATAAAACTTCAAATGTGATTAATACAAGTTTAAAAGGTGTATACATCACCAATAAAACATATATAGTCAAAAAACATGTGATGACTGTTGTAGCATTCGTGGTCTTTCTTCCATGTACCCAGGGGAAGGGTAACCAAAACTTCTATGTACCCAGGGGAAGCGTAACCAAAACTTCCATGTACCCAGGGGAAGGGTAACCAAAACTTCTATGTATCCAGAGGAAGGGTAATCAAAACTTCTATGTACCCAGAGGAAGGGTAATCAAAACTTCTATGTACCCAGAGGAAGGGTAGCCAAAACTTCTATGTACCCAGGGGAAGGGTAACCAAAACTTCTATGTATCCAGAGGAAGGGTAATCAAAACTTCTATGTACCCAGAGGATGGGTAGCCAAAACTTCTATGTACCCAGGGGAAGGGTAACCAAAGCTTCTATGTACCCAGGGGAAGGGTAACCAAAACTTCTATGTATCCAGGGGAAGGGCAACCAAAACTTCTATGTATCCAGGGGAAGGGTAACCAAAGCTTCTATGTACCCAGGGGAAGGGTAACCAAAACTTCTATGTATCCAGGGGAAGGGCAACCAAAACTTCTATGTATCCAGGGGAAGGGCAACCAAAACTTCTATGTATCCAGGGGAAGGGCAACCAAAACTTCTATGTATCCAGGGGAAGGGTAACCAAAGCTTCTATGTACCCAGGGGAAGGGTAACCAAAACTTCTATGTATCCAGGGGAAGGGCAACCAAAACTTCTATGTATCCAGGGGAAGGGTAACCAAAACTTCTATGTATCCAGAGGTACATAGAAGAAAGACCACGAATACTACAACAGTCATCACATGTTTTTTGACTATATATGTTTTATTGGTGATGTTTTACATGTGATGACTGTTGTAGCATTCGTGGTCTTTCTTTTATGTACCCCGGGGAAGGATAACCAAAACTTCTATGCACCCAGGGGTACATAGAAGAAAGACCACATATTCTACAACAGTCATTACATGTTTTTTTGACTATATATGTTTTATTGGTGATGTTTTACATGTAATGACTGTTGTAGCATTCGTGGTCTTTCTTCTATGTACCCAGGGGAGGGTAAACCAAAACGTCTATGTACCCAGGGGTACATAGAAGAAAGACCACAAAGGCTACAACAGTCATAACATTTTTTTTTTTTATATACTATATAAGTTTTATTGGTGATGTATACCCCTTTTATACTTGTATTAATAAAATTTTACTTTTTATACAAATCTGTGTCTTTATCAGTTGCCTTTAAAGTCCCAATAGTACCGGGGGGGTACTTATCATTTCTATTTCCTGTAAGGATGTGTGTTTTTTACCGTCTTCCAATGATTTCATTTTTTACTGTATCAAAAGCGTCAAGAGAAACACTTCTGAACATTAAATAGCATATTTATGTTTTCCAATTCATACGCCACATTTTATTAGAAGAAAGAGGGACTGTCTCTGCATAAGATGCTGGGAAGAAGTTGTCCTGGATGCACAATGCATCGCCTCTACTGTCCCTCATAACAGCGCTACGCAAACTGTTGGCGCTGTGTAAATCCTGTATAATAATAATAATAATGCATGCACACCTAACACACAATCACCATGCTCCAGCTGTGCTCTACAGCTCACTACCCCAGCCGCCTACATCCCTGGAGCAAGAAACAAAGACCAGGTTGCAGCCAGAACAGTTGCAACAAAAAGTTAATAACTCACTTGGACAGGGCGGAGAGGCTGTGCCTGTTGTAGGATCTGCTCAGCATGTCTGCCTGTGGAGAAAATCATCCAAAGCCAGCAAGATGGAATGAGACAGTGCAAATGTCATAGTCCTGTCTGTCCAGAGCTGGGACTGCCAGATGCTCTTTGCACCTAGGCAGCAGAGAATGACTTTGCCATGCCCATCAGTCCATGACGACAGCCTTGACTCTGCTGCCTGCCAAGCTGACCCACCAATTTTCATCACATGACTCCAAGAGAGTGTTCACTGCTCTCCCCTTTACCGTAATCACTGTAGTAGAGCTTCTTTGTTCTTTGTCTTCAAAATCCATATACATTCCACCCCCCCACACCCCCTCCCCTTGATAAAACAGGAATGTGAACACCAAGCTTACATCAGCAAGGAGAAATGACTCCAGAAATTTTGGGATTCGCTATTAGAAAACCAGGAATTTTTAAAGAAGAAGCTACTTTTATCCAATTCAATGATTTAATGTTATTTTATGTTAAGGACGGTATTGTGCATGGTCAGCGAGCAAGTATTTTGTTATATTTATTAGGGCTTGTTCACACAATGTCTGTTCAGCTGCGCTCATCTGCGTTGATCAATGCAGGCTGAATGCAGGGACACAAAGAAATCAGTTGTTTTCTAAGCAGTGGCGTCACTAGGGTTGGTGTCACCCGGTGCGAAAAAAAATGGTGTCACCCCCCAACAACTATAGTCCCCCCTCAGTACAGACCCCCCTCCACTAACTACAGACCCCACTCCCACAGTATAGATCCCTTCCCTCAGTACAAACCCGCTCCACTAAGTACAGACTCTCCGCCATCAATATAGACCCGCCTCCCTCAGTATGAACCCCCACCTCAGTGCAGACCGCTCCATCAGTACAGACACCCCCACCTCAGTGCAGACCCCCTCAGTTACAGACACCCCCCCTCAGTTACAGACACCCCTCGTACAGACACCCCCCTCAGTACAGACACCCCCCTCAGTACAGACACCCCCCTCAGTAACAGACTCCCCCTCGTACAGACTCCCCCTCGTACAGACCACCCCTCAGTTACAGACACCCCCTCAGTTACAGACACCCCCTCAGTTACAGACACCCCTCGTACAGACACCCCCCTCAGTACAGACACCCCCCTCAGTACAGACACCCCCTCGTACAGACCACCCCTCAGTTACAGACACCCCCTCAGTTACAGACACACCCTCAGTTAAAGACCCCCCCTCAGTTACAGACACCCCCCTCAGTTACAGACACCCCCCTCAGTACATACACCCCCCTCAGTACAGACACCCCCTCAGTACAGACACCCCCACCTCAGTACAGACCGCTCCATCAGTACAGACACACCCACCTCAGTGCAGACCTCCTCAGTTACAGACACCCTGCTCAGTTACAGACACCCCCCACAGTACCAGACACCCCTCGTACAGACACCCCCTCAGTTACAGACACCCCCCTCAGTACAGACACCCCCCTCAGTACAGACACCCCCTTGGTACCAGACCCCCCTCAGTACAGACACCCCCTCAATTTCAGCCCCCCTGGTGCAAACTCCCCCTAGTGCAGACCCCAGCAGTACAGACACCCCCTCCCCCCATCAGTAAAGATGCCCCCCTTACCTTACAGACCTCAGAACAGAGCGGCAGATACACACAGCGGTGTGTCTCTCGAGCGCGGGCTCCTCCTCCTCCTCTGTGGATGTAAACAGAGAGGAGGCAGAGGGGGCGGCGGCTTCCTTCCGCTCCGCTGAGGGACACAGCCGCAGCGTGAGCCTAAGGCACAGGGCAGCGGGCAATGTCAGTGTGGTGCCGCTGCGCTACCCACGGGTGTCACCCCTCTGGTGGGTGTCACCCGGGTGCGGCCCGCCCCCCCCCCCGCACCTGGCTAGCAACGCTAGTGCGTGTCGTCACATCATCACAGTGCAGTGTGATGATGTGACAGGCTGAGTCGCTCGCTGGCTCTGTAGGGTAGGGAGGAGGATTGGAATTTAGGAATAGGAAGAATAAGGAGCCGGAGGACACACACCAGGCGCGGCCGCGGCGCTGGAGGTGTTGTTCCAGGCTTCCAGCCCAGCGGGGTGAAATTAATCAATGAATGGGTCAGCTGTAAAAAAAAAAAAAAAAAAAAGGGAGGGTGTCACCCCTCTAGCGGGTGTCACCCGGGGGCGGACCGCACCCCCCGCACCCCCCTAGCAACGCCTCTGTTTCTAAGTGCCCTTTTCACACCATACAGATGTGCTGCAGTACGTTGCATCAAAACGCAGCATGTATGCATTTTTATGGCAATGCGACTATCCTATTAATTTTATTTTTGTGAAATGTGACCCTTTGATATGGCCTGTACAGAAAAGAAAAACATGTAAAAAACACAGTTCATTAACCACTTAACAACCACCTGCCGACAAATAACGTCGACAAGGTGGTTGCTTAACTCTGGGAGGACGTTATATAACGTCCTCCCAGAATCGCGCTCCCGCGCGCCCCCTGGGGCGCGCACACGGGAAACTCCGTGACCGCCGGGTCCAGAGGACCCGGCGGATCACGAATCGCGGTAAATCGCCGCTGATAGCGGCCGTTTACCACGTGATCGCTCCGTCAAATGACGGAGCAATCACTTGTAAACAGACCGGCGTCATTTGATGACGCCGGTTCCTCCCTCCCCTCTCTGTACCGATCGGTACAGTGTGAGAGGGGAGGGGGAGGGAGCGGATGGCAGCAGCAGCACTGTGGGCTGGATCTGTGACAATTGCAGTCACAGATCCATCCATCCATCCATCCCTGCTCAGCCATCCCTGTGCTATACCCTGCCAATACTCTGCAATACACCCTGCCAATACTCTGCAAAATACCCTGGTGCAATACTCTGCAATACCCTGGTGCAATACTCTGCAATACCCTGGTGCAATACTCTGCAATACCCTGGTGCAATACTCTGCAATACCCTGCGAAATACTCTGCAATACCCTGCGAAATACTCTGCAATACCCTGGTGCAATACTCTGCAATACCCTGGTGCAATACTCTGCAATACCCTGGTGCAATACTCTGCAATACCCTGCAATACCCTGCACAATACTCTGCAATACCCTGCACAATACTCTGCAATACCCTGCACAATACTCTGCAATACCCTACAAAATACTCTGCAATACCCTGCAAAATACTCTGCAATACCCTGCGCAATACTCTGCAAAATACTCTGCAATACCCTGCACAATACTCTGCAATACCCTGCACAATACTCTGCAATACCCTGCACAATACTCTGCAATACCCTGCACAATACTCTGCAATACCCTGCACAATACTCTGCAATACCCTCCACAATACTCTGCAATACCCTCCACAATACTCTGCAATACCCTCCACAATACTGTGCAATACCCTCCACAATACCCTGTGCAATACCCTCCACAATACCCTGTGCAATACCCGTGCAATACCCTGCCATACACCGCAATACCCTGCCATACACCGCAATACCCTGCCATAGTCCGCAATACTCCGCAATGCCCGGCAATACTCCGCAATGCCCTGCAATACTCCGCAATGCCCGGCAATACTCCGCAATGCCCGGCAATACTCTGCAATAACCACTTCCCGCCCTCCGGCCGTCATATGACGTCCTTGACTTTGTGCGGGGATATCTGAATGATGGGAGCAGCTACAGGCATCATTCAGATATTAGCTTTTTCAGCCGGCGATTCCCTACACCATAAGAACAATCATAGCGGCTGTTCCGCCGCTTGATCATTCTTACGGGAGGCGAGAGGGGATGTCCCCCCCCCCCCGCCGCCCTCCGGTGCTTCTACCGACTCACCGCTACGATCAAAGCCAGGATTGTTGTTTGTTTTTTTTTGTATTTTTTTCAGGCTTCCCAGCCTAGAGGTGAGATGTGGGGTCTTATTGACACCCCCCCCCCCCCATATCTCACTGTAAAGAGGACCTGTCATGCCATATTCCTATTACAAGGGATGTTTACGTTCCTTGTAATAGGTATAAAAGTGATCAAAAAAATGTTTAGGGCGGAAAAACATGTCAAACTAAAATAAATAAAGTAAAATGAAGAATAATTTTTTTTTTTTTTTTTAAAGCGCCCCTGTCCCCGTGAGCTCGCATACAGAAGCGAACGCATACGTAAGTCCCTCCCACATATGAAAACGGTTTTCAAACCACACATGTGAGGTATCTCTGCGAACGTTAGAGCGAGAGCAATCATTTTGGCCCTAGACCTCCTCTGTAACTCAAAACATGTAACCAGTAAAAATATTTAAAGCGTCGCCTATGGGGATTTTTTAAGTAGCGAAGTTTGGCGCCATTCCACGAGTGTGTGCAATTTTTAAGGGCGACATGTTAGGTATCTATTTACTCGGCGTAACTTCATCTTTCACATTATGCAAAAACATTGGGCTAACTTTACTGTTTTTTTTTTTTTTTTAAGCACAAAACATTTTTTTTCCGTAAAAAACGCGTTAAAAAAATTGCTGCGCAAATATCGTGCGAGATAAAAAGTTGCAACAACCACCATTATATTCTCTAAGGTCTTTGCTAAAAAAACATATATAATGTTTTGGGGTTCTATGTAATTTTCTAGCAAACAAATGATGATTTTTACATGTAGGAGAGAAATGTCAGAATTGGCCTTGGTGCTCCAGAACGCCTGAAGGTGCTCCCTGCATGTTGGGCCTCTGTATGTGGCCACGCTGTGTAAAAGTCTCACACATGTGGTATCGCCATACTCGGGAGTAATAGCAGAATGTGTTTTGGGGTGTAATTTGTGGAATGCATATGCTGTGTGTGAGAAATAACCTGCTAATATGACAATTTTGTGGAAAAAAAAAAAGAGAAAAAAAAAATCTTGATTTTGCAAAGAATTGTGGGAAAAAATGACAACTTCAAAAAACTCACAATGCCTCTTTCTGAATACCTTGGAATGTCTTCTTTCCAAAAAGGGGTCATTTGGGGGGTATTTGTACTTTTCTGGCATGTTAGGGTCTCAAGAATTGAGATAGGCCGTCAGTACTTCAGGTGTGATCAATTTTCAGATATTGGCACCATAGTTTGTGGACTCTATAACTTTCACAAAGACCAAATAATATGCACCAATTTGTACTTATTTTTACCAAAGATATGTAGCAGTATAAATTTTGGCCAAAATTTATGAAGAAAAAATAGTAATTTGCAAAATTTTATAACAGAAACGAAAAAAAAATCATTTTTTTACAAAATTTTCAGTCTTTTTTCTCTTATAGCGCAAAAAATAAAAAACCCAACAGTGATTAAATACCACCAAAAGAAAGCTCTATTTGTGTGAAAAAAAGGACAAAAATTTCATATGGGTACAGTGTTGTATGACTGAGTAATTGTCATTCAAAATGTGAGAGCACCGAAAGCTGAAAATTGGTCTGGTTATTAAGGGGGTTTAAGTGCCCAGTGGTCAAGTGGTTAAGCAATAAAACGCAACACAGCACAATATAAAAAAAAAAAAAATGAATGCCAAATTACATCGGCGAGTTCTCTGTGAGTTTTTTGCACATTATGGTTGGAATGAGCCCCTATTATAATGTGCATCTTAAAGAGGTATTAAACCCAAAAGCAAACATTCATTATATTGCAGCTTACCAATTCTTAGATGTGATGGCTACATTTGTTTTCTTTCCTTTATTTTCACCTGGTGATTTGGCCAGTATGTGTTTTTTTTTTTTTTTTTTTCAACAGTACAAGCTGTTCTGCAGATGTGATGCCGCGTACACACGATCGTTTTTAATGACGAGAAAAAATGTCATTTTTTAAAATGGTCATTAAAAATGATCGTGTGTCGGCTTTCCAGCCTTTTTCCCGACGAGAAAAACGCAGAGAATCACGACGAGAAAAATTGGAATTGGAATTTTTCTCGTCGTTTTTTTAAATTGTCGTTTTTCTCGTCATGAAAAACAGGCCGTGTGTAGGCTTTAACGACGTGAAAAAAAATGCGCATGCTCAGAATCAAGTATGAGACGGGAGCGCTCGTTCTGGTAAAACTAGCGTTCGTAATGGAGATAGCACATTCGTCACGCTGTAACGGACTGAAAAGCACGAGGCTGAAAAGCGCGAATCGTCGCTCAACAAATTTTACTAACATGAAGGGTGGCGCCATCCGAATGGAACTTCCCCTTTATAGTGCCGTCGTATGTGTTGGACGTCACCGCGCTTTACTCAAATATTTTTTTCCACAATAGTGTGTAGGCAAGGCAGGCTTGAGAAGAAACACGAAAAATCATGTCGAGAAAAATGCCGTTTTTTTCAATGACATTAAAAACGATCGTGTGTACGCAACATAACAGTTAAGCCCTGTACACACGATCGGATTTCCTATGGATTTTAAACTGATGGATTTTTCCATCAGAAATCCGATGAAGCTGACTTCCATCAGTCTTGCCTACACACCATCAGTCAAAAAACCGATCGTCCCAAACGCCGTGACGTAAAACACTCCGACGAGCCCAAAAAAATTAAGTTCTATGCTTCTGAGCATGCGTCGACTTGATTCTGAGCATGCGTGGGTTTTTTATCCGATGGAGTTCCCCACAGACAATAGTAATTTGCTATCAGTTTTTTTTCCATCGGATAAATTTAAAACATGTTCTATTTTTTAACACCGATGGAAAAAAGACCGATGGGGCCCATACACGATCGGTTTGTCCGATGAAAAAAAGTCCATCGGACTGTTTTCATCGGTAAAACCGATCGTGTGTACAGGGCTTTAGAGGGATGAGACAAACCATTTACCACTGACAGGGGTGCTTACAGTGATCAGCTTTTATTTATAGCTACATAGTTAGTCTGGTTGAAAAAGGACTATTCAATTCAACCCACAGAGAAAATCACACACACACACAATCCTACATGATCCAGAAGAAGGCAAAACTACCCTAATAAAGCATGATCCAATTTGCTCCAACAGGGGAAAAAAAATCCTTCCTGATCCCCCGAGAGGCAATCGGATATTCCCTGGATCAACTTCAAATGTTAGTATCCAGTTATATTATGTACATTTAGGAAAGAATCCTTTTTAAAAGAAATCTACTGAGCTGGCTAGAACCCATTTTTTGAGGGAGTCTATTCCACATTTTCACAGCTCTTACTGCGAAGAAACCTTTCCGTATTTGGAGATTAAATCTCTTTTCCTCTAGACATAAAGAGTGCCCCCTTGTCCTCTGTGATGCCCTTAAAGTGAATAACTCAACACCAAGTTCACTATATGGACCACTTATGTATTTATACATGTTGATCATATCCCCCCTTAATCTCCTTTTCTCGAGAGAGAATAAATTCAGTTCCTCTAATCTTTCCTCATAGCTGAGCTCCTCCATGCCTCTTATCAGTTTGGTTGCCCTTCTCTGTACTTTCTCCAGTTCCCCGATATCCTTTTTGAGAACTGGTGCCCAGAATTGAACTGCATATTCCAGATGAGGTCTCACTAAAATGATATCTCTCTCTCTCTCTCTGGAGTCCTCTCTTAATACAAGAATGGATTTTGCTTGCTTTGGAAATTGCAGCTTGACATTGCATGCTATTATTAAGTCCATGATCACCAGAACACCCAGATCCTTCTCCACCATTGATTCCCATTGGTGAAACCTTCGGTTTTATGTAAAGCCTTTTTCCTAAAAGTAAATAAACGGTTGCACTAACTGCTTATAAAGTATTAGCTGGAGGTTGGCTTCAATTTGTTAGTGTATTTAAATCTACTAGTACCCTAACTGACAGTGCTGCTGTCCAAAGATACCCCTGTTATCCTTCATCCAGTAGTGTCTCACCAATAGAGGAGGTGTGTTACTAGCCAGATCACCAGGTGGAAACAGAGGGAAAAAAGCCTAATTAACCGATTCAGGTCCGCCCTATAGCAGTTTTACTTGGCACTGGATCACGTAGACAGTGGGGAAAATATTTATTTGAGCCCCTGCAAAAATAATTATGTTTGCCCACTTACAAGGAAACAAAGGGTCTAAAATTGTTTTCATACATGTATTTTAAATGATAGAGACAGAAAATTAACCAAAAATCCTGAAAAAAAACATGACACAAAACTGATGATACAATATGATGACACTGTATTTCTTTTAATAAAAAAACATTTAAGCACCCTTTTCCTAATCGATAGAAAAAGCTGTCACATGACCCAGCTCTTTCCCAGCCTGTCTGCAGGGAAACATAAGCAGGAGGAGCTTCTAGTCTTCTGCTACTGGTCACGTGTTCAAAATAAAAAAAACAGCATTTGAAATACAAAGTAAAAATAAATAATATCCATAAACTGTTTTAAATTGTCGTACAAATAGATATTCAAAATCAAATCTTTATTATTTTTTGGCAATAACATAGTGTGGGCCATAGGCGTGCGCACAGGGTGTGCCAGGTGTGCCTGGGCACACCCTAATCACCCTGTGTGGTGCAGATTCCCCCTGTTGAAACCCCTGATATTTCACCAAAGCCCCATAGCAGGGCTCCTAAAAATAATATTAAAAAAATAATTGTAAAAAAATAATAAAAAATTTAATAAAAACTACTGACAACATCCACTGCCCTACTTACACTCTCCACTGCTTTACTGACACCGTTAGCTTACAGTAACAGTATATACAAATGCACACACGTTTGAGGTGCACACCCTAATGCCATAAGCTGTGCACACCTATGGTGTGGGCGGATTTCTGCCAGTCACAGACTGTGTCACGCCCCTCCAGCCTGTGTCTTAGAATAAGAGGGAGATGAAGTCTCCATCAATCAAGATGTAATATCCTGCCCCCTTTGTGTTTAGCTGGTTAGTGGGCAGAGAGGTGGAGGGAGGGAGTGGGCTGCCATTTACCACTGTGTATACACTCACATGTGTGACTTTATAGTCACATGGGCTGCTCAGATGTGATAGGGAGAAAATGATCAGCATAAGAAACTCACTGAAAACTGAGCATGTGCAAAGCTGCCAACACTACTTTGCAAAATCCCTAGCTGAATGGGGGACATGGACAGAAGGGGAGAGAGAACAGCTGGATCAACCAAGTTTTTTGCAGAATACAAAAAACTATTCTTATAGTGACTATGTACAGGGATGGACTGGCCATAGGGACTACCGGGAGTTTCCCGGTGGGCCGATGGCTCAGTGGGCCATTTAAAAAAAAAAAGAAAATGCAGAGTTCGGCGCCAGCGGGAGCGTGGCAGCAAACAGCGGCGGGGATTTGGGGAAGGTGGCCAGCGAGGAGGGCA
The DNA here is from genome assembly GCA_029206835.1 of Rana muscosa. NCBI lineage: Eukaryota > Metazoa > Chordata > Amphibia > Anura > Ranidae > Rana > Rana muscosa. Next base: position 133,369,246 of record CM055118.1, read on the forward strand.
GTTGGATGTAAAAGCCAAGGAGGGAGAAGAGCTCCACCCCCTCCCTGACCACCGAAGAGGCGAACAGGAGCGAGCGCAGCCACCCCGGCGCTCCCAGAACCTCGATTCCTCCACCTCCTCTCGGCTCCAGGGACCATGCGGCCTGGGCTGGAGGGCAGGCTGACTGGGAGCCCGAAGGAAGAGAACATGCGCCGCTGTAAGGAGCAGAGCAGCGACAGCACCCCCCAGATCAAGAGGGAGACTCGGCGCTACCGCTCCTGGCAATCAGGTACCCGGCATCCTACACAAAAATGCCAAAACACTGAGACAGCAGGGGGGGGGGGTGAGCAGAGGAGGGACTGCAGAAAGGGACAGTGCTATGTGGTCTGTCTCAGCCCTCCCCTCTGTCTCTCTGCCCCCTCTGTCTCTCAGTCCCCCCTCTGTCTCTCAGTCCCCGTGTCTCTCTGTCCCCCCTCTTTCAGCCCACTCCTCTGTCTCTCAGCCCCCCACAATTTCTCAGACCCCCTCTGTCTCTCAGACCCCCCTCTGTCTCTCAGACCCCCCCTCTGTCTCTCAGACCCCCCTCTGTCTCTCAGACCCCCCTCTGTCTCTCAGTCCCCCCCTCTTTTAGCCCCCTCCTCTGTCTCTCAGCCCCCTCTGTCTCTCAGACCCCTCCTCTGTCTCTCAGACCCCCCCTCTGTCTCTCAGACCCCCCCTCTGTCTCTCAGACCCCCCTCTGTCTCTCAGTCCCCCCTCTGTCTCTCAGTCCCCGTGTCTCTCAGTCCCCCCCTCTTTTTGCCTCCTCCTCTGTCTCTCAGCCCTCCTCTATCTCTCAGACCCCCCTCTGTCTCTCAGTCCCCCCTCTATCTCTCAGACCCCTCCCCTGTCTCTCAGCCCCCTCCTCTGTCTCTCAGCCCCCCCTCTGTCTCTCAGCTCTCCTCCTCTGTCTCTCAGCTCCCCCTCTGTCTCTCAGCTCCCCCCTCTGTCTCTCAGCTCCCCCCTCTGTCTCTCAGACCCCTCCTCTGTCTCTCAGACCCCTCCTCTGTCTCTCAGACCCCCACTGTCTCTCAGCTCTCCTCCTCTATCTCTCAGCTCCCCCTCTGTCTCTCAGCTCCCTCCCTCTGTCTCTCAGCCCCCCTCTGTCTCTCAGCTCCCCCTCTGTCTCTCAGCTTCCCCCTCTGTCTCTCAGCTTCCCCCTCTGTCTCTCAGACCCCCCTCTATCTCTCAGACCCCCTCTGTCTCTCAGACCCCCCCTCTGTCTCTCAGACCCTCTCTGTCTCTCAGTCCCCCCTCTGTCTCTCAGTCCCCCCTTCTGTCTCTCAGTTCCCGTGTCTCTCATTCCCCCCCTTTTTTAGCCCCTCTGTCTCTCAGCTCCCCTCTATCTCTCAGACCCCCCTCTGTCTCTCAGTCCCCCTCTCTGTCTCTCAGTCCCCCCCCCTCTGTCTCTCAGTTCCCGTGTCTCTCAGCCCCCCTTTTTTAGCCCCTCCTCTGTCTCTCAGCTCCCCTCTGTCTCTCAGACCCCCCTCTGTCTTTCAGACCCCTCCTCTGTCTTTTAGACCCCTCCTCTGTCTCTCAGACCCCTCCTCTGTCTCTCAGACCCCTCCTCTGTCTCTCAGCTTTCCTTCTCTGTCTCTCAGCTCCCCCCTCTGTCTCTCAGCTCCCCCCTCTGTCTCTCAGCTCCCCCTCTGTCTCTCAGACCCCTCCTCTGTCTCTCAGACCTCTCCTCTGTCTCTCAGACCCCCCCTCTGTCTCTCAGACCCCCCTCTGTCTCTCAGTCCCCCCCCTCTGTCTCTCAGTCCCCCCCTTTTTTAGCCCTTCCTCTGTCTCTCAGCTCCCCTCTATCTCTCAGACCCCCCCTCTGTCTCTTAGTCCCCCCTTCTGTCTCTCAGTCCCCCCTCTGTCTCTCAGTCCCCCTTTTTTTTTAGCCCCTCCTCTGTCTCTCAGCTCCCCTCTATCTCTCAGACCCCCCTTTGTCTCTCAGACCCCTCCTCTGTCTCTCAGCTCTCCTCCTCTGTCTCTCAGATTCCCCCTCTGTCTCTCAGACCCCTCCTCTGTCTCTCATACCCCCTCTGTCTCTCAGACCCCTCCTCTGTCTCTCAGACCCCTCCTCTGTCTCTCAGACCCCACTGTCTCTCAGACTCCTCCTCTATCTCTCAGCTGCCCCCTCTGTCTCTCAGCTCCCCCCTCTGTCTCTCAGCTCCCCCCTCTGTCTCTCAGCACCCCCCCTCTGTCTCTCAGCACCCCCCCTCTGTCTCTCAGCACCCCCGTCTGTCTCTCAGCACCCCCCTCTGTCTCTCAGCACCCCCCTCTGTCTCTCAGCACCCCCCTCTGTCTCTCAGTCCCCCCTCTGTCTCTCAGTTCCCGTGTCTCTCAGTCCCCCCCTTTTTTAGCCCCTCCTCTGTCTCTCAGACCCCCCTCTGTCTCTCAGACCCCCCTCTGTCTCCCAGACCCCTCCTCTGTCTCTCAGACCCCCCTCTGTCTCCCAGACCCCTCCTCTGTCTCTCAGACCCCTCCTCTGTCTCTCAGCTCTCCTCCTCTGTCTCTCAGCTTCCCCCTCTGTCTCTCAGACCCCTCCTCTGTCTCTCATACCCCCCCTCTGTCTCTCATACCCCCCTCTGTCTCTCAGACCCCTCCTCTGTCTCTCAGACCCCTCCTCTGTCTCTCAGACCCCACTGTCTCTCAGCCCCCTCCTCTATCTCCCAGCTCCCCCCTCTGTCTCTCAGCTCCCCCTCTCTGTCTCTCAGCCCCCCTCTCTGTCTCTCAGCTCCCCCCTCTGTTTCATTCACTCCCTGACTCTTAGGCTGCTTCCACACTGGGGCGGGCATTGACGGTAAAACGCTGCTAGCTTTAGCAGCAGTTTACTGTCGTTTTAGCTGCACTATTCGGATTCTAGCAATCGCTTTTAACCCCCGCTAGCAGCCGAATTAAAGGTTAAATGCGCCTGTGTAGCGCTGCTGCCGAAGTGCTTTGCAGGAGCTTCAGCAGCGGTGGCCATTCCTTTCAATGGGCAGGAGCGGTGTGTACACCGCTCCTCCACCGCCCCAAAGATGCTGCTTGGAGGACTTTTTTTAGTGCCCCAGTGTGAAATCACTCGGGCTTTCACACTGGGACTGCAGCAGAGGCATTTTTCAGGCGCTTTACAGGCACCTGAAAAACGCCTCAGTGTGAAAGGGGTCCTACACTCACCCCCTCTCTTTTACACTCACTCCCTCTCTCTTACACTCACCCCCCCTCTCTCACCCACCCCCTCTCACCCCCTTTCCCTCAACCCTCCCTCTCTCTCTCTCTCTCATTCCTCTCTCTCTCATCCTCTCATGATATACAATAATGGATGTAGGGGCCTTTTGGTGGGCGTGATTTTTTGGGGGGGTGGGGGGCAGCATTTTATTGAATTAAAGTGGGCCGGTCTGGATGAAGTCCAGGGCCAAATTTTTGTCCCAGTCCAGCCCTGTCTATGTATGTATGGACAGCATGTCATACAGCATTTATTGATAGTTTTTCATGATGTTGGTTTAGTGACACTTTAAGCCCCGTTTAAATTAGGTAAATTGGAATTGCCGACAGAATCGCCGTGATTCCAAATTGTGGCAAAATATACAACGTGAGTTTGGGTAGCATTATTCTTAATGGCTCCCCAAAAGCGGTGCAATTCTCCTGTGTTTGTCACGCGGCAATCATAGCAAAATGCGCATTTATAAATTGCTCTAAGCTTGTCACCCAAAAAAGAGCAGGAGCCCTATGCACAACGCGTAGAAAAACGTGTCAATAAGGTTTTAAAATTGCAAGCACGAACGTTTGTTCCCACAGCGCAATATCTGACCTGGGCCTTAAAGTGAAAGGCTTTATGTGGCCATAGTTTTGTAAATGCCAATGCTGAAGTGCATTGGTGTATAACTGTGCATGCACGTGCAACGTGTCTTCAGAATGACCCTTTGATGTACATATGGTAGTGCCATCTCTCTAGTAGTGTTGAGAAAGATACCTTCATTATAACTGATGGAAATCATTAAGGAAAGATCTAAATTCTCACAATAAACAAACCAGGCAGCTCCACCGCAGTAGTCAGACTCGTCATTCAAGCACAAGTCTTTTAAGTACACAAAACTGAGATTATTTGTATAGAAATGAAACAAAGCAGTCACGCTCCACTAAACGGCTGCAAATGGGGATTTTTTTTGTTAAAGGGTGCTGTTTCCTTTTTTTTTCCTATAGAAGGGTTATAAGTCGGATCAAAGAATGTAGACATGTGAATACAGTTTGTTTTGCCTTCCTCTGGACCAAAACCGACGGGTCTGTGACAGGCCTACGCTTCAATGATGTGATCTTTTTTTCAGCCTATTTAATGTAACTTGAGTTAATGCACCATTGTGCTTTTAAGGATAAATTTCAATATAGCATAACCTACACAATATAATATATGTAACCCTTCCTTCAAAGAGTCATTCTGTAACTCCAGGCTACCGTGATGTGCTTCAGTGAAGCATACAGTAAGGCTGTATTTGTTTTATAGGGCAGCTACATGTTTTTTTACAGACGGGATATACATAAATGTGACCCATTTTTGGGCAAAGTGACAGGTTTATGCTAAGCCCACCCTCCGTCCACTTTATACTTACCTCTTCTAACACTCCCCTGCCACTCCTTTAGTCAATATATCTGGTATCAGCTAGTGTCAGAGTGGGGACATTACTCCCTTCCGCCATTTAAAAAACGTTTGGACCTGGCGATTGACCACTAGGCCCAAACACTGCATCATGGGAGGAAATAACTTGATTCCCCATTTCCGGAAGCACTGAGTATTTGCAGTGGCAACCACTAAGGCCTCATTTACACAGGTATATATATATATATATATATATATATATATATATATATATATATATGTATATATATACACACAGTGTCTTGAAAAAATATTCAAACCCCTTGCCATGTTACAACCAAAAACGTAAGTGTATTTTATTGGGATTTTATGTGATAGACCAACACAAAGTGACACATAATTGTGAAGTGGGTGGAAAATGATAAATGGTTTTCCAAAAATGTTTACAAATAAATATCTGAAAAGTGTGGCGTGCATTTGTATTAAGCCTCCTTTACTCTGATACCCCTAACTAAAATCGAATGGAACCAATTGCCTTCAGAAGTCACCTAATTAGTAAATAGAGTCTATCTGTGTGTAATTTAATCTCAGTATAAATACAGCTGTTCTGTAAAGCTTTCAGAGTTTTTTTTTTTTTTTAGAACTTTAGTGAACAAACAGAATCATGAAGGCCAAGGAACACACCAGACTGGTCAGGGATAAAGTTGTGAAGAAGTTTAAAGCAGGGTTAGGTTATAAAAAAAATATCCAATGCTTTGAACATCTCATGGAGCACTGTTAAATCCATCATCCGAAAATGGAAAGAGTATGGCACAACTGAAAACCTACCAAGACATGGCCGTCCACCTAAACTGACAGGCCTGGCAAGGAGGACATTAATCAGAGAAGCAGCCTAGAGGCCCATGGTAACTCTGGAGGAGCTGCAGAGATCCACAGCTCAGGTGGGAGAATCTGTCCACAGGACAACTATTAGTCGTGTACTCCACAAATCTGGCCTTTATGGAAGAGTGGCAAGAAAAAAGCCATTGTTGAAAGAAGTCCTGTTTGCAGTTTGCGAGGAAAAATGTGGATGAGGCCTCGTACACACGGCCGATTTTCTCGGCAAGAACCAGCAAGAAACTTGCTGGCAGAGAGGTCTTGCCGAGTAAATCGGTCGTGTGTACGCGGCTATCGGGTTTCTCGTCGAGAAAACCGACAAGAAACCTCGACGAGAAAATAGAGAACCTGCTCTCTATTTTCTCGTCGAGATTTTCCTCGGCATGTTTCTCGACGAGAAAAGTGAGTGTGTGTACACTTACCTGTCCTCCCGGAAGCCCGCGCATGTTCGAAATGAATTTGACGCATGCGCGGTAGCTTCCTAGGCATACGTAGGGTATACCAAGATGGCGGCGACGGCATCGAATGTGACGAGCGCATGCTCGTCGTAGTCGATGACGTCACCGCCTACGCTCCATTCAAAGAACCGCGGGTTCTTTGAAACGAGCGTGTGTACACTCGGCCGGGACAAGTTTCTTGTCCAAGAATCTCGTCGAAAAAAACGACATGTTTTTTTCAACGAGAATCTCGGCCGTGTGTACGAGGGCTCACACAGCAAACATGTGTAGCGCCCATACCAAAAGGTTGGGACGCTATTTAAATTTAGAGGGATGTCTGAGCCAGTAGATGGTTGATAATTACATTTAATTTCGCCTCTGTCTCAGTTATGGTTTGCCTGGTAGTGATTTCCCTTTTTGCATGTAGGTGGCGTTACCACCTCAGGCACCTGTTGGAACACGGGCAGGCCATGGTGCACTGAGTGGCCCTTCTCAGCAGTGGTATAGTGGGAGTGGTGAACCCGCTGTGCCTGCTGGGAGGGGGTACTTAAGGGGCAGACGTCATTGATTGGGCGCGCTCTCGCCCCTGCTGCCCTCCTGGCGCGAGCTATGTGTGCGTGGTCCTGGTCTCGGGGCCACGTTGGCCCGAGGCTGCATCGCTGCTCAGTAGGTCCATTTGATCTGGCTGGGGCCTACATTCGGAGAGGGGATCCCAAGTTGTCCGTCCAAATAGGAGGGAAGTTATCTTGGTGAAGGAGACCAGGGGAGGACCTGCCCTGGAGGAGACCGCCAAAGTGCTGCTGTCTCGGGTGAGGCCTGGTAACTTTGTCAAGGAGGGATCCACTAGACTACAAGCCCTGGCTTATAGGCACTTTAACTGTACGGCTGGAATTTTGGGACTTTGAAATCCTGTGGCAGAGGATTCCTGGACTATCCATTGCTCAACTTCAAACAGGTCTGTGGCAGAGACCTTCTTCACCTTGGGCAGTCTATGGCAGAGACTGCCCTCTTGCTGATTCGTGTGTCATCCCGGCTGCTAGGCCATGTGAGAGGGGACTATCCGGGGTGACCAATACCCACTCTAGCATTGAAAGTGGTGAGTGACTTTGGACTTCTACCTTTGTCAACTTTTGTGGCGAGTGCCTGAACCTTCCCCTACTCTTCTATACCTTCTACTTCTCAAAGTTTACTGCATAACAATAAAGCCTAACTGTTTGAGGTTTTACATCTGTGTGGACATTGCATTACTGCAGACTTTCCTACCAGGACAACGCAGCTGAAGAGGTAACGTGCAAAACCCAAAAAGTAACCAGCGGCCCTGAAGGGGGTATTGCTACACGTGTTAAAGAATGTACTTTAGTCAGATGAGACCAAAATGTAACTTTTTCGCCTACAAGCAAAACAATATGTGTGGTGGAAAACTAACATTGCACATCACCCTGAACACAACATCCCCGTAAAACATGGTGGTGGCAGCATCATGTTGTGGGGACGCTTTTTTTCAGCAGGGACAAGGAAGCTGATCAGAGTTGATGGGAAGATGGATGGAGCCAAATACAGGGCAATCTTGAAAGAAAACCTGTTAGAGTCTGCAAAAGACCTGAGACTGGGGCAGAGGTTCACCTTCGAGCAAGACAATGACCCTAAACATAAATTCAGAGCTACAATAAAAATGGTTTAGTTTAAAGCATTTTCATGTGTTAGAATGGCCCAGTCAAAGTCCAGACCTAAATCCAATTGAGAACCTGTGGCAAGACTTGAAAATTGCTGTTCACAGATGCTCTCCATCCAATCTGACAGAGCTTGAGCTTTTTTGCACAGAAGAAAGGGCAAAAATGTCACTCTCTAGATGTGCAAAGCTGGTAGAGACATGCCCAAAAAGACTTGCAGCTGTAATTGGTTCTACAAAGTATTGAATACACACCATTTATCATTTTCCTTCACAATAATGGGCAATTTGTGTTGTTATATCACATAAAATCCCAATAAAATCCATTTACGCTTTTAGTTGTAACATGACAAAATATGGAAAATTCCACGGGGATGTATACACCGGTGCAAAGGGCCAACTTCGTCTGGACAGAACGCACAGGTGTTCCCTGCCTCCATATGCAGGCAGTCCCATTCATGTGTATTTGGATGCAGCCATCAAGGTGTGGGGCCTCTATACACCTACGCCTCCTGTGCAGGCAAAGATGACCTTTTGCACGGATGTACACATAAGTACGCCCTTGTGAATAAGGCCTAAAGCAGGAAATGTGGAAGAGTGCTCAATACGTGAGAATAAAATGGTCAGGGTTGGGCTTAAAGCTGGTCATACACATTATATATACGCCGATGTGCGATTTGATTAAAATTATCGAATCAGAAAACACTTGAATAGGCATTACTTCCCTTCTGATTGATTTTGTCCCAGGATCCATTCCCACGGGCGATTAGCGTACCCTGTGATATACAGCAGTAAAAATCTGGGGATTCCTGCATCTGGAATGACAGGTGTGTGCACAAGAGATGTGCCAAACACCCCCCTGTTCAGTTAGCAGCAGAACTGCCGAACAGGGGAAAAGTTCTGCCCTGAACCGCAAACTCCATTGAAGTCTATGGAAGCCGAATATGAGAAATCAAAATTGCCCATTTTGAATGCTTATATGAAAGTAATTGGCCATAAAAGAGGTATGGGGTATGGCCTGGGGGGGACATGTATCAATGCAAAAAAAAAATTAAACAATTGTTTTTAAAGGAGCAGTGATTTTAATGATGCCTAAAGTGAAACAATAAAAATTAAAAATTCCTTTAAGTATAGTACCTGGGGAGGTCCCCTTAGTCTGCCTGTAAATTGCCACATCTGTAGCATGTATAGAACATGCTGCAGCAAAAATGAAATTTCTAAAGAAAAAAAACGAGGCAAATCACATTTAAATTGACTCGCAGTTGCAATTGCCGGCGCCCGGCTATTTTGAAAAAATAAAGAAAACCCCCCAATCCATACCAGACCCCTTGGTTTCCGATCATGTGACAATGGTCACATGATCGCCGATCCTTCTCACCCCCCAGAGTTTCAAACTATTTAAAGTGGTTGTAAACCCGTACATATACCCAGCGAAGCGACTGGCCTCAGGTGATACACAGAGATGAGACAAATCCTCCTACATAAGTTGTACCTGTCTATCTGCAGTCTTCTCTTCTCTACAGTTCTTCGAAGTCCACAATTTATAAAGCATGTCTGAGCTGTCAGAAAGCAGGGGTGCAGAGCTGAAATGACACATTGTAGAGCTCATTGAGGCAAGCTCCGAGAGCTGATTGGAGGGAAGGGACACACCCTCCTTCACACAGGAACAGAGCTGAGGCTGTCAATCACAGGCTGTGTGCTTCACCATTTTTCTCTTGGTGTCAAGAAAACTTGTCAGAAGTGACTCTTGCAGACAGCAGAAGAGCAAAGCAGAAGACAGAAATTACACTTAGTGCTCTGGATTGAGAAAAATACACACCATAGAAGCTGTGTCAGAGTGAACAAGGCAAGAGGGGCCTGAAAGGAAAAATAAACATGGGGGGTGGGGGACGATGTTCCCCTTTAACATTGTTTACCACACTAGTAAAACTATTGGATCAGTGATGCAAAGCCCTTTGGAGGCATAGGATGGTAGAACTTTTACTTATTAGTGCCCTCTAGTGGCTAACATTCCTTGCCTCTGCACCGCTAACATTTAAAAAGCTGACCTTTCTTTTTTCTGTGCCTGTGCAAACAGAGAATAACAGAAAAAGAACATCGCTTGAAATATATTACAGAATCCAGAACAAAAGGCCATTTTTACATGAAACTGGATGCCAATCAATAATGTAAAATGCAAACCTTTCCAAATATTCTCAGTATTGCTCTTGTACAGATGCCTGAAAGTCAATACACTTTTTTTGTGTAAGTTGAACCAGACTCCTGTATTATTGCATTATGCTTGTGAGAAAACGCTTGGCAAGCAATTAATGTAAATTCAAGTTATTCAGAGCTAGAATAAAGGCAGCCAGAACTAATTTACAGCACAGATACAGCTTAAGGGCTCGTTCACACTTGGGGGCCTGGGGTAAGGTGGCCAGATTTTTAAAATGAAATCTGGGGACATACAGTATTTTTTTTTTATTGGCAAATGGTAAACTATTTTATAAGCATATTTTCCTCAAATTATATATGCAGTGTATGTGGTATGTGCTTATGGAATGATTGTATGATATATACATTATTTCTCACATTTTGTCTATGAGATAAAATAAAAGATACTTCTTAGCGTTTTTGGGGATATGACTACCAAATGTTAAGAAGATAAAATAGAGAAAAAACTTTTCAATGCATATTTTGTATTTTATTCTTACCAAAGAATGCGCTATATACAGAGTGCAGAGTTCAGGGGTGTGCTATATACAGAGTGCAGAGTTCAGGGGTGCCCTATGTACACAGTTCAGGGGTGCCCTATGTACACAGTTCAGGGGTGCCCTATGTACAGAGTGCAGAGTTCAGGGGTGCGCGATGTACAGAGTGCAGAGTTCAGGGGTGCGCGATGTACAGCGTGCAGAGTTCAGGGGTGAACGATGTACAGCGTGCAGAGTTCAGGGGTGCGCGATTTACAGAGCGCAGAGTTCAGGGGTGCATGATGTACAGAGTGAGAGTGCAGAGTGTAGGGGTGCACGGTGTAAAGGGTGCAGAGTTCAGGGGTGTGCGATGTACAGAGTGCAAAGTTCAGGGGTGCGTGATGTACAGAGTGCAGAGTTCAGGGGTGCGAAATGTACAGAGTGCAGATTTCAGGGGTGCACGATGTAAAGAGTGCAGAGTTCAGGGGTGCACAATGTTACAGAGAACAAAGTTCAGGTGTATGCAATATTAAGAGTGCAGAGTTCAAGGGTGTGCTATATACAGAGTTCAGGAATGCGCTACGTACAGAGTGCAGGGTTCAATAGTGTGCTACGTATACAGTTCAGAGATCAGGAGTGTGCTACGTACACAGTGCAGAGATCAAGAGTGTGCTACATACACAGTTCAGAGATCAGGAGTGCACTACGTACACAGTGAAGAGTTTAGGAGTGTGCTACGTACACAGTGCAGAGTTTAGGAGTGTGCTACATACACAGAGCAGAGTTTAGGAGTGCGTTACGTACACAGTGCAGAGTTTAGGAGTGCGCTACTTACACAGTGCAGAGATCAGGCGTGAGCTACGTACACAGTACAGAGATAAGCAGTGTGCTACGTACACAATGCAGAGATCAGGAGTGTGCTACATACAGAGTTCAGGAGCGCACTATGTACAGAGTGTAGCATTCAGGCATGCACTACATGGAGTGCAGAGTTGCGAATTAGCTGATTCTTTTGAAAAGATTGCATTTGGTGATGGTACTGACCACCAAACTCAATATGGGATCTAATTTACACTAACATGAGAAGAGAGACATAGTACAGAGAGAAAGTTCACATTACTTTTATTGAGATTCAGGGCTCTTGCACACAGGGCTGAGCCCATTCAATATAATTGTAGCCCAAGTGCAATGTACATGAATAGTTGTGTGCTGCTGTACTCATGTTTATGATTACTGTATAGAGTAATACAGCAGCACACAACTATTCATGTCAGTGACGGTCTGTACATTGCACCTGGGCTGCAATTACACTGAATGGGCTCAGCCACCTGTGTGCAAGAACCCTAGCCTGATGGCCTTGATGGAGGGAGGGATGGTTGGATGGAGGGAGGAATGAATGGAGGAAGGGAGGGGTGGATGGATGGGCGGAGGGATAGATGGATGGATGGAGCAAGGGATGGTTGGAGGGAGTGATGGATGGCTGGAAGGATGGATGGATGTTTGGATGGATGGAGGGAGAGAGGGATGGTTAGATGGATGGAACAAGAGATCGTTGGATGGATGGAGGGCTGGTTAGATGGATGTATGAGGGAGGGATGGTTGAAGGGATGGATGGAGAGAGGGATGGTTGGATGGATGGAGGGATGGAAGGAGGGAGGGGTGGATGGTTGTATTGATGGAGGGAGGGAGGGAGGGATGGATGGATGGTTAGATAGAGGGATGGATGGAGGGAGGGATGGTTGGATAGAGGGAGGGATGGTTAAATAGAGGGAGGGAGGGATGGATGGTTGGAGGAAGAGATGGTTGAATAGAGGGAGGGATGGTTGGATAGATGGTTAGATAGAGGGATGGATGGAGGGAGGGATGGTTGGATAGAGGGAGGGATGGTTAAATAGAGGGAGGGAGGGATGGATGGTTGGAGGAAGAGATGGTTGAATAGAGGGAGGGATGGTTGGATAGATGGTTAGATAGAGGGATGGATGGAGGGAGGGATGGATGGAGGGAGGGATGGTTGGATAGAGGGAGGGATGGTTAAATAGAGGGAGGGAGGGATGGATGGTTAGAGGGAGAGATGGTTGAATAGAGGGATGGATAGATGGAAGAAGGGATGCAAAGAATACCCAATCACAAGATAAAAAAACAGCATATTTGCTTGCACATGATTGGATGATGGAAGTCAGCAGAGCTTCTGCTCATTTACTAAGCTGTGGAACAACTGCTCTTGCAGAATGCAATTGCACTTTGCAAAGTGCACAGTCTATTTGCCTTTAGTAAAACAACCTCAAAGTCATCAGACTGGGGCTGAATAAGGGCTTTTGGATAATAAATTGTAGAAAAAAATACTGTAAACTTTTGCTGCCTATTGTGACATATCAGGAATGTATTCATACAGACATGTAAAGTTAATAAAAGGTCCATGTTAAGTTGTTATTTTAGAACCTCCCAAAATTAAAGGGGGGACAAGTACTGCGCCTCTCTAGCCTGCTTATGGCTTTCTGCTGCCATCTTCTCAGGATCAAACGACCCGCTGAGGCCTGGAGCCACTGTCTGATGTTCTCTGTCTTCTGTCTGTCTCACGTTTGGCAGGGGAAAAATATATCTGCGATTTTTTAACTGACAAATTAAATAAGCTTAAAAAATGCAGGAGAAATCAATGTCTCCCCCGACGCACGCATCCAATAAATTTAATCTGTTTTCCATTTTCTGTCAGGAGAATCGCGCGTCCGTTTATCATGCAAAACAATACAAGTCACATGGACTGTTTGCTGGGAAACATAAGTAAGATAAAATGTAGCACAATGAGAAACAGCTGAAAATGTTAAAGGAAGGCCAGAAATTGAGGTAAAAACACGTAAATATTAACTGAGCACATGTTGTGTCAAGTATTGGAAAGTGCGTTTTAATTCTGTATAAACCAATAAATAGAATTATCGCTGTTGTATGCATTTGTTCTGCTGGCAAGTATAGGATGAAAAAACTCTGGTAATGTGAAATTTCTCCTACCAAAAGTGAATAATACCGATTTGGGTGGACACAGGTCATTAACATAACCCATTGCCTTCTTGGAAGTATAACAGCCCTGCCAAGGTTGGAGCGACACTAGTCTAAATTAGTGCGCAGCTAGGCTGTAGTCAGTCTAAGCGCTGACTGTTCTTGTTTTTGGGCCCTTTCACACTGATCTGTTTTTGGGGTAAAAAAAAGTGGAAGAAAAGGGCATTATAAATGTATCCCTTTAAATCCTTTAAAGTCCTGCTTGCTCCATTTTTAGTGTATGTTTAAAAATCGCACCAAAAATGCACCTCCCCATTGCAATGAATGAAAAACACAGCAAAAATGCATAAAAAAACGTGGCAAATCCGTGGCAAAACAGATATTCCTTTTACCGCGTTTATCAATGGAGCAGTGTGAAAGCACCCTTTCTGGATTTGTTGAGTTTCCCCTAAGTGTAGGGTATGGTTTCCTTTTGTCTGCTCCTGGGGAGTGTTCTCCGGGCAAATAGAACAAGAAGTGTAATGGGGGGGTTTATTGCCAGTGATCTAGGCTGATGAAGGAGATACATATTTGGGGAACCTATATAGAAGGCTTCTTGCCTCCCATGTTTGCCTGGAGAGGGAACAATTCCAGAGTCAAGTCCCAAGGCCTGGAAATGGGCCTAAACTTTAGGCTGGGACCTGGAAGACAGGAAAGTGGCTATCAAGTTTGCTCAGTCTATTGCTGGTTTCAGCTTAAAGGCACACAATTGAAGATTACTAGTCTTGGCTTAAAGCCCTCAGGGGCTGAATTTATTTGAGCAGAGAGAATTCTAGTCGCTCTTTGGGTATCCTGTGAACCCCTATCTTTCTCTCCTCTGGACTTTGAGCCCAAAAAAAAACATGCAAGTTTTTGACAGCATTGATGTTGGTCATTTGGTCACGATTGGTGGGTTGGTGAGTGTTTTGGGGCAACTGTAGGCCAGGTCACCAATAAGAATGCTAGAAGGGCCCATTACGCTAATCAGTTCCTTAGAGTATCACCGCTACATAAGGTACCATTGCCACAGTCGGTAAATAGTAGTTGCCAGGCAATCGTCTTTGAAGCCAGTCTAGTATTTTATTGTTGATATTATTGTATTTTCTTAACAATGTAATATTAGCATTTGTTTAGGAATGTTCAGGGTGACCAAGGGTTCAATTATAATGTAGAGCAGATATCTCTATCCACTCTCCATTATACTTTGCGGGATTACTTCATATTGCGGCCTGCATTTTGCGGTCTATTCATAAAATATAGGCTACAGAATGGAGCCTGCAGTATCCTGCAGAGTTGTCCCTGCTTAACATGATTGACAGATAGCTGGTCACATTACTATTACATGACCTGACTACCCAACTTTTTTTTTTTCTTTTCTAATAGATTCCATTTCTTTTATAGTGCTCCTTTGGCTTTGTAGACCAAAAGCTGGTGGAGTGCTAAGCATATTTATGAAGCATATTGCTTTGCTTTATAAATGCACTTTTTTATGTGTGGCCAATTTTTCAAGTGGTTTGGCAATGATATAGCAAAACTGCTGCTTTAGAAATTGGCCTCTCTCTCTGTGAAACTGCTTATCTCCTCCATGGGGAGAGGTCAGAGATTCCATAATTTGCAGTGTCTGCAAATTATGGAATCTGGGGCACTGGGGCATTTGCCGGGTGGTGAGAAAACCAGTCACTTCAAGTAACAATTACTGGTCCCTACCATCAGATATAGGGGCACTGTTAGAATGGGTGCTATGTTTCATAGGAGCTATGGATAGAACAAAGCTAATTTTTTGCCAGGCATGCTCCAAATAAATAAACAATCTGGGTTTGTGTAATTGCATCCACATATTAAACCACACACCACACTCCATAACGCTAAAAACAACTAATGTTCCAGCACAAACTACAACACTGCACCCAGCTCCTCTCTCTAAAGCACTCCACTCCCCAGTGGAGTCCAATTGTACAACTGGGCTCTATTGAAGGGACATTCCACCCAGCTCCTCTCTAGGAAACACTTCACTCCCCAGTGGAGTCCAATCGTACAACTGGGCTCTATTGGAGGGATATTCCGCTCAGCTCCTCACTCTGAAGCACCTCATTCCCCAGTGAAGTCCAATAGTAAAACTGGGCTCCATTGGAGGGACATTCCACCCAGCTCCTCTTTTTGCTCCTTTTTCACTTTTCTTTCTACCCCACAGTAGAGCACAGTTGTATGATTGGACTCCACTGGCGAGAGAAGTGCTTCAGAGAGAGGAGCTGGGCGGAGTGTGCCCCAATAGAGCCGAGTTGTATGGCTGGACTCGACCGAGGAGTCAAGTGCTTCAGAGAGGGGAGCTTGGTGGAGTACCACCCAATGGAGAACGGTTGTATGACTGGACACCACTGGGGAGCCAAGTGCTTCAGAGACAGGAGCTGGGTAGAATAACCCCCCAATGGAGGTCACTCCCCATTGGGGAGTGACTTGCTTCAGAGAGAGGAACTGGGTGGGGTGTCCCATCAATTGAGCCTAATCTTATGACTGGGCTTCACTGGCCGGTGAAGTTCTTCAGGGTGATCAACTGGGTTGAGTGTCAAAGTTTTTGCTGAAACAATCGAGTTTGTTGTTATCTTTGTGAAGAGCGGTGTGCGGCTTCATATCTATATGACTCAACTGGGAAGTGACGGATCCCAGGGTTGCCAAAACCTGCAGCTTGGTGATTGTGGTGGGGGTCCTAGAGCAGTGTCACAAAACAAGTGAGTACTACTTATTGGTATTGTGCCTGAAGTTCAGCTTTAAAGCCATGGCGATGCAGTACTGGTGCTTAAATAGCATAATCCATTGACAAACAAGCTTAGACCTCAACAAATGTGAAGTATAAATGTATTAAAGTGCCCGCTTTTGTGGCAATAATTCATACATTCAATGGCACTTTCCCAAAAGCAGCAATAAAGGACTTGGCCTTCCTATGGGATTAAAAAATAGTTTGGCCGGTGTTATTGTAGGGAGTGTATTAGCCTGAAAGGCCCCATTCATTGCATATTGCGGTGACAGCTTAGTGAGATATCGAAGTTCTATTCAAATAGTTCCCTGAAATTCACAGAATACCCACAGGATTGCTTAAGAGGGGAATGTATATTTGTTTTAACTCAATCCAGTTCTGGAAACCTGCAGAGGGAGGAGATTAAAATCCTTTAAAGGGAAACTATTGCGGATATTCAGTTATTAAATGAGCACATAAAGAGCACATATTAAATGATTCCTAAACATTTACCTCGAAGTGGACCTTTAAATAATTTTACATGTCTGCATTAATAAATTACCGTAGTACTGGCATGTCACAATGTACAGCAACAGTGTTTTGTTTTTTTGTTTTTTTATTACCTGGTATGAAAAAGCAGTTCTTAAGCTCCAATGAAGTGACTTTGCCTAGGCTGAGAGGATGTCATCAGTCTGATGCAGGTAGGCGGGAGCATGTCCCTAGTCTCTTCTCCTATAGTGATAATCACTGTCTTCTCTGGGTGGGGATGGCTTCCTCCTCAAATGGGAGAACACAATGGCTCGGCGGGAGGGATTCCTCTGTCAAAACTGTCTGTGTTAATGGAGGAATTGAGTACATTTCCACAGGTTGCACCAAAGAAATTTGCTCTGTATATGGCCGGCCTTAGTCCAGGAAGTAGAGACTGGCTCTAAACATTGACCAAACAAAAATTGATAATCATTGATTACATTGGCCCTGGGTTAGTAATCAATCCCCCTAGAAAAACTAAAGTGCCACATCCTAGTTGAATGTATATAGCTGAATGAAAAAATATGGACTTTGAAGGCACTAATATATAAAATAACAATTTTTATTATTGCACAATAGTACAGAGATTGCAGTAATTGTATTCCCAGAATACAAAAAAATTATCTAAAATAAGAAGTCATGGACATAAACCATAAGGACACTCAGTGATACAAAATACTCATTCCGTGGGTGTACATGATGAATCTTCCCACTAAGGATTATGAAAACCAGAGAGATGTCCCCAAGATGGGAGTCCATAGGTTTCTTGGAACTTTAAAAGTGGCTCGACATGTTTCGCAATTATCTACGAATCGCTTCTTCAGGAGCTTCTAAATTCCAAAGTAGAGAATAAAGGTTGAATATGCATCATAAATATATAACATACATTTGCATTTTACTTCACAAGTACATCAGACACTGATGCCGGCATCTGATTCTTACCCGAAATATCAATTGGGGTTGCCTGATGCTGTCACTTCACCCCCTCCCAGGTGTCTCAGCCCAAACCCCTGCCAGGTTCGGTGTGGAGTGACGAGGGGATGAGGGGAATATGTGGCCACTCAAGCCGTCGGATGCCGATCCACGCTTCTCTGGCTTGACGGTATCCTGACGGCAATCCGACGCTTCCATCTTGCGTTCTTGGTAGCACTTCCGCCCATGCCTATGCAGGGGGTTTGCCAACAGTTCCCCCAGACGCAGGCGCTGCTACGGCATAGACGTGGAGCGTGCTCCTTCGGCCGGCTCCCGTGACGTCACACGCCATGACGGTCACGTGATCGGGATGCATATTTAAGCGAGGCGCTCCCCCCAGTGCTTCAGATGTCACTGGGGAGAGCAGTCGCTCGCAACGAATGCAGCAGGAGACAGCGGCCATTCACATAGGGGGAACCGTGCAATTCAAGGTAACCTCACAAAGGCTTAATTTTTGTCTTTTTAAGTTCAACATATGCAACAATAGCCACGAGGCCTTTCTTTGATGCCTGATCTTTCTTTGCTGTATGTTCCATACAGACAAGAGAATTTAGAAGCTCCTGAAGAAGCGATTCGTAGATAATCGCGAAACATGTCGAGCCACTTTTAAAGTTCCAAGAAACCTATGGACTCCCATCTTGGGGACATCTCTCTGGTTTTCATAATCCTTAGTGGGAAGATTCATCATGTACACCCACGGAATGAGTATTTTGTATCACTGAGTGTCCTTATGGTTTATGTCCATGACTTCTTATTTTAGATAATTTTTTTTGTATTCTGGGAATACAATTACTGCAATCTCTGTACTATTGTGCAATAATAAAAAAAAATATTTTATATATTAGTGCCTTCAAAGTCCATCTTTTTTCATTCAGCTATATACATTGCCTAAACAAAGGTGTCTGTCCCTCTAAATAGATGAAGCTATTGTCAGGAGGAGCTAAAAGACAATAAGAGAAAAAACACACAAACATGGTTGCCTCCATGTACATATATCTGTTTACAAATCATAAAAATTACCAAGGCTTTTACCAAAAACATAGATGTAAATTTATAAAGCAGCGACTCTTACATGCAGCAAACCTTCTCTGCAGGTGAGTCTTCCAGGTGCATGAGTTTTAAATTACAGTGACTGATTCTCTACCTGAGGATGTTTGGTGAAAGCCAAATCCACTGCTTCATAAATCCACCCCATAACCTATCACTGATAAAATGAAAGTGGAAAAAGTGGAACCAAAGTGACAAATTTCAAAATGGCCTCCCTCTCCAGCTGCACACGCTCATCTTTCCTTCTGCCTTCTTCTCCATTCAAGTGTCAGTAGTGTAGCGCCCTCGCCAATATTTGGGGACGCTATGTTTGAAATTTAGGGGTGGTCTGAGCCAGTAGTTGGGCTCGGACATGTTATTGTTCTAAATTTGTTTCTGCTCTGGGTGTGATGCTAACTGACAGTAATGTTCCCTGTTCCCCTGGAGATGGCACTGTCACCACCGGCATAGGTTGAACTACAGGGGGTATCACAACACCTTGGGTGTCCTTTCTCGGCAGCCTGCAGTGGGCGTGGTCTACCCGCTGTGCATGCTGGGAGAGGGTACATAAGGAGCAGACGCCCTTAATTGGGGTCCGTTCTGGGTTCCGTTCTGGGAGCCCACCCGTTGGTGTGCGCGCCTCCTGGCCCGCATGGCATGGGGTGTGTGATTGTTCTGGCCCCGGGCACCTTCAGCCCGAGGCTACATCGCTACCTGTTAGGCCCAGCACTACTGGCTGGGGCCTACACCTCAGGAAAGGATCCCAGGCTACCCACCTGCGGGAAGCCCACGCTTGGGAAAGGAGACCAGGGGAGGACCTGTCCCAGAGGAGACTAGCGACGGTACTGCTGTCTTGGGAGGAGGCCTGGAGCTCACCTAAGGAGGGATCCATCATCATCATTACAAGCCCTGCAATACGCCAATCCGGCATAAAGGTTCTATCGCTATTGCTTGGCTGGGAGATTCGGGACTTTTAATAATTCTGTGGCAGAGGATTCCTGATCCTATCCCTACTTTTTGAAAGATAGGATTGATTTTTGCTTCATCCTGGCTGCTAGGACCACTAAACTGGACTATCCGGGTGAGAAATACCCACTCAGGCTTGAGTGGCGACGATTGCAACTTTAGTCCTGCGTACCTGAACCCTCCCCTGTTCTTTTCTCATATCTGACTTTCCTCTCAAGTTTCCCTCAGCAAAAGTAAATAAAGCCTGACTGTTTGGGTTTTACATTTGTGTGGACATTGGCCTTTTTGGAGACTTTCTTTCTATACCCTGACAACGGAAGCCTAGGAGGTAGTTCGCAAGACCCAACAAAACCCTTAAATGGGGGTAAGTGCTACAGTAGCAAAGTGAATATCCAATGTTTCCAGGTATAGAGGAGCATATGATTCAATCCCCTTCTTCTAATGTGCCAGTGCTGGTGCTTGGCTCGTAATATGAACTCAGGGAAATTTTTTAATGACGAGAAAAATGCAATTTTTTAAAATGGTCATTAAAAATGATCGTGTGTGAGCTTCAGAGCATTTTTCACGACGTGAAAAATGGGCATTAAAAAATTGGAACATGCTCTAATTTTTCTCGTCGTTTTTCACGTCGTCAATTTTCTCGTCATGAAAAATGGCCGTGTGTAGGCTTTAACGACGTGAAAAAAAATGCGCATGCTCAGAATCAAGTAGAGATGGGAGCGCTCGTTCTGGTAAAACTAGCGTTCGTAATGGAGATAGCACATTCGTCATGCTGTAACGGACTGAAAAGCACGAGGCTGAAAAGAGCAAATCGTCTCTCAAACTTTACTAACACGAGGATCAGCAAAAGCAGCCCAAAGGGTGGTGCCATCCAAATGGAACTTCCCGTTTTATAGTGCCGTCGTACGTGTTGTACGTCACCGCGCTTTACTCAAGCATTTTTTTCCACGATAGTGTGTAGGCAATGCAGGCTTGAGAAGAATCACGTCGAGAAAAACACAGTTTTTTTCAATGACATTAAAAACGGTCGTGTGTACGCGGCATAAGCCTTATGTAGGCTCCAAGTCACCACACAGACCATATAGTTGGAAGGAGTGGGAGGAAAAGTAGAGTACGTGTTTCTACTTTAGGAGGTGGCCCAAGAGACGTTTACACTATATGGCCAGTTGTATGAGGACATCCCTCTAAATAACTGAGTTCAAGTGTTTCCACTGAAAGGTACTGTTATTAATACTGAATATAGAGACATTTTAGACAATTGTGCACTTCCAGTTTGGGGAAGGTCCTTTCTGTTCCAGAATGACTGTGCACCTGCGTAGTCAGCTCTATAAAGACATGGATTGACGAGTTTGGTGTGGATGACGTCAAGTGGTCTGACTTCAACCATACTGAACACCTCTGGGATGAATTGTAACACCAAATGTGAGAGAAGTTTTCACATCCAACATCAGTACTTGACCTCACAAATGCTCTTTAAGCTGAATAGGTACAAAATCACACATGGACACTCCAAAATCTTGTAGAAAGCCTTCTAAAAGGAGTGAAAGCCGTTATAGCCAGAAAGGAGATGCAATTCCACATTAAAGTCCATGATTTTTTGATGGGGGAATCCCCCCTCTGCACTATTGTATTCTGGCACCAGGACTCCTGAGCTGCCAGAATAAATTGATCAGTGCAGCAGTTGATGGGTTGCAAGTGCTCATCAAGCGGAAAAATACTGACAGTCCCATTAGTGAGGAGTCGATTATTAGATCAAATCCTCTCAAACGGTAATGGCCATGCATGGATCAAAATTCAGAAGGAACCCACACTGTAAAGGTGTGGACCGAATTTCGATCCACATATGGCCAGCTTAAAGTGGTTGTAAACCCGGGAATTAAAAAAAAAAAAAAAAAACACCCGCAAGACAAAGCCATAATGAGCTAGTATGACTAGCATACTAGCTCATTATGCATTACTTACCTTAGATCGAAGCCCCCGAAGCCGTCCTCATCTCCCTCTCCAGCCGCAGCCATCTCTCCACAGATACCCGGAAGCTTACTTCCGGGTATGGCCGCTCCGGCCAATCCAGGCGCCGCTCCGGCGCTGTGATTGGCCGGAGAGGCGAACCGTGTAGGTTTAGGAGACATTGCAAACACCTACAGGTAAGCCTTAATTTAGGCTTACCTGTAGGTGTAACTTCCGGGGGAGGGTTTACAACCACTTTAAGTATAATGGTTATATTCTGTAACCATGGTGTCTGCCTTCATTTTATAAAGCTCTGCGTAAACTGTTGGTGCTATATAACTCTTGTATAATAATAATAATTAAATGTAATGAAGATCTCCAGCGCAAATAATAACGTGAAAAATATAAAATATGTGTATATATATATATATATATATATATATATATATATATACCACTGTATAGAAAACTTTTCCTATTAACACCTTAAATTAAAATGATATATTGGTGTTTACACTACAATGTGTTCACACCTCCACCTTTGCATCAAAAATTCACTTAAAATACAGTGCCGCGCAATATATTCCATTTACGAATATCTGGAATATTCACCAAATGTATTTACACCGCTTCCCAAATCCAGTTAGTGCATCTAATGCTCATCAATACCACAAATATCATCGCAGTGTGTTAAATATTAATGATCTCATTCTTTTTAACCACTTAAGCCCCGGACCAATGTGGGCCATTATGACCAGGCCCCTTTTTGCGATTCGGCACTGCGTCTCTTTAACTGACAATTGCGCGGTTGTGCGACGTGGCTCCCAAACAAAATTGGCGTCCTTTTTTTCCCACAAATAGAGCTTTCTTTTGGTGGTATTTGATCACCTCTGCGGTTTTTATTTTTTGCACTATAAACAAAAATAGAGCGAAAATTTTGAAAAAAATTACATATTTTTACTTTTTGCTATAATAAATATCCCCAAAAAATATATAAAAAAACATGTTTTTTTCCTCAGTTTCGGCTGATACGTATTCTTCTACATATTTTTGGTAAAAAAACTCACAATCGGCGTTTATGGTTTGGTTTGCGCAAAAATTATAGCGTTTACAAAATAGGGTATAGTTTTAAGGCATTTTTATTAATTATTTTTTTTTACTAGTAATGGCGGCGATCAGCAATTTTTTTCGTGACTGCGACACTATGGCGGACACATCGGACACTTTTGACACATTTTTGGGACCATTGTAATTTTCACAGCGATCAGTGCAATAAAAATGCACTGGTTACTGTGAAAATGACACTGGCAGTGAAGGGGTTAACCACTAGGGGCGCTGGAGGGGTTAAGTGTGCCTAGGGGAGTGATTATTACTGTGTGGGGGCGTGGCTACGACTGACATGTCACTGATCTCCGCTCTGATTACACAGAACGGAGATCGCTGACATTGTCAGTAGAGGAGCTGGGAGATGTGTTTACACACACATCTCCCCGCTCCGAGCCTCCGTGAGACGATCGCGGGGATCCCCGCGGTCCCACTCACGGGGAAGGCAGGGGGGTTGCGAGCGCGCCGCCGGTGGCGCGCGTGCGACCCCGACGTCGGCAGTTAAAGGGCCACGTACAGGTACGTGATTGTGCCTGTACGAGCCATTCTGCCGACGTATATATACAGTGAGAGGTCGGCAAGTGGTTAAATGAGTGTATAAAGGCATTGTGTAAAAACAGGCAAAAAAGTTTTTTCTACATATGAACACTCAATTTTCTCACTGACTCTTAAGGCCCGTACACACAATCTTATTTTCCAACGAGAATTGTGTGATGACAGGCTGTTGTCTGAAAATCCGACCGTTTGTATGCTCCATCGGATAATTGTTGTCGGATTTTCCGCCAACAAATGTTGGATAGCATACTTTAAAATTGTCCGCCAACAAATGTGTGTTGTCGGAATATCCGATCGTGTGTACACAAGTCCATTGGACAAAACTCCAAAGTACAAACACACATGTTCAGAAGCAATGCTAACCATAACACAACATAAGCAGCAGTTGCCCAAAGGGTGGCGCTTAAGAGCTGAAAAACCACGTAGATTCGTGTTCGTTGGCCGACGATTCGTTGCCGTTTGTATGCAAGACAAGTTCATGGCCAACACCCTTCAGACAAAAGTCTTATGCCCCGTACACACGATCATTTTTAATGTCATTTTTTAAACCAACGTTTTTCTCCTTGTTTTTTTTCATGTTTCCTCTCAAGCCTGCCTTGCGTACACACCATTATTAAAAAAAACGATCAAGCAAAGCGCAGTGACGTTCAACACGTACGACGGCACTATAAAGGAGAAGTTCCGTTCGAATGGCGCCACCCTTCATGTTAGTAAAGTTTGTTGAGCGACGATTCGCGCTTTTCAGTCCGTTACTGTGTAATGAATGTGCTATCTCCATTACGAACGCTAGTTTTACCAGAACGAGCGCTCCCGTCTCATACTTGATTCTGAGCATGCGCGTTTTTTTTCACGTCGTTAAAGCATACACACTATCGTTTTTCACGTCGTTAAAAAAAACGACATGAAAAACGACGTGAAAAAAGAGAGCATGTCCGGAATTTTTAATGGCCGTTTTTCACGTCGTTAAAAATGCTCTGGAGCCTACACACAATCATTTTTCAGGGCCATTTTTTAAAATGGCAGTTTTAACGGCATGAAAAA